>JBBGZY010000761.1:2285000-2885000 GCA_037952925.1 Lithobates clamitans
CTCATCCCCCTGACTACCAGCCTATATACTTATCAAAGGCCCAGAGAGAACGGCCTGGATTGCGGCCTAGACCCCTGTGCTGAGACCGGCGGCCATTTTGGTACACCTACCTCCTCTGCCTGCACTGTAACATAGCCTGTGGTCCTGATCTCCCCCTCCACCGCTGCATGCCCGGCCCTCTGTGTTCCACAGGGCATAGCTCTAGTCTACCAATACCACTGAGAAAGGTGGGGTAATACCCCACATACGGACACAGCAAGATTAACTCCTGTCCCCACTTTCCCAGATACCCTAACATCTGGGCATCATGTCGCCATCGAAATCTCAGAAAGCTGCCGCATCTAAACTGGACCAATACCGCCGACAGGACAGGGAGGAACAGGCAGAAAATGACGGCGACAATACACATGGCGAGGAGCGCACAGCGGGAGACACAGAAAAGCTGCTGGAAGCAATAACCCTCTGCAGAACATCACTTGCCTCACAGATAGAAGAAGTCAAGGTAGACATATCCTTGATCAGACAAGACTTCCACAAACTCCGAGACCGAGTTAAAGAAACTGAAACCCGCATCAGCGACATGGAGGACACCATTCCCCCAATGAGAACGGAGGTGCACCACATGAAGCAGCAAATCCAACAACTATTCTCCAAGCAAGAAGACCTTGAGAACAGAAGCAGGAGATGTAACCTCCGCCTCATTGGTCTGCCGGAAGGGGCTGAGGGTAAGGATCCCACGCTTTTCCTGGAGCAGTTGCTCATCAAGACCTATGGTAGAGAGGCCTTCTCCCCCATGCTGGCAGTTGAAAGAGCCCACCGCATGCCCGCCAGACCGCCGCCACAAGGAGCCCCACCGCGTACCTTTATAGCCAAAATGCTCAACTACAGAGATAGAGACGCTGCCCTGCGACTTGCAAGGGAAAGGGGCAACATCCCCCTAGGCAACGTAAAAATTGCGGTGTTCCCTGACTTTTCGGCGGAGGTACAGCGACGCAGACAAAATTTCATGGAAGCAAAGCGCAAACTTAGAAGCCTCAACATGAAATATGCCATGCTGTTTCCAGCGCGTCTCCGAGTGGAACACGACGGCCGAGTTTCCTTTTTTGAAGATCCTGCTGAGCTGTTGGCCTGGTTGGAACGCAGAAACAACCTGGAACAGGCGGATTAAAGTGTCTGTGAGTATGTAACCATACGTTAATCTTCCACATGCACACCCCTGACACAGATGCAACAATAATCCACTATCATTCTCCACTGAACACCCACCCCTATTTACTTCACCAGTTGTTACCGTTGTGAAGAATAGCCCAAGGGGTAGAAGGACACAGTGCCTACACACAAATATCTACATATACTCCCCTGTTGTGGGCTTAGATCCAGTTTGTATTCTGCGGATCATTTCTGGTACACAATGCTGGAACTTTCCTGGGACAAATCCCTAAATGATCGAACTACACACATTACTTTTTACATCTCAATGGAGCTCTGGACTGCTGTAGTCCTACAGTCCACAAGCAGAGTGCAGCGTATTCAGCCCCCATACAAGTCTGAACCTGGCGGCTCAAGAAGAAAATACCACAACAACACCAATCTTGATAATGTGCAAACTCCAACTACACACCTGAGTGAAGAGAGGTTAGCCCTCTCTGTGTTTTTTCTTCCATGGAAAGAGAAGTTTGGAGGGGCACAGACATCCATCCTACTTCAAGTACTTTACTTTCATTATTTGTTTTCTCAATATGCCGTCAGGGCCGAGACTTTACAGAAAGTTTTGTTATGGGTGAATGCTAGCATCAGTTGGGGAAGATGCAAAGCAGGGAGGGGGGAGGGGGGAGGGGAAACTTACAAGTTAATTTTCAATGTAAGTGTTTTAATGTTTAAGCGTATGGTACTGGCATACCTTTTGTTTCACTGGTGTTCAGATGTTGCACACAGTGAGTTACATCACACAACCAGAAAGAATATAATCATTCCTGATTTTCTCCAATTAAGGAAAGTAGGGTATAGATTGAGATCACAAAAACATATTCTATTACAACTCCCGTTCCTATATAAATATGTTACCCTTCAATATAGTGTCAAGTCTAGGTTTGTGGGGAAAGCATTGTCATGCATACACACCGAGACCAATTGGAGAGAATACGTATCAAGGGGGGAGGAGGGGGAAACTAAAAAGCCAGATCCAACTGCACGTGCTCCGGTTAACCTGTGTGTGACAACGCTATATCCTACGTTTAACTGGTGCTCAATCGCTACCCATAGCATGTTATACCGCAGATATATTGGAAGTCCGATACTTTCTGTTCTGTTTATTCTAAGGAAAGGGAGCCTCAGGCTGGGTGCACAGAAATCCGTCTTCTTTTATTTATTGCTCTTTTATTATTTCTTCTTTTATCACGCTATCAGATGCAAAAACATAAAGAAAAATCTGTTACTGATGCAGGCTAGCACTGACTGGGTGGGGGACGTTGCTGGGAGGGGGGAGCGGAAAAGGGAAGCTGAAAAACTAGACTTAAACGTGCGCACTTTAATTGCTACGTCCACAACACCAGCGCGTCCCGGTCCCATCGGGTGTTTACTGGACAAATATAATATGCTATATCACGCACCCCTGCTGTTTAACCTTCCTACACCGTCCCGCCACAATGGGGCTAAAAGCTACATTAACATACTAAAATATAAGCACAAACAACAATGCCTAAAATATCACTGAAGTTCCTTACATGGAACGTGAGGGGATTACGTGATGAGATTAAACGGGCGGCAGCCCTTGCATTTATTAAAAAGCAAAGAGCGGATGTGGTAACCCTGGTGGAGACACTGCGTCGCCCGTGGGTGGGTTGGGCATTCCACTCGACCCATACATCACACTCGAGAGGTGTCTCGGTACTTATCGCAAAAACAGTGCACTTTGAATTATGCGAGCTACACACTGATCCACAAGGTAGATTTATATTTATATCCGCTAAATTACACGGGGAACCCTTCTTGATCCTAGCTGTCTATGTCCCTCCCCCATTTTCCACTTCCATACTACTAGAGGGAATCTCCTTTATAGCAAAATACCCAACAGCTCAGACAATATGGATGGGAGATTTCAATAGTACACTCAATGAGGAACTGGACAGACTGAGACCAACTCCACTTGCTACAAACCCCCCCAGAGATACTAAACTTGCCAGGCTTTTCTCACCTTTTCACTTGATGGACACCTGGAGGCATAAACACCCGCACACGCGTAAATACTCCTGCTTCTCAGCAACACACAATACCATGTCAAGAATTGACTTTATTTTTATATCCCAAAATCTGTTAGCACGTCTCCTTGAGACAGAGTTTGGTCCTAGATTGCTCTCGGATCACGCTCCATACTGGATCACCCTCACCTTCCATATAGATAAACCACCAATTTCATGGCGCCTTAATCCGTTCTGGCTGACATTGTTGCCAGAGAATGACGACTTGTCGGCCGAATGGGAGACCTTCTTTCGGGAAAACACAAACACTGCCTCTTTTCCGATAGTATGGGAAACTTTTAAAATACACGCCAGGGCTACCCTAATAACTCGCATCAACAAGATCAAAGCAAACTCATCAGATATATATGAGAGGGCGGAGACTGAATTCTCACGCATAGAACACATATATCAAAATGACCCATCCCAAGCTAATGCCTCCCACTTAAAACTACAATCTAGGATCATGAACCAACTCCAATACGAAAAAGCAAGACAGAAATTATTTTTTGCCAAACAGAAATATTTTGAGCAGGGTGAGAGAGCTGGAAAACTTCTGGCGTTTCTAGCTCGAAATGAGGACAAACCCCCAGTGGTAATTGCACTGCATAGCCCAGAGGGGCAAAAAATCACAGATCCTCCTGTTGTGTCATCCAAATTTAGGGAGTTCTTTGTGGACCCAAGAGGGTCCAGATGATATGATCTCCTTTCTGGAAGGAGTAGCATTCCCTCAACTTACGCTTGAACAAAGGGAACTTCTAGAGGCCCCTCTCACTAAAGAAGAAATAGACGCCGCAATTGCAAGCTTTGCCAAATCTAAATCCCCTGGCTCAGATGGGTTACCCATAGAATTTTACTCACATTACAATGAAATAATCACCCCCAAACTGCTTACCCTTTATAATGTCATTTTTCAACAATTCACCCTCCCACCCTCTATGGGTGAGGCCACAATTGTCTTGATACCTAAACCGGGCAAGGACTTGGGTCACCCGGAATCCTACCGCCCTATCTCATTACTACAGGCTGATATTAAGATTCTGGCCAAAATTCTAGCCATGCGACTCAATCAAGTGATACTCAACCTTATACATGCTGACCAGGCAGGTTTTATGCCGGGACGTAACACTTCCTTTAACCTACGGAAATTATTTATAAACCTGCAGGCCACACATGAGAATGTAGGCACAAGAGTGATAGTCACCCTTGATACTGCCAAGGCTTTCGACTCGGTTGAGTGGGGATACCTCTGGTGCTGTCTTGAGCGATACGGTTTTGGTCCAAACTTTATTCAATGGGTACAATTACTATACCAGAACCCCACGGCCAGAGTGGTGGCAAATGGATGGCCGTCTCAGAAGTTCGACCTCCACAGAGGCACGAGACAGGGCTGCCCATTGTCCCCACTACTGTACGCTCTGGCTGCGGAACCACTGGCTGTTTCTATCCGGACAGACCCAGAGATCATAGGATTAAAAACTGGAACCCTCACAGAAAAAATCAGCATGTACGCTGATGACACACTACTTTATCTGGCGGACCCAGGTCCTTCCCTCCACCGGGCTCTTCAGACAATTGAACGTTTTGGGAAATTCTCGGGCCTCAAAATAAATTGGGGGAAATCCCAAGTTTTACCAATAGACACTTTCCCACCCACGGAATTCCAAGCCACCCTACCATTACAAAGAGTAGACACAATTAAATACTTAGGAATAAATACCTCCAAAAATCCAGCAGACTACATAACACTAAACATTAAACCATTATATTCCCTTATTAAAACTAAAACACAATCATGGACTAGACTACCCTTAGGAGTATGGGGCCGCATTAACCTTATAAAAATGATACTACTCCCTAAAATATTATATATACTCTGGCACACCCCAACATATATACCTCTAAAACACTTTAAAATAATGGAGTCCCTTCTCAAGCCCTTTGTGTGGGGAAAAAATAGACACAAGATTGCATGGCAAACCCTCAAAAACCCAACAGACATGGGGGGTACAGCACTTCCGGACCTTAATCACTACTATATTGCGTCCCAACTCTCCCAACTTTACCATATAGACAAGGTGGACAGTGAAAGATTCCGGATGCTAATCTGCCCACAATGGGCCCAAGGAACCTTAGATTCCATATATGCTATCACTGTGGGCACTAAGACCAACGAAGGTAACACACACAAAACATCCCTGTTGTATCAATACAGACGCATCTGGGAACTCGCAAACAGCAAACTCAATATACCCAGACACAACGACTTCACTCCCTTATGGTGCAACAGAGACCTACAAGAGCTCCATAATATTCATGACCCGAAACCTTGGTTGGAGAGGGGTATACTCTACTTACATCATGTCTGGTCAAACGGAACCCTTAAAAACTTTGACACCCTTAAGGAGGAATTCCATCTAGCCAACAATATGGTATTCAGATTCCTCCAATTGAGACACGCATTACAGGCACAATTTCCGCAACCCCCACCACAGTCAACCCCCAATCCCCTAATAGCAATCATAAAAGACACAGACCCAAAAAAATTAATATCCTGTTTCTACAACATGCTCACTATCCCAATAGCCACAAAAATAATATACGGCCTCAAATCCCGCTGGGAAAGGGATCTGGGTAACCTAGAAGATGAGGAATGGGAAGAAGCACTGGACACATGTAAGGAGGTATCTCCCAAACTGTCAGACAGGTTGACACAATTAAATATATTACACCGTACATACCTAACCCCGCATAGGATAGCCAGATACAAACACAACTGTCCAACATTGTGCCCAATGTGTAAGTCCACAGAGAGTTCGTTCTACCATCTCCTCTGGTCATGCCCCCAGATACAGGGCCTATGGAAACAGATAGTGACCTTCCTTCATGACAACATGGGCTCACCTGTGACACTGGACCCCAAACAATGCCTGTTGGGTGTGTTCCCAAACCCACTGGAAAAATACACCAAGGTATTTCTACAGGAGACCCTGTTCTCATGCAGAAAGATAATAGCTAGGAAATGGTTGCGTCCCCTACCACCCGAGACTAAAGAATGGAAAGCAGAGGTAAATGGGACACTCCCATATAAACGGGTGATATACATCAATAGAGGATGCCCAGACAAATACAATAGAATATGGGATCGATGGCTACAGGACTCGGAAACCTGCTCATGACCAATATAAATTTCTATGCACTGGAGAAATACCTCTCCTCAATGAAAATACTATAATTATACCCTATATTAAACGATAATAACAATAGAGAACATCAGAAGAAATGTACTACAGACCACTCATGTATGTAACCATCTTTATATCACGTACAATTACATTGCAATGTATACATGTATAAATACGTGCAAATGATATGACTTGTATGTATTCTGATTCACAATAAAAAACTTTGTTGGGAAAAGATAATAGTAAGCAAAACAAATAGAGAGGGTGAATCTCCTTAACGGGGGCAAAGACAGCAATACATACTGACAAGCGTTCTATTCTCTATTTTGCTTTTAGTTATACTTTAAGATGCTATCTGTTACTCCACAGAACTATAAAATTCCCCAATATTTCTGATTTGAAATTGCATTACCTTATGCAATTTAGAAACTCAGAAGCTTAGGGCTAGTATCTCTGTTACTATACTTAGAGAAATGTCCCCACTTTTTCTGTTATCAAAGGGTCAGAAAGTGAAGGTTAATCTCCCCAAAAAGCACATAGACAGCACTTTGTTTTGTAGAGTGGGAAAGGATTATAACTGCCTGTCACTGACAGAAGAGGAATCAGCACAAGGGACACATCCTACTGACTGCAAGATATGTTCCTTGTGCTGATTTCTTTGTTTGTGATTTGGCCGCACTTAGGCTTTACTCGTAAAAAGATTGCTGCATATACACCAAAAATATTTGGATGCCTACCTTTACACACACATGAACTTTAATGGCACCCCAGTCTTAGACCATAGGATTCAATATTGAGTTGGCCCACCCTTTGCAGCTATAACAGCTTCAACTCTTCTGGGAAGGCTGTCCACAAGGTTTAGGAGTGTGTCTATGGAAATGTTTGACCATTCTTCCAGAAGCGCATTTGTGAGGTTAGGCACTGATGTGGACAAGAAGGCCTGGCTCGGAGTCTCCACTCTAATTCATCCCAAAGGTGTTCTATCGGGTTGAGGTCAGGACTCTGTGCAGGCCAGTCAAGTTCCTCCACCCCAAACTCACTCATTCATTTCTTTATTGACCTTGCTTTGTGCACTGGTGTGCAGTCATGTTGGAACAGGAAGGGGCCATACCCAAACTGTTACCACAAAGTTGGAAGCATGAAATTGTCCAAAATGTCTTCGTATGCTGACGCCTTAAGAGTTGCCTTCATGGGGCGTGGCCTGGACGGAGACCAAGATGGCAGCATAAGCCAAGAGCTCCTGCGATCCGGGGACTGAACCTTGCTTCCTAGGGGAACCTACACCTTGTAAACACCATGAGTAGATCCACTCGGAGCTCCTCTACATCCCGAGCAATCATTGACTCAGGTACGCAGCTAAGCAGAAACATACCGGAGCTGTTTCGGACCCAGCGCATGGCTGCACACGCGGTCTCACAGGCCCCAACCCCGATCTCGCCTAGCATGGAACCCAACACCCCACTGTCCGGGGGATCAGGGCGCGCTCACCCCCCTAGCCTGTTTGACTTAGAGACAATTGCCGCTGATATCAAAAACACCGTTACATCGGCGATCGCTGAACTTAAAACTGAAATCCATGCGGTGGCACATCGGATTGATGGAGTGGAACAAACTTCCCAGACACATGCAGCCGCCATCCGACAGGTCCAAACCACCTTTGACTCCCAGCTCTCCCAACTCCTAGACATTCACAGGCATGTCGAGGACCTCGACAATCGTGGTCAGAGGCACAACATTAAAGTGAGGGGGGTTCCTGAGACCATTGAGCCGGGATCATTGCAACAGACTACCTGCACAATTTTTATTGACTTGATTGAATGCCCAGCAGACTCTCCCATGGAAATTGGAAAGAACCCACCGTGCTTTGCACTCATTGCCCCGTGAAAATGAACCACCAAGGGATGTAATATGCTGCGTGGTTAACTTTCCACTTAAAGAGGAAATTCTCTGTAAAGCCAGAGAAAGAGGCCGAATCCTCCATAATGGCGTAGAAGTCAAATTACTGGACTGGAAGTCCTACGAGCCAGAAATATACAATATTGCTGGAAATTCCCTCTGCGCTACTCCGCACACCTAAGGACCTTCTGTGTTTCTGCAAGCAAATCGATCTCCCGCACGTTGAGCTTCCGGAATGGTATGCCTCCTACTTCCCCACTGAACCCTGGCTCCCGATCTCTCTTCACCCATCACCGAAGGCCCAATGACACAGATCCTGCAAATATAGAGCCGACCAGTCTTCCCCGGGAAATCATGCATCACGCCGTGACCAGCACCAACGCAGTCCGGGCTCCCCGTCTACGCCCTCCAGGAGGAGAGATCGCGTGCATGTCTAATACACCTTGACTCTTGTTTGCCAAGTGGCGCCACCTGCGAGTAACTGTCCACACTCACTCTTCCTTTCCTTCCCACCCCTCTCTGCTCCTATTCCCTCTTTAGGACTCTTGCCCTCACCGGTCCCTCCATCAGTCTCTCGAGCTTCATGAAACCGTTGGACAACACTACACTACAGATGCAATGACTCATCAGCTAGACAAAGAACGCGTAGGACCAATAGTGCTGAATCATCACTACTCATCCCTTCTGGGCATCTCTACCCTCCCTCGCACTGCTTCTCACAGAACTGCACTTGCTACGCCCCGTCGCTGATGTCTTAATCTTTGGGAGGTAACTCTTTCTGCTACACACCAGCATCTATGCTGCCCCCATGCCCTTAGCTAGGAGAGCAGACTTTCTACATCAGGAACTGTTGTGCCTTTTCCCCTCTGTCTCCTCCCCTGACTTCCTCCGTGATGGTCTTTGACTGCATTTTTTTTTTTTTTTAAATTTTATATTCAATTTTATTTTTTCAAGGGAGGGAGGGGAAAAGTGGAAAAACACCTTTTTTTTGCTTTTTTATCTTTATTTTTATTTCTTCTTTACTTTTATTTTTTTTACAGGTTGTTTTCTATTCCTTTTTATATAACACTTGTGATGATGTTATTTTACATCCCCATTTCTTTATTCATAGAGGTACACTCACGAAGGTGGCAGAACCTCCGGTCTAGTTATGTTAAGTTGCTGTAAATCTTGGTTCTGCTACCATGTATGTAGTGTGTTTTTCTTTGTCTGCCTGAGATGTCAGTCTGGGTCACTCCCGTGCGGCTGGAGGATGTTTCCCCAATCACATTGAGACTGACAGGGTGGTTCTTGTACACACCTCCCTTATTTACTCAGGTAATGATCACTTATCTCGAATGTTTCACTAAATCTAATTTGACATTCAGGGCTCTCAAACAATCACACAAAGTAGTTGTTCTCTTTTGCCCCCCTGATTACATTTATTTTTCCGCAATAAGAAGCTGTAATCAATGGCGGCACTTGGCAGAATTGTTTGTAATGTTTCAATTGTTTCATTTGATGTGTATAGGGCTCCATAGCACCCTGGTTTTAGACTTCAAATCGGTTATTAAGTTAATTATTTGCGCATTATTGGTAGGTTCCCCACTGTACTCACCCTATTCTAACCAAGTTTAATCCTTCACTCCCCGGATTGAAACCTTCCTTAGGTCGCCGTCCCTTCTTGCGTCCCCACACAGCGGTCCCACTGGGATTTTTGCTGACCCTCCAGATTTTCCCCCTTTTAAGGTGGCTTAGCTAGACTAACACCACCTCTGGTTGAACTCTTATTCTTTCCCTCTTATTCTACTCTTTATTCCTTTTTTCCTGCATCCTTTTTACCTTTCCTGATCGCTCCCCCGTCCTCTTCCTTAGCTTCCTCTCTCTCTCCCTCTTTTTCTTTCTTTTCTCATCTCCTTTTTCTATCCCCCCTCCCTGCCCCCCCAACTTTGATTTCTCCTTACTGATTGGATCCGCCCCTGCCCCTCCTGGTGGTATCCCCCCACCGTTCTTTTATCTGCACAATACATCTCCACAAAAAACCCGCAACCCCGTGGCATACAATCATAGAAAGTCTTGCAACTCCAATCCCAAGTCATGTCTTCCCTGACGTTGAAATGCCCCTGCCCCCCCTGGTGGTATCCCCCCACCGTTCTTTTATCTGCACAATACATCTCCTCAAAAAACCCGCAACCCCGTGGCATACAATCATAGAAAGACCAAAAAAAAAACAGAGAAAAGGTCGCAAGTCTTGTCTTCCTTTACCAATCACAGGGCTCACTTCATCTTCTTGCAAGAGACCCACTTTCGCTTGGATGCCATCCCTAAACTGTCTAATCATATTTACCGAACAGCGTTCCATTCCACTAACCCTGACTCTAAGACAAAAGGTGTTTCTATTCTTATATCTAAAAATGCTAACTTCCATGTATCTGATTCCCTTGTTGACCCAGAAGGAGGTGCTCACTGCTATAGGTTTAGGGACCCGCATGTTGTCGTATATTATGGCCTTGTACACAGGCCCCTCCGCAACAGTGAAAGTCAACGGCCACCTGTCGGACGCCTTTCCCATCAGCAACGGCACACGCCAGGGGTGTCCACTTTCACCACTGATATACATTCTTACCCTGGAACCCTTCCTTAATAGGTTGAGAGGTAATTTAAATATTCAAGGGATCACTGTGAAAGATAGAGAGTTTAAGGTCGCAGCCTTCGCTGACTACATTCTGCACTCTTTGCAATCGCCCTGTATCTCCCTGCCCAATCTCTTCAAAGATATAGAATACTTTGGTACCTTATCAAACCTCAAAATCAATCACACCAAATCAAAGGCACTAAATGTCTCCCTTCCTTCCTATGTCATGACACATTGTCAAGAGTCATTCCCATTTCGATGGAAACAAGACGCACTCACATATCTTGGCATTCAAATCCCCACCCGCCTGACAGACCTATACTCGAAAAATTTCCACCCGGCCCTTCTTCGGACCCAAAAGCATCTTAAAGATTGGATGGGCCTGAACATCTCTTGGTTCGGTCGCTCAGCTCTGAATAAAATGATCGTTCTGCCTCGCCTACTCTACCTAATGCAATCAATACCCATCTCCTTACCAGCAGGTTTCTTTACATCCTATCGGAAAGCTTGTTCTGCCTTCTTATGGAAGGACTCTTCACCTCGCATTAAGTTCTCCCGACTCACATTACCTAAGTCTAGAGGGGGAATAGGTCTACCGTACCTCCAAAAATACCATGCCGCCTGTCACCTCACAAAGATCGCTAATTGGAACATTCATGCCTTTAAAAAATCATGGGTATTCCTAGAAAAAGCCTTCTCGTCAGGACCCTTACACCTTCTCCCGTGGCTACCTTCTAAGAACTAGCCCCATACCCTCTCAGCTCACCCGCTCATCTACTCTACACTCCTGGCTTTCAGAAAGGCTTTGTTGCATGGATCATCCACCCCTCTCCCGAGCCCTTTAACCACTTTATGGGGAACCTTGACTTTCCTCCGGGGGTCTCTGAAGATTTTTTAAGTCAGGAGTGGCCATTTGAGGATGTTCTAACACTCCAGTTCTATTTTAATGAGAAACTCTTATCCTTTGAAACCCTAAAGTCCATCACCAAGACGTCCTCTCTATCCTTTTGGACCTACAGACAAATTCGACACTTTCTCACAACCCATGCCAGTCAGTCGTTCTGGACACGACAACTCACGCCCTTTGAATCCTTGTGCCACCGTAAAATGCCGCAAAGACACTTAATCTCCCTTCTTTATACCCTTCTCTTGGAGACCCCAACGCAGACCCCTGCCCCTTCACAAACTTCCTGGAATAGAGATCTCCAAAAGCTCCTATCCACGGAGGACAGGAACACTATCTATGAATACGCACATAAAGGTTCGTTGAACTTGGCCATCCAAGAAAATGGCTATAAGGTGATCACTAAGTGGTATAGGACCCCGTCACGTCTTCACAAATTTTCCCACAACATTCCTGATACATGTTGGAGATGTGGGTTAGGGGTGGGAACTATGCTTCATGCGTGGCGGGACTGTGTGAACATCCAACCCTTTTGGAGGGAGGTCCACAGCCTCATCTCGCATATCACTACTTATACTTTGGACTACACCCCGTCCCAATTTCTTTTGCACCATACATCGCTACCCAAAAAAGACTACTACAAATCCTTAGCCATGCATATGGTTAATGCTGCCAGACTTTGTGTACCCAGACATTGGCGCTCAACTGGCATTCCAACAGTCAGGGAATGGATTGCACGGATTTCCTCCATAAAAGAAATGGAGGAACTGATTTTCACCTCGCAAGACAGAATGCATTTTCAGCTATATGGGTTGCTGGTCCCATTTTGTTACCACTGAACACTACCTTCAGTATGTACCTTAGGGCTAACTGGTGAATGCAGCAATGCCTCAACAGCCGTGTGGGGGGGGGGGAGGCAGGTGCGGATACATTCGTCTCCCCCTCTGATTTTCCCGTTCAAAGCATATCTCCCCCCCCTTTTTTTTTTCCTCTCCGCAGACCCTTCTATGACCCTTCCCTCTCTGCCCCCCCTTCTCCCTTCTATAGTCCTTTTTCTTCGCTTTCTTCTTCTTTCTTTTTTTTATTATTTCCAAAGATGGGTACCTTGACTTTGTCCTGTCAGGATACATTGCAATCTAAATGATGAACATGATCGAGTTACTGAGCCACTTCCTTCCCTCAATTTATGCTGGAGGGGACAATAGAAAATTACGATCCTCTGCCCATTTACGCGTAATTACAACTTCAGGTTTTGGTCGTGGTCATTTAATCTTAGTTAGGATTTTCATGTTGTATCGTGACATAGGTACCCTCCATGTGATTCTGTTAATTGACGTTTTGTGACAATAACCTTGTCCTGTATGTTCTGCCTTACTCTTACTAAATTAAAACTTTTCTGGAAAAAAAAAAGCGTTCCCTTCACTGGAACTAAAGGGCCAAGCCCAACCACTGAAAAACAACTCCACACCATAATTCCCCCCTCCACCAAATGTTTTGGAACAGTGCACAAAGCAAGGTCCATAAAGACATGGATGAGCAAGTTTGGGGTGGAGGAACTTGACTGGCCTGCACAGAGTCCTGAACTCAACCTGATAGAACACCTCTGGGATGAATTAGAGCGGAGACTCGTCCACATCAGTGCCTGACTTCACAAATGCGCTTCTGGAAGAATGGTGGGAAACATTCCCATAGACACACTCCTAAACCTTGTGGACAACCTTCCCAGAAGAGTTGAAGTTGTTATAGCTGCAAAGGGTGGGCCAACTCAATATTGAACCCAACGGACTAAGACTGGGACACCATTAAAGTTCATGTGCGTGTATAGGCAGGCGTCCCAATACTTTTGGTAATATAGGGGTTTATTTACTAAAGCTAGCGAGGGCAAAATTTGTCACAATTCTGCAGAGAAACCAATCAGCTTCTAACCTCAGCTTATTTAATTAAACTTTAGCAATAAAACCTGGAAGCAGATTGGTTTCTCTGCAGAATTGTGACTACTTTTGCCCTCTCTAGCTTTAGTAAATCCCCATAGTAAACATGACGTGAACCTCTAGGTTCCTGTATTTTATACCTTCAGCAGTTTTAGTAGTCACCTAACATAGTCTCTGTAAATATATTTATATTATTTGATTTATTACAGGTACTTATATAATGCTGTCAATATTATGCAGCGCTTTACACACACACATTTACATATACATACATACATACATATATATATATATATATATATATATATATATATATTTATATATAGATATATAGATATATCTCTATATATATATATGTAGATATAAATATAATAGATATAAATATATCTATCTATATCTATATATATATATATATATATCTATATATATATATAGATATATATGATGTACATTCACATCAGTCCCTGCCCTCAAGTAGCTTACAATCTAAGGTCCCTAACTCACATTCATACATACTAGGGCCAGTTTAGATTTAGGATTTAGGATTTAATTGACTTACCAACATGTCTTAGGAGTGTGGGAGGAAACCAGAGTACCTGGAGGAAGCCCACACAGGCACAGGGAGAACATGCAAACTCCAGGCAGGTAGTGCCATGGTTGGGATTCAAACTAGTGCTGCTAGGCAGAGGTGCTCACCACTGAGCCACTCGGTTGCTCATAAATCTTCTAAATTTGGCAAAGGACAGGCAAAATGGATTTTTAAAATGCCAACATCTACTTAAAAAATAGATACCATTGGCCTGCTTTTACTTACTGTTCAAAAACAGCCGCCCTATAAATAGACAAAGTATCTGAATCCAAATTTCCAGTGGAAAGAAAATGAAAAGATATCAATTTCAGCCCATAACTAGGCCCCTAGATCTCAGCTCAAACAAACAGCCGTTCATAAGCAATGATCGGCCAGATAGCTTATGCAGCCATCCATGGAGAGATGGCAGCGTTATCTCTCAAAATGTTAATGACAGTTTGAAGTATTACTTACTGGAGATTTTAATCAGCATCCAAGAACGGCTCATTCTAAACTGCCCTTTAATTCCCTTCTTTTCTGCAGTCACTTTAAAGAGCCGCAAAGTTTTGGCCATTGCCTGACACAGATTACTAGTGACAAGAATTGCTCTGTTTAATTCCAGTGTGAGAACCAGGAAGCGAGACCTCTCTGTAATTTCAGTTTTGTTCCAGAAATCGCTTAGAAACTTTTATTGAGAAGTATTAAAGGTGTCAGCATTGAGGCCATTACAAACCAGCTAGAATAAAAGGCTCCTTTTCTGAGTAACAGACCTGTTGTCTAGTCACCATTCTCATCTATGCCAACTATTCAGCCTGTCAAAGGCTTTCCCTTAAGAACTGCTGCTTGTATAAAATTATTTCTCCTCTCTCTGAGAATAAAAGGGAACAATGTTGCTTGTTTGCCTGGTAGTTAATTGACTGGCTAATAAAACTATGTAGATGCATACATGATTAAAAAGAGATGATAATATTGAAGGGAATGTAAAGAGGTAAATATGTTCTTACTTTATTTATTACAGTCAGGAGTAAAAAAAACACAATGAAATTGTTTTTTTTTTTATTTAGTATAATATGAATATTGCACTCAAATGTTCATAAACAGTTTCATAAGCAGCCAGGTGGTGGAGCTCATGGCTCCTGTTCACATGTTTCAGCCTATTCTTACTCTTGCTACAGGATAGGACAGCCTTTCTCAACTGTTTTACCCCTGGGAAACCCTTTAAATATTTTCAGGTCTCAGGGAACGCCTAACAAGCTTAGTCTATTGGAGGGGTCAGTTGGGTTTAAGTCAGGGCTCTGGCTGGGCCATTCAAGAACAGTCACGGAGTTGTTGTGAAGCTACTCCTTCGTTATTTTAGCTGTGTGCTTAGGGTCATTGTCTTGTTGGAAGGTAAACCTTCGGCCCAGTCTGAGGTCCTGAGCACTCTGGAGAAGGTTTTCGTCCAGGATATCCCTGTACTTGGACGCATTCATCTTTCCCTCGATTGCAACCAGTTGTCCTGTCCCTACAGCTGAAAAACACCCCCACAGCATGATGGTGCCACCACCATGCTTTACTGTTGGGACTGTATTGACAGGTGATGAGCAGTGCCTGGTTTTCTCCACACATACCGCTTAGAATTAAGGCCAAAAAGTTCCATCTTGGTCTCATCAGACCAGAGAATCTTATTTCTCACCATCTTGGAGTCCTTCCGGTGTTTTTTAGCAAACTCCATGCGGCTTTCATGTGTCTTGCACTGAGGAGAGACTTCCGTCGAGCCACTCTGCCATAAAGCCCCGACTGGTGGAGGGCTGCAGTGATGGTTGACTTTCTACAACTTTCTCCCATCTCCCGACTGCATCTCTGGAGCTCAGCCACAGTGATCTTTGGGTTCTTCTTTACCTCTCTTACCAAGGCTCTTCTCCCCGATAGCTCAGTTTGGCCGGACCGCCAGCTCTAGGAAGGGTTCTGGTCATCCCAAACGCCTTCCATTTAAGGATTATGGAGGCCACTGTGCTCTTAGGAACCTTAAGTGCAGCAGAAATTTTTTTGTAACGCTGGCCAGATCTGTGCCTTGCCACAATTCTGTCTCTGAGCTCTTCAGGCAATTCCTTCGACCTCATGATTCTCATTTGCTCTGACACGCACTGAGACTTGTAAGGTCTTATATAGACAGGTGCGTGGCTTTCCTAATCAAGTCCAATCAGTATAATCAAACACAGCTGGACTCAAATGAAGGTGTAGAACCATCTCAAGGATGATCAGAAGAAATGGACAGCACCTGAGTTAAATCTATGAGTGTCAAAGCAAAGGGTCTGAATACTTAGGACCATGTGATATTTCAGTTTTTCTTTTTTAATAAATAGGCAAAAATGTCAACAATTCTGTGTTTTTCTGTCAATATGGTGTGCTGTGTGTACAATAATGAGGAAAAAAATGAACTTACATTATTTTAGCAAATGGCTGCAATATAACAAAGAGTGAAACATTTAAGGGGGTCTGAATACTTTCTGTCCCCACTGTATATGTAACAAGATCCCAGACCCTCTTTCAGTCTAATGAGAACCTCCAGGGCCAAGAGTACTGACATCCTTCTGTGTAGAGTGGGTTGTAAGGCATAGTGGGTATAATGCAAGGTGGATTCATGGGCGTCAGACACTTCTTGAATACACTTCTTGAATGCAAAGAGATTTTATTTCTCTTGAACAGAACTGTGGGAGAGAGAGTTTAAGGCCAGGACACTCTTAGGTGTTTGCAATGTTAATTGGCAGACTCCGAGAGATCTACAGGTAGACAGCCATGCAGGGCAAGGTATCCAGCAAGACACCACATCTGCATGTGTAGGAATGCTGTCTCCTATGGCAACAGTCTTAGAACAGTTCCTAACACAAGTCGTAACTAATTCCTTTACTTTTTCTACAATCACTTCTTGCAGGTTCTCAACCTACTGAGCTCCCAGTCTCTCTCACTAGACTTGCTGATTCCCTGCCACTGAATCCCGTGAGCTCTTCCAATCTTCACTTTAGTATCTTCCTCAAGCGTCACCCCTGCTTCTCTGCTGGGTCCCTAGCTTGGCACTTCAGATACTTCTCAAGCTTCACCCCACTGGCTTGCTCGGTCCCTGGCTTGGCACACAAAGCTGCTCTGGAAGTGTCACCTCCTCAGCTGGCTGGGTCCCTGGCTTGACACCTGCTGAAGTTTCCCAATTCTTCACCGTTCCCATGTTGGTGAGAATACTGCTCCGGTACTTGCTTCAGCTATTCACTGTGGTCCCTGATAATATGGTGGTTGGTTCCTTAGTGGCGACATCTTCCCTTCTACCTCCGACCACGACAGGTTGTCCGACCAGCAGAACCGTCACTTCAGGTTGAACTGCAAGCCGCAGTCCCAACCCTATGCTGCTCCCTTGCTTATGGATAGGCCCTCAGACCAGACTGGCCTACCGGAATACCAGGAAATTTTCCTGTACGCCGCCTGCCCTGGGGCCGCTTTGAGCAGCGACTGCTGCGCTCTCCTCCCTCTGTCCTCCGGTGCTTGTATGTCATGGAGCTGGGTCTGTGTGTGCAAAGTCCCGCCCCCCTAGACTCGCTCGTGTGATAGTCTTCTAGAATTGAATCAGTGTTCCGCCTATTACACGAGCTGGTCTAGCTAGGGGGACAGGACCTTGAACACAGACCCAGCTCCATGACATACGAGTGCCGGAGGACAGAGGGAGGGGAGCGCTGCGTGTTATCCAAAAAATGGTGAGGCTGACATTAGTGGGCACAGAGGCAGCAATTAGTGGGCACAGAGGCTGCAATTGGTGGGCACTGAGGCTGCAATTAGTGGGCAGAGAGGCTGCAATTGGTGGGCACACAAAGGCTGCAATTGGTGGGCAGAGAGGCTGCAATTAGTGGGCACAGAGGCTGCAATTGGTGGGCACACAGAGGCTGCAATTGGAGGGCACAGAGGCTGCAATTAGTGGGCACAGAAGCTGAAATTGGTGGGCACACAGGGGCTGCAAGTGGTGGGCACAGAGGCTGCAATTAGTGGGCACAGAGAGGATGCAATTGGTGGGCACAGAGAGGCTGCAATTGGTGGGCAGAGAGGCTGCAATTGGTGGGCACACCGAGGCTGCAATTGGTGGGCACAGTGAGGCTGCATTCATGGGCACAGAGAAGCTGCATTGGTGGGCACAGCAAAGCTGCATTGGTGGACACAGCAAGGCTTCATTGGTGGGCACAGAGAGGCTACATTGAGGGGCACAGTGAGGCTGCATTGATGGGCACAGTGAGGCTGCAATGAAGTGAAGCTGCATTGGTAGGCACAGCGAAGCTGCATTGGTGGGCACAGCGAGGCTGCATTGGTGGGCACAATGAGGCTGCAATGATGGGCACAATAAGGCTGCAATGATGGGCACAGAGAGGCTACAATGATGGGCACAGAGAGGCTGCATTGATGAGCACCATGAAGCTACAATGATGGGCACAGTGTGGCTGCAATGATGGGCACAGTGAGGCTGCATTGATGGGCACAGGGAGGCTGCATTGGTGGGGACAGGGAGGCTGGATTGGTGGATACAATGAGACTGCATTCATGGGCACGGTAAAGCTGCAATTGATAGGCACAGTGAGGCCGCAATGATGGGCACGGTGAGGCTGCATTTGTGGGCATGGCGAGGCTGCATTGGTGGGAACGGCGAGGCTGCATTGATGACATGGCGAGGCTGCAATTGGTGGGCACACAGAAGCTGCAATTGGTGGGCACAGAGCGGCTGCAATTGGTAGGCACAGTGAGTCTGCATTCATGGGCACAGAGAAGCTGTATTGGTGGGCACAGCGAAGCTGCATTGGTGGGCACAGCGAGGCTGCATTGGTGGGCACAGTGAGGCTGCATTGATGTACTCATTCTCATTGATGGGCACCATAAAGCTACAATGATGGGCACATTGAGGCTTCTATGATGAGTACAGTGAAGCTTTAATGATGGGCACAGTGAGGCTGCATTGATGGGTACAGGGGGGCTGCATTGATGGGTACAGGGAGGCTGCATTGGTGGTCACAGGGAGGCTGCGTTGGTGGGCACAGTGAGACTGCATTCATGGCCACCATAAAGCTGCATTTGATGGGCATCGTGAGGCTGCAATGATGGGCACAGAGAGGCTGCAATGATGGGCACAGTGAGGCTGCAATGATGGACACAGTGAGGCTGCATTGGTGGGCACGACAAGGCTGCATTGATGGGAACAGTGAGGCTGCAATGATGGGCACAGTGAGGCTGCATTGATGGGTACCATAAAGCTGCATTTGATGGACATGGTGAGGCTGCATTGATGGGCACAGTGAGGCTACATTGATGGGCACAGTGAGGCTGCATTTGATGGGCATTGATGAGGCTGCATTGATCTCTTGTATCATGTCTGCAGTCTCTGACACCTCCTGTGTCATGTCTGCTGTCTCTGACATCTACTGTATCATGCCTGCAGCCTCTGACCATCTCCTGTACCATGCCCGCAGCCTCTGACACCTCCTGTATCATGTCTGCAGCCTCTGACATCTACTGTATCATGCCTGCAGCCTCTGACCATCTCTTGTATCATGTCCGCAGCCTCTGACCATCTCTTGTATCATGTTTTCAGTCTCTACCCATCTCTTGTATCATGTCCTCAGTCTCTAGCCATCTCTTGTATCATGTCCTCGGTCTCTAGCTATCTCTTGTATTTTGTCCTCATTCTCTAAACATCACTTGTATCATGACCTCAGTCTCTAACCATCTCTTGTACCATGTCCACAACCTCTGATCATCTCTTGTCTTATATCATGTCTGCATTCTCTGAGGGGGAGTCTGGAGAGTAGTTAAAAGTGGGGGTCATGGGAGAAGTCAGATGTGTGTGGACTGTGGAGAGGAGACTATGGGATAAAACCAGAGCCACCAACCTGGAGCCATCTAATTGAGCCCTGCACGATGCACCTAAGAGGAGGTCAGTGACAGCGCCGCCAGGCAAGTCTGAGGGGGGTCACTGATGTAAGGGGGAGTGAATACAATAATATAAGGGGGCACTGATGTAAAGGTTTCCCCCTTATATCAGACAGTAACCACCCCCATTCTTTCTGCAGAAGGTGGTCTCTGGAAACCATAGCCCCCACACGTTCCTGGGGTGCCCCTTGATGATGGACCAATTTTACCACTTTGAACTGGAATTTACACACATATATATATATATATATATATATATATATATATATATATATATATATATATATATATATACACAGTCAGCTCCATAAATATTGGGACATCAACACAATTCTAATCTTTTTGGCTCTATACACCACCACAATGGATTTGAAATTAAACGAACAAGATATGCTTTAACTGCAGACTTTCAGCTTTAATTTGAGGGTATTTACATCCAAATCAGGTGAACGGTGTAGGAATTACAACAGTTTGTATATGTGCTTCCCACTTTTTAAGGGACCAAAAGTAATGGGACAGATTAACCATGCATTTTAAGTTTAAAATGCATGGTTTTCATGAACAAGGAAGTAATGACGTTTTGATGTTGGGCTGGTATAATAATGCTTTGGGCTGGAATGACATTTTTTCCAGGGCTGGTTTTTATTCCCAGTCTGGCCCTGCCTCAGACAGCCTAGCAGCCAGATGTGCCCGGGATAGGCCCAAATTGCGGTCTAGGCAGTACAACACACATCCACCCAAAGTAAAGGTGTCTGCATGCAGTGTCTCTTGGGGTGCAAATAGGATGGGGTTCTGCCTGCCCACCAATCCAAAAAATAACAGGCTTGAAGGACTGGCGGGAAGGTTCTAGGCAGGTTCCTGCAGATGCTGTGATCTGGAAGGGAGTGCTCAACCGCACGCCCTGCACACAGTGATTTGGCCAGATCTGTGCTCCAGACAATGATAGTGGCCTCCTGACTGTCACCAAGCAGGACAAAACTGCCAATGGAGGATGCAGTTCCACGCTCTCACCGGAGGCTCCCCTTGCTGCCTAGGATGCAGCGCCAACTTGACTCCGCCAACTGTCCGGGTCACTGCTCCCCCCCCCACTAAAGAACATTGGGTACTATATTGGCTATACTTTTAAGGAACTATTTCCTATAAAGACCAGTGTATTATAGTTTGCTAATACTCAATGAAACATTGCTAACAGTTGTGCTCATCCTGGGGTTGTGGCACCAAGGACAGGGTGCAATCTGACACCAACTCCGGTCACTCTACTTCCCTTTTCTTACCTGTGGTCATAGGCTCTATTAGGCCCCATGCACACTGGATGTTTCTGGACGTTTTTACAGCTGCTGTTTTTGGCTTCAGACATTTTTTTTTACAGTCAATAAACTCTCCAGCATGTTATCCTATGTGTCCATGCCCACATAGGCTGTTATCAACTGTTTTTGGCTGGGGCATTTTTTGGCTGTAAAAAAAACCCAAAACTAGTGGGTTCTGAGAGGAGTTTTTCAGCTGTAAAAATGCTCTTACGTAAAAAAAAAAAAAAAGGCAAAAAACTCAGATAAACACTCTTAATCTGTCCTTGCTTTTCCCTTGTCTTATCTAATGCCACCAGGTACCCGGCCACCTAATGGCAGAAGAGAGAAGTGCAGCAATTCCAGACTTAGGGTGAACTTAATGTGGAGTTCCACCCAAAAATGGAACTTCCACTTTTTGGATTCCTCCCCCCCTCTGGTGTCACATTTGGCACCTTTCAGGGGGGAGGAGGGAGCAGATACCTGTCTAATACAGGTATTTGATCCCACTTCCTGGCATAGATCACTGCGGTGATTGCAGTGACCTAAGCCACTTCCACCACCTCCCCCGTCCTCCCCCGTCCTCCCCCGTCCTCCCCCGCTCTATTCTGTGGGACACAGAATACAGCAGGGACCTGAGAGGACGCGCAGCAGTAGGGAACCAAACTTCCTTACTCCCTTACCGAGGATGGCGGCGGCAGCAGCTGAGAGCTGAAGGACGGATCAGCTTCGGCTGCCGACACCGCGGGCTCCCTGGACAGGTAAGTGTCCATATATTAAAAGTCAGCAGCTGCAGTATTTGTAACTGCTGGATTTTTAATATTTTTTTTCAGCAAACCTCCGCTTTAATTGATCCCTAACAATGATCCAAGGTAACTACACCTGGCAGGTAAATTTAGGAGCAACCCTGCCTAAACATCAGGGTGCTACATCTAATACTCCCAGTAGCCAATTCACTAGAATCCATAGAAATTGTGAGTTAGATTCAGATTACACATACCAGACAACGCCGAAAAACTCAGATAAATGCTCAAAAAACGTTATTGCAAAAACATTTAAAAAAACTCATGGGAAGCTACTGGCATTTTAAAACATTATTATAACGTCCAGTGTGCATGAGGCCTTAGAGTTGCCAGTTGGTATTGTTTTATTCCATCTTTACGCTCACTGCTCCCCCTTGCCCCAATGTCTCTTGGGAATTATAGTGCAAAGAGTCCATAGGCTCCACAATATGCATATCTAGTATACTGTATGTGTGTTTATATGTGTGTATGTGTGTGTGTGCATGTATGTATGCATATGTATGTGAGTGTGCATGTATGTATGTATGTGAATGTGCATGTATGTATGAATGTGAGTGTGCATGTATGTATGTGTGTGAGTGTGCATGTATGTGCATGTGTTTATCAGTGGCGGTGCGTCCATAAGGGCGCACAGGTGCCGCCCCCTCTCTCCAGTCACCCCCTCCCTCTTTGACCAATGGATAGATTCACGCATAGCATGAATCTATCCATGGCCACCGCTGCCACCCCCATATATATGTGTCTGGCCCTTTTCGGGCGCCGGGCGCCTAAATTACAGCGGCAGGGGATGTTTTTGAAGCACCTGATTAGAGCCATAGGCTCTAATAGGCTTCAAAATAGGTGAACTGCGAGTGCCATGCTTGGCGCTCACAGTCCACCCAAGTGTGTTAGAAAAATGAATTAATATTCACTTTCCTAACACTGAACCCCCTCTCCACCAATCAGGTGTGCGGGTCTGTTACCCATCACCTGATTGGCTGAAACGATAGGCAAGGCTATTGGACGCCTATCAGGAGGAGAGGGCGAGAGATGAGGATGGCAGGAGACACATGGAGGACCCCGCTCGTGGCCGTCACCCGCTGCCCCACTGAGACAGGGTAAGTGCCGGGCAGACAGCGAGCCGGTGGGGGGGATTCACAGTGGCAGCATTTAATGGCACAGTTGCAGTATTTGATGGAGCATTTAATGGGCACACTGGCGGCATTTAATGGATACAGTGGCAGCATTTGATGGCACACTGGCAGCATTTGATGGACACACTGGCAGCATTTAATGGGCACAGTGGCCGCATTTGATGAGCACAGTGGCAGCATTCGATGGCACAGTTGCAGCATTTGATGGCACACTGGCAGCATTTAATGGGCACACTGGCGGCATTTAATGGGCACAGTGGCAGCATTCAATGGCACAGTTGCAGCATTTGATGGCACACTGGCAGCATTTGATGGGCACACTGGCAGCATTTAGTAGGCACAGTGGCGGCATTTGATGAGCACAGTGGCGGCATTTGATGGGCACAGTGGCATCATTTGATGGCACAGTGGCGGCATTTAATGGCTAAGTGGCAGCATTTGATGGGCACACTGGTGGCATTTGATGGCACAGCAGGAGAGCTTGATAGGCACAGTGGCAGCATTTGATAGGCACAGTGGTGATATTTGATGGCACAGTGGTGGCATTTGATGGGCACAGTGGCGGCGTTTGATGGCACAGTGGCGGCGTTTGATGGGCACAGTGGCAGCAATTGATGGGCACAGTGGCTGCAATTGATAGGCACAGTGGCTGCAATTGATGGGCACAGTGGCTGCAATTGATGTTTTTTTTTCTGAACTTTTTAGTTTGCTTGTGCCCCCTTAAAAATTTTGAGCACCAGCCGCCACTGTTTTATATGTGCGTACATATGTGCATTTATATATACATGTGTGTTTTTATATATTTGTGTGTGTGTTTATACATATGTGTGTGTGTGTTTACTTGTATGTATGCACATTTTAGGTATATGCTTTTAATCCTGACCCACTATATGTGTGCAATCAGACCTGATTTTTTTATTTCTTTTTGCTTGTTCATACGGTAGTACCAGCAAAAAAATTCTGTTCCTCTGAAAAGCAATCCATGCTCAGATCGCTTTTCAGAGGCATTTGACAGCCAGTAAAGAGGCAATATGTTGCCTACTGACCACCTGTTTTAACCCTTTAAATGCATTATCGCTATGCTGCAACTGCATACAATGCACACAGTTGCAGGGTGGTTGCACTGCAGCCCCATTCACCTAGGGGTATACTTCAAGGATGCCCTGACTGGAAAAAGATTGAGAAACACCGACATAGAGGAACCCATCTCTCCATTTTCCTCCTGCAGCCGCTAAATGCCTGTGGGAGGGAGAGGAGGAGAAGCAGGGGGAATGGAGAAATCGGTTCCTTTATATGGAGCCACCCACTTGTGACAGGGCCCTGGTGTTCCGCCATCGGGCTCGGAGAAAAGAGCCCTGTCCGGGGGTCAGGGGGGCCCTCCATGGTTTCTTGCATCGGGGCTCTGAAGGTACTAGTTACGCCACTGCAACTGTCCCTGATTTAGAAGTACTGTCCCTGATCTGGAACAAAGTCCCTATTTCCTCATTTGTCCCTCATTTTGGTCTGATCTACTGTATATAGTTGTATATAAAATGCACTTTTTATTTTTCAAAAAGTGTTTCCCAGTGCTAAATCTTTAATCCAGTTTCTAAATTGTTGCATTTGTAAATTTCAAAAGCCGATATAAAGAAATAGTAGTGGTAAAAAAAGCACTTGTGGGTTTAACTAATCTTTTTTTGTATAATTCTCCTTTAAGGGGGTGTGTCCTATGACTACATACTTTTGCTAATAGGTGTCCCTCATTCCTATCTCAAAAAGTTGGTAGGTATGCAATATGTCTTACTTCCTAGACTTAAAGAGGAGCTCCAGTCTCCCCCCCCCAAAAAAATTAAAATTTGCTGACTTTTAATAAAAGGACACTTACCTGTCCAGGGATCCAATGATGTCTGCACCCGAGCCGACATGGCATCTTAGGTAAGGGAAACTGGCAGTGAAGCCTTCTGGCTTCACAGCTGGTTTTCTACTTTGCATGCATGGACCATGCTGCACTTTGTGAATGGTCCTACAGTCTTCAGGGACCTGTGTGTGTCCCAGAAGGCTGCAGAGGGGAGAACATCCTCACAGATAGCCACAGCAATGTGACCCATAAGTGGGAAACCAGGTACCGCCCCCCCAATCCTCAGCGTTCTAATCCACATAGGATTTTATAGGCTTTTCTGGCTATAGTTCTCCCTCTGCTGGTTGGGGGGGATAGTGCAACACAACATTCAGCATAACAGTGGAACATGAAAGTAAACTGATTGTAAGGCTCCATGCACACTGGCGTAAAAAACGTTACTTCTACAGGAGTTTTGTGTTCTGCCTGTAGAAGCAGCTCAATGTTATTCTATGTCTCCATGCACATTAGGCATATTTTGAGATCAACGGTTAGATTCTGATTGGAGCTCACTGGCAGAAAAAACGTAAAACTCTCCTAAAGTCGTCTAAACTTTGTACAGAAAATGCTCTATATGAGCATTTTTTACTCCAAAGAGAACAGACGTTTTTTTAAGCCCAGTGTGCATGGAGCCTAAAGAGGGAAATGTCTCCTTCTCCAGCTTTCTGTAGTCCAGCACCTAGCTACCCTTTATTTAAAATGAACAACCATAAACCAAACCAAAACTTTGAAATAAATACCAAACAACAAAAGCTCAGTCACCAAGACTCAAACTAAACACAACCAGTTCGCTGAAACCTTTAATAATATTGTCCACCCACAATACCCCCAGCAAAGGATAGGAGGGACAAATGAGAAGGAAAGAGGGACATTGTTCCAAATCAGGGACAGTCCCCCGAAAATAGGGACAGTTGGGAGCTATGGTAATGCTACACCCGTAAGAGCCGCTGAATAGTATAGGACCTCTCATTTATCATTTATTGCTGATTGCAAATTTTTAGTTCTGTAGCGCTACCCCTGTAGGAGCCACTGGTGAATATGGGTATCTCCCAATCTGCACAGCCAGGCATATGATCAGAAAAAAACTCTTCAGGGACACAAACTATATACTTCCGATATATACACACTTCTCCTCTTCTACCTCCAGCACAGACTTGCTTGTAGAACTACATCTCCCAGGACCAACTAACACTGACTGTTCGATCCAACAAAATCTCAGATCCTTGTGAATATCCTTTGCAGGTAGGAACCGAGGGCCCCTTTAGTAGTGCAGCTAAAAAAGAGGTCTTTGGTGCTAGCTGTCCTTTCCTGTGGCTACTGCTCCCAGTACCACCTCTTCAGGCACTGACAGCTGCCCTTTTCACTAACCCTCCTGGCTACTTCTCCACAGTTCTCTCAGACTGACTCTGCATCCATCCCAGACTGTTTGCACCCAGTCCCTTCAGGCATGCCTCTTAGTCCTCTGACTGTAACACTCACCAGCCATGTGGCTGTCTTCCTTCCTGGAGATTTGACCCGCAGTGTCTTCCTGCTGTCCTCTCCTCTTCTTGCTCCCGTGCCCTTCTGCACTCAAGCCCAGGCCTGAGTTCACCCCTCCAGGCTGGGGGGCTACTCTCAAAGGCCCCCGACAGCCTAACACTCCATCTTCCACTCAAACTGCACACTGCCCCAGCTGGGCTGACCCTGACAAGTTACCTAACCTAACAAAAACTCTTATCAATTAGCACTCTAGCCACCCTAGGGGGTGCTACACTCAGGGCCCCCCCCCCCCCCCCCCGTTCTCTAACGTCCAGCCTGTCCCCATGGCTGGGAATTTACAAAAAGGGGTGCTTCTGGACCCAGGAGCAAGAGAACCTGCTGGCAGAAACAGCACAACATTTTGCTTTAGAGTCTCTGTTAAGGGGAGCCCCTCCTTAGTCATCAGGCGCTTGGCAAAAAAATAAAAAGAAAGGGTAAGTGTTCAGACCTAGGCTTCACCCGAGGTCATCAGAGGGGGCAGTCCATATGGCATGGGTCAGGGTGGCAGGCCAGCCTAGCAGCACAGGCAGCTATCTCCCAGCTGTTCATGTGACAATCTCCACTTGTGAGTTGCACACTCCAGCAGTCCTTCAGGCGAAGAGATTGGGATGAGGCAATCTTCTCCTACTGCCAACACATAGTTGCCAACATTGTACAAAATGTATAGGGGCACTTTTTTTGCCTGTAGGTGGAGTCTTTTTATAATTAGGGGGCATGGCATTCGTTTGTAGGCGTGGCATAGCAGGGAAACAAAAATGTGGCATGCGTAGCGAAAAATGGGTGTGGTTTAAGCAAAATAGTGGGTGTGGCTTAAAGGGGTGTGGCTCAAAGGGGTGTGGTTAGAGTCTGAGATGAACGAGGGATGGAGGGAGAAAGAGGGAGGGAGGGAAGGAGAGAGAGAGAGAGAGAGAAAGAGATAGCAGGCCCAGATCCTACACCACAATAGAAATATGTGTATTCTATAAAGTTTAAAAATCAGCAGATAAAGATACTCCAAACACCTGGTGTTAGCGCTTCAATCATCCTAGCACCAAGGTTGTTATGGTGTCAGGATGATTGAAGCACATTATTTCTATTATTACATTGTAATATAGAATTAAATCATTCAACTCACCATAATGCAGAATCAGTGGGAGCCTGAGCGTGTCACTTGCCACATCGCCTGCCACCAGATGCCATCAGGTGCACCCAGCAGAGTCCCTCCTTACAGCAGGCATTCTCAGCAGAGTCCGTCCTTACATCAGGTGGCCACAGCAGAGTCCCTCCTTACATCAGGTGCCCCCAGCAGAGTGCTTCCTTACATCAGGTGCCCCCAGCAGAGTCCGTCCTTACATCAGGTGCCCCAGCAGAGACCGTCCTTACATCAGGTGCCCCCAGCAGAGTCCGGCCTTACATCAGGTTCCCCCAGCAGAGTCTGTCCTTACATCTGGTGTCCCCAGCGGAGCCCCAATCCTTACATCAGTGTCCCCAGGGGAGCCCCAGTCCTTCCTTGCATCAGTGTCCCCAGCGGAGCCCAGTCCTTACATCAGTGTCCCCAGCGGAGCCCAGTCTTTATATCAGTGTTCCCAGCGGAGCCCCAGTTCTTACATCAATGTTCCCAGTGGAGCTCAGTCCTTACATCAGTGTCCCCAGCGGAGCCCAGTTCTTACATCAGTGTCCCCAGCGGAGCCCAGTCCTTACATCAGTGTCCCCAGCGGAGCCCAGTCCTTACATCAGTATCCCCAGAGGAGCCCAGCCCTTACATCAGTATCCCCAGCAGAGCACAGTCCTTACATCAGTGTCCCCAGCGGAGACCCAGTCCTTCCTTACATCAGTGTCCCCAGCCACAGTCTTTACATCAGTGTCCCCAGCCCCAGTCCTTACATCGGTGTCCGCAGCCCCAGTCCTTACATCAGTGTCCCAGCCCCAGTCCTTACATCGGTGTTCCCAGCCCCAGTCCTTACATCAGTGTTCCCAGCCCCAGTCCTTACATCAGTGTCCCCAGTGGAGCCCCAGTCCTTCCTTACATCAGTGTCCCCAGCGGAGCCCCATCCCTCTTTACATCAGTGTCCCTAGCGAAGTCCAAGTCCTTCCTTATATCAGTATCCCCAGCAGAGCCCCAGTCCTTCCTTACATCAGTTAGTTACCCCCCTCCCCCTGTACATAGTTACCTCCCTGCACATATTACCCCCCTCCCCCTGTACATAGTTATCCCTCTCCCCCTGTACATATAGTTGCCCCCCTCCCCATAGTTACCCCCTGTACATATTACCCCCCTCTCCCTGTACATAGTTACCCCCCTCCCACTGCACATTGCATCCTCCATGTACACAAGACAATGCCCGCTGTCCCCATACATATGGTGGAGATATTGCAGTAATAGCGGGGGTTACAGCTGATTATGTGTTGCTGGCCTGGGCTGTACAACGACATCCCCACATAACACACAGATGGCAGAGCTGAGCAAACTCCCACAACAATGCCGTGTGTTCAGTGGAGAGGGGAGGGGCCTCCAATCCGCATAGCCAATCGGTTTCAGTGTACAAGAGAATAGTCTACTTGAACACTGAAGAGAGAAGCAGATTGGGTGCCCCTCCCTTCTCCACTGAACACACGAGGAAAGACACCTTGTGGCGGCAGCCATTTTTTTGTAGCCCGCTGTCACTCTTTGCCAAAAACAGTCCCGATTCCCAGGACAAACACAAAATCCCGTGATTTTAATCGGGACAGACTAAGGTCGGGACGAGAGTCCTAAAATCTGGATTTTCCCAGGAAAATCGGGACTGTTGGCAAGTATGCCATCAGCTTTACTGAAAGAGACAGACTGGCTCCTAGCAGACCGTCTTGCTTTCACAACCACCACTCTGTCTTTGTGGATTTCTCTCCCCAGCCTCCGATCCTTCCGAATGTCCTGAAACCAGGCCCACGTCTCTTCACAATCTGGCCCCGCAAAGCCTTGGGGATGTGCATGTACTCCCACACCATCCTCGGATGGAGGATCTGTGAGAGAGAAAGTTTGCATCTCTCCTCTCCCTCTCTACATCAAGTTCCCTTATACCGATTTCAAGTACATGACTGTGCTGGTTGATTTTCTGAAAAAACAGGCCTTTACAGCAGAAGTGCTGTAAGCTCGTGTCTGGGCTTTTTTAAGCCTCAGGAAACATCATCTGCTGTTTTTCTTCTTTGTAGATCCCAGCAGCAAATTACTCTCTCTCAGGGAAATGAGTAACTAATTGGTTTTATTTTGAAAATCTACTTTGAATAAGAATACTGTCTTCTCCCTATGATTGCAAATCTACCCCTCTGACCTAGGCTCTAGAAGGAACTAAAATGATTCAATTGATTCAAACATTTTTGATCTGTATCAACTTCATGCAGTACTTTTAAATCTCCTGAGGAAGCTCCTTTGAGTGAAACATGTAGAGCAAGAAGTGGCTGCACTGTTGTATGAAGTATACGTTGGTTGAACATTTATTGTCATTTTAAAGAAATTATATTTAATAAAATTTATATTTTTTATCTAAAAAAATGTATGTTGTTTTGGCACCTTAAAAGTCCCGCTCCTTTTCCCAGTTGTTCATATTTATCCAATGGGATGTGGTGCCTGATTTTGATCCTTCATTGCCTTGATCTATAGCAAAATACTCCTACACCAGGTCATCCTCCCACTCTCCCCGGGAGTCCTCAATAATGTCCATGATGTCAGGAGGGACATAGGGATAGTCCAGACCCCACTTCAGAGCTGTTCTGCGCTGAACCTCCAGCTGGAACTTGGAAAAGCTTGGCAGTTCTCTTGGCTTCCCTTTTCCTGGCAGGACACAAGCGTTGGGGGACCTCTTGACCCACTGCTTGAAATCAGCTGCTCTGGTCTGGGTGGTGGAGGGTCTGTTGTAGAGCCTCCCATCTCCCATTCCTCCTCCGAGCTACAGTGTGACAACCAATCTGCTATATCATCTTCCAGGGACCTGAATTCTGTCTGCAGTCTGGGGAACCACAATCTTTGGCCCTGTCTCTGCTTTCCCCTTGGCTCACCTGAGGGTACATCTCCCTCCTGCATTGTCTCCTCCCAGGTGGGGTCAGCAGAGCACATAGGAGCAGCCGGCATTTCAGGAACATTATTTGGTTCTTGCTGGGTTGTACCTACAGTTACCAGGTCCCTGACCTAGCTGCAGGCCACAGTAGATCTCCATTCTTTTTCCCCAATGTCGCTGGTTTTTACAGGGGAGTCACCAGGCCCAACTCAACCCTGCCTTGCGCAGATAGCCCAAGAGAGAGAAAGATACAAGCGCCTCTGAGTAAAGTCTGTAAATTTTTAATGGAAGAGGGTGTATTAAAAACTCACATTTGAGGTATCTGTATGAAGACACAAGAATGTCCAATGGATCGCACTCACCGTCCAGGCTGTCTGCTGCAACTACTTCAAGCTTGACAAAGGGGTGCACACTGTGCACATCCTTCCAGTGCGCATGCTCCGAAACATGTCGCAAGCCTGTTTGTGACGCCATCCTGCTCTGTGTTCCAGCCCTCTCCTTCGGTCCCCAGCTGCGCTCCAACCCTCGGTTTGGATCACGCTCGAGCGCCAAAGATTCCTGCTGGACAGGATGCTGGCTCCATCTGGACTAGTAAGATGTGGTCGCAGCAGACAGCCTGGATGGTGACAGTGCGACCTATTGGATATTCTTGTGCCTTCATACAGATACCTTAAATTTTTTTAATGCACCCTCTTCCATTAAAAATTACAGTCTTTACTCAGAGGCGCCTGTGTCTTTCTCTCTCTTTTTTACATGTTTGGAGTGTGGCTTCCACTTCCTTTGCAAGGCTTGCCCTGACACAGTGGACTGTTTCTCAGCATAGAACTGGTGTCAGAAACCATGAAATCAGACCGAGACAGAAGTACAGTTAAATCAGGCTTTTTAATAATAAAAGTAAATAGAACAAAATGGAGTCAAAACATAGCCAGAGTTCAGGAACCGGAACGAATAGTCAGACAAGCCAAACGTCAGGAAGCCGAAGATGAGCGTAGTAAAATAGCAAGCAGGATCTGGAGCCAGAAGCGATATCAACCAAGCAAGACTTTTAACAGGAATGCAGGAAAACGTCTCTGTGATGTTGACTAAGGCGAAGGCAGAGATCCTCTGGGCTGGACGGCTTAAGTAGGCAGGACTAACGAGCAGGAACCTACGGGAGTCAACAATGGACTGTACTTCATACTCCTCATGGTTCTCAACCTGTACAGGGTGAGGACGTGGCACAGAGGTCGTAAAGCGGTTGCAGACCAAAAAATATGAAATATGCATGTTAGAAGGAAGGTCTAATGCGTAAGCCACTGGGTTAATCCTGCGACGAATACGGAAAGGTCCAATAAACCAAGGTGTGAACTTCAGTGAGGGAACACGAAGTTGGAGGTTGCGAGTTGACAGCCAGACCCTGTCCCCAACCCAGTAGGAAGGCGTGGGCAGGCGTCTGCGGTCAGCATGGAGTCTGTACCTATCATTAGCATGACGCAAAGCCTCCTGGACTTTTGCCCAAGTGGAACGAAGACCACGGAGATGCTCTTCCAACACAGGAATACTCTGCGGAACAAAGGAGTCAGGCAACATGGAAGGTTGGAAACCATAGTTTGCCATAAACGGGGCAATCGGGAAGCAGAATTCAAGGCACTATTGTGAGCAAACTCTGCCCACGCTAATAGGTCTGACCAGTTGTTATGATGATCAGAAATATAGCAATGTAGGAATTGCTCCAAGGACTGATTGGCTCGTTCTGCGGCCCCATTAGACTGCGGGTGATACGCAGAGGAAAAAGCAAGCTGAATTCCCAACTGTGCACAAAAGGCTCGCCAGAACCGGGACACAAACTTACTACCCCTGTCCGAGACAATCACCTTGGGTAGCCCGTGTAAGCGAAAGATCTCCCGAGCAAAAATGGAAGCCAGTTCCTTAGAAGTGGGCAACTTCTTAAGTGGAATACAATGAGACATTTTTGAGAACCGGTCAACCACCATAAGGATAACTGTGTTGCCCTGGGAGTTGGGTAACTCCACAATGAAATCCATAGACAGGTGGGTCCAGGGCCTCTCTCCATTGGGTATGGGTTGTAGGAGGCCCACTGGAAGATGTTGTGGAGTCTTACTCTGAGCACACACAGAACAGGCAGCTACGAAGGCGGTTACATCAGCACGTAGACCAGAATTGTTGGGAAATGGACCAAAAGAGTTGATTCTTCCCAGGGTGGCCAGCAGCCTTGGGAGAATGGTAAGTCTGAAGCATGGCAGTACGGAGACTCTCTGGGACAAAGCAAAGATCACAAGGTTTTTCAGGAGGAGCATGGACCTAACCAGCAAGAATTTTGTCACCCAAAGGAGAAGTGAGACTGGTGCAAACCGTAGCCAGAATACGATCAGGAGGAATCACAGGAACTGGAACCGACTCCAACTTGGAAGTGGAGGAAAATTGTCATTACAAGGCTTCAGTCCTTACATTATTAGTACCGGGTAAGAATGAGACAATGTAATTAAAACTTGACAAGAAAAGAGCCCATCGCGCCCTTCTGGGAGAGAGGCGTTTAGCCTCAGACAAGAAAGTGAGATTCTTATGGTCAGTAAGAATGAGAACCGGCACAGTGGTACCTTCGAGGAGATGTCTCCATTCTTTCAGGGCTAAAATGATCACCAACAGCTCTCTGACACCAATCTCGTAATTGCACTCAGCAGGTGACAATTTCTTGGAAAAGTAGCCACAAGGATGCAAAGCACTCTCAGAGGTAGGACATTGAGACAGAAGGGCGCCAACTCCAGTCTCAGAAGCATCAACCTCAAGGATAAAAGGTAAGGTAGGATCAGGATGTGCCAACACAGGAGCAGAAACAAAGGCAGCCTTGAGACTCTCAAAGGCCTTAACGGACTCCGGAGACAAACTCTGTGGGTTACCGTCCTTTCTGGTCATATCAGTCAGGGGCTTGACCAGAGATGAGAAGTTATGAATAAACTTCTGGGTCCGGGCCACTCTAGAACTCCTGAAAGTTTCTCTGGGTCCATCGAAAAACCAGCAGTGAAAATGACATAATTCAGGAATTTAACCTGTTCACGATGGAACTCGCACTTCTCCAATTTACAATAGAGATTGTCTCCGAAGTGAGGGGATCATGCCCTGCTTCAGTATGTCACAGTTCATGTTGGAATGCTTGACTGTAGGCAAGACACACTTGTCTTTGTACTCCTCACCTGGTTGCCTCCACACACGCTTGACACCATCTGAACCAAATAAGTTTATCTTGGTCTCATCAGACCACAGGACATGGTTCCAGTAATCCATGTCCTTAGTCTGCTTGTCTTCAGCAAACTGTTTGCGTTTTCTTGTGCATTGATCTTCCTACTTCGACGACAGCCATGCAGACCAATTTGATGCAATGAGGCGGCGTATGGTCTGAGCACTGACAGGCTGACCCCCCCACCCCTTCAACCTCTGCAGCAATGCTGGCAGCATTCATATATCTATTTCCTAAAGACAACCCTTGGATATGACGCTGAGCACGTGCACTCAACTTCTTTGGCTGACCATGGCGAGGCCTGTTCTGAGTGGAACATGTCCTGGTAAACTGCTGTATGGTCTTGGCCACCGTGCTGCAGCTCAGTTTCAGGTTCTTGGCAATCTTCTTATAGCCTAGGCCATCTTTATGTAGAGCAACAATTCTTTTTTTCAGATCCTCAGGGAGTTCTTTGCGATGAGGTGCCATGTTGAACTTCTAGAGACCAGTATGAGAGCGATAACACAAATTTAACACACCTGCTCCCCATTCACACCTGAGACCTTGTAACACTAACGAGTCACATGACACTGCTGAGGGAAAATGGCTAATTGAGCCCAATTTGGACATTTTCACTTAGGGGTGTACTCACTTTTGTTGCCAGCGGTTTAGACAATAATGACTGTGTGTTGAGTTATTTTGAGGGGACAGCAAATTTACACTGTTATACACTCACTACTTTACATTGTAGCAAAGTGTAATTTCTTCAGTGTTGTCACATAAAAAGATTTGATAAAATATTAGCAAAAATGTGAGGGGTGTACTCACTTTTGTTAGATACTGTAAGTCCTTCCCTTGTTTAACCCCTCTAGTGGTCTTTTGGAACAAGGCACAGTTCTCTGGCTCGATGAAAAACTCTGGTTGCTAGGAGCAACGGCCAGCAGGTTGACCGCAAGCAGATATCCCGGACGACACCCCCATATTTTTACATTACCCCCGCAGGAGCCGCTGGTGAATATGGTATTTGTTTTTTTTTTTAAGGTGAAATAAACTTGGTTGGGGAAGGGTTGTTATGGAATGCCCACTTGATCAGACAGAAACTCTTCAGGGACACAAACTATATACACACAGTATATACACTTCTCCTTCTACCTCCAGCATGATCTTGCTTGTAGAACTACATCTCCCAGGACTAGCTAGCACTGTAAGGATGATCCAACATAGATTCAGTTAGATCCGTAGCAAATGCCCTTTGCAGGCAGGGACTGCGGGCACCTTTGGTAGTGTAGCAGAAAAGAAGTCCCAGTGCTTAGCTGTCCTATTCCTGTGGCTACTGATCCCGGTACCACCTCTTCAGGCACTGCCAGCCGACTGGCTACAGCTGCCCCTTTCCCTAGCCCTCCTGGCTACTTCTCCACAGTCCTCCCAGACTGACTCTGCATCCATCCCAGACTGCTTGCACCCAGTCCCCTCAAGTATGCCTCTCAGTCCCCCGACTGTAACACCAACCCTCTTGGCTGTCTTCCTCCCTGAGATTTTTCCAGCAGTGTTGTCCTGCTGTCCTCTCCTTGGGTCCATGCCTCCTGCTCAGGATCCCTCTGTGTGTCATGAAGAGGGATCCCTTCTGCACCTGAGCCCAGGTATGAGTTCACCCCCCCTCCCCGCCCCCAGACTGGGGAGCTGCTCTCAAATGCCCCTGACAGCTTAAAACTCCATCTCCATCTTTCATCCAAACTCCCCACTCTGCCCTGCTGGGCTGACCCTGAGTATTTGAGAGGGCCTGCCCCCTGCTAACATTTATGTTGGGGATTGGTCAGGGCCCTCAGAACACTCCAGCTAGCTCCTCCTAGACTCCTCCTAACTGCTTCTGGAATCTTCTCTAAGTTCCCATCTAGCAGGGTGAGTCACCAGAGAAGCTCCTGATGAGTCATCCAGCCTACCTGAGTCACTCAAAACCCTGACCCAGAAAAACACATGGCTTGGCTGCCAGACAATTTACCTAACCTAATAAAAAATCCTATCACTTAGCACTCTAGCCACGCTAGGGGGTGCTACACTTATGTATCACTGTGTAAAAGGGTTGCACTGCACTCATTTTTAGGATGATTTTACAACTATAAATAAAATACACTTACAGCATAAGGCACATATTCGTGCCAACAGGAGGGCTTCACAGATCGTCTCAAAGCCACTACTAAGATGGCCCTGGGATGATGTCAGAGATGTAGCTCCTCCCTCTATACGTATTATGTTCAGGGCATCCTACTGAAGAAGTCCCATTATTTATCGCTGATTGCAAATTTTCACTTACAGTATCTCACAAAAGTGAGTAAACCCCTCACATTTTATCTTTTCATTTTATCTTTTTATTTTATCTTTTCATGTAACAACATCTTTCATGTAACAACACAGAAGAAATTACACTTTGCTACAATGTAAAGTAGTGAGTGTACAGCTTGTATAACAGTGTAAATTTGCTGTACCCTCAAAATAACTCAACACACAGCCATTAATATGTAAACCGCTGGCAACAAAAGTGAGTACACACCTAAGTGAAAATGTCCAAATTCGGCCCAAAGTGTCAATATTTTGTGTGGCCACCATTATTTTCCAGGACTGCCTTAACCCTCTTGGGGATGGAGTTCACCAGAGCTTCACGTCCTCTTCCACTCCTCCATGACGAAATCACGGAGCTGGTGGATGTTAGAGACCTTGAGCTCCTCCACCTTCAGTTTGAGGATGCCCCACAGATGCTCAATAGGGTTTAGGTCTGGAGACATGCTTGGCCAGTCCATTACCTTTACCCTCAGCCTCTTTAGCTAGGCAGTGGTCGTCTTGGAGGTATGTCTAGGGTCGTTATCATGTTGGAATACTGCCCTGCGGCCCATTCTCCGAAGGGAGGGGATCGTGCTCTTGTTCAGTATGTCTCAGTACATGTTGGCATTCATGGTTCCCTCAATGAACTGTAGCTTCCCAGTGCCAGTAATCCATGACGCTGAGCACGTGCACTCAACTTCTTTGGTCGACCATGGTGAAGCCTGTTCTGAGTGAAACCTGTCCTGTTAAACCACTGTATGGTCTCTTGGCCACCGCGCTGCAGCTCAGTTTTAGGGTCTTGGCAATCTTCTTATAGCCTAGGCTATCTTTATGTAGAGCAACAATTTTTTTTTTTTCAGATCCTCAGAGAGTTCTTTGTCATGAGGTGCCATGTTGAACTTCCAGTGACCAGTATGAGAGAGTGAGAGCGATAACACCAAATTTAACACACCTGCTTCCCATTCACACCTGAGACCTTGTAACAGTAACGAGTCACATGACACCGGGGAGGGAAAATGGTTAATAGGGCCCAATTTGGCCATTTTCACTTAGGGGTGTACTCACTTTTGTTGCCAGCGGTTTAGACATTAATGGCTGTGTGTTGAGTTATTTTGAGGGGACAGCAAATTTATTGTTATACAAGCTGTACACTTACTACTTTACATTGTAGCAAAGTGTCATTTCTTCAGTGTTGTCACATGAAAAGATGGAATAAAATATTTACAAAAATGTGAGGGGTGTACTCACTTTTTTGAGATACTGTATGTATTACTGTGTTAAAGGGTTGCACTGCACTGAGTTGTATTAGTTAAGCCTCGTACACACAATCAGATTGTTGGCAGGGGATTGTCTGTTGACAGACTGTTGTTCTAAAATCTGACCATTAGTGCGCTCCTTCTGACAATTGTTGTCCAACTTTCGGCCAACAAATGTTGGATAGCAGGCTAGTAAATTTTTGGCAGACAACGGTTTGTTGTCTGATTTTCGTATCGTCAGTACACAAGTCCGTCACACAAAAGTCGAAAGTACAAACACGCATGCTCGGAATCATACGCGGAATCGGCCGGCGCCTAGCAGCTGACTTAGAACTGGTGCGGACCAGGGGATGCTCACCAAACACGAAGTTAGCAAAAGGGGTCCAAAGGGTGGCGCTCAAGAGCTGAAATTCCTCGTAACACTATGTTCGTGTTTGTTGGCCGACAATTGTGTTAGTATGCAAGACAAGTTCCTGGCACACACCTTTCAGACAAAAATCAGACGCTCGGTTGGCCAACAATCGGATTGTGTGTACGAGGCTTTAGAAGGTGTTGTGAGATCACCTTGTATTGTTTCAGCTGGAAACCCCCTTTGTAATTTAATTACATATTTGTTTATATGATTTTTGAGCTTTTTCATATTCACATACACTATTAATTTTTGTGACTGCTGATTGGATTGGATTTGCAGGGGTTATAATTTTTCCTTACTCTATACAAAATGAAAGTAAAAGTTATGATTTTAGATCTACTTTAACTAGTTTGGATCTTTGGATGTACAAAGTATGTTCCAGGAGTGAAATGTTAAGCACATGCTGATGGCTGCAGTAGCAGCCATCAGCATGTGTCAGTTTTACTCAGCCAGCTCCCAGCTAGAGAGTGAAAGCGATTCAGCAGCTATATAACCGCCAATCACTTTCACTGTGTGGGTGGTGGGTTATCACCCCTGCATGGTTCCTGCTCTTACTGGGAACCCAGGACCACATCTAACCAGTTCAGGATGGCAGGCAGAAGGAAACTGATGAACTCTTCACTGCATGAAAATAGAAGTAACACACAAGTGACTTTTGGCTTTTACTTTCTCTGGCTGGTACAGTCTGCAGAGCATGTAACTGAGCAGATCTGTGCTAGGTTATATGCTTTGCAGCTTTGGAGAGTAGGGGAGACACTGAGGTCTATTAGTTCCCTAATGTCTTTATAAAGACTACCTGTCACCTGACCAAGGCTTGGCAGACATCCCAAGTCTCCAGCGAGGGACACACTCGCAGGCGCCTCGCGATCTCCCGGGAATGATCGGTGCGGCGGGCAAAAGCTGTGAACACTGATCTCCTTTGTATAGATTTTTAGCTACCAGACGCTTCTCCTTCTCTCCCTTCCATGGCTGTCAGCTAAAAAGCTATTTAGGGAGATTGCTGATCACAGCTGTCCCTCCCGCTGCACTGATCCTTCCCAGCTGTTTCCTGTGTGCTCCTCCCCCGGCCCCCTCCGTGTCCCCCCCGTCCTCCTCCGTCCTCCTCCGCCCTCCCTCGTCCCCTGCAACCGGCTCCCCTCCTCTCCTCTCCTCTCCCACCAGTTGCGGGGGGGGGGGACATTAAGGAATTAGACACAGTGAGCGAGATTTCCCTCTCCCGCCACCGATAAAAGTGATCTCGCGGCGAATCCGCCGCAGGGACCACTTTTATCAGAAAGCCGGTCACCGCTCGAAAACGGGGATACCGGGGTTATGACAGCTAGCTGCTGCCATAACAACGATATCCCCCTTTAAAGTTTGGACGTACATCGGCGTGCGGCGGTCCGGAAGTGGTTAAAGAAACAGGATCGATATTATTATTTTTAGGTTAACAAACGCTTTAAGTAACTTATGGCCAAAAATGCTGATTTTTGGCCATAAAGGCAATTTTTTTTTTTTGGATAGAGAAAAGGAGGGTTATAACCCCTGTCAGTTTTTTAATTTCACCATCTGTGTCCCATGGTGGAGATTTCTCTTGGTTTCCTGTCCCATGAACAGTAAGAGGAAATCCCTTCAAAGTGAGGGAATCCTGGGGTGTGACCAGTACTAATGTCCCCATTAGAAGATTTCCCCTCTATTACTTTTCTGGAGACAACCCATTTGGTATTTTCTTTTCATTCTTACTTTCAATGATAATGATAAACAGGACAAATAGAGAGAGTGACTCTCCCAAACAGGGGCACAGACAGCAATCAAGACCTGGTAGGTGTTCTAATCCCTCTCCACTTCATCCAAAACTAAAATAAACATTTTTGACTTTAGTTAACTGCTTGATGACCGCCCGACCAGGTGGAAGTTCTACAGTAGATCACGTATATATACGTGATCTGGCACTTTCGGGTAGGAAGCCGGCATGCATGTGTACGTTGGCCCTCTTCTACTATGATTACACACAGCAGAAGCTGATCAGGAGGTGCTGGGCACTGGATGTTCGCCGTCACCCACCGATCGCCAGGCAGAGACACACAACTGCAATCTGCCTATGCAAACAAGGCAGATCTCCATTCTGACAAGAGGGAAAGGATGGATTTTGTGTCCGTGCAAAGCAGGGAATAAATAAATTCTATCTCTTCCCCTAGTAAAGGTACCTCACACAGTATAGTAAAACACAGGCACAACCCCTTCTCAGACAGTGTCATTAGTACAGTGATAGTGCATATTTTTAGCACTGATCACAAAAAGTGTCAAAAGTGTCAGAATGTTCGCCACAATATCGCAGTCTTGCTATAAGTTGCTGATCACCGCCATTACTGGTAAAAAAAATAAAAAAATAAACGCAAATAAAAATATTTAATGGTTTGTAGACACTATAACTGTTGCGCAAACCAACCAATATATTGGGATTTATTTACCAAAACATGTAGCAGAATACATATTGGCAAAAATGTATGAATTTATGAATTTTATTGGATATAGTATCTCACAAAAGTGAGTACACCCATCACATTTCTGTAAATATATAAATATATAACTCTGCCCTATGCGTTTCATCACTCAGCGTCCAGATGATGTCTTGAATGACGAAACGCGTAGGGAGGAGTTATACTCACTTCCGGTCAGGGTCGCGATTGTTCGTTTACCCGGCGCCTGCTCCATTTTTAATTTGTGCGTGTGAATTTTAATCAAACTGTGAGTATATCTTTACACTTTGCTTACAAATAAACAATTTAAAAGCAGTATCACGCTATGGGCACTCCTCTCTTTTTTATGTGATAACTCGGTGGAACACCAGTAGCAATTCATAGATTGTCCAGCTGGTTCCAGAGTGCTACACCATGGCTTGATCGTGCAGTACCCCTGGGGGGTAAGGTAATCTGGTGAGTGCAATCATATTACAAGCACGGATAAGATCACCGGCACCACTGTCACATAAAAGGATATAAACAGCATTATTCTGATAAGGCACTGGAAACTGTTTGCGAGCACAAGTCACTTTATTGATTCATTATTGGACTAATGGACTAAATATATATTGTTTGAATTTGTTTTTGCACATCCACCTCTGTTTTACAGTGTGGGATACAGATATATTTTTTGTATTTTGTTTTGTTATATCTCTGTTTTATGTTCATTTACTGAGACACTGTAACTGTGTAACAGAGAGTCAAACACATATGCTACCTGCATATACAAGGAATAACTAAGTAGTGTATGGTAACAGAGGATTCACACCCCCAACACCAGAACTAATAGGCAGGTTGACATCCGTACGCTGATTGCTGCAGCCGTTTGTTCCTATCATTGATGCATGCTGTTTTAAGCTTCAACTGTAAGTTACTACAATAAAAGGTTTTTTATCTATCATTACGGGCTTCACCATGGGTCCTTCATTTTCTTTTCTCGGATATATGATGACTACATGCCTGAATGCCTAATTCTGAAGTGACCATTGGGAGATGTTTATATGTGAAGGAAATCCCACGGATGTTGTGGTCTGATGAGGGGTTCCAGTGGGCTGGATTTGCTGGATGCTATTGAGAATTTATCATCTATGCCTAATCCTTAACACCTTCTGGTAAGCAGACTACATTACCACGTGGTGACGAGTGACTTTTTCTACATCTGCACAATATATTTGGTGATTGGATTCCTCCCACTCTTCAATTTCATTTTGAACTTTTCAGCGCCGCAATAATAGGTGTCCCTCGTTCCCATCTCAAAATGTTGGGAGGTATGCATACTGAAGGAGAGCATGATCCCCTCCCTTCAGAGACTGGGTCGCAGGGCAAGATTCCATCATGATAATGACCTCAAACACACCTCCAAGATGACCACTGCCTTGCTAAAGAAGCTGAGGGTAAAGGTGATGGAGGAGCGCAAGGTCTCTACCACCAGCTCTGTGATGTCATCATGGAAGAGTGGAAGAGGACTTCAGTAGCAACCTGTGAAGCTCTGGTGAACTCCATGCCCAAGAGGGTTAAGGCAAAATATTGACACTTTGGGCCAAATTTAGACTTTTTCTCTTAGGGGTGTTCTCACTTTTGTTGCCAGTGGTTTAGACATTAATGGCTGTGTGTTGAGTTATTTTGAGGGGACAGCAAATTCACACTGTTATACAAGCTGTACACTCACTAATTTACATTGTAGCAAAGTTTCATTTCTTCAGTGTTGTCACATTAAAAGAAATAATAAAATATTTACAAAAATGTGAGGGGTGTACTCACTTGTTGTGAGATACTGTGTGTATTATAGCAGAAAGTAATATATATATATATATATATATATATATATATATATATATTTTCAAAATTATTGTTTTTTTTGTTTATAGTGCCAAAAATAAAAACCGCGACCAACAAATACAACCAAAAGAAATCTCTATTTGTGGGAATAAAATGATATAAATTTTATTTGGGTATGGTGTTGCACGACCGCGCAATTGTCAGTTAAAGTAATGCAGTGCTGTATTGCAAAAAATAGCTTGGTCATGAAGGGGGGTAAATCTTCTGGAGGTCATATGGTTTTTAACCACTTGACATCCGCGCTATACCCGAATGACGGCCACAGCACGGACCTGATCACCGGTCTGAGTAAGGGGCCAGTCCCGGCCCCTTACCACGTGATCAGCTGTCAGCCAATGACAGCTGTTCACATGATGTAAACAAAAGCTCGGTAATTGTTTTTTCAGCGTGAGGAGAAAAAAAAGCCGATCACTGGCTCATCTGCAAGAAGCATTGGTCCCGAAGAGCCAATTATGCCTCATCTGTGCCACCTGCCATTGCCCACCAGTGCCACCTATCAATGCCCATGAGTGCCACCTATCAATGCTCACCAATGGTACCAATCAGTGCCACCTAACAGTGCTGCCTATCAGTGTAACCGATTAGTGCTCATTATTGCCACCCATCAGTGCCCATCACTCCCACCTATCGGTGCCCATCAGTGCCGCCTCATCAGCGTACATCAATGAAGGAGAAAAATTTCCTATTTTCAAATATTTATAACAAAGTATAAAAAAAATTACATTCGGTCTTTTTACATTTTTTTTTAACAAGATATAAAAACCGCAGAGGTGATCAAATATGACCAAAAGAAAGCTCTATTTGTGGGGAAAAAATGATAAAAATCTCATTTGGGTACAAGTGTAGCATGACTGCGCAATAGACAGCTCTGAAAGCTGAAAATCGGTCTGGACAGGAGGGGGGTTTAAGTGCCCAATAAGCAAGTGGTTAAACCACATAATTTTTTATAGTTACAAAAAAGAAAGTAAAACGTATGGAAGCAATGGTAAGAAGCATGGTGTTACAAGCTGTGCCTGTAGAGGGAGCTCCTCGCAGAACACTCTCCCACCCTTTCACGTCTCCTGGCCGCTCTTGCCTGGGACCCGCTCGCTCCCACAATCCCCCGGTGTTTCCGGGTCAGGTGTCGCGGCTGCGTTTGTTTTGGGTGATGAGCCCGGGGAATCTCGCTGCACAGTATGGCCAATCTGCCGCCCGGGGATCCTAAACTGGTGTCTCTGATCGTCAATCACCTGAAGAGCCAAGGACTGTTCGACCAGTTCCGCCGGGACTGCCTGGCTGATGTGGACACCAAGGTGAGGAGGGGAGGGCAGTGCCTGTCTGTGTGTGATGGGGGTGAGAGCGGGAGGAGCGGCCACTGAGCCGGCCGGGGGGGGGGCTCCGGACATCCTACACCTGCAGCTTGGATTGTGGGGGGGGGGGATATTTCTCACCTGAGCTACCGAGCCCCTCCCCCCTGCCAGTCTGTACCCCTCTCTGTATGGGGGAGGGGCTCACATCTTCATCATCTCCACCTTGTCTGTGCTGTTTACACATTACATGACTTATTACACTCCTCACAGCAGACTCATTATCTGCTGACAACACATGGACCCTGCATGTTTTGGGTGTCCCCTCTATGTGGGGTGGGCTGCGCATGTAGGGTGACCTTTGTGTGTGAGGAGGCCTGTGTGTGTGTGTGTGTGTGTGTGTGTGTGTGGTGTGTCCCCTGCGTGTAAGGTAGCCCTTGGATGTAGGGTCTCCCTGTGTGTTGGGTGACCCTTGTATGTGAGGAGGGCTGTGTCTATAGGGTGTCCCCTGCGTGTAAGGTAGCCCTTGGATGTAGGGTCTCCCTGTGTGTTGGGTGACCCTTGTATGTGAGGAGGCCTGTGTCTATAGGGTGTCCCCTGCGTGTAAGGTAGCCCTTGGATGTAGGGTCTCCCTGTGTGTTGGGTGACCCTTGTATGTGAGGAGGCCTGTGTCTATAGGGTGTCCCCTGCGTGTAAGGTAGCCCTTGGATGTAGGGTCTCCCTGTGTGTTGGGTGACCCTTGTATGTGAGGAGGCCTGTGTCTATAGGGTGTCCCCTGCGTGTAAGGTAGCCCTTGGATGTAGGGTCTCCCTGTGTGTTGGGTGACCCTTGTATGTGAGGAGGCCTGTGTCTATAGGGTGTCCCCTGCGTGTAAGGTAGCCCTTGGATGTAGTGTGTCCCCTCTATGTGGGCTGTGCATGTAGGGCATCCCCTGCGTGTGGGGGTGGCCCCTGAGTGTGAAGTAGCCCTTGCATGTAGAGTGTCCCCTGCGTGTCAGGAGGCCTGTGCATGTAGGCTGTCCCAGGGTGGCCCTTACCTGTGGAGTGGTTCAGAGCAGCCCCTGTGTGTGTGTGGTGGCATGGATCTCTGTATGAGGTGTAGGGTGGCACTGGGTCCCTGTATATATTGCATCTGGTGGCACAGTTTCCTGCATGTGGCATGCGCTCCCAGTCCATGTCATCTGTTTGCACACAGAATTGATGACATTCAGTCCAGGATAAGAGCTGAGATGAAGACTCCTCATCCCACACTGCATTTTTATTTATAGAAGGAAGGGGGTGTTTTTTTTGTTTTTTTTTCACAAAGGTAATCTAGGTAGCAGGAGGGGGTGGGAACAGTTTAAGACTAGTTAATACAGTAAAAAAAAAAAAAAAAAGAAACTTGAATTGCGAGCATTATATAAAAAAATAATTGAAACTCAGATGATTCATTCCACAACCACTTATTCATAGGTCTTTCAGTTTATAGCAATGTGATCAGGTTGTGTAACCATAAAACGTCCATCCACAAATGGAAGCCTCCACAGGGGGATTAGATGTAAAATCCAGGAGGAGCTCCAGAGTATAGAAGAGAGGAGCCTCTAATGCCTCGTTTCCACTGAGCGGATCGGTTCGGGTCGGTACAGTTTGAATGGCCTAGAATGGTCCGGTCTATTCTGGTGAGCGTTTCCACTGCAAGTGGGACCACAAGGGTCCATACGGGGTTTAGAAAAAATGCCTCAGCATAGCACAGCAGAAGGTTTTCTGTCAGCCAATCAGTGGAATGTATCTTAGCTCCGCCCTAACCGAACCGTTCCATTTTCTATGGCCCCACATCTGAAGCAGGACCCTGAATGGAACGGTACAGTTCGGTTGTATGGGCCGCTTTCATAATGGAAACACCCAAAATAGCGTACCGTACCAAACCGCTCAGTGGAAACGAGGCATAGGTGTAGCAATATGGTTACATGTAATGAACGTTCAACATTTAGCAACTCACATGGTTAACCACTTCTCTACCGCGCATAGTGCTATGACGGCGGCAGGAACCCTTTGTTACTCCGGGCCGCCGTCATATGACGTCTTTTACTCCCTGAGCCTCTAGGGGGCACGCGCTGCGTCACTAGGCACCCGCTGCACGTGCCTGGCAGCCGCGATGTCCGCCGGGCACCTGCAATTGCCCGTGAACACAGCAGGACCGTGGATCTGTGTGTTTAGGAGAGGAGACCGATGGTGTGTTCCCAGTACAGAGGAACACCAATCAGTTTCCTCCCCTTCTGAGTTCCCTCCCCCTACAGTTAGAATCACTCCCTAGGAAACATAACTCCTCGATCACCCCCTAGTGTTAACCCCTTCCCTGCCGGTCACATTTACACAGTAATCGGTGCATTTTTTATAGCACTGATCGCTGTATAAATGTGAATGGTCCCAAAATAGTGTCAAAAGTGTCCGCCGCAATATCGCAGTCAGGATAAAAATCGCAGATCGCTGCCATTACTAGTAAAAAAATCACAATAAAAATGCCATAAATGTATTCCCTATTCTGTAGACGCTATAACTTTTGCGCAAACCAATCAATATACGCTTTATTGTGTGTGTTTTTTTTTGGTTTTTTTTCCAAAAATATGTAAAAGAATACATATCGGCCTAAACTGAGGATTTTTTTTTTTTTTTTTTAATGGGATAATTATTATCGCAAAAAATAAAAAATATTGTTTTTTTTTTTTTCAAAATTGACGCTCTTTTTTATGTTTATAGCGCAAAAAATTAAAAACCGCAGATGTGATCAAATACCACCAAAAGAAAGCTCTATTTGTGGGGAAAAAACATTATCAGAATTTCATATGGGTACAGTGTTGCATGACCGCGCAATTGTCATTCAAAGTGTAACAGCGCTGAAAATTGGTCTGGGCAGGAAGTTGGTGAAATTGCCCTGTATTGAAGTGGTTAATGATTAAAAGAGGCACATGTAAACATGCAGGCATCCGGGGTAAAACTGTCTACATAGACTATCCCCCGCACCGCCGGCTCTCACCGCTGTCAGTCTGCAATCGTGACCGGGAAGACTACCCTGCAGTAGTGCGATCTGAAAGCAAGGCTTGAAGAATTTGGGGAGAGCAGTGTGGAAGGGATGACTTTGATGGTGGTGCGGAGGACGGTCTATGTGGACAACTTTACCCCAATGTCTGCATACTTAGATGTGCCTCTTTAATCATCAGCCATGTGAGTTGCTAAATGTACCTTCATTAAATGTAACCATATTGCTACACTTTGAGGCGCCTCTCTTCTCTTTTATACTCGGTTGTGACATGACACTACTTCTATATCAAAATTTATGAAATAATTTTGCTTGTCTTGCAAAACGCTCTCAAACCAAGTTACACTCAAACCAAGGTTTTACTGTATTAAACATTCTACTTTAACAACTTGCCTACTGGGCACTTTCACCCCCTTCCTGCCCAGACCAATTTTCAACGCTGTCGCACTTTGAATGACAATTACACGGTCATGCAACAATGTACCCAAATTAAATTTTTAGCTTTTTTTTTTTTTTTCACACAAATAGAGCTTTCTTTTGGTGGTATTTAATTACTGCTGGGTTTTTTATTTTTTGCTATAAAATACCAAAAATTTTGAAAAAAACCATAGTTTAAGTTTTGAAAACAGGTAATTTTTCTCATGGTGGGCATCGATGGGCTGCACTGGTGGCTACTGATAGGTGGCACTGAAGAGGCAGCTGCGGCTCTCTCTGAGGGGCCGATGTCCCTCTGACAGAGGCCGGTACAGATTACCAATCTTCTGTATAGATCACGTGATCAGCTGATCACGTGGTAAGGGGCTGGGATCGGTGATAACCGAGCGTGTCCCTTGTGATCCGCAGGGATGCCCAGGCAGGTCATGCACGGGAGGACGTCCACGGACGTCCTCCCTGCAATTAAGGCCCATGCTGTAGCCGTCTTTCGGCTATAGCGCGGGCGGCACATAGTTAAAGCGCAACTTTAGGAAAAATATAAAGTTGGTGAACAGGCAGGATTTTTAATGCAGAAGAGACATATGTCTCTTCTGCATTAAAAGTTACTTGCTTTTCTTTCTGTCCCTGTACACTGAACAGCTTATTGTACAATTTCGGGAATGTCAAGATGAATGAACTCCTAATCATGTGTGGGAATGACACCATCTCAGCTCAGCCAATGAAAGTGGCTGTCAATCTGTACCCAGAAGCTGGCTGGCTGCCTGAAAATGCCAGCCGCGGACTTCACTGAAGTGAAGGTAAGTATAGTTAGTCCTATGATCGTCAGCTTCATCTAATGGCCAGAATTCTGTATACTTTCTCATTGAGGTAATGCAGAGAACTATACTGCATTTTGACCATTAGATGGAGCTGACAATTGTAGGAATTAATCTGTTACAGAAAATATGGGGAAAATTCTTCTAGGCTACGTGAAAGTGTCATTCATCCAATGAATGTTTCAGAAGTAGACCCCATGGTGTTTTTCATCGTGTGATTTACTTGCTGTTCTACAAATATTGTATGAGTGAAAGGTGGTGATTGTAGGACATACATGCTTGACTAAGTGTCTAATGACCTAAGATGTGTTTCAGGATTAAACAGATAAGTGTAGATTTCCCTAAATCCTCTTCTGGGACAGCAACCTGAGATGATTGGCTCCTCCCGCTATAGAAAACTCAAGCCAATATAGTGAAAACCCTCTTCCAACAACCCTTCCCCCGCCTCCTCCCATCCCTCAGTTTAAGTTGTGCTTCCTAACATCCAGGAGCAGCACATCGTTTGTTGTTCATCCTGACCAGATGGTCAATTGGTCAGTGTACCCGGTCTATCTGTTTTGTGTTGGATCAGACGGTTCTCCCTTTCTTTCCAGAATTGCGGCCCCTGGCCAGTAAGCCCTGTCCTCCTTCACCTTTTGGGGCCTATGTTATGATGTTGTTGGGTGGCTGTCTCTGTGTGGAATCCTGAGGATTGCAGCCTAGTGAGCACATGTGGCCGGTCCAGGTTTGAGGACAGCTAGTAATATTAAAGTAAATCTTTTGTTGGAAATGTGTCATTAAACTGCAACTAATGTGGAATAGAGCAGGCACATCCTGGAGCATGTATATCCCATCCCTTTTCCTATTGGTGACCCACTCCTGTGTCTCCCGCTTTAGACTCTTTCTTTGTCGGGCCAGCCAACACAGGAGCGGGTTACATGTCTGAGTTCTCAAGTTTTGTGAGATCCCGGATCACTTGGTTAGAATTGGAATTTAGTAGGGCTGCAACTAAGGATAATTTTCATAATTGTTTTGATTAACAATACAAAAAGAGCTGTTAATCACTACTATAAGGGGTTCATTTATACTGTGAAATGTATATCTCTCTATCGTTCAGGCTATATGCGCGTTTTAACTAGGAGTTAGACATGAAGGGTGGAAGGGATATATAAATCTTTTATAATGAAAAGGAACTGCAGTCTGCTCACATAATTTGTAATCTTTGCTATTGTGAAGCTTCCCTCCAACCACTGAATATTATTAAGTAGTTCATTTTAACTGTGGGCAGCTTAAGCTGCTGCCTGTTCACTTCCTGGATTTACACAGAGGCACACCTCCAGCTCTCATTGGCCCTCTTATGACCCCCCCCCTCCCTTCCTGGCAAATTCTCAGGCGAGTGAGAGAATGAAGCTGTACATAATGTCATAAGCCTAGGCTAATAACCAGACAATCTGGAAGTGGGCTGTATAAGGTATTTACTGGCAGAAAAAAATGTTTTACTATCCAAAACTAAACTAAATATAGTAGTTTTTTTGCCTCTTGTATAATTACAATGGTTTAATATCCTCTCTCTTCTTGCTTTTTATGTCCTGTAGCCTGCATACCAAAATTTGAGACAACGAGTTGACAATTTTGTATCTAACCACTTGGCAAATCACACCTGGAGCCCCCATCTGAACAAGAATCAGCTGAGGAATAATATCAGGCAGCAGGTGCTCAAGTGAGTCACGTCTTGTACAGAAAATTATATATTCTGCCTGTTTTTTTTCATTTTTTTTTTTTTTTTTTTTTTTTTTCTTCCAGTATTTTGCATTTACAGTGTACATTATTGGTTACCATTTCTGTTCGCTGATGGTCTGACTGCTGCATGATCTTTTCTTGAGTTGCATGCCTGTGAGAAAAGACCCTTTTCCCATTAATAATAAATAGGAAAATAGGTTGGGTTAATTGTAACCCCAGGAGAATATCCAGGCAGATCATATCTTTTGGGGCAGTTTCTACTTGCGTAGGTTAACTTGTACAGTGTTACTAATAGCAGCACCCAATGCAGACCGAGTAGGTAATCTCTCTTCTCCAGACTGGAATCCACTCAGCAATGCATTTGGATATTTGCCTAACTTCTAAGAGCAGACTTCTCCCGGCATCAAGGATAAGGCCTCTTGAGAGAAGTACTGAAACACGATGCAGTGATTTATTTATTTATTTATTTATTTTGTCAGTACCCTGTTGGCCCATCCCACCATCTATGATCTGTCTTCATTGGATAGAGAAGGGCAGACATCAGTGGTAACATCACTGGATCCAAAATGGGGTCAAGGTGCATGCTCCTTTCGCGTGGGTGCAGTGCGATTTGAGCCGTTCAAAATGAATAGCTCAAATCGCACTGCAAAGCATCGCATGTAATATGAACAGGAATGCAGTGCGATTCCTATCCGAATCACATGTGGTTTCCCCAACCACTATAGCATTATTCCACCAAATGATCAACTAAGGAAAAGTTAGCAGACAGTAGCTCAAAGTAAAAATAAAATATCCATATAAACCTCCAAATATTAAAATTTCATTCAAATGAAAAACACATTAGCTTGGTACTGCTGCTTGGGATAGTGTCTGCATACCCACTGCCACTCTCCTCTTACCCCACTGTGTGCAACTGACAGGTCTCGGCACTCCACCCATTGTTATGTTAGTCATAATCTGAAAACTGTTTTGTGGCATTTTTCCATCATTACTGCGACATACAGAATATATGTATCTTATTTATTTTTCTTCAGGTCTGGAATGCTTGAAGCAGGTATTGACCGCATTATATCCCAGGTGGTGGATCCAAAGATAAACCACACGTTTAGACCTCAAGTGGAAAAAGTTGTGCAAGATTTTCTGGCTACACTACATAACAAGGAGGATGCCAGTGCAAATCATGAGCAGACTGAAGAGAAGTTTGAATCATCGGTTTCTAACACTGGTACTTTTATTTTTCATTTATTTATAGGCATAGTCCAACTTTACATAAACAAACGCACCGACATTGAATTTATAAAAAAAGGGCATTTATTACATTTTTTCATTCAAGCCTGCAGAGCATTTTCAAGTGTGATCTGTGCGTCCATGGGTGCAGCGCACAGCCTCTGCACTAATTAATTTTAGCCACAGGTCCTTATACAGGCAGGGGAAATAAACAATGGACTAAAGTGCAGTAACATCACAGCCTTGCTACCCAGAGGAAGATGGGACTTGTAGTATATTGATTGGCAAGCAATCCCTGTTAGTGGATGATGTGATGGTGCATGCAGTTCAGATAATGGAAGGGGGACTGTGTGAGATTTGGGAATGGGGTATATTTATTCATTACAGATACTTGTATAGCGCCGTCAATTTACGCAGCTCTTCACACATGGCATATTCACATCAGTCCCTGCCCCTGAGGAGCTTACAATCTATGGTCCCTAACTTGCATACATACACATACTAGGGCCAATTTTAGACAGGATCCAATTTACCTACCAGCATGTCTTTGGAGTGTGGGATGAAACCGGAGTACCTGGAGGTAACCCTTGCAGGCACAGGGAGAACATGCAAACTCCAAGCTGGTAGTGTCGTGGTTGGGATACAATCGTGTTTCAGGTTACACCCTACGTATGGGTGTAACGTTAAAAACATGGTCTAAAAAAGGTGGACTATGCCTTTGGATTAACATTTTGTTGGCTTGAGTACCACTCTGATACATGCCAAATGATGTGCTATAAAGTATTGTTTTTTTGTTTTTTTATTTATATAACCAACATGTTATAATTACCTGCTTGTGTAATGGTTTTGCACAGAGCAGTCAAGATCCTCCTCTTCTCGGTTTCCTCGCTGATGCTCCTGGCCCTTCCCTTCTTCCCCATAGCAAGCAGCTTGCTATGGGGGCACCCGAGCTGCTACTCTGTGTCCATTCAGACATGGAGCTGTCGCTTGGACCTGCCCCTCTTTCTTCATTGGCTCACTGAGTTTGAGTGACAGGAGCGGGAGCCAATGGTGCCCTCTGCTGTCTCGGACAGCGAGGCTCTTGTGCAACAACGCTGGATCGAGATGGGGCTCAGGTAAGCATTAGGGGGGCTGCTGCACACACTCTTTTTACCTTAAAGTGGATGTAAACCCAATGTCATCCTTTCTAAACTACTGCCATAGGGGTTATCTATAAGGATATACATGCCTCCTGCATGTATCCTTACCTGTCAAATTTCTCCCCTCTGTCTGTAATTAGACCCGAAAAACTGCAGATTCTGTGGGTGGGTCTGTTGTCTGGAGCTCGGTGGGTGGAGTCATGATGTCAGTAGACTCCCCGTCCACCTCTACACTCCCCTTGTCAATATTCATTTTCTCCTCTGTATTTCTTACACTGAACTTCTGCTATGATCTTTAACATCCAGCGAAAAGACAGGAAAGTAACCACATGACTTCAGCTTGCCAAATCATGCTGAGGTGTGGAACAGCCAATCCTTGCAGAGCTGCTGAAGAAAGGAGTGGGGGAGGATATAAAAAATACTGCATGTCTCTTAGGCTAATGCACGAGATGTAAATCACCTGTCACTCACAGCAAGGGGGAGTACTTGACAAAGTTTTTCTCAGTTTGTCAAGAATTGTCTCACTGAACAATAAAAGAGGATTGCTCAGAGATTGATTTAACTCTGTGTGGCAAGTTTGGGCTCAAATGATAGCAAATCTTATACTCTACAGTATGATTAAAAGAAGCTACACTGCAGAATGCATGAGCATCATGGGAAATGTAGTTCCAAAACATCTGGTGTGCCAAGGTTCGCCTTCACTGGTCTAGGCTTACATGAGGTGTTTTATGTATAATCTTTGTTTTTTCATTTTCAAGATTTTTAAACCTAGTACAGAAAGAGAAAAGGTACGCGATCAGTGTCATGTTCTATCATATGTAAGGACACATCATCAAAAGTGGCGTGTGTCAACACTGCATAGTCATGTACTGTTTGTTTTGTTATGTCAGTCGGACTCATTGTGACCAACTGCAAATCTAAGTATGAGACAAATAATTAAAGGTCAGCAGAAATAAATTAAATGATAGGTCTTAAAGTGTTACTAAACCCAAGACCCTGCATTCACTATATCTGGTCTCCCACAGTATACAGAACATGAAAATACATTTTAGTAAATCTAAACTGCTAAATACTTTCTCGTAAGCAGCATATAGCAGTCTTCTGACCTCTATCAGTGTCTGGTTAAAGCTTGTTGAAGAAGTTTTCATTCTCCTCTGACTATCCTATGAGGCTGCAAGACCCCTGACCCTCTGTCTGGACAGTGTTGACTGGCTCTGTGCCTATCACATGCACCTTTTCAGGGGGGAAAAAAAAAACTCTCAAGCAGTACACACCAAACTGAGCATATGCAGGGTGACTCCAAAGGCTCTGTCCTATCACAAAATGGATTGGGGGCAGAGGATCAGAGAAGATGGGATCAAACTGCCTTTTTACAGAATGTAGAGGATTAACCCCTTAGGTTCCACTGAGTATAACAAGCATGCTTTACTGCATATACAGACTGATTTTACTGTTGTGGATTTGGTAACACCTTAATATCATAGAAGTACAAAGTAGGAGTGACACACACTGGGTACATGACCTGTAGTAATGGAGTAGCGTCACAGCCAAAAATCGCATCAGGTCAGGTAGATTAATATGATAATGGAAGGTGTCTCAGGTATCCTGTTTTTGGCTCGCATTCCGCATTCAATCCGCATGACATGTGAACTGATAGCCTTCTCTATGGAGCCGGTTCACATATCTGTGAGCCAGCTGTGGTCCGTTTTTTTTTTTTTTTTGTTTTGTTTTGTTTGTTTTGTTTTTTTTAAGTTCTGTGCAGTTTTCAGTCTGATTCAGGTGCGGTCTAAAGTAAAAATTTGCATCTGAACTGGTGAACAAAACTGCACTGGGCTCCTTTTTTAAAAAACGGCAAAAAGCACACCATAGCTCAACTGCAACGCTATGAGAGAGGCTGTAGCCCAATAGCCAAAACGCGTTAGCATTCTGTGTACTGTTTTTACGTTTATGTAGCCAATAAAGAGTGACAAAAGGCGCTCATCAAGTTGCTGGTCTTCTTCTTTTTTTTTTTTTTTTCTCCTTTTGATAAAAACGCAGGAAAATCATGGCCAGACATATGTGAACCCAGCCCAAGAATGAATAAGGAGAAGTAAAGAATGTGATAGAGGAAGAAAGCAGAACAGAGAGAAGGGAGGGGGAGGAATGAAGGGGAGGGGGTTTGAGTATAGGAATTAATGTTGGCCCAGAATCTGCAGGTGAGATATTTCAGGGTTGGCAGTAGCGAGGTTAAAGCGGAGTTACATAGTTAGTAAGGTTGAATAAAGACACCAGTCCATCCAGTTCAACCTCAGTGAGTGTGTGTGTGTGTGTGTGTGTGTGTGTGTGTGTGTCTACAATTGTCCCTATCCCTGTACATTGTGTCTCATTAGGATGCTCATCTATTATATTATTATTTAGGGTACCCATATAGCGCTGTCAATTTAACACAGTGCTCCACACATACACTGCACACTCACATTGGTTCCTACCCTCAAGGAGCCCCACAATCCAAGGTCCCCAACTCACATTCATATACTAGGGCCAATATTTGACAGAAGCCAATTAACCTACCAGCATGTCTTTGGAGTGTGGGAGGAAACCGGAGTACCCGAAGGAAACCCACGGAGGCACAGGGAGAACATGCAAACTCCAGGCAGGTAATGTCATGGTTGGGATTCGAACCAGCGACCCTTTTTACTGCTAGGCGAGAGTGCTGTCCACTACACCACTGTGCCACCCATTTAAAAGTCAGTAGCTACAAAAAGTGTAGCTGCTGACTTTTAATTGAACACTCACCTGTCCCACAGTCCAGTAATGCAGGCGAACGAAGCCCCCCTCCTTCACAGCCGGGCAAGCACTGCGCATGCGCCAGCTGCACTGTGAATGACTGGGCAATCTTCTGGGACCTGTGACGTGTCCCAGAAGATTGCAGGGAGGGAGAGAGGTGAGCTTGCAGAGCCCCCGGAGGAAGTGAGAGCTGGGTGCCTCTAAAAAGAGGGTATGCGCCCCCCCCCCCCCAAAAAAAATGACATGCCAAATGTGGTTAGTCAAGGGGTCGCCATCACTTAAAGCAGAAGTTACATTTTTGGGCGGAACTCCGCTTTAAGTTGAAGAGGACAGTAGGAACTGACAGCTCTCAACCCTCATGAGTCTTGTGAAAAGGTGGCAGAGAATCAAAGGTACTCCCACTGTAGCCATATGGCAGGAGGGTGTTCTGTAGGTTTCTTTTCAGCATGGCTCGTCTGTTCCAGGGATTGAATCTAGTTCACTTCGCATACCCATTCTGCCATAAAAGGGCAGGTCTTCTAATGGCTAAACCTGGGATAATCAACAGCGATGAGGTGTTTTGTATAAAAAGGTTGCATTTCTAACTGCTCTAGTAAAAGTTAGGCTTGATTCACATCTATGCATGTTGCTTTTGAGCGTTTCTGCAGTGCTTTTTGCTGTGTGTTCCACTTTTTTACCACAATTTTGCAGCAATTTTTTTTTTTTTTTTTTTTCCGTGTGTGGTGGGTTGTTTTTTGGGAATTTGTTGTTTGGGCAGATTTAAAATTGCACTACATGCTTTTCGCAGCTTCTCCATTGAATTCTATTGAACCAAAAACAGCACTGTTTTGCCTTAAAAAAAAATGTCCCTGTCCCTTTCCAAAAAATGCATGGATGTGAAGGTGTTCTATAGGAACCCATGTCAAAAAAACAAAATGCCCTGCATTTCTGCAAAAAGCATGAAAAATGAATTGCTGTGAATGGAGCCTTCAAAAGTAGCTGATCACTGGGGCTCTGGGTAGGACACCATGGTCCATCTGTAGTAACAGGATGCAAGTTTAAAGGGTTTTACCTCTTCTTTGAAAGTGGGATGCTTATTTAACCCTTTCATGATTGGAGGCCATTGGTGCTTAGATGCTCAGGACAAGTTAATCAGCGTCGGGTAATTCTAATTTGCATACTTATTAGAGCTACACGATTCTGGCTAAAATGAGAATCGTGATTTTTTTTTTTTTTGCTTAGAAGATAGATCACGATTCTCGTGGCGTAACATCATCTTTCACATTAAAACGAAAATTTGCCTAACTTTTACTGTTTCGTTTTTTTTTTTTTTTTTTTCATTGAAGTGTATTTTTTCCCAAAGAATTGCATTTGAAAGACCGCTGGGCAAATACAGTGACATAAAATATTGCAGCAATTGCCATTTTATACCCTAGGGTCTCTCCTAAAATTATATATACTATCATATTCCAAGTGATTTTCTAGCCAAAAATATTCTTTTTAACTTGAGAAAGAAGTGTCAGAAAAAGATTTAGACTTTAAGTGGTTAAACTTCCTGCATTTACACTTAGTTAAAGACTTGGCAGAATGTTGGGATGCTTTCTTTTGACAGCTGAGTGAGCACATAGTCTCTCCACTTGTTTATATGAAAGAATCCTCAAACTTTGCAGGAGAGATCGTCAGAGGGGGTGAATCAAGATCACGATTTTTTTAATGATTAATTGTGCAGCTCTAATACTTACTAAATATTAAACCATTAACCGCTACACTTTTTTGAATGTATTTTTCTATTTTTTTAATTTCATATATAGATTTTATGCAGACTGGTTTTATTTTATGTAAAGGCTTTAACCTGCATGTGATTACTATGTCAGAGCTGATCTAGTGATCACATGATGGGGACCACTCTGGTTCCTGATTGTCCTGATTGTCACTAATGGATTGTACCCACTGATAATCAGGATTGATAGCCACCAGCCATACAAAGTGCCAGGCTGTCATGGGGGGTTATTTTGTAAACATTTTGCCAACTCGGAAAGTGCAAAAGCTATAAGAATTGTTTTTTAAATGCATATCCAGTTTTGGGTTTCAGTTGTTATATGCATGGAAGTATTGTGACAAATCTGATTCTTCTGTGTTTTTTTTTTTTTTTTTCCCAAAAGGTTCCATCTCTACAGTTGGACCTAGCACGAGTGTAGCGAATGATGCCATGTCTATTTTGGAAGCCATAAGTTCCCTAAATCAAGAAGCTACAGCTGCCCGGGCCCTAACAGAAAATGCAAACCATAAAAACACAGAAAAGGTGTCCAGAAGACTTGCACAGCAGAATGTAGATCCGTCACTGGAGAAAGAACGTCCTCCAGAAGAGACCCAGGACAATGAAAAACCTGTCCCTGAAATCCCCAGTGACTGTGTTGAGCAGGTTAAGCAGGAAGATGCAACTGACATTTTACCACCTGTGGAAGAAAATAAAAATGTAGTCAGTGAAATCATTGGCTCTTCTCAAAGCAAAGACATTGTGAATGATATTGATGAGCAACGACCTAAAGCAGCTGAGAAAGCAGAGAAAAAAAATGAGGTCATTGAAAAAGTTGAAAAGAAGGACGACAAAAAAGAAACCAAGACAGAGAAGAATGAACATGTAAGAAAGTCTGATGAGGCCACAAGGCAGAAGGAGGAAAAATCTGTGAAGGAAAAAGAGGGTGATGTAGAATCTGTAAAATACATCATTGAAAAGAGCAGCAGTAAGCAGAAGCCTATTGAGCCTGTGAAAGAAGGTATGTGTCTGTAGTTCATACTCCTTTCAGTAGTTTATTGTGAAAATGGTTCAGAAAAGAAAAGAGCATGCTTAAAAACCATCCAATATAAGCTTACTAGTAAAAAAGTGAGTGCTGGCCATCTTTATACAATTTATACCAAAATTAGGAACAATCAGCGCACATATATATATATATATATATATATATATATATATATATATATATATATATATATATATATATATATATATATATATATATATATATATATATATATATAATGTATGTGTGTGTGTTAATGCAAGCTGAAACCTTATGCCCCGTACACACGGTCGGACTTTGTTCGGACATTCCGACAACAAAATCCTAGGATTTTTTCCGACGGATGTTGGCTCAAACTTGTCTTGCATACACACGGTCACACAAAGTTGTCGGAAAATCCGATCATTCTGAACGCGGTGACTTAAAACACGTACGTCGGGACTATAAACGGGGCAGTGGCCAATAGCTTTCATCTCTTTATTCTGAGCATGCGTGGCACTTTGTCCGTCGGATTTGTGTACACACGATCGGAATTTCCGACAACGGATTTTGTTGTCGGAAAATTTTATAGCCTGCTCTCAAACTTTGTGTGTCGGAAAATCCGATGGAAAATGTGTGATGGAGCCTACACACGGTCGGAATTTCCCACAACAAGGTCCTATCACACATTTTTCGTCGGAAAATCCGACCGTGTGTACGGGGCATAAGGGTTATCACCAAGCCCATACATTAAACTACATACCAAATTAAGTGCAGCGCAAATGATGATGTATAAATAAAGTCCATAAATTGAAAGACAACAATCCCTTGTGGTAAAGACAATTCTATATGAAACAGCGATCCTCTCCACTCGTATACATGTAGAATGCTTACCAGATGGGATGGACCTCCTAAGTTACAGGAGGTCATACGAGCATAGATTCCATACACACTGGATGGACACAGCACGGATCCCCTGGTTGTCATCAATGATTAACGGCAGATACCTCTTCAAGGCGGCAATATGACAGGTGGGCTTCCAATCCAAAATAGGAATGCAGCAATCCCCAAAGAAAAAGAGGAAAAAAAACCTAAGAGCGGTCCGTTTGGTATAGCCGTATGGCAATTTATTTTAAAAAAATACATAAAATCCACTAAAAAACATGCGCTAGTATAGCGCTACTCAATAAATATCGATAACAAAGCTGAGAACAGACTGTTCGTGTCCGAAAAGCTGTGAGATGGCAGCGGGTGACGTCGGAGCAAAAACTCCGCCCCCCGTACGCGGCGTTGCGTCCACAGGACTTCGTCATGAATACAAACGGGAAAAAATGCACAGAAAAGTGCACAGAAAATTGAATGCGCAAAAAAAAATCTCAATTGAATTAAAATTTTATCATTACGCACGAAAGAGGGATACGTATAAAAGGGCAAGCAAAGTAAAGGTAAGAATAGAATACAATACCATACAATAAGGGACACATTATGCTTATTTGTCAGAAATGAAGCAGTTGAGGTCAAACTCTGTTTAACCCCCTAGGGACTGCTACTCTCGTTTCATGGATCCATAGAGAGACTCTGTGGCTAAGCTGCCTAATATAGTTGCCACCCCTCCAGTGTTTCGTGACTTTTTCTATGCCCCAAAACTGCAATTTCTTAGGGTCTCTATTATGACAAATTCTGAAATGTTTAGATACATAATGTGTCTTTAAACCTTTTTTGAGTTTCGAGCTACTGCCACTGATAGAGCTTATCAGATTAAAAACCTAATCACTTGTGACACTGTAGGAGTAGTGTACATGCTTCAGTGTGAATGAGGACTCCAGTACGTGGGAAGAACCTCCAGACCCATGGGAGTCTGCATAGCTGAACATGTTAATAAAAGATATAATATTTATATTTTTTAAATAAATCTTTTCCTTTTTATTTTATTGGAGCCTGGAAGGCATTTCACCCTTGATCAGCAGATGGTGGGTGCTATGCAGGGCTCTTGCAAGCTCAGTGTGTAAGCCATTTGGCTGTACATAGCCAAGCAGTTACACATTAACAGGAAGCATCAATAAACTACCACAACACTTAACAGTGCCGTGGTAGTTTGATGAGAACTACAAGCCGACATCCAAAAATGCTGCTTGCCCTTTTTTCAGTTTTCTTTTCATACATCAGGGGACACAGAGCCATAGTAATTACTATGTGGGTTATAGGCCACCTTCAGGTGATGGACACAGGCACGCCCTAAATTAAAAAGTGCACTCCCTATATAACCCCTCCCACTACTGGGAGTATTCAGGTTTTTTCGCCAGTGTCTAAGGCAGGGGTCTCAAACTGGCGGCCCTCCAGCTGTTGTGAAACTACAAGTCCCATCATGCCTCTGCCTTTGGAAGTCATACTTGCAACTGTCAGCCTTGCAATGCCTCATGGGACTTGTAGTTTCACAACAGCTGGAGGGCCGGCAGTTTGAGACCCCTGGTCTAAGGTGTTGGTCACAAGTAAAGATGTGCTGAGCTCCACTGGAACAATCCTTGCTGGGGCTAGCCATGCTGACGGATCCATTCAGAGTGTCTTTTAGACCAGGTTGAATGGTACCCGGGCCTCGTATCCGAAGAAACAAGGTTTTTTGCTTGCAAATGCTTCTCTTTCTAGAGAGCTGGACCCTGGGATCCAGTAGTTTTGGTAGTAAGGCCAATAAAGTTTTACTGGCAGTGTGCTGTTGCAGGTCCAGGATTGTGGGATACCTCAAGGTTCCCCTGTTCCTGAAGGTTTTACGGAGCCCACCATGAAGGAAAGGACCCTGTCAATCAACGTTCTAGAAATTAGGGCGGTACATCTGGCCCTGGAGTTCTAGACGCTCAAGCTGCGGAATTGTCCTGTCAGGATTCAATCCGACAATGCCACGGCTATGGCTTGCATCAATCACCAAGGGGGCACGAGAAGTCGTGCAGTCCAAAAAGAAGTGAATCATGTTCTGGCTTGGGCAGAAAGCATCGTACCTTGTCTATCAGCAATGTCCATTCCAGGGATAGAGAATTGGTAGGCAGACTATTGAGTCGCCAACTATTGTTTCCGAGACAATGGTCCCTTCACCCCGACATCTTCCTCTCGATATGTCAAGAATGGGGTATTCCGGACATAGATTTGTTCGCGTCCAGATTCAACAACAAAGTCGACAACTTTGTGTCAAGTACGAAGGATCCGCTAGTGTGCGGAACAAATGCCTTGGTCTTCCCAATAGGATCAGTTTTTTTCACTGATCTATGCGTTCCTCCAGTTCTGCTACTTCCACGCCTTCTCCGCAGAATCAAGCAGGAAGGGGAATAGGCGATTCTGGTGGCCCAGGAGATCTTGGTTTGCCGAGATCATAAGATGGCACTAGAAGTCTCTTGAACCCTGTCATCATTATTCCATCCTACCTTACAAACGCTAAATTTAGCATTTTTTTTTCTATTGAAACCCACATTCTAAAGGATCGTGGGTTATCTCCTACTTTGTTTAATGCTAGGAAGCCGGCCTCCAGAGTCATTTACTTTAGAATCTGGAAGGCGCATATTTTCTGGTATGGATCCAGGGGTTGGCACCCCAGGAAGTATGTCATAGGTAGGGTTCTTGAATTCCTGCATATGGGATTAGAAATGAACCTGGCCCGGAGTACGATCAAGGGCCAGGTCACGGCCTTATCAATATTTTTTTCAACGGCCTCTTGCTTCTCACTCTCTGGTGCGTTCTTTTATTCAGGGGGTAACAAGAATTAATCCCCCTGTCAGGGCACCTCTAAATCCTTGGGATTTGAATTTGTCTTGTCGGCTTTACAGAATCAGCCTTTTAAACCTATACAGGAAATTCTGTTAGGTCTTTTAAAGAAAAATAGTCTTTTTGGTTGTCATATCTTCTGCCAAGAAAAATATCGGCATTGGCGGCTCTGTCTTGTAAAGAGCCATATTTTTAATCGTGCATAAGGATAAGGTGATATTGCGGCCTCATCCTAAATTTCTACCGACAGTGATGACCGGTTCTCATTTGAACCAAGATATATTATTCTGCCTTTTTTCCCAGAGTCTCGATCTAAGGAAAAGAAGGCACTACATTCCCTTGATGTAGTAAGAGCGGTTAGGAAATGCTCAGATTCTCAAAAACAGATATTTTGTTTGTGCTGCCATGTCCTAAAAGAGGACAAGCAGCATCGAAATCTACGATTTCCAAATGGATTAGTCAAGTGATTGTTCAATCTTAGGGTCTGAGGAAGAAGGTTCCTCCTTTTCATGTTAGAACACATTCCACCAAGGCTGTTAGTGCCTCATGGGCGGTGCGTTACCAGGCCTCTATGGCTCAGATCTGCAAGGCCCCAACTTGGCCGCAACCAGATTCTATCAAATCGATGTAAAAGGTCATGAGGATATTGCCTTTGGGCATAGTGTACTGCAGGCTGTAGTATAAGTCCTCTGGCCTCTTAATGCCCTACCTTTTTATTGTGTCTCCCTCCCTTCAGTTGCCATTGCTATGGGACATCCCACATAGTAATTACTATGGCTCTGTGTCCCCTGATGTACGAAAACAGGATTTTTAAAACGGCTTACCTGTAAAATCATTTTTCTTTTGAGGTACATCAGGGGACACAGAGGTCCCTCCCTTCTTGGTATACACGTGTATTGCTTGGCTACAAAACTGAATACTCCCAATAGTGGGAGGGGTTATATAGGGAGTGCACTTTTTAATTTAGGGCGTGCCAGTGTCCATCACCTGAAGGTGGCCTATAACCCACATAGTAATTACTATGGCTCTGTGTCCCCTGATGTACCTCAAAGAAAAGGATTTTACAGGTAAGCTGTTTTAAAAATCCTGTTTTTTTTTCAATTCACAGAACTCCTGTGAATGAATGATGCGGGCGGAGCCCCGCACGGCCACGCTCTTTGCAGATGCTCGTAGAGCAAGGGGAGAAGATCCCTCACCGCCTGTCACAAAATGGGGTCATTTGGGGGGTTTTGTGCCATCTGGGCATTCCATGGCCTCCGAAACTGATAGGAGTGAGGAGTGAAATAAAAAATTTACACCTTTTGGGGGCATTTCCAAGATGGCGCTGGGAGCAGACGCTTAGTTGTGGAGCTCCCGTTCTGGACTTTTATCCTTCATTCATCCTAGTGTGGAACCGGCACAGTTTTACTTTTATACCCCTCAGACTGCCTTCCTGAGAGTCGGGGAATGAGAAGGAGCAAGAAGGGGACCCAGAAAAGACGAACTGCCGACGCAACACACACGCCGCCGAAACCCAGGCCTCTCCCCTCCTCGGCCTGCCACATGGAGACTCAGACAGTGTCTCCGCCTGACGGCATGATCCAGGCAAGCTCTGCAGTAGGGCTGCAACTAACTATTATTTTCATAATTAGTTGGTCGATTATTGTTTTGATTAATTGGTTAATAACCTTAAAAAAAAAAAAAAAAAAGTGGTGTATAATTTAGTTAATATGTAAAGTTTTTTAAAAAAAAAGCAATTTATTCTTAAATATCTCTATGCAGTGGTAAATATAAACAACCAACTATATGGTCAGGGAGCAAAATATTGAATCCACTCTGAGAATAACAGACAGAAGAGAGATACTGTATATACACTATTAGAGAAGATATACTGTATACACTATTAGAAGAAAAATACAGTTTTTTGCCCAATTTGTTTTTGGGCAGATTAAAAAATACAAATTGCTGCAAAAACGCATTACATGCTTTTCTGCAGCTTCTCCATTGAAGTATATTGAACCAAAAAAACACCGTTTTGCGGTGTCCTTGACCCTTTCCAAATATGCAACGGCTGAGAAAAAGAATAGATGTGAACGTGTCCCATAGAAAACCATGTTAAATGAACTGTAGTGTGTTTCTGCAAAAAGCACCAAAAAACACAAAGATGTGAACAAGGTCGAAGACGTTTAGTAACGTAATGGGGTTAAAAAAAACCTAAAATGAGCCCTTTATAGTACAAAAAAAGCAAATAATCGCTACTGTAAGGGGTTCATTTTTTTTTTTTACTGTAGAACTGTGAAAGTAATATTTACAGTAGCGATTATTTGCCCTTTCTGTACTATAAAGGGCTAATTTTATTATTTTGTTATTTTATAACCCCATTATGTTACTGGCCGATTAATCGATTATGAAAATAGTAATCAATTTCATAATTGATTAGTTGTCGATTAATCGATTAGTTGTTTCAGCCCTACTCTGCAGCCTTTGCTGCCCTAATGCTGGCGATCACCACATGCCAATCCACCCTCACGGCGAAAATTGGCCATGTCCAGATGGAGACGGCCCTTATCCACCGGGACATGGACAGGTTTAGGGAGCGGGTGACGGAGGTGGAGAGATGGGTCTCCAGCGCTGAGGACACACAGAGGGAACACCACGCGGACCTGCAGATCCTGAAATCCAAGGTGAAAGTCCTTGAAGCCAGGGCTGAAGATGCCGAAAACTGGAACCGCTGTAATAACGTGCGGGTTCTGGGACTCCCAGAGGGTGCTGAGGGTTCAGATCATTGCCTTCATGGAGCAATTGCTCCCATACTTGCTTCCTAAGGTGCGCTTTTCCCCGCACTTCTCCATCGAACGTGCCCACTGCATGCCGGCGACCAGAGGTCCGCAGGGGGCACCGCCGCGCAGTATTGTTTCCGAGACAATGGTCCCTTCACCCCGACATATTCCTCTCGATATGTCAAGAATGGGGTATTCCGGACATAGATCTGTTCGCGTCCAGATTCAACAACAAAGTCGACAACTTTTCCAAATTTCCCTATATATTACTGGGCGGCGGTCCTAGTCACGGTCAGTTTTCTCCGCCTAAGCAGAACCCGGCCGTCGCCTTGGAGGCTGCCATCCTGGGTTCCTACGTGGCACTCTCCAATCTGGTGTTTAGGGGATGTAAGGCACACCCCTGCATAAAGGGTCCCATGAAGACTACCATACGTGTATGTCAATGCTCTAGAGCGACGGGTAATAAACCGACGACCGTCTTCCACCGATATGGCTAAACGGGGAATCTTTACCCTGCGGCACGTGATGCAGAACGGTAGGGTCATGACATTTCAGGAACTAAGACGGACCTATGACCTCCCCTGCTCCCTCCAGTTAAGATATTAGCAGCTCCATCATGCCCTCAACTCACAATTTCCAGCACCAGTGACTCTCGAGTCAGACTCGATTGAACGACTCCTGATCTCGGGAGTGATGGGAAAACCCCTCTCATCTATATCTAACGATAGCTCATGATACTGACACTATGGTCACTTTGGGTAAATGGAAGACTGACATATCCCCTCTATGATTGCATCTAGAGACCTGGCATTTTATGCACAACATTTAGAAGCTTATGTCACACATCACCCACTCTTCTAGCCACTTAAAGACAAAGCCCACTGTCCTCTGACACTTTTGTTTACATGAAAAAATAGTTTTGTAATTTTTTTTGCAAGAAAATTACTTTGAACCCCCAATTTACAGAGGAGATCTACTGCTAAAATTACTGCCCTCGATCTGATCTTCGCGGTGATACCTCACATGCATGGTGCACTTGCTGTTTACATATGATGTCAGACCCCGACGCTTGCGTTCGCCTTTGCGCAAGAGCAGGGGGGGGGGGGGGGGACAGGGGTGCGCCTTTTTTTTTTTTGAAAAAATTGGGGTCTATTAAACTAAATCTCTCCCCTGCCTTCAAAGCATCTGACCACACCAAGATAGGTGTGATAAAATGCTTTCCCAATCTACCAATGGTGCTGTTTTGTATCCGGCGAAATCTAAGTCATGAAATGCTTGTAGCTTCCGGTTTCTTGGGCCATAGAGATGATTGGAGCCGTTCTGGTCTCTGATCAGCTTTATGGTCAGCTGGCGGAACCACCCCCTGCATTCTCAGGTTCCCTGTTGGGACAGGTGAGCCTGAGAAAACCATGGAAGACGGTGGGAGGGGGGGGAAATTCCCTCCCACTGCTTGTAAAAGCAGTCTAGAAGCTGATTAGCCACTAGGATTGCTTTTACATGAAAGCCGACCGCTGGCTGAAAAGAATGATGCCTAAACCAGCAGGCATCATTCTTGTATAACCACCCAAAGCCCAGCAACATACCAGTACGTTGCTGGTCCTTTTTGGGCATATATTGTAATCTTATTTTTTTTTCTCCCCATGCAGCCTGTGTGGGCTGAACGAAAAAAAGATTGATTAAAATACCTCCTTCATCCACCCACTTATGATAGGCATACATGCACCATTTTGTTTTTAACTGTGGTGGTGAAATCACCTCCTACAGCGCTGGAGTCATGGCTTTATGTTTTGTGGGAGCAAATGCTGTTGCTGTCAAGATAAATCCGCGCTGCAGCTGAATGGCGTACCTGAAAACAAAAAAACACAAATGGTTAACAATAAAACATTGCAGAATAGAATACAGTAAAACAGAGCAGAACAATAGAAAGAGAGAGAACAATAAAACGGCAACTATATTTTATTTATTTTTTATTTTTTTACACTTTTATTTGTAACTGTAACGGTTCGGGTCTCTCAAAATGCGATGGCATCTTGGGAGACCCTGTGAAAGTGTGCCTAGTCTGTGCAATGCTGTACCCTACGCTAAAACTCCACTAGTGTATGGTAGCGTTCAAAACATTCACAAATGCAAAGACCAGGATTGTCAGGACGGGGGACAAAAATAGCGAGTGTCACGCCTATATCCGCGCTTTCTACAGACACAACATTTGGGGGGCTCGTTGGGTAGGGGTACTAGGGAGGACATGGGGAAAATTGGGATGGTGAGGTGAAGCATCGTCTGGATACAGAAGGGCTCTGACGATCTCTTCCTGGAATTTAAGGAAGGATCCAGTCCATCCTAAAGCTCTGTATAGCACATGAGCGTTCAGCAAAGCCAATTGAAAGAAGTATACAGACACCTTTTTGTACCAGCGTCTGGCCTTACGGGCAATTGGGTACAGCGCTAGCAACTGGTCGTTGAGGTCCACCCCTCCCATATTTTGGTTATATTCGTGGGCACAGAGGGGTTTCTCCACAACACCAGTCGCCGTACGAATTTGGACCGTCGTGTCTGCGTCAAGGGAGGACAGAACAAAAACATTTTTTTTTTTATTATCCCCCCACTTCACAGTGAGCAAATGATTACACTTGAAGGAGGCTCTCTCCCCCCAGCCTAAGACAGGAATCTACAAGCCTCTGGAGTAAGCCCCAGCGATTAGGTCGCACGGTGCCACATGCGCCAATCTGATGATTAAACAAGTGACTAAAAAGTGTCTCGCTCGTGTAATAATAATTTACCCACATACAAATTGTACCCCTTTCCGAATAAGGGTGACACCAAGTCCCACACAATCTTGCCAGCACTCCCTATGTAATCTGGGCAGTTTGGTGGCTCTACGTGACTATCTCTTCCCTCGTAAACCATAAAACTACAATCGGGTCCCTAAAATATTGGGGCATCAACACAATGGATTTGAAACAAACAAGATGTGCTTTAACTGCAGACTTTCAGCTTTAATTTGAGGGTATTTACATCCAAATCAGGTGAACGGTGTAGGAATTACAACAGTTTGTATATGTGCTTCCCACTTTTTAAGGGACCAAAAGTAATGGGACAATTGGCTGCTCAGCTTTTCCATGGCCAGGTGTGTTAATCCCTCATTATCCCATTTACAAGGAGCAGATAAAAGGTCCAGAGTTCATTTCAAGTGTGCTATTTGCATTTGGAATCTGTTGCTGTCAACTCTCAACATGAGATCCAAAGAGCTGTCACTATCAGTGAAGCAAGCCATCAGGCTGAAATAACAAAACAATCCCATCAGAGAGATGGCATAAACGTTGGGTGTGGCCAAATCAACTGTTTGGAACATCCTTAAAAAGAGGACGCACCGGTGAGCTCAGCAACACCAAAAGACCCGGAAGACCATGGAAAACAACTGTGGTGGATGACCGAAGAAATTCCCTGGTGAAGAAAACACCCTTCACAACAGTTGGCCAGATCAAGAACTCTCTCCAGGAGGTAGGTGTATGTGTGTCAGAGTCAACAATCAAGAGAAGACTTCACCAGAGTGAATACAGAGGGTTCACCACAAGATGTAAACCATTGGTGAGCCTCAAAAACAGGAAGGCCAGATTAGAGTTTGTCAAACAACATCTTAAAAAGCCTTCACAGTTCTGGAACATCCTTTGGACAGATGAGACCAAGATCAACTTGTACCAGAGTGATGAGAAGAGTATGGAGAAGGAAAGGAACTGCTCATGATCCAAAGCATACCACCTCATCAGTGAAGCATGGTGATGGTAGTGTCATGTTGTGGGCATGTATGTCTACCAATGGAACTGCTTCTCTTGTATTTATTGATGATGTGACTGCTGACAAAAGCAGCAGGATGAATTTTGAAGTGTTTCGGACAATATTATCTGCTCATTTTCAGCAAAATGCTTCAGAACTCATTGGATGGCGCTTCACAGTGCAGATGGACAATGGCCCGATGCATACTGCGAAAGCAACCAAAGAGTTTAAGGGAAAGAAGTGGAATGTTATGCAATGGCCAAGTCAGTCACCTGACCTGAATCCGATTTGAGCATGCATTTGCTGAAGACCAAACTGAAGGGAAAATGCCCCAAGAACAAGTAGGAACTGAAGACAGTTGCAGTAGAGGCCTGGCGGAGCATCACCAGGGAAACCCAGCGTCTGGTGATGTCTATGCGTTCCAGACTTCAGGCTGTAATTGACTGCAAAGGATTTGCAACCAAGTATTAAAAAGTGAAAGTTTAGATGATTGTTAATCCCATTACTTTGGTCCCTTAAAAAGTGGGAGGCGCATATACAAACTGTTGTAATTCCTGCACTGTTCACCTGATTTGGATGTAAATACCCTCAAATTAAAGCTGAAAGTCTGCAGTTAAAGTACATCTTGTTGTTTCATTTCAAATCCATTGTGGTGGTGTATAGAGCCAAAAAGATTAGAATTGTGTCGATGTCCCAATATTTATGGACCTGACTGTATATGTATAGCCTGTGGCCCTGTCAGAGCTTATATATCTTGACTCCATATCTGGCACGCTTGCTGGGAACATACTATTTGACAAGTGGCCAGAAAATGTAATCAGGGACTCATCAATGCAGACAACTTGATCGGGAATAAACTGCTGCAAAACGTTTGACGTGGTTTACAAGGGGCAGAACTTTGTAGAGCCGATCGTATCCAGGGTCTCCACGAGGGCGACAGAGTTAATTGACATTGAAGTGTATGAACCACAAGATCTGCTCGTATCGTGCCCTGGCCATGGAGGCAGAGAACAGGGGCATATGGTAAATTGGGTCAGTGGACCAATATGACCGCAACATACTCATTTTAACTATGCCCATGTCGAGGGATAGGCCCAGAAAGGTCTTGAATTCGGAAACCGTAATTTGTTTCCAATCTCTGGCAAGGGAGGACTGGGGATTAGCAGCGATGAATTGACCAGCATACAAATTACTTTGGTCCACAATAGATCTATAGAGTTCTTACATTTAAAAAAGCGAATAAAAATCAAGTGACGTAAAATAACTGTTTCCACCTGAATTCTGGGTTGGCCAGTGAATGAAGGAAGTACGGGTGCTGCAGAAGTGTTGGGCTCCCAATCAGGATTGGCGAATTCTGCAGGATGGGCACGACGGGCCTGTCTTTGTCTTCTTGGTGGCAGCGGGACCCTACTTGTGCTTGCAACCTCGCCAGCTTGAACTGCACTTATGGGACTGGCCATGTCACCACGTGATACTGCAGTGCTGGATGTACGACCAGGGTGTACTAGGCCGCTGGTGCTTGCCAGCTCACCAGAAGGATGAGCGGCATGAATACTTCTATGCTCCATACGAGAGCCCTGCGGTTTTTTGCACCTCAACAGAAGAACTGGGTCGGGTACGCCTGACCTTGGCGTGTAGACCTCTTCACTAGTGTACCTTCGATTTGCCATTTTGGGCTCTAAATTTACTAGTATACTAGTGAGACTCACAGGAAAAATAGCTCCTAGGCTGTCAGCAACTGTATCAAATGCTACCTAAAAAAAACTGTTAGCAATCCCAGGGATCGGGCCTGACTCTGCGAACACTGCAGTTTGTGTGTTTTTTAGTGATTTTTAAGTGACAGTGATCGATCGATACTGCACTTGGCTGGGCGGAGGGGAAAAACGCAGGTGCTAGCAGGTATCTGGGCTGATCCCACTAACTGATATCACCCGCCGGGTGATCAGGGGGTTAAACCTTTATTGGGTAATAACAGGTGGGTATAAAAAACAAACTAACTAGCGTCACCTTTAACACTTATACGGTGATCACTGGTGAAAGGGTTAACTAGGGGGCAATAGGGGGGTGTAAGCCTTTATTAGGTTGTATATGGAGGAACCTGACGCTATAAAATGCTGACGGTGAACCTAAATAACTGGCTAACTAGCGTCACCTGTGACTTATACGGCGATCAGAAAAATTATCGCTTAGTGACACTGATGACAGGGCTAACGGGGGGGCGATCAAGGGGTTAAACCTTTGTTAGGGGGTACCCTAGACCTAAAGGGGCCTACCACTAACTGCCCTAATGCTTATAACAGTCACAAAATGACACCAATGCAGTGAGCAGTAAAAAAAAAAAAAAATGAAAACTGCTATTGGTGTCACTGTGACAGGGGGTGCGGGGGGGTGGGGGGTGATTTGTGTGCCTGTGTGTACTAGTGTGCTGTTGGTGCAAACTCAGTGATGTCTTCTCTCCTCGGCCTCCGGAATGAAAAGGCTGCACGAGGAGAGATGACCTCACTTCCTCTGCTTCTGTTTACAATTACAGCTTCCCAATCGTCAGGAGCGATCACGAGGGGGTGGCCATGAATTGGTGGCCTCCCCCTCAGCACGAATCGCTCCTGGAACGAAGCCGACTGCCGCAGGCACCGGGAGGCAGGGACGTACAGGTTCGCCCATATGCCTGCCCGTGCCATTCTATCAACGTGCGGCAGTCGGCAAGTGGTTAAACCATTTTTTTTTTTTTTTTGTTTTGGTGAAAAAGATATTGCCTAAATAAAAGCTGACAATTGTATGCCTCTAACTGCTGCTTCTGCACGACAGAAGTGGATCTCAAAGTCATGATTTGTCTCAAAAAATTGTGGAGTTGGGGGTGTTTTAAACTAAAAGCTAGGACATGCCCAGTCTGCTGCAGTTTATATGCTTCTAAAAGTACACAATTTTTTGAGACAAATCATGACTTTGAGATCCACTTCTGTCGTGCAGAAGCAGCAGTTGGAGGCATACAATTGTCAGCTTTTATTTAGGCAATATCTTCAGTGGCGTGCGTCTGTAATCCCAGCTGCTTGGGAGGCTGAGGCTGTCGGATTGCTTGAGTCCAGGAGTTCTGGTCTACCCTGTGCTATGTCGATCGGGTGTCCACGCTAAGTTCGGTATCAATATGCTGATCCCAGGGGAACCCAGAGCCACCAGGTTGCACTAAGGAGGGGTGAACCGGGCCAGGTCGGAAACGGAGCAGGTCCAAACCCCCGTGCTGATCAGTAGTGGGATGGCGCTTGTGAATAGCCGGTGTAGAGCAGCCTGGATAATACAGTGAAACACAGTCTCTTAAAAAAAAAAAAAAAAAAAAAACTACACAAAGTAATTGGAAATATCCTACTTGTAATGTGTGGGTAAGGTCAGGGCTCTGTTGTTCTGGAATCAGACACAGAATAGTGTATAAGGAAGCAGACCAAAAGGTGGCAGCAATGCTGAATAATATAAGACTGAACAAATGCATTTTTAAAAATAACACATTTTGAGCGAGTCTTAAGGTTGATCTACAAATCCATGAAATCTGTAATTACTCAAAATTCTTTCAGATTTTTTAAACTGCTGTAATTTACAGAGATTGGGGGGGGTGTCTGCTTATTAATGGTGTTTGTCTCTCAGAAACCAGCACTTTGGCTTTTCTGAATTCAATACGCTGCACTAAAAAGCAATACTTTTCAATGCACACCTCTGCGACACAGCGGTATTTGCTAACTTAATGGAAAACAAGGCAAATTGGCTGGTCTGCGCATTGGGATTGTGTTGGGCAAAGCTTCCAGTGTAGCCCAATACAGATTTTGTAAATGGACCTTTTAAAAAGTGTAGTATGTATAAAGAGTGTGTAGTTTTTTGTATAAAGAATGATACCAGTCAGGCCTATTTAATGTTTTTCCCATCTTGTTTTTTTGTTGTAGAATGCCCATCTATTGATTCAGACCTGGATACTCTGTCAGATGTGACGGTTAGTTCAGTCCACACCAGTGACTTGTCCTCATTTGAAGAAGAGAGCGACGATGAAGATGAGGTTGTGTCAGACAGCACAGAAGAGGGTGAAATTACTTCTGATGGTAGGTTTATAGCTGATTCTCATTTCTGATAAAATAAGAACAGCAGCTTAATTCTATTTTTTCATTTTTAGTGTGAAGTGGAGCTTTTGCTTTTATATGCTTTCTCTTCACTACAGCGTGTGATCATATCTGTTTGAGTATGACTGGGGGGGTGGGGGGATTGGAGCATTACTGTACATCTAGTTACTTATGGCTTACTATGCACATTTAATTTGGTGCTAAAAATCATGCTTCTATTGTCATCTGGTGTTTTTACTTTTTGAGTTAATGGTTTATTGAATTAATATTAAAAAAGTGAGTTTTCTCTCATTTTTTTTACCCTGTTTGGTGACACCTGTATTAATCCTTTTTTGCTTTACTTCAGATGAAGAGAAAGCAGCTACTCAAAATAAAGCTGGTGAAGCGGGCGAAACCAAGGCAAAGGGCACTCGGCACTCCTATGTGCACAAACCATATCTGTATTCTAAGTACTACAGTGACTCTGATGATGAGCTGACTGTGGAGCAGCGCAGACAGTCTGTGGTAAGGTTATGCTTCTCTTAACACACAGGCTGTAATTTATTTTCCAATTCTAGTAAAGGAACGTCCCTGCATGTTAGCCTTTGTGTCCATGCACATGTAGGCCTTTATAAGAGTTTAGCAGCAGGGCAGTTTATAGACATAAAAAAAAAAAAACCTGGCTGAAAAAAATGCCTAAACGCGCCTAAGAGCTAGGAGTGATTAGCAATTTGAGCATTTTATTAATTTCAATGGCCAGTATAATTTAATATAGGCTTGATGCTCCTAAACACGTTTTTCAAAAACGTCGCTTAGGTGCATTTTTGAAGCTGCTATTCTCCTCCCAGGAGAAAAAACGTTTAGATGAAGCCTAAGGCCCCTTTTACACGGGCGACTCCGTGCAGCGGATTTTGCTTGTTCAGCTTGGGGGTTGTTCTGCTGATCCCTGCTGAGCAGGCAGATGACAGGCCCTATCCACTCCACTGTGCAGAATGGACACAGTCCCGCTCTCCTCTAAGCCCCGGTTCACACAGGGGCGGCACGACTTGCAGGTCGCCTCACTGAGGCGACCTGCACACGACTGCCACGGCGACTTGCAAAACGACTTCTGTATAGAAGTCTATGCAAGTCGCCCCCAAAGTAGTACAGGAACCTTTTTCTAAGTCAGAGCGACTTGCGTCGCTCCGATTAGAATGGTTCCATTGTACAGAACGGGACGCTACTTGTCAGGCGACTAGGTCGCCTGACAAGTCGTCCTAGTGTGAACCGACCCTAAGGAGAAATTGGTTGGAAATGGATCGCCTGTCCGTTTCCATCCAATCCGCTATTTGTTCCTGGGCAAGTGTTCCACACATTATTGAACCCAGTGGGCTAATGTACTAGCCAGGCGTTTAGTAACTACCAGTGACTTAGTAGAGTCATCGTAAAGGCAACCCGCAAATATTTTTTTGAAAAGTTAACGTCAAGAGCTGATTCAAACTCTAGTGATGCATTGTAAAGTGTAAAAATGTGTTGTATTAAGGCATCCCATTGATTATGAATGGACTGCCTAAGCACCACAACAGAAAAACACACAACCCTTTTTTAGCAGTCTGCCATGTGTGCTGTGCTTTGCGCTCTACTGTAGAGAGTGTTGGGGTGTCACCCCATTTAATGGAACCGCAGTAAATTGCACATAGAGCAGTTGCGTTGCTGGAACACATACATTTTACTGTGTTGCTGCAATGCACATGTGCGAAGTGGCTGTAAAACTGAAAAAATTCTTAAAATGCCTTACTAATCACTTTATTTCAGTGGTCAGGTGACCTCAGAGCTTGATGCTGCTGCCTCTTCAGCAGGGTGGGGGGTGGCGCATGACTAAGTAAATCTACTCTTGTGATGGCTCAACGTGGTGTACATTTATGATATGGTGGTAATTTACCTTAACTCGGTTCCGGTCAACTCTCAGAGAAAAAACATTTCCTCAGACAGCCTGTTTATCACCTTCCACCCTGGCCTGTGGCAGAATGACGGCCGGGTGGTGGCTTTACTGTTCTGAGTGGATGTCCTATGAGTATGCATACCAGCCCATTATGACCTAAGCTGCCGAGGGGTCTTTTTTTTTTTTTTTTTTTTTTTTTGCTACTTATGTGCTATAATTATGACAGACTGGATTGGCTTTATCTTGAATTTACTTCTTGCAGGCCAAGGAAAAGGAGGAAAGACTGTTAAGGCGGCAAGTAAAACGAGAGCGATTGGAAGAAAAGCGCAAACAAAAAGCAGCGGAGAAAGCCAAGGCTTTGAGAATGAAGAATCAAGGTAGGATATCTGGAAAGGGTTTGAACAAGATAAATGGTTCTGCCTAGAAAAATACAGGGGTTGAACAAAAATATGGGAACACCAGGTAAAAGAGCAAAATTGTTACCCAATATGGTGTTGACTGCCATTTGGCATCCAAGACATCCTGAATTCTCTTGGTAATAGAGCAACATGTAGTGGATATAAAAAAATCTACACACCTCTGTTAAAATGTCAGGTTTCTGTGATATGAGACCCAGAGAAATCCTTTTAGAACCTTTTCCCACGTTTAACGAAACTACAACAATTGAAAAACAAACTGAAATTTTTTAGGGAGGGGAAGTAAAAATAACACTAAAGTGTGGTTGCATAAGCGTGCACACCTTATAACTGGGGATGTAACTGTTCAGAATTAAGCAATCACATTCAAACTCATGTTAAATAGGAGTTAGTTTTTAACAGGGGTGTGAAGACTTTTTATGTCCACTGTAAGTTTTTGAGGGATAATGGAATCTGATGCCTCAAAAATCATTCCAGTTCTCGCGGAGGTGCCAGAGGCAAAAAACTGACCTGAACCTTGTACTCCAAAATTGACCATAGTGACTCTATGATATTGAGGTCTGGGGACTGCAGTGCCCAGGGCAGGTGCAAGACTTTTTTGTCTGCATGCTTGTCAAACCACAATTTGACAATGGCAGCTATGTGAATCGGAGCATTTTTGTCTTGGTAAATGGCACGGTCTTCTGGAAGCTGTCTGTACCATTTGGTGCACATGATTGGCCAAAATTTGTACCTAGTCACTGGCAGTGACTCTACTTTTCAAGGTGATGGGGCCTTCAAAAGACCAAGATATGGCTCTTTCTGCCATCATGCTTTACTGTTGGTACGAGACAGTCCTGGTCGTAAGCTTGGGATGGTGTTTGCCACTTGTAAACCCGTCCAGTGGTTGGGAACAGTGTGAAGCTAGATTAATCGGTTCATAGTACAGTCTTCCATTGATCGATTAGTCCATGATTTATGAGTCTTGCACCACACTCTCTTCTGAGCATTAATATCAGTCACTAGTGGTTTGGCAATTGCAGCTTGCTTTTGAATGTTTTTGCTTATGTTCCCTCTGCACAGTTTTTGTGGACATGGGCTTTAGAAGACTGAGATTGAGCTCTGCAGTCACTTTTGCAGCAGTTTCTTTTCATACATCAGGGGACACAGAGCCAGTAGTAGTAGTTACTATGTGGGTTATAGGCCACCTTCAGGTGATGGATACTGGCACGCCCTAAGACAAAAAGTGCACTCCCTATATAACCCCTCCCACTACTGGGAGTACCTCAGTTTTTTTCGCCAGTGTCTAGGTGTTGGTCACGGAGTAAAGATGTGCTGAGCTCCTCTGGAGCAATCCTTGCTGGTGCTATAGCTATGCAGACGGATCCATTCAAGGTGTCTTTCTGGCCGAATTGAATGGTACCCGGGCTCCGTGTCCGAAGAAACAAGGTTTTTGCCTGTGAATGCTTCTCTTTTGAGAGCTGGACCCCGGGATCCAGTACTTTTTGGTATTAAGGCCATAAAGTTTACTGCCGGTGGTGCTATTGCGGGTCCAGGATTGTGGGTTTCCTCGAGGATCCCCGGCTCCTGAAGGTTTAACGGAACCCACCGTCAAGGGTGAAGATTGGGTCTGTTGGTTTACCACAGAAAACCCTGCGGCGGGAAAGGTAAATGGAGTTTTTCTAAGAAATTTTTTTAATTTTCTTATGAATTGTCTTCTTTTAAAGTAAACGTTGTTATGCCTAAGTGTCACCACTGGGGGCTGTATGGCGCACGTACCTTCTCATGCTTTGCTCAGAGATCACGCTGTGTCACAGAAGCAGCAGACTTTTTCTCCAGCCAGCAGGCAGACCTCCGGTAAGTTTTTTTGGGGATTTTTGCTTCCTCCAGATACACCCGCCTGCACTGAACTCTTCCCCTCTTCATGAGGCTGCGTATAAGGGAGAACTGAAAATAATCGGCAAAGCCGTTTTCTTTCACCGCCCCTGTATGGGGCAGCTTCCAGGTCTCCTCCACGCCATCCCTCCCTCACTAAAAAGCCGATCCCGTCGGATCGGAGGCCCGTGCTTGCGAGGGAAAACTCTTTGTGAAAGAGAAAGGGGGGGGGGGGCTGCGATACGAGGTGGGGGGAAGGCTTAGCGCGGCGTTGGCTTCCTTCACGCAGGAGTGTTTTTAAAAGAAATAAAAATTCCATTTGTGCTGGCTGCAAAATTGTCGCAGAGACATGAGAGCAAAGGGAGCATGAAAAAGGTTGGTGACACAGGCATTTCCTGCTTAACACATTTACTATTTGCATGAGGCTGAGCATTAATAGCAGCAGCAGTGGCTTAGCTATTGCTCAAGCAGTGGATGCGATTTCTTCTGATAGTACCTCTGCTTAGTGCATCGGGCTAAGATCAGAAGGGAGGTTAAAACCCCCAAAATAGAGCTAAAAGGGTCCCCCTCAAGCTCTGGAAAGCCTACTCATCTCTACAAATGGCATCCTCCCCTGAGCTGGAGTGGCTGGTCAGAATGAGCATCAGGGCCATGAAATGTTTGCAACAGTTTTCAACACTGCAGCCCCTGTGTATTTTACCAAAAGATTTTTTTTTTCCCCTCAGCCATGATGGGTTTTTAAAATAAAAAAAATAAAAAATAAAAAGTTTAGCGACTTTACTCGCACAGGTTCTCTTTCATTGCCCAGGACCCTCAAACTGAGGAACTAGGGGCGGGAGAAGACGAATCCCCTCAGGGGACCGTGGTGAGGCTGATGACTCCTCTTCTGAGGTGTCAAATGTGGGAGAATCGGCTGGTTTCAATCTTAAGATTGTTGGTGCAATTTCTTTCTGTATGGTCCGCTCCACATTTATGCTCCCTTAACTGAGTGGGTTCGCTAAAGCCTCCTCAAACTGTGCATGCCTTTTTCTGTCCATTATTGTTGGAAAAGCTTTTTTGTATCTGAGAGGATCTCCCAGATAAACATTATTTTTCCTCCTAAAGTTTTTTTACACTTTATCCTATAGTGGAGGAAATTCACTAAGTAGAATATACCAGCAATTATCGCTGCTATATCCTCTGTGAATAAGAGCTTTTGTTCGGCAGACAATGCTCAAATGCTTAGGTATCCAATGGATAAAATGTTGGAATTTCTGTTAGAAAAAAACCCCTTTTTTTTTCTCTGGCAGATTGAGCAGCCTACGCTAACAGTAATTGCTTAATAATTGTGAGGCCAGTTTAACAGGTGTTCAGGTATCCTGCTCAGCAGGCCCAGGATCTGGCAGCTTTATGTTTGCAATAATTGCTTTGCGAGTTTCTATTGTAGAACCTCCCACAAGGTCCTCATGCAGGTGCTTGCTTATAAACTAGCCAAACTCACAACTGCTGAGATGCCTACGGCCACATCACCCTGAAAGCGCCCGATCTCATCTAATCTCAGAGGCTAAGCAGGGTCAGGCCTGGTTAGTACCTGTATTGGAGACCGCCTGGGAATACTAGGTGCTATACACAGTTCTGTGCACATTGTTGCTAACACAAACAGCTAAACACATGAGTGCGGGAACGCACGTCAGCGGAGGATAAACCTTCCTTTCACCATGCAGAAGCTCCTGGCTAGTCTACCTTTTGCGGTGAAACAGCTATTTGAAAATGTTTGGATAATTCATCCAAAGAAATTCTAGTGGGAAAAGTACCCCCTTTTGCCATCTTTAAGTAAAGGAATAAATCTATTTTCATTGTTAAAGCTCCTTTTGTGCCAGGGGCATCAGCCTCCAGGCAGTCACGATGGCTTTCGCCGTCCGGTTCAAAAGGTAATCCTCAGAATTAATCCCAGGGACAAAAGAGGTCTTGGGGGAGGAAACCTACAATATACCGAAGCCTCCTTTTATGAGGAGGCGCCCCGCTCACTTAACCACTTGCCAACCGCCCACAGCCGAATGACGGCTGCAGGGCGGCTGGATAACTCTGGGATCACGTCATATGACGTGATCCCGGAGAACCGCTCCCGCGCGCCCCCCCGGGCGCGCACACAGGAACATCCGTGTTCGCCGGGTCCAGGGGACCCGGCGCAACACGGATCGCGGTAAAGGGCCAATGACAGCGGCCCTTTACCATGTGATCGCTCCATCCAATGACGGAGCGATCACAAATATAAAGAAAAAGGCAAAGCAGGGTCATCAGGAGGTTACAGCTCTCCTCTCCTCACACCGATGCAGCGTGAGAGGAGAGCTTTTACAGTGACAAACAGTATTCTATTTCTACCTTTATCAGTGCCACCTGTGCCACCTGTACCACCTCTGTGCCACATCTGTGCCACACCAGTGATTTTACAGTGCACACCAGTGTGCCGCCTGAGCCCACCAGTGCCGCCTGAGCCCACCAGTGCCACCTCTGTGCCACCTCTGTGCCACACGTGCCCATTAGTGCCACCTCTGTGCCACACGTGCCCATTAGTGCCACCTCTGTGCCACACGTGCCCATTAGTGCCACCTCTGTGCCACACGTGCCCATTAGTGCCACCTCTGTGCCACACGTGCCCATTAGTGCCACCTCTGTGCCACACGTGCCCATTAGTGCCACCTCTGTGCCACACGTGCCCATTAGTGCCACCTCTGTGCCACACGTGCCCATTAGTGCCACCTCTGTGCCACACGTGCCCATTAGTGCCACCTCTGTGCCACACGTGCCCATTAGTGCCACCTCTGTGCCACACGTGCCCATTAGTGCCACCTCTGTGCCACACGTGCCCATTAGTGCCACCTCTGTGCCACCTGTGCCCATTAGTGCCACCTCTGTGCCACCTGTGCCCATTAGTGCCACCTGTGCCCATTAGTGCCACCTGTGCCATTTGTGCTCATCTGCACCACTGCAGTGCCGCCTGTGCCCACCAGTGCCGCCTGTGCCCACCAGTGCCACCTCTGTGCAACCAGAGCCACACCAGTGCCACCTCTGTGCAACCAGAGCCACACCAGTGCCACCTCTGTGCAACCAGAGCCACACCAGTGCCACCTCTGTGCAACCAGAGCCACACCAGTGCCACCTCTGTGCAACCAGAGCCACACCAGTGCCACCTCTGTGCAACCAGAGCCACACCAGTGCCACCTCTGTGCAACCAGAGCCACACCAGTGCCACCTCTGTGCAACCAGAGCCACACCAGTGCCACCTCTGTGCAACCAGAGCCACACCAGTGCCACCTCTGTGCAACCAGAGCCACACCAGTGCCACCTCTGTGCAACCAGAGCCACACCAGTGCCACCTCTGTGCAACCAGAGCCACACCAGTGCCACCTCTGTGCAACCAGAGCCACACCAGTGCCACCTCTGTGCAACCAGAGCCACACCAGTGCCACCTCTGTGCAACCAGAGCCACACCAGTGCCACCTCTGTGCAACCAGAGCCACACCAGTGCCACCTCTGTGCAACCAGAGCCACACCAGTGCCACCTCTGTGCAACCAGAGCCACACCAGTGCCACCTCTGTGCAACCAGAGCCACACCAGTGCCACCTCTGTGCAACCAGAGCCACACCAGTGCCACCTCTGTGCAACCAGAGCCACACCAGTGCCACCTCTGTGCAACCAGAGCCACACCAGTGCCACCTCTGTGCAACCAGAGCCACACCAGTGCCACCTCTGTGCAACCAGAGCCACACCAGTGCCACCTCTGTGCAACCAGAGCCACACCAGTGCCACCTCTGTGCAACCAGAGCCACACCAGTCCCACCTCTGTGCAACCAGAGCCACACCAGTCCCACCTCTGTGCAACCAGAGCCACACCAGTCCCACCTCTGTGCAACCAGAGCCACACCAGTCCCACCTCTGTGCAACCAGAGCCACACCAGTCCCACCTCTGTGCAACCAGAGCCACACCAGTCCCACCTCTGTGCAACCAGAGCCACACCAGTCCCACCTCTGTGCAACCAGAGCCACACCAGTCCCACCTCTGTGCAACCAGAGCCACACCAGTCCCACCTCTGTGCAACCAGAGCCACACCAGTCCCACCTCTGTGCAACCAGAGCCACACCAGTCCCACCTCTGTGCAACCAGAGCCACACCAGTCCCACCTCTGTGCAACCAGAGCCACACCAGTCCCACCTCTGTGCAACCAGAGCCACACCAGTCCCACCTCTGTGCAACCAGAGCCACACCAGTCCCACCTCTGTGCAACCAGAGCCACACCAGTCCCACCTCTGTGCAACCAGAGCCACACCAGTCCCACCTCTGTGCAACCAGAGCCACACCAGTCCCACCTCTGTGCAACCAGAGCCACACCAGTCCCACCTCTGTGCAACCAGAGCCACACCAGTCCCACCTCTGTGCAACCAGAGCCACACCAGTCCCACCTCTGTGCAACCAGAGCCACACCAGTCCCACCTCTGTGCAACCAGAGCCACACCAGTCCCACCTCTGTGCAACCAGAGCCACACCAGTCCCACCTCTGTGCAACCAGAGCCACACCAGTCCCACCTCTGTGCAACCAGAGCCACACCAGTCCCACCTCTGTGCAACCAGAGCCACACCAGTCCCACCTCTGTGCAACCAGAGCCACACCAGTCCCACCTCTGTGCAACCAGAGCCACACCAGTTCCACCTCTGTGCAACCAGAGCCACACCAGTCCCACCTCTGTGCAACCAGAGCCACACCAGTCCCACCTCTGTGCAACCAGAGCCACACCAGTCCCACCTCTGTGCAACCAGAGCCACACCAGTCCCACCTCTGTGCAACCAGAGCCACACCAGTCCCACCTCTGTGCAACCAGAGCCACACCAGTCCCACCTCTGTGCAACCAGAGCCACACCAGTCCCACCTCTGTGCAACCAGAGCCACACCAGTCCCACCTCTGTGCAACCAGAGCCACACCAGTCCCACCTCTGTGCAACCAGAGCCACACCAGTCCCACCTCTGTGCAACCAGAGCCACACCAGTCCCACCTCTGTGCAACCAGAGCCACACCAGTCCCACCTCTGTGCAACCAGAGCCACACCAGTCCCACCTCTGTGCAACCAGAGCCACACCAGTCCCACCTCTGTGCAACCAGAGCCACACCAGTCCCACCTCTGTGCAACCAGAGCCACACCAGTCCCACCTCTGTGCAACCAGAGCCACACCAGTCCCACCTCTGTGCAACCAGAGCCACACCAGTCCCACCTCTGTGCAACCAGAGCCACACCAGTCCCACCTCTGTGCAACCAGAGCCACACCAGTCCCACCTCTGTGCAACCAGAGCCACACCAGTCCCACCTCTGTGCAACCAGAGCCACACCAGTCCCACCTCTGTGCAACCAGAGCCACACCAGTCCCACCTCTGTGCAACCAGAGCCACACCAGTCCCACCTCTGTGCAACCAGAGCCACACCAGTCCCACCTCTGTGCAACCAGAGCCACACCAGTCCCACCTCTGTGCAACCAGAGCCACACCAGTCCCACCTCTGTGCAACCAGAGCCACACCAGTCCCACCTCTGTGCAACCAGAGCCACACCAGTCCCACCTCTGTGCAACCAGAGCCACACCAGTCCCACCTCTGTGCAACCAGAGCCACACCAGTCCCACCTCTGTGCAACCAGAGCCACACCAGTCCCACCTCTGTGCAACCAGAGCCACACCAGTCCCACCTCTGTGCAACCAGAGCCACACCAGTCCCACCTCTGTGCAACCAGAGCCACACCAGTCCCACCTCTGTGCAACCAGAGCCACACCAGTCCCACCTCTGTGCAACCAGAGCCACACCAGTCCCACCTCTGTGCAACCAGAGCCACACCAGTCCCACCTCTGTGCAACCAGAGCCACACCAGTCCCACCTCTGTGCAACCAGAGCCACACCAGTCCCACCTCTGTGCAACCAGAGCCACACCAGTCCCACCTCTGTGCAACCAGAGCCACACCAGTCCCACCTCTGTGCAACCAGAGCCACACCAGTCCCACCTCTGTGCAACCAGAGCCACACCAGTCCCACCTCTGTGCAACCAGAGCCACACCAGTCCCACCTCTGTGCAACCAGAGCCACACCAGTGCCACCTCTGTGCAACCAGAGCCACACCAGTCCCACCTCTGTGCAACCAGAGCCACCCCAGTGCCACTACAGTGCAACCAGAGCCACCCCAGTGCCACTACAGTGCAACCAGAGCCACCCCAGTGCCACTACAGTGCAACCAGAGCCACCCCAGTGCCACTACAGTGCAACCAGAGCCACCCCAGTGCCACTACAGTGCAACCAGAGCCACCCCAGTGCCACTACAGTGCAACCAGAGCCACCCCAGTGCCACTACAGTGCAACCAGAGCCACCCCAGTGCCACTACAGTGCAACCAGAGCCACCCCAGTGCCACTACAGTGCAACCAGAGCCACCCCAGTGCCACTACAGTGCAACCAGAGCCACCCCAGTGCCACTACAGTGCAACCAGAGCCACCCCAGTGCCACTACAGTGCAACCAGAGCCACCCCAGTGCCACTACAGTGCAACCAGAGCCACTACAGTGCAACCAGAGCCACCCCAGTGCCACTACAGTGCAACCAGTGCCACCACAGTGCAACCAGAGCCACACCAGTGCCACTACAGTGCAACCAGAGCCACACCAGTGCCACTACAGTGCAACCAGAGCCACACCAGTGCCACTACAGTGCAACCAGAGCCACACCAGTGCCACTACAGTGCAACCAGAGCCACACCAGTGCCACTACAGTGCAACCAGAGCCACACCAGTGCCACTACAGTGCAACCAGAGCCACACCAGTGCCACTACAGTGCAACCAGAGCCACACCAGTGCCACTACAGTGCAACCAGAGCCACACCAGTGCCACCTGTGCCCATCAGTGCTCATCTGCGCCACATCAACCTCACCAGCCACCAGTATGGCAAAAAAATTATTTACGGCTGAGGAGGCCTACCAGCGTCTCAGCATGACCGATGAGAGCAGCGGGGAGCTCTCTGAGACTCTGTCCGATTCGGATTCAGCCTATGAACCCGTGACAAGCAGCGAGTCTGATACAGATTTGGAAGAGGAACGTGTGCCCGTGAAAAGAAGGCGTTCTGGCGTGGAGCAGCAGCCTACTACCACCTCCAGCGCAGTGCCGTCCACCTCCAGCGCAGTGCCGTCCACCTCCAGCGCAGTGCCACAGCAACAAAGGCCAGGTACCAGAAGGGTGTCCTCTCAGCCACAAATGGATAGAGGCCATGCCACCCTTCCCTATGCCCTTCAAAACCCCCTGTGGCTTCCCCCTCATTCCGGAGCAGCAAATATCCCCCCTTTTACCGCCCAGCCAGGTGTCCAGGTGAACACCGATGATTTTGTGATGCTTGATTTTTTTTATTTGATTTTCACCAACGACTTACTATCGTCCATTGTGGCCCAGTGCAACCTCTATGCACAGCAGTACATAGAAAGCAACCCTGGCTCTAGTTATGCCCGTCCCTTTGAGTGGAGAGAGCTTACCATAGCGGAATTTAAAATTTTCTTAGGCCTAACTTTTACAATGGGACTCACAAAAAAAAACGAAATGTACTCATATTGGTCAACTAACCCCGTCCACCACATGCCACTCTTCTCTTCAAAAATGCCAAGATCAAGATACCTTATGATTTTGCGCTTCCTCCACTACAACGACAACACCCAGTGCCCTCCCCGAGATGACCCATCATTTGACAAATTATTCAAACTTTGGCCACTCCTAAATTATTTCGCTGAAAAATTTCCCCAATTATATACCCCCGAACAGAATATTTCCGTGAATGAGTCCCTTGTGAAATTCTCCGGCAGGCTCGGCATCAAACAATTTATCCCCAGCAAAAGGGCCTGATATGGGGTAAAAATGTACAAACTTTGCGACCGAGCCACGGGGTACATTTACTCCTTCCGGGTGTACGAAGGGAAGGACACCCAACTGAATCCCCCTGAATGTCCAGAATATATTGGAGCCAGCGGCAAAGTTGTCTGGGAGCTTGTTTATCCACTGCTTGGAAAGGGGTACCACCTTTATGTGGATAACTTTTATACAAGTTTGCCCCTCTTCCGTAATCTTCACCGGAGAGACACCCCAGCATGTGGTACCGTAAGAACGAATAGAAAAGGCTTCCCGCAAAAACTGGTCAATGAAAGGCTACGCCGAGGGGAGACGGCGTCTTTGCGGAACCAGGAGCTATTAGCTGTCAAGTGGAGGGACAGACGAAACGTCCACATGCTGACGACAATCCATAATGACACCTACGTGGAAGTCCCAAGAAGAAACGGCCCAGTCCAGAAACCTGCTTGTATTTATGATTACAATTTATTTATGGGGGGAGTGGACTTCAACGATCAGATGATTGAACCCTACCTTCCCACAAGAAAATCCCGTCACTGGTATAAAAAAGTGTCCATTTATTTTTTCAGTTTGGCCATGTATAACACTTATGTTATTTACCAAAAATCGACAGAGAACCCTGTATCCTATCTGTACTACCAGGAACAAGTAATCTCCGCCCTTTTGTACCCTGAAAGCCCACCAGAAATTTTTCGCTCTGATTATGTGAGCAGGCTCCACGAACACCACTTTCCTGACAAAATCCCCCCCAGTGAAACAGGCCAGAGACGTCAGAAGAGATGCTGGGTGTGCTCCAGAGCAGGAATTAGAAGAGACACCTCATTTTATTGTCCCGATTGTCCTTCCCAACCAGGCCTCTGTATAAGTGAATGTTTCCGCCGTTACCATACTTCTCTACATTATTAGGGAAGTATGGTAAACGTAATTCTCATTTCCTGTAGTTTTCCTCCACACCCCTTTATGCCACTGCACTGAACCTGACTTACCTCTGCCTTCTCCGGAATCGACCCTGGCCTGTTATACGACCAAGTTTCTGCCTAACGATAAACATACCTCTGCCTTCTCCGGAACTGACCCTGGCCTGTTATACGACCAAGCTTCTGCCTAACGATAAACTTATCTCTGCCTTCTCCGGAACTGACCCTGGCCTGTTATACGACCAAGCTTATGCCTAACGCTAAACTGTACCTACCTCTGCCTGCTCTGGAACTGACCCTGGACTGTTTGACCACGTTTTTTGCCTGCCTCTTGGACTGATCATTTACCCTGCTATGCTAGTGGGAACACAGGGGTCTCACATATGTGAGGGGCTCCAGAAATGTTTTTCTGGATGAAGAAAACTAATTTTTTAGTTTTCTCATTCCCAGATTTAGGGTCTGGAGACTCGGAGGCTTCAAAGAGATTTGGGTGGGAGAAGCCTCTACCCCTGTCCCCATTCTTTCCTGGCCTGCTACTTGGACCATGTTCCTGCTTACTACCAGGACCAATATTTTGGCACTGCTGGCAATGTCTCTACTTGCACTGACCCCGGACTGTACAAGGACATTATCCCTGCCTGTACTATGGACAATATTCCTGCCTGCTGCCTGGACAATTCCATTCACTGTCGCTGACCATGTCCCTGCCTGCTGCCTGGATCAGGGCTCTCCTCCTGTGGACAACTGCACTACTAAAACCACAGGTAATCTTTTGTTTACCCTTTGCTCAGCAGAATGTATTTTAGGGTGTAATTCTTGGTATGTTCATGCTATGTGTTAGAAATATGAAGAGCCTTCAAAAATGTGATAGATTGTAAGGAAATTAGATGTGTAATTTATGCACCTAGAACGCCTGAATGTGCTACTTCAATGTTGGGCCTCTGTATGTGGCCAGGGTGTGTAAAAGTCTCACACATGTGGTATCGCCATACTCAGGAGGAGTAGCAGAATATATTTTGGGGTGTCATTTTTGCTATGTACATGCTATGTGTTGGAAATATCTTAAAAATGGACAACTTTGTGTAAAAAAAAAAAAAATGGGTTTTCATTTTTTTCCCACATTTTCTAAAAACTTCTGGAAAAAAATGAACCATTCACAAGACTCATTATGCCTCATAGATTATACGTTGGGGTGTTTGCTTTCCAAAATGGGGTCACTTTGTGGGCGTTTCCATTGTCCTGGTGCTCCAGGGCCTTCAAAATTGTAATAGGTGGTTGAGAGATTAGATGTGTAATTTATGCTCCTAGAACGCCTGAATGTGCTACTTCAATGTTGCGCCTCTGTATGTAGCCAGGCTGTGTAAAAGTCTCACACATGTGGTATCGCCATACTCAGGAGGAGTAGCAGAATATATTTTGGGGTGTCATTTGTGTAATGTACATGCCATGTGCGAGAAATAACCTGTTATAATGACAAATTGGTGTGAAAAAAAATAAAAATAAAAAAAATCTTAATTTTGCAAAGAATTGTGGGAAAAAATAACAACTTCAAAAAACTCACCATGCCTCTTACTAAATACCTTAGAATGTCTACTTTCCAAAAAGGGGTCATTTGGGGGGTATTTGTACTTGCCTGGCTTGTTAGGGTCTCAAGAAATGAGATAGGCCTCAGTACATCAGGTGTGATCAGATGTGATCAATTTTCAGTGATTGGCACCATAGCTTGTAGACTCTATAACTTTCACACAGACTAAATAATATCCACTAATTTAGGTTATTTTTACCAAAGATATGTAGCAGTATAAATTTTGGCCCAAATTTATGAAGAAAAATTACTTATTTGCAAAATGTTATAATAAAAATGAAGAAAAACTCATTTTTTTACAAAATTTTCGGTATTTTTTTCATTTATAGCACAAAAAATAAAGAACCCAGAGGTGATCAAATACCACCAAAAGAAAGCTCTATTTGTGTGAAAAAAAGGACGAAAATTTCATATGGGTACAGTGTTGCATGACTGAGTAATTGTCATTCAAAATGTAAAAGCACCGAAAGCTGAAAATTGGTCTGGTTAGGAAGGGGGTTTAAGTGCCCAGTGGTCAAGTGGTTAATAGGGGGAATTCTTCTGCTGTTCTCAAGGACCTGACAGGAAGACGAATAAGGGACTTCCTCAATAGCTCTAAGGTACAAGCTGGAGTTTCAAAAGACCCCGTCTCCTCGTTTTTTCTCAGACCAAAGCGTTCCTAAGGATCCAGAGAAAAAAGTCTTTCTCTCAAGCATTGGACCATTTTTTTTTTTTTTTGGCAAAAGTGGTCATGGTGGTCCCCATGTAAGAGCAGAGGTTGGGGTTTGGTTAAATGGACATTCTGGATCTCAAAGATCTAAACTCTTCCCCGCTCACCTGATATTTCTACGCTTAAAGGTAGAAAACCTTCTTCATTTCCAGTTTGTAGCTCTACCTTTTCGGGCAAGCTACTGCACCTCGAGTGTTTATAAAGATCCTGGCTCCTCCTTTAGCCAGGTTAAGGGGTCAAAGTATAATGATACTAGCCTACATAGACGATCTACTCTTGATAGATCAATCGGTAGCCCGTTTAAACCAAAGTCTGGTCACCACAGTCAGCTACCTGGAATACTTTAGGTTGGATCCTCAACCTAGAAAAATCCTCCTTTAAAACCATCAAGGAGATTATAGTACTTAGGCCTGATCATAGATAGTCCAGAAAAGGGTATTTTTGCCCCAGGAAAGAATCGGTTCCTTAAAGGAAATGATTTGGTCAAAACAAAGAAGAATCCTTCTATTCATCTTTGCATGAGTTTATTGGGAAAAATGGTGGCTTCAAATGGAAGGTCCAAACTCTGGACTTCCCTATGCGTTTATCCGCCAAAGTGCGTCAGAGCCTCAATTGGTGTTTAATATCCAAAAATCTTCAAAAAGAAAAATCCTTTCTACCTTTTTACCTAGAAAGTAGTAAAAACAGATAAAAAATTGCGCTGCGCTTGATTGCATACCATAAGGGGTGATATCCAAAATCACTTACGAAATCAAAAATCATAATAATGGATAAACATCAAGAACATATTTATACACACCACTTCTCACATGCAATGTACATACTAATATATCTCTATCTCTATCTCTATCTCTATCTCTATCTCTATCTCACAAATTTGCTTGGAATCTAGGAGCCAGCTAAAAAGGTTAGGAGCCAGGTTTTTTTTTTTTTTTTTTTTTTTAAACGACCGACAAAGCTTAATTTTCAATATAAAAATTAACCAATCTTAAATTTACACAGAGACGACTAGAACGAATGTGACTGCTTTTATTTCCTGCCATGCAGGGACACAAGACCACCATATTCCCGCTAAGGATCCAATCAGGTCCGCCTTTAAAACTGACAGGCGAACCTGATCAGACAGCCCGTGTGAAAGGGGCCAAGCAGGGAGATGACAAATAATAAATTCATTTTAATGAACCACTTCCTTCCCGCAGGACGACTATATACGTCCTGTCTTTGAAGAGAAATACCGTTGTTATGGTAGCAGCTAGCTACCATAACCCCGGTATTCTCTTCAAGAGCCGGCGGTTCTCTTTCAGATAAAAGTGGTCTCTGCAGCAGATTCGCAGTGAGATCACTTTTATCGGCGGCAGGAGAGGGGCCCCCCCCTACCGCCGCGCTCCGGTGCCCTTCACCGCTTACCGTGGCCGTCGGTAACAGCGGAGGCGATCCGGATCTATCCCTGGCCTGACATGGAGACGAGTGAGAGGAAGATGGCCCCGCCCCTCTCCAAGTCATTGCAGGGCGGAAGCGACGTCAAATCGTCACTTCCACCCATAGCTCTTAGGTCTTTTTGACCCCAGATCCCATATTTAAGAGGTCCTGTCATGTTTTTTTTTCTATTACAAGGGATTTTTACATTCCTTGTAATAGGAATAAAAGGGACTTTTTTTTTTTTTTTTTTTTTTTTTTTAAAGAACAGTGAAAAAAAAAGTTAAAATAAGAAAAAAAAAAAAATTTAAATGTGCCCCATCCCTTGTAATAGAAATAAAAGTGACACAATTTTTTTTTTTTTTTTTAAACAGTGTAAAAATAAAAAATAAAAAGTAAAATGTATAAGAAAAAAAAATAATTTTTTTAAACGCGCCCCGTCCCGCCGAGCTCGCTTGCAGAAGCAAAACGCATATGTGAGTAGCGCCCGCATATGAAAGCGGTCTTCAAACCACACATGTGAGGTATCGCCACGATCGTTAGAGCGAGAGCAATAATTCTAGTCCTAGACCTCCTCTGTAACTCAAAACATGCAACCTGTAGAATTTTTTTAAACGTCGCCTATGGAGATTTTAGAGGGTAAAAGTTTGTCGCCATTCCACGAGCGGGCGCAATTTTGAAGCGTGACATGTTGGGAATCAATTTACTCGGCGTAACATTATCTTTCACAATATAAAAAAATTGGGCTAACTTTACTGATTTCTTATTTTTTAATTAAAAAAGTATTTTTTCCCAAAAAAGTGCGCTTGTAAGTCCGCTGCGCAAATACGGTGTGACAGAAAGTATTGCAATGACCGCCATTTTATTCTCTAGGGTGTTAGAATAAAAAATATATATAATGTTTGGGGGTTCTAAGTAAAGGGAAGGAGATGAGCGGGCAGTGAAAACAGGCAGGGGAAGCTCCATTAGCAATGTGGATGTCTTGTAATACCAACGGCCACCACCAGAGGGCGCCCGATTGCAGAAGGAACCATAGGACTGCAGTAGGCCGCAAAGCCGGGGCCTCAATTACCGGCGCGGCCCAACGCGATCGCCGGGGGGGGGGGTGTCGAACGGACACAGGACACGCATGCAGATATCTATTAGAGTATTAAATATAGATGCACTGTGCGTCTTTCAAAACGCAATAAATAATTCTTAATTGGTGAAATCCATATATTAGTGTCCAAAATTAAATGTGCCTCCGTATCCGTAAAAATCAATAAATGTCCAAATCCTCCAATGTGCTGAATTCCAGTGTCATAGACAACCGTGATGTGCCTCAGTGCCCCCCAAAGTGATTGCGCTCACCTTAGAGCGTGTGACACAGTGATTAACTTGTGTCAAAACACGCTATGTAGCCACCCCCTGGGCTGTGTATGGTAAGCTAGATCGATCTCCACTCTAGGTCAATGTGGCTCCATAGACCTCCATTCATGAAAATGAAGAGAGACTATATAGTGTGATACTATTTAAAAGATATTTATTCAAGAGACAACTTCCCACAAAGGGGTACTCACATTCTCTTGGTGCTATTGTGCACCAAACAATAGAAAGCTGTGTAAAACACCGATTAGGCGGCAGACCATCCTTCATTTTTTCCAGAACCTCATTCTGTGGAAGAAAGGTCACTACATTCTCTTGATGTGGTGAGAGCGGTCAAGGTCTATTTAAAAGCGACTGCCCAGATTCGTAAAACAGATGTTTTGTTTGTGTTGCCAGACGGTCCTAAAAGAGGACAGGCAGCGTTGAACTCTACCATATATAAATGGATTTGTCAAGTGATTGTTCAAGCTTATGGTTTAAAGAGGAAAATTCCTCCCCTCATATTAAAGCGCACTCCACCGGGGCTGTTAGTGCTTCTTGGGCAGTGCATCACCAAGCCTCCATGGCTCAAATCTGCAAGGCCGCAACTTGGTCTTCAATCCATACATTTACCAGATTCTATCAAGTAGATGTAAAAGGTCATGAGGATATCGCCTTTGGGCGCAGTGTACTGCAGGCTGCAGTATAAGTCCTCTAGTCTCTTGGTGCCCTACTTTTTATTGTCTCCCTCCCTTCAGTTGGCATTGCTATGGGACATCCCACATAGTAACTACTATGGCTCTGTGTCCCCTGATGTATGAAAAGAAAATGATTTTTTTAAAACAGCTTACCTGTAAAATCCTTTTCTTTGAAGTACATCACGGGACACAGAGGTCCCTTCCTTCTTGGTATACACGTGTATTGCTTTGCTACAAAACTGAGGTACTCCCAGTAGTGGTAGGGGTTATATAGGGAGTGCACTTTTTTTGTCTTGGGGTGTGCCAGTGTCCGTCATCTGAAGGTGGCCTATAACCCACATAGTAACTACTATGGCTCTGTGTCCCCTGATAGACTTCAAAGAAAAGGATTTTACAGGTAAGCTGTTTTAAAAATCCTATTTTTCTTATTCTGGGTCACAATCCTGCGCAGTGTCCTTTTTTTGGTCTTTCGGTCGGTTGACTGTGTCAACTGCGCTTATGCTTGTCAAACGATGCTTTCCTGGAAACTGTACGAGCTGCTATAACCTTTGTTGCTGTACCTTGGGACAACGCAAATTGTCAACTTCAGTCACAAAGGCACCAGCTAAGCGGACACCAACAATTTGCCCTCAGTGAAACTTTGTAAGCTCTGTAAATGACTCTGTATTACTAGCAGCGTATGCAGTGAATGAGAAAAGTGAGGCTTCCCACCTGTTAGCCAGATGTCTCGTCACACTGTAGAAGCAAAAGAATGTTACATCACTTTTGCTTTCAACGTGAAATGTAGTGTCGCATTCACACCTGCCAATCATATTTTTGTCCAACCCCTGTAGCTTTTGGCCTTTTTTTTTTTTAATTTTTTGTTTTCATAAATAAGCCGCAAGATTTAAAATGTAAATTGTTTTTTATTCATGTTTTAACTTTTACTGCATAATATAGGTACATCAAACTCTGTTCATAAATCTCCAAAGGATCAGAAGGCAAAGTCTGCCAGTGTGAAAGAGGTTCTCAAAGAACAAATGTTTTTAGAAAAGAAAGTTGCAATGAGTAAGAAGAGGAAGAAGGATAGTAGTGGGTATGTTTTGCATTTACTGCTATTTTATTGGTTTTCATTGAGCATACGATGCAGCAAACTTTACAATTGATGGAAGTAACCCTTTTCTTTTACAAACTACATAAAACCATGTTTAATAACCAAGTCTTAGATTCTCACCAGTTTTGTAAGACCGTTTGAAAATTCCTTTCTATTTCTGTTTGGATAAAACAGAGCACTTTAAATGCATCTGTAGGACCTGTGTGAACGTTACCAAATCGCATCATTTTGAAGAAAAAAGTGTGTGTGTGTGTTTAATATTATACACTTTCTGAATATTTAAAGTATTTGTCATTAGAGCCTGCATAGTCCACTGTTTTCAGTCACAGGCACTGCAGTGAGAGTAAGATCAGCAAAGCAGCATGGGCCCATGCAATTTTATGGCTTGTCATGTTGGGTATCTGTTTGCTTGACGCAACCTCATCTTTTATAATTTACCAAAACTTGGACTTCCGTGCCTTTAAAATAACTTTGTGTGTTTTTTTGTTTTGTTTTTGTGCTAATATTGTATGACGTAAAAAAAAATTGCACCTACCACTATTTTATTCTCTAGCGTGTTTGCTTTCAGAAGATTTATAATGTTTGGGGGTTTTACATAATCCAATAGGCTTAAAAATATTTTTTTAAAGGGACAAAAAAAAGTAAAATACAACGTGGCAGAGAAAGGGTTAAATGGTTTTTGATTCTTATGTTTTAACTGTGGATATTTAGAACGATTTTATATACCATATTTCAAAAATGTTTCCATATAATAAGGTCAACTTTAACTATGGTGTTAATAAGTTCACCTTTTATGTTACATATTGCCCATATTACCCATATTCAGGGTGTAATATTTTATGAACTGACCGGCCCCTGCACCCCCCCCCCCCTCCCAGCTCACCGATCTGACAGCTAGTTGGGGATCTCCTCTCCCCCGCTAGCTGTCACAATTAAAAAAAAAAAAAAAAGTGGCCGAACGGGGCCCCGCCTCCCGGCCGTGTAACTCATGCGCAGTGTGAATGCAAAACTACAAGGTGAAATGCTTTGAGGTTCAAAACAAAATATAGTAACTTACTTGCAAAAAAATATGCATTTTTGTTAAAAGTAGAACTTCTTTTAATGTATCCATTATTTAAACAGGTAATTTTCTTCTTTTAATGTCTAGTTCTTTGAAGATAAAAACTGATGTTCTTGATGAAGACTCTAGAGATACCCAAAAGTCCAATGAGGTGAGTGATCCACAAGTAATTCAAAATCCCCTCATTGGAAGTACTATTAGGAATGTACTGTCCGTGAAAGCTTATAGGAATGATCAGTATATCCTAAGATCTAATCAGATAAAATCATATTCAAATCTGGAATTTTCATGAAATAGTTGAACTTGGACTCATCTCTACTACTGCTGAACCTCCCTTTTGGTCAGTGAAACTGTCCAAGGAATGCTTAGAAGGAAGGCGGAGGCAAGCTTATATTTTTGGGGGGAAAAGTTGAGATTTGCATATAATTTTAGCTCTCAATCATGGATCAACTTATTTTGATTAAAAGAAAATATTTTTGTTGAAAATGATCCTCTGCTTGGGCAGTTTTTCCTCATAGGCTTAGTAACTACTACTGTTTATGGCTGGTTTAACATAATGGACACTTGAGTTCTCTAATTGGACAAGAGTATTCACAGGTGAGCAGGGTTCACCCTGTAGGTCAGTCTAGTAACCAAGTGGAACTAATTGAGATGGGCACAGTGGAGTGTTTTACAGCTGATAAAAGGTAACACAGACACCTTGTACATAATCTGGGACAGGAATTTTCAGTTTTAACCCAGGTTTTTTTTTTTTGTCAGTTTTTTTTAATGCAATCTTCCATTAAAGTAATGTGTATATAATGGTAAAATTAAGGCTGGGCGCACACACTAAGAAATGGGAGCGAACTATGGTCCGGTATTCCTCGTTTTTTCAAAGAAAGTCGAAACTGAGGATGTTACTAAGTGCCCAAGTCTGAAAGTGATGTTCTCTCAGCTGAATCAGGATGTGGTGAGAATAAAGATCCCAGAGAGAATAAGAAACTGGGGAGTCTAACAGGTGGAAATGAGAAGGCATCTGCAGAGGAAAATCTCAATCAGTTTCTGAAACCCCTTCTTCCAGAAAGTCCACACCGCTAAAATTCAGTTAAACTGCAGTGACCTGTCATTGTCATAAAATGGCACCGCCGGCGCCGAAATAAATAGCCGTGACTTGCATCTCTTCGGCCACTTTCGGCTCCACTCGTAGTCCCGCCCGGGATGTGCGTGACTGTGAGCAGAACGAGCGCCACCCATATACAGATAGCCGAGTGTACTCGGCTAGGTTCGGCTAGCTCCGCTCACAGTCACGCCCAGTCCCTGTGTCCATCATAGGGTGGGACTGGGCGTGACTGTGAGCGGACCTAGCCGAACCTACACTCGGCTATCTGTATATGGGCGGCGCTCGCTCCGTTAAACAGTCACGCCCATCCCGAGCGGGACCACGAGTGGAGCCAAAAGTGGCCGAAGAGACGCCGCAAGTCACAGTCGCTATGTATTTCGGCACCGGTGGCGCCATTTTCAAACTCGGGTGGCGATCGCCCCGCTCACGGCCAGCGGGGGATCGCAGGGGATCGGCGTATAACACGCACCCGCGATTTTCCCCTGATTTTAAGGGGGGAAAAAAGTGTGCGTGTGTGTGTGTGTGTGTGTGTGTGTGTGTGTGTATATATAATTATTAATCATACGCAGTCTTTCCTATCTGATTTCTCTAATAAAACCGAACGCCTTTAAAAATTGTTAGTTCTGTTCATGTACAAGAAAAATTTTGGGGTGTGTCCCTTTTGGAAACGTTTGTTTTTTGAATGTTGAAAGTTGTGTACACACTATCGAAATCGAACGATCGTTCCTCATACAAATTTTTCTTTTTTCCTAAAATAATATATATAAATATATATATATATATATATATATATATATATATATATATATATATATATATATATATATATATATATATATATATATATATATATATATATATATATATATATATAATTTATCATGTGTACCCCATCTAACAGTTGTATTTGTGTATGCATCTGTTGCTTGGAATTGCCTCTCTCAATAAAATTTGTTTTATTTTTTTTTCTTTTACTAGTCGCAGGATAGAATATCCTCCTCCACAAAAGACTATAAATCTGGAAAGTCTGATGGCAAATCCTCAAAAAAATCACTTGACCAAGCAGAAGAGAGTAAAAGTGACTCCAAAACCGAAAAAGAGAGTAAAAAGAAATCCCCTTCATTTTTAGAAAAAATTCAACAAGATGCAGGGACACAGGATACTAGAAAGCAACTAGAGAGACTTGACTCAAACTCTGAAGAACATCAGAAGGCCAGAACACCCAGCAAACCAGACAAACCTGACAAATATTTAAAAAAAGAAAGCATTGACAGTGATGCACTGAATGCAAAGAGTACACCAAGAAAAGAGTCTAAATCTCACAGGAATGAACGTGAACGAACTTTCTCAGAGGATCGTTTGTCCAGCAGACTAGAAGAGCGGACATCCTCCAGGCAAGAAGAGCGGTCATCCTCAAAGCCTGAAGAACGTTCATCTTCCAAACAGGAGGATCGGTCGTCCTCTAGGCAGGAGGAACGTTCTTCCTGCAAGCAAGATGAGCGTTCATCCCTTAAGCATAAGCACAAGACAGATAATGGACATAAACAAGGAAGTGATGAGTCAGACTCTCAGAAATCCAAGAGGACATCTGCAGTTGACAACCACTCACAGAAACGCAGTAAATCCAGTTCAGAAGAGAGGTCTGATCGGAAAGGGAAGCAAAAAAGTGATGTAAAGTCATCATCATCCTGTAAAGATGAAAGAACATCTGAGCATGCTAGCAAAAAAGAGGATAGCGCACGTCGTGATGGTAGTAAAAAAGACAGACCTCAGTCATCTGAAAAGTCCAGATCTGAACACCGTTCTAAGCGATCAGCAAGTGATTCCAGGGACCACAGAGAATCTCAAAGTATTTTGAGGACACCTGGTTCATCTCAGAAGAAGTCGAAGAATTCTTTAGATGATAAAAATGAGGCTGACTCTGCCAGTTCTGATCACTCCAGACAAGAGGAAAACAAAGACAAGAAAAAACTACATGGTTCCTCAGATGAAAGGCTCCATGTCAAAGCCAAATTTAAAAGCAGTAGTAGTAATAAGTTGACAAAACCAAATGACCAAGAAGAGGCTGACAGTAAAAATGAAAAAGAGAGGGTTGCAGTTGACAGTTCTAGTGAAAAGTACAGAAAATCGAAATCTGAAGATAAAGATGGTGGCGAAAGAAAGGACAATAATTCTCAAGCCTCAAGCAGCGCAGCAAAAGAAATGAGCCACAAGTCTAAGCATACAAGTGATAAATCAAAGGAAAGGCTTCGTCTTGACAGCAAGGAACATGGATCTTCTAAGTTGGACAAGAAATCATTTGGGGAAAGCTCCAAGAGTTCTAACTTAAAGCATATTCACAAAGATTCAAAACGGAAGGAAGATGGCAGGAGAGCAGAAGAAAGATCTGTAAAGAATCCAGATGAAAAAAGAATTCAGGAACGAAGCAGTAGTAGCTCAGATGGAAAGCTTGGTAAAAAAACTTCCTCAGAGTCAAAAAATGAAAGCTCTAAGGAAACGAGCCTAAAGAAAGGCTCCAAGTCCGAAAGTGATGTTCTCTCAGCTGAATCAGGATGTGGTGAGAATAAAGATCCCAGAGAGAATAAGAAACTCGGGAGTCTAACAGGTGGAAATGAGAAGGCATTTGCAGAGGCAAAGGTTACAGATGCCACAAAAATAAATTCTAACAGCAAATCTCAATCAGTTTCTGAAACCCCTTCTTCCAAAAAGTCCACACCGCTAAAATTCAAGTCAAAACATGAAAGCAGCAACTTGAAGGACAATAAATCTAGCGGTCCCTATGAAAACACTTCTGCAGCTTTATTAGGGCATGATCTTGGTTCCATCAAAGACTTGGATACTTCAGCTTCTGAGAGCATAGATGAAAATGAAAAGACTGTCTTCAATTCAAAAGATGGTGCTGATGTTGCAGAGAAGTCTGATCAAGGAATGCTTTCTAAAACAGCCAGAAATTCACATATGGAGAGAGATGATCTTGCTGGATCTAGCACAGCAAACAGTTCTGCTCAGGAGCAAAGGGAATCTGCTCCCACCCCACATAGTAATGACTATTCCAGTGTGTCTCCCAGGGAAGTATATCCTGATGTAGCAGACTCAAATGATGGGGAGATTTCTACGAGTGACTTAGCAGAAAGCACTGGAAAATGCTTGGAAGAAAAGAATATGGAAAGTGCCAATATTCCAGTTCAATTGGATATTTTAGAAGTTGATGATATTGTTACAGGAAACGAGGTTGAAGGGGATGTTTGTGTTAAGGAAAAAGATTCTTTGTTGGAAAGAAATGAAAAGGTTTCAGCTGAAGGTGAAGAACAAAGTAGTTCTGCTAATGTGACTGGCACAGAAAGAAATATAGGTAGCAGTGTTATGGAAAATAATAACAAAGAGATTTATGGAGTTACCCCTAGAGAGGGCAATGAGAGTAGAAAGGAAGCTGAGCATGATGCAACTGCTACCTCTTCCAGTTTCGTAAAAGAAAATGAGTTAAGACAAGGTGATGAGGATACTGCATCGTCTTCCAGTACACCAGTTGATAACAGTACAGATGAGACTTGCATGGAAATGGAAGGGGCAAATCTGGATAACAGCAGGGAATACACCTCTTCAGCTTCTGCAGATGGTAATATTGTTGAAGATGATGGAGACATTGCAATGTTATCAGAGAATAGCTTTGAAGACACTGCTACCTCATCAAGCTCTGATAGGAAACATTACGAGGATAGCTTTTTGGAGCCCTTACTGTCAGAAAATAGGAGAGAAAGTACTGCCACCTGCTCTCAGAGTACAACAGATTTGGTGCCAGAAAAAATTGGTAATGTTACCTTTAAAGCTGCTACTTCTTCAAGCGCCCATAGAGAACTTTCACAAAACACCCACGAAAATGCTGCATCTTCTTCTGACAATGCAGAAAGAAGTAATATTGAGTTAGGAATGTTAAGTAATGTCAGTGAAACGGCTACTTCTTCTGATGCCAATGCAGAAAGTGCTAGCTCTTGTAGAGCTGAAATTGTTAGCCATGTAGCAACGTCTTCAGAAAGCGATGGAACAGTTGATATTTCTGGAAATATTGCAGCTCAGTCAGCTACCTCATCAAGCTCTTCAGGTAATCACTATGGCCTTGGAATTTCGGAAAGGCATACGGCCACCTCATCAAGCAGTATGATTAATAGTAGTAGAGAACTAAACTTTGATGGCTCTTTGGTTTCCTCTGAAATAGATAATGAAAACTTAGCAGCATCATCCAGCAATGTAATGGATAGCAGTATAGGCGATGATTCCAGTGAATGGCTTAAAGATGCTTCAGAAAGAGAGAGCGAAGATGCAGCAAGTTCTTCTAGCAATCTTCCAAGTACTTGCAGAAGCAAACCTAACTTTGGTAATGTAGAAGATAGTAAAAATACTAGAGCCACATCAAGCACCCAGCAGGATGGTGTGAATGAAGCAGGTATGGACATAATCTCCTCAGGCACAATAAAAGAATATCCAGGAAATTCATCTGATCTTGCCATGGATAGCAGCACCGAAGCATCAATTTCAGTCAGCAGTGAATTTTATTCAGGTAGAGCCACGGGATGTTCCAGCAGTAGGGGAGATCAAAGCCCTGGGAATGATAAATATTTGAAACAGACAAAGGAGAAAGACAATGCAGCTTCTTCCAGTAGTGGAACATCTTTGGCTCAAACACAGACTGCAGGTGATGAAGCGGCATCCTCTTCAAGCTCTTTTACAAGTAGTGACACGCAGCACAGACAAATTAGAAGCACAATAAACTCTGACAACACAGAAGCCACGGCATCATCAAGCTTTACTACTAATAGCAGTAGCGAGCAGTATTTTAGAACTTCTCCAGGAAACAGCTCTGATACTACAGCAACTTCATCTAGCAGTTCAGTTAACAGTGGAACCTTCACAGATGTAAATCACAACACACAACCCACAGCATCATCAAGTGTTTCAATGGACAGCAGTACCGGTGAGGATCTGAACATGGGTGTTGCACATTTGTGCAGCAGAACAAATACTGCAACATCCTCTAACATTATGGACAGTGCTTGTCTGGAACGCATCACAAAAGAAAGAGGACCTGCCTCCTCAAGCATAATGGGAGTAGACAGAACTGAAGAGAATGTCGAAGGTATTGTTTTTGCAGATAAAGTTAATGAACAAGCGGCTACATCCAGCAATTTGATGGACAGCAGTATGGAAGATGATAAAGCATGTGATGCTCTTTCCAATAATAACCCGTATGCCACAACTTCCACAGGCACAAACCTTGATTTGGATACGGATAAAGATATGGATGATGGGTGTGATGTTAATAGTGAAGCCGCAGCAGCCAGTTCAAGCAATACAGTGGGGTCACCTCTGGACGATGGTGACAATGCAACCTCATCAGATTATACCATGGATAGCAGTGTGGAAGGTGTGGGACAGGCTTTAAGCCTGTCAAAGAATATTGAAGCTGCTAGTTCTTCAAATTTCCAAGATATTGTCACCGATGCATCTGTTAACAGACCAGTGGTCGATGATGCCACAACCTCTTCCAGCATTGAAAGGAAAAATGAGCTAGTTATTAGTGGCATTCATGAAAGTCCTAGCAATGAAAGCAGTTCTAGATCTATAGAAATGGCTGCTGAGTCAAGTTTTGTTGCTAACCATAGTAGTAATGGTATTTCTGGCACGTTACAAGAAGCTGTTGCTCCATTACGGGCAGATGAGGATGATGGACATGTTGAAATGAATGCCACTGATGGAACAAATTCAATAAGTTATGAAAATAATGATGAAAAAGAGGACACTGTCAGTAGTGCCAGCTCTGAAGAACAAAGGTTTGTTGGCAATTCATCTAGACAGGCCACAAGACAGCTTGGGGATGGAGAAACTGATAGTACTGTCACCAGTGCTGGTACAGATGCACGAGAGTCATCTGTGAATAGAGAAAAAGCCTCTGATCATGTCGCCTTTGCAGATAAAGAAGTCATTAATGTTGATGATGTGCGCAATGTGGAAGCAAACGTTGCTGTTGAGGAAGCTTCTGTTTCCCATGCAAGTGATCAAGATTTCAATGATGATCAAGTATCTGAAGCATCTGCAGACAACAAAATGGCTGAAGAATCTGAAGATGTATCTGTTGAAAATGAAATGATTGCAAATGTAGGCACTGAAAATGAAGTTGCACAGACTAGTCAGTCAATAACGGAAGAAGGTGAAGGGGCTGTTACGAGTACAGGTATAACTGAAGAAAGCTATGGTGATAAAGTTTTACAAGGACAAGATGAAGTTGCATGTTCTGAAGAGACAGAAACAAATGAAAGTGGCAGTATGAATATAGCGGAAAACCTTGGCCCTATAGCCATTACTGAAGATGATGAAAGTGCCATCACAAGCACTGGTGCTAAAGAGGATGAGGAAGAGGGTGAAGGATTTGTTACAAGTTCTGGCACCCCAGGTGAGGATTCTTCATTTTCAAACACTGTGGAACACAGCTCCTCTACTTTGGTACATTCTGTTGAAAAACCTAAAGAAAGCATAACAAATGCCAATGAAGAAACAGCTGGGGAAATGGAGGAATTAAACTCAGAAAATCTTGAGTGTGTTACCAGCTTCACCGCAACACCAGAACCTCTAGAGGATAACTCTTCTCACGTGAGAGAAGAAGAAAGCACAACCTCTCCTTCAGACAAAAATATTTTGGTGCCTGAAGATGTTTCATCTGTTACAACCCAAAATTCTGATTTGGAGAAAGAAAGCAAACCGGAAACTCAAGAATTCTCAAGTTCTGATATTTCTGAGGAGTCTCCAGGTTGTCCAGTGCAGAGCAATGAAGTCTTGCTTGACTCTGATTTAAATCGTGGCACTTCACATTCTGAAGTGGCAGATCCGTTATGTGTAGAAAGCTTGTCGCAGTCAGTTGGTGATGTCTTCCACGAGAACAGCACTCCATCAGAAGATCATTTAGAGCACAGCAAAGCACAAACACCTTCAAAAGACCACACTGATGCCCCTCTTACAGCGGTAGATGAAGCTTACACATTGAATAATGATAATGTTGGTTTAAACATTCCTTCAGAATCTAAATCTGAAAGAACTTCAGATGTTTATGATGCATCAAGTTGTGATCGTGATGATCCTGCAGGTCAATCTACAAACTCGGATGTGATTTTTACACAAGCAGAAGAAACACAAAATGCTACCTCATCTAATGCCTCTGAAGATGGTATCCCTAACTCAGATAAAGGTTAGTCACTCTTCTGCACTTTGTAAACCTTTAGTCTCACACTGAGTTCACACTGATGCAAATTCAATGTGGCTCAGATGCGATCTGAAAAAGCATAGATTTGCATGTCATCTAAAAAAGCATTGCTGTCAATAAAGTTTGTTCACATATATATGCGGTGCGATTCTGGTCCGATTAAAAAAAGATTCTGAGTTTACTGTGGTGCGCATTGCAGCTCCATAGACTTGAATGGGACTAGACTGAAATCGCAGTCTTGTGTTCACAACAATGCAAATTCCAACAATTTTTTTACCTATATTTTTCTATTTCCCTCCTCGTGCTCCCCCCCTCTCTCAAAAACAAGTAACCAATGACTCATCAGCTGTCAGGCATTTTATCCTGACAGCTGAAATTTAAACAAAATGGCGGGTGGAAATGGCATAAGATCCCCCCTAAAATCAATACCAGACACGTAACAACAATCATATTAAAAAATTGGTTAAAGATCAGTACTCACTATTACTTACCACAACACTGGGTGTTCAATATACCCGTGTGGTGTCCCAAGATTTGCAGGCTCACCAATAATAGGTGCAGTCTCTGTGCCTAAAAACTATATGAAGAGAAAATTACAGGGGAAAGATTCCCACTGAAAAGAGTCACAGGCGGACCATGCTGCTTAATAAGGGATACGTTTTATTAGAAAAACATGTTTAATACAAAAAGCCAAGACCAGGTACCCACCACCAACACCAAGATCGTATTAAAAATGGACAACGTTTTCTGTTTAATAGCAGCTGCATCACGCTTCAACCATGCGTGCACACACCTATAGCAAGGTTTTTGTTCATTGGAGTAGATAGTGTTTTATGAATCATACTGATGGTTTCAGTGACATGCACCATACATAGCAAAGTCCGTTCTGTCACCTATATTTGATTAGAAACCCTTTTAACAAAAAACCCTGGTAAACGGTGGATAATTGAGATAAGTTGCTGGTCCCACAGAGACAGGTTTAATTAAGATTATAGGAAAACATAGAATCGTGCTAAACATATAATGAATGTGCTCTCATACACCAACCTGATGTCAGAAAAATCAGATAACCAAATATGTGCAACCATATAAATAATAAACAGAAATAAAAATTAGCAAAACACCTGAAAAATGATATATGTGTAAAATTGTCCAAAAATATTGATCATGACAAATTAATAGACCAAATAAGATTATGTCCAGAGGGCCTACACGGCAGTATCCCCCGTGAAGTATAAATGTCCATCCATAAATAGTGCAATCTTCAAAATCAAAAGAGGAACTAGTGCAGAAATCCACCACCATTAGGTAAGGGGTTACTGCTTACTGGAAGCCCGTGATCCCCCGCTACAGAAGATCAAGGGAAGCCTGTATATAGAAAAGCCCTCCAGAGCATATCGGGTGCATCAACTATCCTCGGTATAATGGGGATAGTATTGCGATCTCCAAAGGCACCCAACGAAACTCATAACACTCCAAATCTTCTCATTTCGTTTCACACTCATGAGTAGATGTACATGGCATATAGAACATCACACTCTATCTTTCTCTTCCACTATTCAGAGGCACTTAGATTTGGGCATACATTTGCAGACACAGGTTGATACGTTTTCAGCAAAATTAAAAATGGAACAGGTTGACTTAACAGATATCTTAAATAAAAGACATAGAATCAGACCTACATAACAACCACAACCACCGTTTACCAGGGTTTTTTGTTAAGAGTTTCTAATTAAATATAGTGACAGAACGGACTTTGCTATGTATGGTGCATGTCACTGAAACCATCAGTATAATCCATAAAACACTATCTACTCCAATTAACAATAGCCTTGCTATAGGTGTGTGTATGCATGGTTGAAGTGTGATGCAGCTGCTATTAAACAGACAACGTCTATTTTTAATATAATCAGAGACAACGTTGTCTATTTTTAATATGATCTTGGTGTTGGTGGTGGGTACCTGGTCTTGGCTCTTTTTGTATTACACATATTTTTCTAATAAAATGTATCCCTTATTGAGCAGCATGGTCCGCCTGTGTCTCTTTTCAGTGGGTATCTTTCCCCTGTAATTTTCACTTAACAACAATCAGCTTGGTCACAGCTGCTATTAAAGTTCACATTTGGAATCGCACCTGACAAACAGAAATCACGCTGTGAATTTGCACCTAAACCCCACTCAAAAACTGATGGAATTTGCACCACAGCACTGTGAACCGAGACTTGCTGTACAATTTATATTACGTTTAAACCTTAAGGGTTACCGTGCCCTCCCTTTTTTTTTTTTTTTTTTTTTTTTTCCCTTATGGGTAAAATGCATAATATTTTTTATTTCAGAATGTGCCCCGCAGGGTGAACAATCTCAGCCAGAAATCGAAGCTCAGGTAAGCCTTTTTTTTTTTTCCTGTTATTACTGATCTTGGCTCATATGTATTATATTTTAGGCTCCTTTTCACACTGGTGTGCTTTTGCCATGCTTTTCTATCTCTATTCCCCATTAAATCTTATGTAACTGTTCACACTGCAGGTGTGCTGCACTTTTAAAAGTCCTGCAGGATGCATCTTTGGTGTAGTTTTTCAAAAGCGCACCAAAAAGGCACCTTTTGTTGTACATCAATGGGAAGGCATCAAATGTACATCAGTGTGAATGAGCTAAGCCCTCATGTGCGTAGCTCAGATTTCATGACTAAGGTTTACAACCACTTTAAAGGGGTTGTTAACCCTTATGTGTTTGTTATACTTCCACTTTGCAGTTCGTTTTGCACAGAGTGGCCTCAGTCCTCTTCTGGGATCCCTCAGCGGCGCTGGTGGCTCCTCCCCGCATCGAGTGTCCACGTTGGAGAAGCGCTGTCCTTGGTGGACACCCATGCGGGCACGCTTCCGAGTCCCGCATCTGTTGTCTATTCACACAGAATGCAGAACTCGGCTCAACCCCCCGGCGCCACGTCATTGGATTGACAGCGGCGGGAGCCAGTAGCTGCGCTGCTATCAATCTATCCAATAAGGATATGAAACACTAGCTGAAGATGGTGTGCTCGTTCCCGGACGGAAGATGACAGCGTTCAGGTAATGAAAACGTGGAGCTGCAGGACTACCGAAGATTTTTCACCTTGATGCATATATTGCATTAAGGTGAAAAACCTTGGGGGTTTACAATACCTTAAGCTCCACAAGAGCACATCAGTGTGAAAGGGCTCTTTATTTGTTTTGAAAATAAAATTATCCTAAACTTATTCCAAAAACTATAATAAGCTTTGAGCAAACAAATGACGCCCAGATAAAATACGACCTATAAAGTAAAATGTCTGTCCCTTTTTTTTTTTTTTTTTTTTTTCCGGTTGTACAGTGAAGTTTTCCATGTGTACTACATAATAAGGGTTAGGTACCCAGTCTGTTCTTTGCATTTCCTTCTTTTAGTACATTGAATGCTCAGAGTACTGAGCTCTTGGAAATTCATTCACGTTAACATGAGGTTGAATAACTGTTATTTCCTGCTGTACCTGCAGAATTCATATGTTTTAGGTGCTTTTGTGATTTTAGCAAAACCTTTATTTGAATTGTACAATACAAGACACAGGGCTTGTAGTCAGGAGGCAATGGGTTATATGCCACTACCATCAGGTTATGTAGTTTAGTCTGGTTAAACACACATGTCAATCTATTTCAACCAATATAAAAAAAAACACACAAATAGTAAACCTCCCATATACACAATCCTATACCCACAATTGACCCAGAGGAAGACCATTTGGTTATTTCCTGGATCAACTGCCCCTGGCGTTCCTTCCTATAAAGATGGAGAGAGAGATGCACATCCCTTATTGTGAAGAAGCCTAAGTGATTGTAATATTTTAACCTCTGCGCTACAAAAGAGGTGATTCTGCTATATACCTAACGAAATGCATACAATCAGCTGCTAACACCACTGAGATCACCAAGCACAGCAAAAATTATAATTTACTCAGCGCAGCCCTCTATATAATTTCTATGAAAAATAAAACTACATATGTACTATTCCAATCGATTTGCAAATATATGATATGCTATAAATGTGCAAATAGTGAAATCAAAGTGACCTAAAAAAATATATATTCTCAGCATGTGTCAACGTTTCATGAATCCAGTATAGTATAATATGTTGTAGTTCAATAAAGCACATCTTTCTGTTGGATGATAAAACTCAGCTGCATTAGAAAATAAATGGGGAAACCCTAACACACAACCAGTAGGAAACATTTGCTGTCTCAACTGTTTTTTAATACTTTTTTGTCTTTTTTTTTTTTTAAATACTCTGTAGTTGTCAGCTAATTGTCAAGCATTTTGTTGTAGTGAAGTAACATACAAGTTGCAATAGGATTTCCCATCCATTATTGTGGGTTGTATGCATGTGTTGCTTTATTACATTAAAGCCATAGATTGTAATAAATGGGGCTTGGCTTGATTTAGATTATTCAGTTGATCCACTTGCATTACACTTTTTTAAATTGTTGTTTATTGTGAATGTTTAGGTACAGGTTTTAGAAGATGCAGAAAACACTGAGGTGGAACGGCCAGACAAGAGTGAAAATCTTGATGAACCTGAAGGTTAGAACTGTCCCTCTCCTATAATGAAACGGGATATGCAATGATTCACTGCTAAACATTCAACATGCTGCTCCAGGTAGGGGTGCAAAGGATCGTCATCGATCCGCGGAGGTTGATCCGATCCGCGGAGGTTGATCCGTACGGGACACCTCTGTGGCATCGGCCATAGGAAAGGCCGCGGCTTTGGCCTAGCTCCGGAGCGGCGGCCATCTTGGTACACCCGGCGGGCGTTTAGCACGTCGAATGACGGAGCGATCACTTGTAACAAACCGGCGTCATGTCATGACGCCGGTTATTCTCTCTCTCCCCTCTGTGTACTGATCTGTACAGTGGAGGGGAGAGATCGGATGGCAGCAGTGCCAATACTCTGCAATGCCCTGCCAATACTCTGCAATGCCCTGCCAATACGGAGATTGTGGATATTACTGTGGGGGAGATTTTTTTTTTGTTGATCCGAAAATGATCCGAACCGTTACTCCTGATCCGAGGAACGATCCGAACCGTGAGTTTTTTGATCCGTTGCACCCCTAGCTCCAGGTGATAGACTTGCACTCTATATTTTCATCTCAGGCGCTGGCTTGGATCATCTTCATCAAAGCACTCCATTAAACCAGCAACAATAACAGTACAGGACTACATACAAAGATGTAAAATGACAATCTCCCTTTATTAAATTTGTGTGCAGAAAAATGTTTTTTGAGAAAGTGCTGTGAAGAACTTGTTCTTGCTGGCTATTTTGTATTCCCCCATTTGAATTGAAAGAATCCTAAGACTTAATAATATAAGGGGTAATAATAATCTACAAATCTGATTTGACCTTCCTCCTAACCAAACAGGTATTTTATTGTGTGGTTCTTATTGCTCAGGCCAACAGACCAAACATAAACACAAGGGGTCTTTGGATTTGAATTCACTTTTAAAATGGCCCCTGAAAACCCAAGTGGTAAAATCATGACTACCAGGAAATAAAATTAAGGTCCCAAGTGTGTGCGTGTGTGTGTGTGTGTGTTTGTTTTTTGTTTTTGTTTTTTTACACACAATATTCAGTAAGCATTTTAACAGAATTTCCCCAGAGGACCACATGCAATTGTAATGTTTGTAATTTGCACTCATCGGGTTGTGATTTAAATTTTTTTCTTTCTTTGTCAAGGGTCTAAACAACATATGGAAGAAGATAAAAGTGTAAAGGAGGAGGAGAAAAAAAATGAATCACAGCCTGCTACAAAGTCTGAAGAGGCAAGTTGCTTGTATTAAATGTGTAAAACCACATAAACCTCCCTTTTTTACAGGGTCTCAAAATTGCAGCCTGTGGCCCGAATGTTGTCCTTTGCTTGCCTCTTATCTGGCCCTTGGAGCACTATTCCTCCCGCTGACACCAATGATGCATTTTTTTTTTTTTTTTAACACCACTGCCCACCAAGCCTATTGCACTGTTTACTCCCACCAATCAGGGCATTTTCTACTCCCACTGGCCACAGTCCAACCCCCCCCCCTCCAAAGCTTGAAGGGCAGTAAGTAAACTGACCCTTTGTTTCCAACATTTGGAGACCTCTGCTGTCTCAAATATGATGCATATAAAATTAAGCATATGGCTGAGGAGTATGTATAAAGAAAATTTGCTTTACTAAGGTTTCGGCATTCGCACAAACATTCAGAATAATATTATCATATCCATTTCTATGTTGTGCCTTTTGATAAATTGAATGTGGCCCACCCTACTCCTTCTAAAATTACACCAAACCACATGACCTCCAACATGGTGAATGGGGGTCGGGTTATCGTTGGGCACCCCCTGTTGATGAGGACTATGGCCCTCCTTGACCACAATCCTTTATCTGGTGGTTATGGGGGTCTAATCAGAATCTAGAAGCCTACCTTAAAGACAAGTTGGCTGCCTTATGAATGAGGCTGCATTATCGGATAAGGAACTGTTATGTATTTTCTTTGCCTCTTTGTTTACTTTTACCTGTCATCTGTGAATCCCCGACTAATCACTCCGCCCACCCCGCTCTGGTGACGACATGTTAAAAAAAAAAGTGTTTTTTACTTGCTATCACCAGAGCAAGTGCAGTGCCACTATGGTGACATTGTGTTGCTATGGTGATGACCATGTACAATGGCCGGATGCTCTGACATCAGTCAGTAGCACCAGCCATGATCTCGGATTACTGCCACAGACGGACAATGTCACCTGACCAGTGCTGCTGGTCAGTATGCCTAATCACCGCTGGAACCACTCGGTGTCCATAGTCACTGCCACCCACTCAGTGTCCATCACCACCACACCAATAGCAGTGTCCCTGGTCACTGCTGCACCAGTCATATTGTCCCAGATCTCTGCTACACTAGTTACAGGGTGCCTAAATCGTCTGTCACCGCACCAGTGTATGCCAGCAACAGTGTTCCTTATTAATATCACACCAGTGTAAGCCAGGAACAATGTCTCTCTGATTATTGCCACACCAGCCCCAGTGTCGCCAGACCACTAAGTCAGCAGCCGTTTTCCTGATTGCTATCACACTAGTTCCCACTTTCACCAAACCCGTGTAAGCCAGCAACAGTGTTCCTAATAACTGCCACACCAGTGAAGTATTGCCTCTGCCTGCCACTTGTACTAACCCTGGCCTGTTTAATCATCTATATCCAATTAGCACAACCCAACCTAAACCAATACAATTTATAAAAAATATTCAGTTGCTGCTAACACCACAAAAGCGTTTTACTACACTTAATAGAAACATAACCCAAAGCCGGTGCAGTGCTACGCCAATTCTTTAGTGCATAACTGTGTAACACAAGATAATTCTCTAAAGTGCAAGGGGTACACAACGCATGCAATTGATAAATATGATATAAAATGCAACAATATACAAACGCAAATCCTATGCATTTAGTGAGAAGTCATTATCCTGTAAAGTACAGTGTCTATAAATTTATGAATCTCAATAAAAGTATTTTTTGATCTTATTTCATTCAAGGTACTATTCCACCACAGCGTGTAATCCACAAAGTGCTCATGTGTTATGTCCTTTGGTGTGGCCTTCCTCAGTAGGGGGCCTGTTTGTTGAACATTTTCCTGCCTGCTTTCTGGACCGATCCTTTGCCTGTTTGCTTATCACCTGTCTGCCTGTGCAGATGGGTCGTTCATTCTGATTACAGTTCTAGCCATTCCCTGCACTCCTGGAACCACAGGAATTCTTTTGTTAAGCCTCCTGTACTCCCTGGCCTGTGAACATGACATTCCTGGGGGCAGCCACGTATCAGTAGGCAAAGCTTTCTTGACCTATAGGAACTGGGGCAGCTCTAGGTGATGCTACATTAAGCCATACGTTCTAATCCCTCGTACAGAGGCAGCCATTACAGTACATCGGTTTTGAAACAATCGATTTATTTGTCTGATACGCAAAATACAATCTTCGGTATATAAATGATCCAAAAAGTATCGCCATGCATATGAGGAATATTTAGAATATGTTTTGAGGTGTAATTCTATGTATGCCATGCTGTGTGTGAGAAATCTTATTGACAACTTTGTGTTTAAAAAAAAAAGGAATTTACTTGTATTTTTCAAAAACTTTTGGCATAGAAATGAAGTCTTAAAAAGACTCGCCATACTTCTTAAATACCTTGGGGTGTTTACTCTCCAAAATGTAGTCATTGTGTTTCCACTGTCCTGTGTCTCCTGGACTTCCAAAAATGTGATAGGAAGTCAGAAAATCAGAGGTGTAATTTATGCCCCTGAAGGTGCTCTTTGGATTTTGGGCCCCTTTGTGGCTAGGCTGTGAAAGTCTTGGGGTGTAATTTTAAGTATGCCTATGATATGTGTTAGAAAGATCTTATGAATTGACAACTTTGTTTAACCCAGCCAGCTAACTGACAGCTCGCCATATTAACACTAGCAATGTTGGTGCAACAATCTCCAATGCTGTGTCTTTGTGAGTTAATTCGCCAGAACGCACTGATCAGCACTCGCAGCCTTTATCTGCAAGCACTAATCTTTTCTGAACTTACAAATGAGCTCCCGGAACAGAACTTGTTCTTAAGTAGGGAACTTGCTATATACCATAGTTTGTAGACTCTAACTTTCCTACAGACTAAATATACATTAATTTTACCAAGGAAATGTAGCCAACTACATTTTGCCTAAACTAATGATGAGGGATCATTTGCAAAATTTTATAACAAACCTAAAAATAACTTTTTTTAAATTTTTTTCCAAAATTTTCAGTAATTTTTTTCGTTTGTGGCAAAATTTAAAAAAACTGGTGATTAAATACCACCAAAAGAAAGCTCTGCCTGTCTTGAAAAAAGATAGAAATTTCTTTGGGTACAGTGTTGCATGCCTGAGTAATTGTCATTGAAAGTGTGAGAGCACTGAAAGCTCGTTTGGAAAGGAAGGGGGTGAAAGTGTCTGGTCTTGAGGTGGTTAGGGAGGATAGTGTGCCCTGGGTCAATGGGCAAACCAGAATCATTTTGGACGATATTAAATTTACTTTCAGAAATCCTCTTTAGTGCCATGACTCTTCAGCAAACCATTTAGTTTTGTATGTGTGTCAAGTTCACTTTTAATATCCAAAGGCCAACCGCCGTGTTCACCTTTTTTGTAGTCACTCACACTTTTCCTGTTTTTAGGAACCACCTAAGAGAAAACGAGGGCGACCTCCAAAGAAGCGTACCCTGTCTTTATCCTCAAATGCAGATGCTGGTAAGGTTCTTGAATTTTACATGAAAACTCTTACATGTTTTCGTGTGAGACATGAAACTTATTGTTTAGAGATGCTGTCAGTTTGCAGACAGTCACTTTTCCTTGAATGAGCTCCCCCCTGACATATATCCCCAGACACACTTCTTGTTGCCTTCCTGCATTGCCAATGTCTTTGTAAGTAGGGCATGGCTTCTGAATGAGGGGTAGAACGTGCTATCCCAATGTGGCAGCCAGTTACCAGATCTGAACATTGTAAGGGGATGCCATGACATAGTTCCTATGTCTAATCTTCAGCACCAATCAATACTGGCGGGGATGCTACAATGGAAAGGCAGTATGGCTGGTTAAGTGTACATGCTTGCAGTGCCCAGACAAGATCATCCAGTACCCAGGGCAAAGATGCCAAATTGCGCCAAAGGAGGAGGGGAGAGGGCACAGCCCGCACCTCCTCCCATTTCTTTCCTCCTCTCCTTGCTGCTTCCTGCACTGGACTGACAGAAGTGATGCCACTGTCGCTACTCCTGTCAGCTTTATAGTAGAAGGAAGTTGCTGCGCCCAGGGCTGCTGTTCCTTCTGCCCATCCCTTGTCCCTGCCCTGCATGCTTGGAAGGGTGAGCTGCATAAGCTGAGCGGGTTGGCCTTTTAAGCTGATCACATTTTAAACTGGTTAAAAACCTACAAGTACTAATGCATACATACGGTATTAGTAGGGATTATGACTGCTAATTCAATAGCCATGAAACTCATTCTGACAATTTTGGCCATTCTTGTACATGCATTCAGAAATTGACAGTCAGGCCCTCTGATGCCTTCTAGATCAACATATATCCTAGCACCAGCCAGTGTTGTAAAAAAAATGTTTTGGGGGTTTTACTCAACCTTCTGGCTCTGTGAACATAAAAAGATGCACACTTACATACAGTGGGTATAGAAAAAAAAAGCCCCCCTATAAAATCAAATTTTGTTGATTTACACAGTTGACAGACACAGTTTTTGTGTTTTATCCAGCTATATTTACACAGTGCAACTTATAACATCCAAGTGAAAGATATAACACCAACATATCAGAGAAAAAAAAATCAAAAACAGAATCACTAAGTTGGAAAAAGGATCACCCTTCCTAAAAAAAAAAAAAGACTTGTAAACACAATCCGGTATAGCTAATCACCATCTCAATGGCACACAAAGCCAGTTGACTTTCAACTGTGATCAGCTGTTGGCATTTTGATTAGCGAAGCATGAAAAGAGCTTTCCTGGAGCTTTTTAATCCCTGGTAGTGCTAAACTAAAGCAAACAATCAATTATGGGTGACAAGGCGGGGTCAAAAGATCTCTGGAATAAAGTTGTGGACAGGCACAAGTCAGGAGATGGAATCACAAAAAAATAAAAAATTCAAAGGCTTTATCAATGCCTAGAAGCACAGTGAAGTCTATTAAGAAGTGGAAGGTATTTAGTATAACACAGACTCTCCCTGGATCAGGACATTGCTCCGAACTGGATGAAGGAGCCAGGAGGAAACTAGTCAGAGAGGCTACCAAGAGGCCTACCGCAGCTCTGGAGCAGTTGCATGAATTTATGACAAAGTGGTCATTGTGTGCATGTGACAATAATATCACAAATTCTCCACAGATATGGCTTGTATGGGAAGGTTGCAAGAAAAACGCCACTCCTTAAAGGCCACATGCAGTCATGACTGAGCTTTGCTAAAACACACCTTGAAAATTCTGAGGCCACATGGAAAAAGGTGTTATGATCACAAAAGACTAAAATTGAATTGTATGGCCACAACACCAAATGATATGTCAGGGGGAAATCCATTCAAATAACACCATTCCTACAGTAAAGCATGTAGCTGGTAATGTCCTATTATGGGGCATTTCTCTGCAGCAGAAACTGAAGCATTTGTCGGGATGGAAGGAAAAATGGATGGGGCAAAACACTGTCAAGTTCTTGAGGAAAATCTGTTGCCCTTTGCCAGAAAGATGTCAATGGGAAGAAGGTTTAACTTCCAACATGACAACATGACAATGACCTAAAGCACACAGCAAAAATGCAGTGTTTTTTAAAGAGAAAAAGGTGAAAGTCCTTGCATGGCCTAGTCAGAACCCCAGACTTGAACCCTATTGAAAATCCGTGGAATGATTTGAAGATTGCAGTCCACAAACGGTCACCATCAAATTTAACTTAACTTTAGCAGTTCTGCAAAGAGTGTGCAAATTCTAGATGTGCAGTTGGTAGAGACCTATCCCAACAGACTAAAGGCTGTAATTAAAGCAATAGGTGGTTCATCAGAATACTGACACAAGGGGGTGATCCTTTTTCCAACTCTGATTCTGTTTGAATTTTTTTTCTCACGTGTTGGTGTTATTTCTTTTGCTTGGATGTTATAAGTTGCACTGAGTAACTACAGCTGAATAAAACAAAAGCTGTCTGTCTTCATTTCAGACTGCAAAGCAACAAAATGTAATTTTTTTTTTCTATAGCCATTGTATGTCCATATTTCCACCACGCCAACACTTTCTGTATTTTTGTTGTAGGGTTTCTGTACTACCAGTTCATGGCCCCTGCCGTTCAGCCTATCCTCTGCACCTTGGGAAGAGGTGAATCTCACTCTGTCTTGGGCAGAACTCCATGTTCCTGCTCTGTCTGCAGTTCACATTTTGGTAGTAGAAAATTGGCAGGTAGATTTCCTCTGGTTACATCTCTCCCTCTCCCTTCATTAAAGACTGGCACCTGGTTGGACCGTGGGGTTGAAACCACTGCCAAATAAGAGAAAGGTCCTTCTGAGGGGAAACCCCCCCTGTAAGAATCTGCTGAGGGACTCTTGGCCTAAATCACTCTGTGGGGTATTGCAGGGCTAGTGAGGGAATCTGCACAGCAATGCATAGAACTCTTTTCAGTAAGGAGGAGCATGCGGAAACTGGGGTCTGTATGCTTTCGTTTGAAGAGGAGTTCAGGTCCGCAGCAGAGCTTCCGCTCCAACCCTCTGTCACCCACCTTAAAAAGGTGTGTGTGTGTGAATCAGAGGAAGAAAAAAGTATCCCCCCTCCTATCCTGGACTCAGAGGAGTATGAGGGAGAAGAGGAGGAGAGGACCTCCCATTACAGCTTGTCCTGGGAAGAGGTGGTAAGGACATTTGAGGACACGGGTAGGTTCAAAAGACGCCATGGACAAGAGGGCAGACTCCTTGCTAAAGAAAGCTTGGGACTAGTCCCTGTCCAACTTAAAACCAGCGATGGCTTCTACAGTGGTCGCTAGGAACCTGAAATGCTGGGTTAAGCAGTTAAAGGGTCGGTACATCAAGACAGGATCTACTAGAGTCTTTTCCTACGCTGTTAAAAGCAGTAAAATACATAATGAACGTCTCGGCAGAATCCACCAGAATGTCAGCGAGATCGTCCGCTCTTATAAAACTCAGCCTGGAGGGCTTTATGGCTCAAGACCTGGTCAGGAGACTCATCGTTAAAGGTGAAACTGTGGAATTCTTTTTACAGGAGACTCACTGTTTGGTCCAGTCCTGGAAACCGTCCTAGTCAGGACAGCGGATAAGAAGGCCTTTCCGACTAAGAAAAAGAGCGTACCGCCAAGAAGGTTTTTGTCCCTTTTCACAGTCTCCAAAGGAAAAAGACCAAAGCCAGGAGAGACGAGGGGAAGAGGTAGAGGCCCCGGGGCATGCTCTTCAGGCCTCCAGAACAAAGAGCAAAAAAGCAAAGCAATGATGGGCACCTTGCAGTGGGAGGTGGCAATCCAGAATTTTTCCGGACTCCAACCCCCAACAGATTTTTATAAAACCAGTCTCCCAAAGGATCAAGAAAAAGCCCAGGCCATGACGTCCCTTTTTAAGGGAACTGATTCAGCAGGGGTCCCGAGGGAGCACGAAGTAGAAGGCTTCTATTCACATCTTTCTAGCCAATAAACCTTCAGGAAAATTTCGGCTGATCCTGAATTTGATGATCCTTTAGGTACAAAAGGTTTCGGGTGGACAAGATCTTTTTTCTAGGGAATCTGCTCATTCCAACTGTTTCATGGCATCAATGGACCTGTGAAACTCATATCTACACATCCCAATTGCAAGCTCGTCTTAAGAGTTTTGGCGGCTGGCAGTCAACCTGGGAAACAAAATGGGGCTGATCGGGGCTCTACCTCTTGGTCTTTTTTCCTCACCCAGCATTTTACCAAAGAATGGCGGAAGCCTTAGAACCCCTAAAGAGAGTGGTTGCTATAGTACCCTATTCGAACAATCTGCTGCTGTTTGCAGAGTCCAAAAATTCAGTTAGCAGATAATCTGCAGATGACTCGGCACCTAAATGTGCACCTGGGATGGCACTGCAAGAAAGATTCCTGGGTCATGAGACAGGTTTTTCCTTCCGCGGGAAAAAATAGGAAAAGTGGGCAAATGCACCCTGCTAGTAACCGTGAGGTTGCGAGTTCAAATCCCGCATGTGCCATAGGATAGACTCCAGAAATCGTCACACCAGGAGTCAATAGAAAAGATCAAGATTGCTACAAGAACTGGCAGCACAGTGGCTTAGAGGTTTAGCATTTCCACCTACAAGCAATGAGGTTCTGGGTTCGCAGCCCAAACATGCCGATTCATGTAAAGAAGTTCTGTTCTTTCTATGATAAACATAACTCCTGACTCAGGGACTTCCCTAAATTATAAAAAGAGGCTCCTTCAACGGGAGAGAACGATTTCAACTAAGTCTTTCTTTTTTGTTCTTCCGGCAGTTCTTAGAAAATCAGCATGTTTAGGTTCTGTCAGGCAACATGTCAGCAGTTTTATACCTGACAAAACAGGGCAAGGCGACTGATGGAGCTGGCATATCTGATCCTATCCTGGGCAGAATCAAAATATAGTTTCGCTGTCGGCAGTGCACTTGAAGAGCACACATAATGTCCTAGCAGACCTTCTAAGCAGAAAGATGATAAAGGAGTCATTGAATCAGGAGATCTTTTCTAACTGATCCCGCAGATGCTAGCAAAGTTCATAGTGGAATCCACTGATCTGATTTTGATCACACCCTTTTGGCAAAAAGACCTTGGTTTTCAGCCCTGCTGAACTTATCAGCGAAGCCCCCTGGAGATTATCAGTCAAGGGTCAGTCGTTCATCCGGACCCAGCAAATCTCAACCTGATGGCCTGTTTTTGTGGAGGACCTACTAAGATGCAGAGGCCTGTCACAAAAGCTTTTCAACACCCTTTTGTCAAGCAGGAAAAAGGTAACCAGAGCAATTTATTACAAAGTTTGGAAGTATCAAACAACTGGTGTTCCAGAAAAAAACTTTGATTTCAATAGTTTAGTTTAATTTATGTTCAGAATTTCTCCATGAGGGAATGGGGAAGGGATTAGCAGCGAGCACACTTGAGGCGCAGCTGGTAGCGCTGTCAGTGTTTCTAGAGAAAACCTTCTCTAGAGCCATTTGATTCTTCTCTTCTTTTTCCTTTTTAGCTGGGGGTAGAACTATGCCGGTCAAATTTATTCCCGAAGTGGGTTTTATCCTTAGTTCATGGGCTCACGAAAGCCACCCCCCCTTTTTTTTTTTTTGACCCTGTGCAAGATACCTCTATAGAATTGCGCAGGTTGAAAACCATTCTCCTGGTAGCGGTGACTTTAGCCCGCAGGATTAGCGAGATGCATGTCCTATCTAATGCTGAGCCTTTCCTGAGATGATTTTAAGACAGAATAATCTTAGGGGACAGATCTGGGTTTTCTTCCAAATAATCTCTACAGCGTTCCACCATTTGCAAAAAATTTTACTGCCCACATTCTGTCTGGCTCCTTCCGGGCTGGGAGAAGGAGGCCTTACACATTCGAGATACCAGAAGATGTCTTTTAATCTCCTTAGTGGTATTCCCAAGTCTGGCTCGGGGTGGATTTTCAGTACCAAAAGCGACAACCCCGAGTCAGACTCGGGATAGCATCGCAGGATCCATGTAGAGGTTACTTACCTTGTCCCCTGGATCCTGCAATGTCTCCCCCCTGTGATCTGCAAGCCGTGGTGTCTCGCTCGATTCACAGTGCCAAGCTCCGTCCCCTGCGAGCGTTGCGACGCACAGGGACGGAGTTCGGCGCCAAATTCAAAAAGTAAAAAACACAGTATACTGTAATCTTACAGATTATAGTACTGTATCAAATAATTACACATCCCCTTTGTCCCTAGTGGTCTGTCCACTGTCCTGCATGCAGTTTTATATTATAAATACTATTCTTTCTACCAGGAAACTGGAGATTGTCCATAGCAACCAAAAAATGTCCGTTTACGTCAAAAGTGCTTTTAGACCAGCTAGAAAACAGCGATAATAAATTAGAATCACTTGCAGAATTGAGCGATAGTGATTTGCGGGGGAAATTCGTCATCAAACACTAAAAGTAATGACAGCGACCATTCTGCAACTGAGCAAATTTCAGTGTTATTTGATTAAATTATTGAATAATTTTTATTATTTGTTATAATTATTTATAGTCATTTATTATTTTTGATTTAATCTTTCAAACTTTATCATACCCGGGATGTCTACTAGACTCTTGTTTGGACAGATTTAAGTTTTTGAGTTTTGAGTTATTCCTAAGAATTACATACCTACAATATAAAACGCCAATTTTCCGTGCAAAATAATTGTACTGCTTTCAGCATCAAAAATCTGAAATAATCATACCACCAGGGAGGTTAAAATATCTTGACGTAAATAAACACCTATAAGTCTATCGCCTTGTTCATCCTAGCAACAGGAGCACACAAATGGGAGAAAGCTTCCAAGTACTCTGGGAAGGGGGGCTAAAAGCAGGCTATCAAAGAAGGTTGCCTGGCATTTATAAGGCACTACAGTTTAGATGTGCTGTCTGCCTTGGATCAATCCTTTGGCAGGAAGGTCTTATAAGCTGTGGTCCCACCCTGAAGTAAGCACTCGGTTATCTCCAAGGTGCTGTCCTGAAAGGCGAGGGAAGAAAACATTAGTTACTTACCGGTAACAGTATTTCTATGAGCTTTTCAGGACAGCAGCTATTTCCCTCCCTTGCTTATTATATGCGTTTATTTAGTATCTCTGGCGGTTGGTGTTTTCTATGCTTACATCTTCCAGCATGTCGGAGGAATTCTCGGGGATGACTGATGGCATGGTGGAAGCAGCTGCTTTTAAAGGGTCTTGTCACGGCAGGGTTTCCTGTGAAGGGTGGAGCTACGCTCTCTCTAAAGTGCTGTCCTGAAAGGCTCATAGAAATACCATTACCGGTAATTAAGGTTTTTTTAGATATACTTTGCATTCTGTATGAGTGAGAACCAGTATACAAATATCTGTATCAAATAATACAGTGGTAAATTAACATATTACTTTACATCCATAGGCGCTTCTGATCAGGAGAAGAAAGATAAAGAGTCCAAAAAATCTGAGGTAGGTCCTTTTATACAGATTGTATATTGTGTATACAACAGGAGGTTGTACCCTCTACAAGAATGAACATTTTATTGTGACCTCCCACAACCTGTTTCAGAAGCGGCGTTTAAACAAGAGCCAATCTGAGAAAGCCTTGTACTCATTCATAAAATGCCTGAGGCGCAGAGGGAAGCTAAAAACTATGCTACCTGGAGTTTAAATCCTTGTTGGGGTCACCCATGGGAGACCAGTTTGGCTAGAGCTGGCAGACTAAAACCTTATGCCTTTTATTAAGCAGCAGTATTATAGGACAGTGTCCATGGTGCATAATCACAAAAGTGACCACGGAGAAGACTTTACCTAAAATTTCTCAAAAGAAGGCAATGGTAAACCACTTTGGTATCCTACAAAGAAAACCATAGGGATACTTAGAATACAATGACATTAGACCCAATAGGAGATTATTTTAGAGAAACCGTATCCATGTGATCGCCAGAAGTCAATTTGAGAGAGTTAAATATATTGTGATGCTCCGCAAGGTTTGGTATTTGGTCAGGTTGTTGACGTTTTTTTTTTTTATTAATGACGTGGCTGGAATAGACAGTAATTGCACATTTATGATTTATTAAAACTTAAAAAGTAGTGACATATTTCTGTAGGATCTTAAAATGGTAACCTGGGCAGCGGCCATTGTGACAATGGGTCCCCTTTTCTGCAAGGTTTAAATGCTCGTATAGTCTAAATTACTACTTGTAATCTCCATGCTCCGGTGCTCTCTCCCTCTGCAATGCAGGGCTAGTAACTCTGTTGGGTGTAAGCCTGTGACTGCAGCCCCATTGTGGAAGCCTGTCGGAGCCAGGAGTAAAATGAGTATTTCCCCCATCGGTGTATCCTTGGACTATACGCGCATTTAACTCTTGCAGTGCAAAGGGCCCAACTACAAGGGTTGTTTTGTCACATTCTTGGAGTTCACTTTAAATGACTGATAACATTTAACACTGATGGGTGTGTAAGATTAAACATCTATGGATTGCTCTTGTACATTAGAGTACTGTTGGGGAAAAAAACATATGGAGAATAACTTTAAGCGGAGTTCCACCCAAAAGTGGAGCTCTCACTACTACGCTTCCTCACCCCCCCCCCAGCCACCCCTAAACCCCCCCCCGGTGCCGCATTTTGGGGGGGAAACGGGGACGTGTGTTTGACAGCTCCCCTTCCCCACTTCTGAAGCCGGGCCGTGGCCCAATCTCCCGGAACTTCACCAGGAAGCTCACCAGGAATGGTGGCGGTAGCACCTGGGGGTTGATCCAAAGATTGGCTGGGGTGCTGACATTGTGGGCTCCCTGGACAGGTAAGTGCCCTAATATTACATCGCCAACTACAGTACTTGTAGCTGCTGACTTTTTATTTTTTTCATCCAGGCTGGACCTCCTCTTTAATACTTTATGATATAATGCATACCGAACAGTTGGTGGCTGCTGACAAAGATACCACTGAACATGTTGTATTTAAATTGCTGTGAATATTGTACACAATCCAGACTAACCAAACTAAAGATTTCAAAACCATTGTATATACACTGCCAATTTCCTAGATGTTTTTGTCTTTGCTTAATAAAAGTAGGTTTGAAAGAAATGCTCTTTACCAATATGTTGGGCATTATGAGATGGTACTTAGCCCTGGTAAGGATCTCTAAATTTCTACCTGGCTACCCCTCTGTGTGCTTCCGAGCTTGCTGTCAAGCGGGAACGCACATATTTGGTGTATGTGCCCTGTTGTGCAGCAATTTTGGACCAAAATTTTCCATATGGCCTCTGCCCTGATCAACACAGAATTGGATCTAGACCATCCCTCGCACTGATGAATTGTAATACCCAAGATTGTACCATAGCCCAGTTCCGTCTCATATTACATCTAACCACTAAAGATTGTTGACTTGTGAGGGCTGATTCAGGGGTCCAGTTTTTAGAAACTGTAAAACTTTCTAAAAACCAAGTTTTGGGGAAAGTCAATGAAACTGTCTTGATATTTTTTAGGTTACAGATTCGGAAAGAAGTCCTGAACCTGTACCGCGAAGAGGAAGAAAAAAAAGACGTTCACAAAGTTCTTCTGATAATGGTATTCCATACACGATATTTGATCACAAGCACTCAACACTATTGTGTGTATTTTATTTATTTTTTTCATTTCTTTATGCTTATAACAATTCCAACTGCGCTCCAGCAACTTTACCACTTTACCAACAGTTAGCTCTACATTCTACTCTACTGGCCAGATGCTGCAACTATTCTATCATCTTTTCAGGCACATCAATCTGCAACTGAAGACTTAATTTGTTTCCCTGTCTGAAAGGGACCAATGATGTTAGAAATTGACCGAAACAACTGTAATAATGCATATCCTGTAAACTTTAATGCTTTGATTATTAGTCGTTCAAAATTTGGAAACTATTAAAACTTTGGCATGTTGCTGTGGCTAAAAACTATGGGAAGCGCCCTAAACTGCCAAGTTTATGGACTAAAGTGGGCTTTTCTCATAGTCCATGTATGCAGAGTTAACCTTTTAAAAAGTGCCCCTATTTTAAAGCAAAACCCCTTTCTGAGATATCTCAGATAGAAGATTGTCTTTTTGACTCTTGGATACTAGTTCTGGGACAGTGATCTGACAGTGAAACCAAACGTATTTTGTATTAGTGCTCTGAAGCCACCATATAGCCTGGGAATTTAAAAATGCTTCCATCTGGGGCATTTTTTTGCTTTACAGCAAAAAGGGCTGTTTTCAAAGTCTGCTCTTAAAAATACATGTATTTTTATAAAGCATTTTTAGACTTTTATAACACACTGAAGTTTTTTTTTTTGATGCACTTCTGAACATGCATTGTAACAGTGATTATTATTTTTTTTTTATCAGAATTAATTTTCTTTGACATCCTCTGGACATCAAGATGCACATAAATGCATACATGGTGCACCTTACACGTGCCATTATTCATTCCTATAGGAAGTGCATTTTCTGGACTCTGCACTCCAGAAAAACACATGTTAAGACACTCTTGTTGTAATTCCCACGAAAAATGAAAAGCTGAATTTGATTTGGCATCAGCCTCTTGTAATTCTCTTTATAGTAAAACCCCAGGCTGGGAGAAGGAAGGGTCAGTGCTTTATGCCAGGTGTGCTGCATGTACACTTGCACACAGGGGCAGTAAGCAGATGGATGAGCCCATCAGTAATGATATTGCTCCATCACTGTCCAGTTTGACTGAAGGCAGGTCGGGACCTGACCTAGCATGGCTATGGTAGATTATACACAGGTCACTAGCCTGTTGGTGCAGTCTGGCAGGCCTTTAATCTTAAAATAGGCTGGAATGAAAGAGATCCCTTTTAGCAGATAAAACCACTCCCACACATTTTAATTCTATATTTATCTATTTGTTTGAAGTTTGCTGCAGGTCCCCTGCTTTATAACCTTCTAATATTACATTAAATATCACATTCCAGGAAACCTTTTGTGTTTCTTTTTTTAGTTGTGATTTGCATAAATTACATTAAATATCACATTCCGGGAAACCTTTTGTGTTTCTTTTTTTAGTAGTGATTTGCATAAATTACAATAAATATCACATTCCAGGAAACCTTTTGTGTTTCTTTTTTTTAGTAGTGATTTGTATGAACATATTAAAACCATGTAATAATGGTCATCGAATCAGAATATTCATTAATGTGTGAACTTCTGATTACCTGAATATTTGCATACTGATCTGATCTGATCTGCAGAAAATCACACCACTCTGGAATCCAGGCCATTCAGCCTCCTTCACATGGCCGTTTAGCTGCAGCCATTGGGTTCCTAAAGGGCCGTGTGAAGGAGGCCTTATGATTTATGAATTTAAAAATTTGCTTAAAATCGGGCTGGACAAAAATAATTACAATGTCATTTTGGCCTGGTTTATTAGTTGAGTCACTCAGCATCACTGTTTAACTTCTCACACAGAGCAATATATATAATATACTTTTGTCTGATTTGCCATAACAGAAGGCTCCGATCCAGAGAAAAAGCGCAAGAAGACAGAAAGTACTGAAGAGGATGAAGATCAGGAAGATAGTGAGAGCGAAGAAGACGAAGATGACGAAACGCCTAGAGGGGCGACAACTAGAGCTGCCTCCCGTCTGGAAGCCCAGAGGTACACAACATGTGGATGATGGCATAGAGCTTGTAGGTCACCAAAGCATTTTGCTGTAGAGTTTTGACCTTTTTGTCTCTTACCACATCGCTTAAAACAAACTAAACCTCAGATAAATTGTTATTGTGAACCACCTTCTGAAAATAGTAGCTTGGTTATACTGACCATACAATTCAGTGAGTCACTGACCAGCAATAAGTGTACAGATAAAAAAAAAAAAAAGTCTTTATCGGCATATTGGTCAAAGAGGGTCACCATGATGGCTATGTGTTGTAACATTTTGCTTTACGATTCGGCAGATGCAGAATTCATGTTTATTTCAGATTAGATATGCTTTCACGTGTACATTTGCGGCCGCCTAATGTGTTTGAAACTGGTTATCCTTCCTCTCTGCCAAGTGTTCAGCTCAGGGCCATACAGCATATATGATGGCTTCTGCAAGTTGGTTTCAGTGGAGAAGAAATGGTGGGGCTACAAGCATATAAAAATTGTAAGAGCATCCTTGGCACAGTGTCAGGCATGTGATTACAATGACATGAGCTTTGGGCAGTAACAGTGATGGCACAACGACCAGCCTCTGTACATTAAGGGATGCTGCAAGTAGTCTGTGTAATGGTTTAATGGCAGAATATCTAGCAGAATATGATTGACTAGCATATGAACAAAGATTGTGATATATGGTACATTGATAATTTATTGTTGGCAGAGCAGCTGACTTTCTGGCTTAACATATAACTGAATATGTTAAACAACATTTTCTTTATGTATTTAAAAACCACTTAACGACCGGCCACTGTATATATACGTTATTTTTTTAAAGATGGATATCTCGGTAACGGCAGCAGCTGCTGCCACAACCGAGGTATCCATCTTTAGGGCTGGCGTTTCTGTACACGATAATGGTGGTCTCTGCGGCGGGTTCGCCGCGAGATCATCGGCGGCGAGAGAGGTGCCACCCCCCCTCCCGCCCACCCGGCTCTATACGATAGGACGGCCGGAGCGACGTCATTACGTCGGCTCCGCCCACTTCTCTAAAGGGCACAATTTTTTTTGTCTTTTTTTTTAAACGACTTTTTTTTTTTTTTTTTTTTTTTTTTGCATTTCAGTCTAAATATGAGATCTGAGGACTTTTTGACCCCAGATCGCATATTTAAGAGGACCTGTCATGCTTTTTTCTATTACAAGGGATGTTTACATTCCTTGTAATAGGAATAAAAGTGATCCAAATTTTTATTTTTTATTTTTTTTTAAAACAGTGAAAAAATAAATAAAATAAATAATAAAAAAAAACAAAAAAAAAAAACTTTAAAGTGCCCTTTCCTGACGAGCTCGCGCGCAGAAGCGAACGCATACGTGACTAGCGCCCGCATATGAAAACTGTGGTCAAACCACACATGTGAGGTATCGCCGCGACCGGTAGAGCAAGAGCAATAATTCTAGCCCTAGACCTCCTCTGTAACGCAAAACATGCAACCTGTAGAATTTTTTAAACGTCGCCTATGGAGATTTTTAAGGGTAAAGGTTTGACGCTATTCGACGAGCGGGCGCAATTTTGAAGCGTGACATGTTGGGTATCAATTTACTTGGCATAACATTATCTTTCATAATATAAAAAAAAATTGGGCTAACTTTTACTGTTTTATTTTTTTATTCAAAAAAGAGAATTTTTTCCAAAAAAAAGTATAAGACCGCTGCGCAAATACGGTGCAAAAAAAAGTATTGCAATGACCGCCATTTTATTCTCTAGGGTGTTAGAAAAAAAACAATATATAATGTTTGGGGGTTCTAAGTAATTTTATAGCAAAAAAAACTGTTTTAAACATGTAAACACCTAAAATCCAAAACGAGGCTGGTCCTTAAGTGGTTAATGCACTCATTGAAAATTTCTAGGGTGTTAATTTGACATCTAATTTCACATAAAACCATTTGAACAATTTATTAATCGCACTCTATTAATTTGTACCCCTCTTTTGTTAAAGCGGAGCTCCATCCAAAAGGGGAAGCTCCGCTTGTTTGCTTCCTCTGGTACTACACAAATTTCCCCCCCCCCCCCCCGCAGTGCCACGTTTGGCACCTTTTGGGGGGGCAGAGGGGAGTGGGTACCTGTGTTCGACAGGTACCTATCCCCCACTTCTGGGGGAGACCTTGCTGCGGACCTTGCCACAGGGCGTTCGCCCCCCCCCACCCCCTTTCCCCTGCCGCTGGGCCATTCAGAAAGCGCAGGCTGCTTGGTGCATGCACAGTAGGGAACCGGCAGTGAAGCCGCAAGGTGGCAGCACCTGAGAGCCGATGGAACAATCAGGTGGGGTGCCAACATCGCGGGACCCCTAGACAGGTAAGTGTCCTACTATTAAGTCAGCAGCTACAGTATTAGTAGCTGCTAACTTTTAATTTTTGGGGGGAGAGGCAGGGCTGGAGCTAAGCTTTGAAGACTTTGTTGTATAAGGTAGTTTTGCCTACAGCCTCTTTAGCCAAAACAACCGTATGATTTCCCCAAGCTCAGGTTCCTGGCAACACTTGAAATGATGCTGGCAGCCAATGATTTAGCTACTGAATGCCCTACAGAGAGCAGTAAAAAATGGCAGAGGTGCTGACACTTCTGAATCCATCCAAAACCAAATACATTGTTTGGCTGAAGATGCACTTTAATTGCGGCTCTGTTTGTGTTTGCTAGCAGTGCATTTGTGAGTGGTTATTTTGGGAAATTCTTATCTTCATGGACCATATTGGTCACTTTTAATAGCCGGTCCTCTCAGAACAAAAACCGGTATGAACAAAGCTTGTTCACACATGGTTCAATTTCATACCTGCATTGCCTAGTGCTTCATTTCATTTGTGCATTTATCATTATGGACATGTGATGCTACGTTTGGGAATTTTAGATGGTTGGGTCTAGAGATGGGCTTGGGCGTGTTCGAAATCCCACGTTCCCGATCCCGCCGGGAAGCCGACACTGCACACGGTTAATCACAAGCAGTGAGACAATTCTTGGTTCGCAGCTACACAGATTGGGAAATCTCGCTGCCTGTGATTAGCCGGCTTCCTGGCAGGATCGGGCATGTGGGATTTCAAACACGCCCGAGCCCATCTCTAGTTGGGACTAATAAATATCCATCTGCCTAGTATGTATAGTATCTGTAACTAATTTGTAATATCTACTTTTTAGTAAACTGCCACACAAGCCAACAACCCGAGCAGCTGCAAAATTAAACAGCCCTGAACGACCTTTAGCTGACAGACGGCGTAAAATTAAGTCTCCTGAGTCCAAGACTGGAAAAACAGCAAAGCGGTGAGTTACTTTAACCTTCAGTGGAAAAGACAATCTCTTACCTAATTTTTGAAACCTTGAGTTTTTCATGTGGCCTTTTTAAAAATGTGTTTTTTTTTTTTGTTGTGTTTTTGTGTTTTTGTTTTTTGGGAAGGAAAATATGAATGTTTATAGTTTTCTACTTTTGAGCCAGCAGGTGAAGCTTCAAGTGCCTTTTCGTGTTTTCAGGTCAATAACAAAAGAAGCCTGTTATTTAATCCGCTCAATGAGTCCTCAGCAAAGATTAAGCTTTTAAGGAGGAGAGTACCAGGTTAATTTCTTTTCAGAACAATTATTGTATTTTTCGGCATATAACATGCACTTTTTTCCCCTGAAAATCAGGGGAAAATCGTGGGTGCGTGTTATAGGCCGATCCCCGTGTCATCGGAGCGATTGCGGCAATTGCCGCGGTCGCTGTCGACATACACAGCCGTGGGTAGATTTAAATATGGCGCGGAGACTGCAGGGAGCCGAGATACACATATCCGAGTGATCTCGGCTTTTTTCGGCGCCGCCGTCACGCCCAGTCCCACCCCTAGACCTGTGTTATGTCCATCATAGGGCGGGACTGTGAGCGGCGCCGAAAAAAGCCGAGAACACTCGGGTATGTGTATCTCAGCTCCGACAAGAGCCGAGATACACATACCCGAGTGTTCTCAGCTTTTTTCGGCGCCGCTCAGTCACGCCCAGTCCCGCCCTATGATGGACATAACACAGGTCCAGGTGCGGGACTGGGCGTGACGGCGGCGCCGAAAAAAGCCGAGAACACTCGGGTACGTGTATCTCGGCTCCCTGCAGTCTCGGCGCCATATTTAAATCTACACCGAGTGCACAAAGCTGCACTGGGGCAAGGCTGCACCTGCACTGGGGCAAAGCTGCACTGACAAGGCTGCTCCTGTACTGGGACAAGGCAGGGCTGCACTGGGGCAAGGCTGCACTGACACTGAAAAGGCTGCAGATGGACAGATAAGGCTGCATTGATGGGCATTTTAATATAAGTTTTTTTCCTTAAACTTCCCTCCTAAGCTTGGGGTGCGTGTTATACGCCGATAAATACGGTATATGTTTGCATGCAATAAAAGGGTCAATCTGTTCTGGAATACCCAAAACGCACTGGCTTTAAATGCAAACAAAATTGTTCCGGAGAGAAATTGTTTAGCCTCTTTTTTTTTTTTTTTAAGTAGTCTTTCTTCAATATGTAGAAAAACAAAACATAAGACATTTAGACAAGAAACCATAAAAAGGCAAAAGAAAGTTATCATTTGGGTAGCAGGCCCAGCAGAAATTCAACTTGGTACATGTATAGGGGTCCGACTGACCATTCAACATAAGGGCATATTAGCCGCATGCGTATTATTAATAGATAAATCTACACATTATGAATTGCCATATTCTTTTTAGCACCCATCTATATATGTTTATAGCATTAAAGGGTGATGTAAGAGATAACCATAAAGTGAAAAAATAAGGGGGCGGGGGAGGAAGAGAAGGAAAAGGAGGGGAACGAAGTAAGGAGAGAACGGCACTCCAGTATAAATACTTGTAAATATACAATGCTATTTTTGGATCTGATCCATTAACTCTTAAACTGTCCAACTACAACCATGTCCTTCATCAAGAAGTTCACAGCTGGGAGTCCCAAAGGGGAAGTACTAGTATAGTAAATCCACGTAGCCCAGGTATTGTAGAACTTGTCATGTCTATCTTTGCATGTGGCCCTCCACTACTCCGCAGCCTTAATATTGTTTACTAAACGTATCCAATCCTCCCTACTAGGAATTTGAGCTGATTTCCAGTGAACTGGAATTAGTCGTCTGGCCACATTCAGTAGATGGGGTAGTACTGATTTCCGGTATGGACCTGGAGGAATGGTAGGGACATGCAACAGAAGCTCAAACGGGGAGTCTGGTAGTTCTAGATCTAAGATCACTCTGACCTGAGTTCTGATATCTTGCCAATAGGGTGTAATCCTGGGGCACTCCCACCAAATGTGCAGGAATGTACCCCGTTGTCCACAATCCCTCCAGCAAGCATCAGTCAATATTTGGTAGATTCTAGCAAGTTTGCAGGGGGCCCTATACCAACGAGTCAGTACGGTAATTTAAAACCAGACTCCTGCATTTTCGTATCTACAGAGCTGGAATATGTGAAGCGATAAAGATGGTCTAGTTGTAACTCTGTGAATTTGCATTGCAGGTCTCTTTCCCATTCTCTTATGTAGAGGGTTTTTTGCTCAAGTGACTGCTACATCCCATATAACACAGAGATAGAATGCGGGGTCATAGAGGTGGACATACAGAGCTTCTCGAAGGGAGTAGGCAAACTGCTAATGAAGTGGCGGAGCAGTTCATAGTGCCACTCATCCATAGGGAAGCGGCCATATTGATCCCTGAGAGCATCTAGGGTGAGCAGCCCTTGGTTTTGAACAAACCTGCCCCATTGCGTCTCTCCATCAAGCCCATGAGCGAAAGAAGGAAAGGTGTTCCCGACGTAAACCAAGGGAAGCCTCCCAATAGAGCCAGAGGTGAAACCGAGGGGGCGGGCCATACCAAACCTTAAGGCCCCTTTCACACGATCGGACCGTTCAGATCCGCCTGTCAGTTTTGACGGCGGATCTGAACGGGCGATCCATGTTAGCCTATGGACCGTCGGATGTCAGCGGAGACATGTCCGCTGACATCCGACCCCGTCCGATCCGCTAAAAGCAGACGTATGGGCTCTACGTCCAGATCTGTCGCTGGCGGATCGGATCGGGTGAGATCTGACGAAAACGGACACGCTGTCCGTTTTCGTCCGATCCCTCCATAGGCGGCAGCGGCGCCTGACAAGCCCCTCCCCGCTCAGTGAGCAGAGAGGGACCTGTCATCCGCCGGCTCAGCGGAGATCAACGGACTGATCTCCCGCTGAGCCGGCGGACCGAGGCGGGCTCCGTAGAAACGGAGCCCGCCTCGTGTGAAAGGGGCCTAAGGGTGTGGGTGGTGACAGGGCAGGTATACTCAGACAACCCCTGATACTCTCTGGGTACCCAAGGCACCTGAGCCAAGTTCCGACCCGCTAATTTTTTTTTCCAGAGGAACCCAAAGTTTAGTCCTTTCCCCATGATGCCAGTTCAATATCCATTGTAAGACAATAGCCTCGTAATATGCATACGCATAGTAGGCACCCCCAAGCTCCCGTCTGCTTGGAGCACTGTAGGGTACAGAGGTACAGACCCCTGATTACTGCCTTACTGCCCTCCCAGATGGAAGCCACCCCCACACCTGTGGAATTCTCCACAAAGTATCACGATATCAAATCCGATACCTGTTGTAAGTGCCACTACATCATGTAAGATATTCTCTTTCAGACGCCAAGTTCATGACTTTTGGTCAGGGGAAAGGGGATGTAAGTTAATAGAAACTGGGGCGTGATCAGATAAAGTTAGTGAGCCGATCTATGCATCCGATAGAGACTCCAATAAATACTGATCCATCATCAGTAGGTCTATGCGAGTGTAAACTGCATGGGTTGCCGAGTGTAGCTGAAGTCTTTATCAGTAGGATGGAGTATCCTCCAGCAGTCGATCAGATGGTGAGCGTGTAGGGATTTCCTAAAGTGTTTGAGGAGGGTAAAGGAATGAGTGGAGTGTCCTGTGGATGTATCTAGCTGGGGCTCTGAAGTCATCCCCCCAATATCAATTGGCCCTCCCGGAAAGCCACGAGTGACTCCAAGATCGAGCCCAGAAAGGCAAGTTGTCAAGTATTCGCGGCATACACTGCTGCAAAGGTATATTTGCGGTCTAGAATGGTGCCCTTCAAAAACACAAATCTGCCATTAGGATCAGCTAAGTGTTACTGCAGGACAAAAGGGCATTGAGTGTGTATACCTATGGCTACCCCCCCCCCCTACTTAGTATGTGGAGCATTACTGAGAAACCATTGATTGTATAGGTGGGTAGGCAACCGTGGGACCGAGTAAGTGTGAAAATGAGTCTCCTGCAATAAAAGAATATGCGCCCACCAGCCATAACTCACTGCGTTTACAAGACGACTTCAGACCGTGGACATTGTAGGACACAATTTTCAGGGAAGCCATGGCAAGGGGTGGAGCTTGGGACTTTGTTGATCACCACATGAACAGAGAGAGACCTGCGACGAACTGACCCACAAGAGAAGTGCTGAAAAAAGAGACAAACATAAAAACCAAAGAAATAAAACACTCAGAGTAGTATGAGTAAATAACACTTGGAAAAAATAGCAGAGCATCCAAGCTCAACTAGTCGGACAAAGTGCTCTATGAGCCCGATCGATTTCAGTAGCATCAGGTGCCTCACGGCCCAGGATTTGCTTAAAGATTCCATGCAGGATGGGGACTATAGCTTCTGGCAGGCCCCTGATACAAACTGATACTTTGCGGCTCCTATTCTCAAAGTCATCCATTTGATCTAATAGAGTTAAGCCGTTGGTCTTGTGTTTTGCATCTTTCAGTAAGGGCTTGGATAGTAGATGACAGCCTCCCACTGTTCCTCCGGGGCTTCTACTCTGCCTCCTAATATGTGCTGTGTCAGGCTACAGTGCTTCTATATCCTGTCTCAGTGCCTTCTCCACTCTGTGAGCAAACAGCTCCAGATCAGCTTTAGTGGGGAGGGACAAAATATGTGCCTGCAGATCCCTAGCACCCAGGGCTTCTCCTAATGCAGAAGGTTGAGCAGGAGCCTGAGGGTGAGGTAGGGAGGGGGAGCGAGTGCACAGGGATCATTGGTGATGGAATAGGGGATGCTGCACGTGCAGCATGAGTCTTCCCACTGGGCACCATCTTGGAGTGTCCTGGAGGTCCCCGTTGGGTCTTTGGAAAATAGGCATCCAGCGGCCCCGGGAGGTCCGTTGTGGCGACGTCTGCCACTTAGGGGGCATGTTTTGAAGTTCCACCCGGTTAAGCTGCCGTAGGTGCAGGTAAGCGAGTGTATCTTGCGGAGCTCGGCAGACGCACGTCCTCACTCCTGCATGCCGCGGCCATGCCCCCTATTTAGGCTCTCTTCCTTATAACCTCAGTCACAGTAATAAGAACCTACAAATTGCCTTCTGTATTCAAGACAGCAGCTGATGGGAACTACTACACAAATTCATCCTTCCAACTTTATCAGTAGTAAAAGACACTGGGCTCCTTTTTATCTGTACTATGTAAAGTCATCAGCAGTGATTCATCCCAATTTATCAGAAATTTGGGTTAAATTTCAGTTAAATTGCGCTTCAAAGTAAGGTGCTCTTCTCTGCTACCTTTAGTTAACCCACAGTACTCTGGGAATGTTTTGTCATGTAGCAAATGTTTTTTTTTGTAATACAAAGGGTGTGTGTGTGTGTGTGTGTGTGTGTGTATATGTGTATATATATATAAAAATTTAATTCAGAGCCATCCTAGTTTCCTTTGGAGATAGGACATAGGTCTAGACATTCTTGTACCCTTTCTTTTGCAGAAATACAGTAAATTTAGTAAAGTGCAATCTGTGACTGAAATTTATGGCCAAGTAGTTTTGGCAGTGTTGGGATTTTGCAGGGGAGGATCATCAGGTAAGTAAAAGATATGTGCACAAAGCAGCTTAATGTGCCCCCAAGTTGTCTCTAATGCTGTCATGAAAATAGCAGATCCCAGATCAGACGTATGCCACCCCCATGCCTGTGACCAATAATGTGACCAAGCAGTTCTTCTCGTGGAACTGAAATTTCTGCTGTACTGTTTGTGTGCAGGCTTGCCTGCAAAGAACGTGAGGGAGAGACCCTGTCTCTGCAGGAAAATGGGCTTCTTTGAACAGTCAGGGAGCTCACACGTGCACAGACATGCAAATACTCTGGCTTGTTTGTATGAGATGCTACTGAGGAGAGGGGGTAGCATATTAAGCTTTAGGCCAGGGGTGGACAACCTGTTGCGATGTGCAGATCTACCACGACAACATGGAAGAGTGCAGAGCTCACTGGGGTGCCTCAGCCTTTTTTATTTTTTTTTGTTAACTAGCAAGCCCCCAGAGGTCAGTAGTGGGTAGGGCAGTGTACAGAGGTCAGTAGTGGGTAGGGCAGTGTACAGAGGTCAGTAGTGGGTAGGGCAGTGTACAGAGGTCAGTAGTGGGTAGGGCAGTGTACAGAGGTCAGTAGTGGGTAGGGCAGTGTACAGAGGTCAGTAGTGGGTAGGGCAGTGTACAGAGGTCAGTAGTGGGTAGGGCAGTGTACAGAGGTCAGTAGGGCAGATGAGCAGGGCAAAGCACGGTACTGGTGGTTTGGGGGCACTGTACGGGGGGTCTGGATGGTATGGTACTGGGGGTCAGGACAGTACAAGTTTTTTTTCTGATGCAGAGCTGCGTGGGAAAGCTGCTGTGGCACAGGTACCTGTCCTGGTGTGCTGATCATGCCAGTCCTTCTTTCGGCACATGATTTTACCCCCAAGCACACCCACTTGAATGAACTGGAGAGGAGGGCCGGCGTGGATCAGCACACTGCACTTAGTGGGAGTGAGCTTGCTGCTAGCTAGAGCTGCATGATTAATCATCAACAATCATTATCGCAATCCCCCCCTCGTTGCGATCTTGACTAAAGTGTTTCATGATTCTTGCTATGCAAAGAATTCTGTCTGCTCGTCTGAAGGAAAAACCAGGCAGTCTGCCAAGAATTCTTTTATCATTCTTTATCAGTTGAACTTGAGTATAAACATTGTAACAAATTTTCAATGGAATAGAAGTGGGTAAGTGAGGGAAGTTTAACCACTTAAACACTAAACCTTTTTCTGACGTTTGTTGGTTTCAAGCTGGGGAGCAGTCTTTGAAGAAGCGTCTGTCCAAGGAAAATGGTCCAAATCAGAAATGACCTTGCCCATCAATATTCTAGAGATTCGGCAGCACACCTGGCCCTGAAGGCCTGGACGCTCAGATTACGGATTTGTCCTGTCTGAATCCAACAGTGGCCTATATCAATCACCAAGGGTGAGAAGTCGTGCAGCCCAGGGAGAGGTGAATCAGATCCTATCTTGGGCAGAAGACAACATTCCTTGTTTATCGGCAGTCTTTATTCCGGGAATAGAGAATTGGCAGGCGGACTACTTGAGTCGCCAACAGTTGTTCCCGGGAGAGTGGTCTCTTCACCCCGACATCTTTCGGGCAATATGTCAAAGATGGGTAATCCCGGATGTGGATCTGTTTGCCTCCAGGTTCAACAACAAGATCGACAACTTTGTGTCGAGGACAAGGGATCCGATGGCATGCGGAACAGATGCCTTGGTTTTTCCGTGGGATCAGTTTTCACTGATCTATGCATTCCCTCCTGTTCTGCTGCTTCTGCGCCTTCTTCGCAGGATCAAGCAGGAAGGGAAGGAGGTGATTCTTGTGGCCCAGGAGATCTTGGTTTACAGAGGTCGTAAAGATGGCGGTAGGGGACCCATGGATCCTACCACTATGGCCAGACCTTCTCTCGCAAGGTCCGGTATTCCATCCTACCTTACAAACGCTAAATTTAACGGTTTGGCTATTGAGACCCACATTCTGAAAGACCGTGGGCTGTCGGCTTCAGTAGTTGCTACTTTGGTTAATGCTAGGAAGCCGGCCTCCAGAATCATATACTATAGAGTCTGGAAAGCATATGTCTCCTGGTGTGAATCTAGGGGTTGGCACCCCAGGAAATATGTCATAGGTAAGATCCTTAAATTTCTACAGCTGGGATCAGAAATGAAGCTGGCCTTGAGTACCATCAAAGGCCATGTGTCTGCCTTATCGGGGGATTTTCAACGACCACTTGCTTCACACTCTCTGGTTCGTAGCTTTATTCAGGGGATAACGCGGATTGTCCTCCAATTGGGTCACCCCTGAACCCTTGGGACTTGAATTTAGTCCTGTCGGTGTTACAGAAACAGCCTTTTGAGCCAATACAAGATATTCCCTTGGTCCTTTTGACAAGGAAATTTTCTTGGTTGCCATATCTTCTGCAAGAAGAGTATCAGAGTTGGCTGCTCTTGTAAAGAGCGATATTTGATTATTCGTAAGGATAAGGTATTACGGCCTTATCCTAATTTCCTACCAAAGGTAGTGTCAGGTTTTCATTTAAACCAGGATATTATTCTGCCTTCATTTTTTCTAGAACCTCGTTCTGCGGAAGAAAGGTCACTACAGTCTCTTGATGTGGTGAGAGCAGTCAAGATCTAGTTGAAGGTGACCGCTCGTAAAACAGATGTTTTGTTTGTGTTGCCAGAAGGTCCTAAAAGAGGACAAGCAGCGTCGAAATCTACTATTTCAAAATGGATTTGTCAAGTGATTGTTCAAGCTTATGGTTTAAAAAGGAAAATTCCACCTTTTCATATTAAATCTCACTCCACCAGGGCTGTTAGTACTTCCTGGGCAGTGCATCACCAAGCCTCCATGGCTCAGATCTGCAAGGCCGCAAATTTGTCTTCAGTCCATACATTTTACCAGATTCTATCAAGTAGATGTAAAAGGTCATGAGGATATCACCTTTGGGCGCAGTGTACTGCAGGCTGCAGTATAAGTCCTCTAGTCTCTTAGTGCTCAACTTTTTGTTGCGTCTCCCTCCCTTCATTTGGCATTGCTATGGGACATCCCACATAGTAACTACTATGGCTCTGTGTCCCGTGATGTACGATAAGAAAATAGGATTTTTAAAACAGCTTACCTGTAAAATCCTTTTCTTTGAAGTACATCACGGGACACAGAGGTCCCCCCCTTCTTTGGTATACACGTGTATTGCTTTGCTACAAAAGCTGAGGTACTCCCAGTAGTTGGAGGGGTTATATAGGGATTGCACTTTTTGTCTTGGGGCATGCCAGTGTCCATCACCTGAAGGTGGCCTATAACCCACATAGTTACTACTATGGCGCTGTGTCCCGTGATGTACTTCAAAGAAAAGGATTTTGTAGGTAAGCTGTTTTAAAAATCCTATTTTTTGTGTACTGTGTGAAGTGATTTTATTCCCTGCGGGACACAAAACCCATCATTCCCCCAAGCTTTGCCTTGTTTACGTAGGCAGAGCTCTATTCTGTGTGTCTGCCCAAAACAGGCCAGCGGCATTGCCTGTGTGTGCGCTCCCTATGCGTAAGTGCAAAATCACATGTGTATATACGTGATTCTGCCGAAGAGGGCCATCCTGTAGCAGTATATGGGGTGGTCTTTAAGTGGTTAATTTACAGTATCCCTTTTTCTGTGTATGTATGATGGCACTGTAAATATTCTAATTAAAAAAAGTCTATGTACCTTCTTAAGTGATATACCGCAGTCAAATGATCCAGCTCTTTCCCAGCCTGTCTGCAGGAAAAACCTAAGCAGGAGCTTCTAGTCTTCTGCTGCTGGTCACATGTTCAGAGTAAAAATTGTTTCATTAAACTGTTTTAAATTGACAAATATATATTTAAAATCAAATCTTCATTATTTTTGGCAATAACATGGTGTAAGTAGATTTCTGCCAATGATAGGTTGTGTCACACCCCTCTAGCCTGTGTCTATTGTGTGTATGTGCTTGGAATAAGGGAAGTGAAGCCTCAATCGCTCAACCTGTAATATCCCACCTTTATTGTGGTATGTGGGCATGGAGGAGGGAGGGAGTGGGCTGTCATTTACCACTGTGCATACTCCCACATGTGTGACTCTATAGTCACATGGCCTGCTCAGATGTGATCAAGGAGGAAATGCTCAACCTAGAAACTTGATGAAAACTGAGCATGTCCACTAGTTGACAACGGCTGCTCGGCAGAATCCTACAGTGGAGACCTGGACAGGAGGGGAGGGAGAGAGAACTAAAAATCATTTTTCTCATTATTTTTTATCTTTTATGTCCAGCACTACACTGATTTTTGTTTATTTAGGGAGAGAGAACAGCTGGCTCAACCAGTTTTTTTGCAGAATACAGTAAAAAAAAATGTGTGTTTAATGACACTTTAAATATTTGGGTATTTTGGCTGCGCTCACCATGTAAATACATGACAAAAAAGTACTTTAGAATTTACACATTCTATAACTGATTATATAAATATTATTATGTTTCATAGTCTTGTAATTATTGATCTCTGTTCAGGTCAAGCCCACAACAGACACCGCAAGCAAGTGGAACAAAGAGGAGGAGAGAAGCCAGCCCACCAACACCAAGGACTAGAGGACGGCACTCCTCAGGAGAAACGGCAGGGAAAAAAATGAAGCGCCAATGATTGTATAAATTTAATAGGTCATTTTTGTAGTATTGTATTCTAATTTAATACACTGTAAAAAGTTTGGTGTCAAAAAAAGGTGCTTAGAAATGTAAATTAATATACAATATTAATGCCATTCTATGGGGGAAATGTTTCATATTTTGTTTAGTTGTATGTAGGAGCCCCTTCCCTCCCCCACTTCATTGTAACTCCGGATTTATTAAATGTACAGAAGATTCACTTAGGTCTCAGATATAACTGAAGAGCAGCAAAGAAAAGTCATAGCCAGTAGCAGCCAATCAGTTCCCATCTGTGATTTTTCTCATGCAAGTTAGAAAGTGAAGCACCTGGTTGCTATAACCAACAACCACTTAATTCCTTTCCACTAGTTTTTCTGAGGTCTGTAGTGTAGCTGCAATATATATGTATAAATATGTAAAATATCGTTTGAAGAATTCTAAACAGAAGTCATTGGGCAGTATTTCTAAACCTCTTGGGTTTATAAATTCTCATTTGTTCAGTTTTTTTTGTTTGTTTTTTTTTTCCATGGACCATCATTCTCATAGTACATGTATTCAAGGAATGTGTAAACTTTTAACGGTAACACTCACTGAAGGGGGTTTCAGAGGTTGGTGAGAAAGTAGGTGTGGTGTTTAAATGTCATTCATCTCTGTGACTCTGTACTGTGCACATTAGATCCGATCTTCCTCCTGCCAGAGTGTCGGAGATACTGAAGACTTCTGTAGATCTAGTAGCATCCATGGTCTGCTTGGAGACACTGCCAAGTTGCCCATTCAAGGTATAGTGAAAGATCTTCCTGCTTGCTTCTTCCATCTCTCGTCAAGGTATACTTGGCCATTCACATCCCCTCACCGCACCCCGTTGGAGCCCTTGATTCATTGTTTAACAAAGTGGGGCTTTTAAAGATGGCTAGCATGTGGTCTCCCCCATGTGACAGTGTTCCTGAGTGGTCAGTCACCAGACTGAAACACTGTGGAAGCGGCCATGACGCTATTCACCTAGGTAAGCTCTGACACCGGGGGTTTACCCAGAGTGAACCCCTGCAGTGGGAAAGTGACAGGGGAGCTTGCATTTCATGGAATTACCTTGCTGGGAGAGAAATAGAGAGGCACTGTCAGCCTATGCTGAATGGGAACTAACTCTTTAAATACAGCTAGAAGTAGCTGTAGAAAGACTGGTTTTGGGTGAACAGACGCATTAAAGCTAGCAAAGTGCCTTCATGTTAAGGATAGGAGTTGGGTGTAGAGTTAGTTGGAACTACCTGTGACTCAAAATTCACTGAAATGAAAGACTTGATGCTATATGTTCACTTCAAATGTTTTTTTTTCTTTTTCTTAAGACATTAAGATTTACTCAACTGGAGCACTCAGAACCTCGTGCAGCTGTGCATAGTAACGAATCTTCTCCCATATTCAGCTTGTTCAATTTAGGCTTTGACAATAAAACCTGGGAGCTGATTTGTTTCTATGCAGAGCTGCACCAGATTTTGCACTGTATTTTTAAAGCAAATCTCTGATGCCTAGTCTATTCTTTTGTCCTGGAGGTGCCCAGGCTGTGATTTCAAAAATGATTGCACAGAGGTGAAGGATGCAAACCAGACTCCCTTCCTCCCACTATTGAAACCCATGTAGTGCATTTCTGTTTTAATGCTTCAGTTACATGTTTCATTGGCAAGAATGTATATTTTGTCAAAGCTTTCATGATATAGCCATCACTTATAGAATATGGACACAGCAATTTTCTATATTTTTGTTCATAGGGAATAAAAAATAACTGTGAGAAGCTTCTGATGAAGCTGTTTTTTATTTTTTTGGACTCCTGGGCCACATTCCAGGCCTAGAGTTAAAGGTGAACTGAAGTCTTTATTGGGAATAACCTCACAATCCTACAATTGGCATGCAGCCCTGGACACAAGAGAAAATCTTTTCCCATTTGAGGTCTGTCTTACAATGTGTCCGATTCCCATTTGGTGTTTGATTTAGCTGACAAAATAGCAGTTTGCTCTAGTTTTTTATTTAATAGGGCAGGGCCAAGAGTACTATCGTGCTGTGTTTACCACCAGCCCATCAAACGTAAACTTTCCCTCCAGAAAGAACAAATGGAAACCTGTGAAGATGTGTCTTCTGTACATTAGCGTAAAGTTTAAATCGTACTTTCTTTCATAAATAAAAGTATATGATTATAATGCAGTAAAAACCAACATGCATTAAACTTTAATTCTGGTGTGCAGACAACTTTACCTACATGGATTTTTTGTATACAGTACCTGCCACAGGTGTTCCAGTACATTGTGATCAGGTTGATGACCTGACTGGTTGCTAGGACTTAAGACCTTTTGATATTGTCTTATGAAATTAGCCTTGACATCTCGCCTTTACAAGAAATTGGCTTATTAATTTCTCGGTAAGTTTTTTGTTTTTGTTTTTTTTTAATTTTTTTTCGCCTCATACTTTAGACATGTCTATTGCTCTTGTAGAATCGATAGACTCTTTTCTCATAGATAATGCGGAATTTGAAGCAAAATCGAAGCCACCGCTGTATATAGATGGAAGGCAGTTATTTATTTTTACAATTTGCCGAAATGTTCATGTCCTTTAACTATAAAACACTGTAAATATACTTTGTTCAAGGAGTTGTATTTTTTTGTGTTGGCTGTACTTCCTTTTTCTTTTTTTTCTTTTCTTTCTTTTCCTTTTTCCTTCTGAAGCTACCAAGGTAATGTGGTCTGTTTCTCCTGAAAAGCTGTATGTAGTTTTCTTGTAGGGCTTGTTCGCACATGTATCTTTGAGCAAATGAAAAATGGGTAGGCAAGGGTAATGCACCGAAGAGCACAACACTAAGAATAGTAATTTTTGTGTTTTTCATTTATTAAGGGACTCCGGAAGTTACCTTTCAGAATTCGGGAAGTCTTTTAACTTCAGGTTATACTGTTGCCTACAAGTGGATTACGCACTGGCAAAAATAAATGTAGGCCAGCCCAGGATAACCCCTCCTACTACCAGCATGCTTGCTAGTGTCCTAAGAGCTCTGCTGTTTAAAATGCCAAGGATGTAGGTTGCTGTGCACTGTAAATTGCAGTTTAATGGCCTTAGCAAAGTTACCACCATGCCAGTGAATGGTGGACCTGTCTGAGGACCCAACCAATAAACTGTTGGAAACCCTCTCTAAAGCACTGTTCTCACTGGTAGGCCTTGCTCCACACCCCATTTTAGCTATGTTTGCCAAACCATAGCAGACTGGTCAATGTCCCTTAAAAGTTCTTTCTAGTGCTGTAGTAGATCCCTTGGCCATAGAAAATTTAGAGCAAATAGCTGTAGCCTTAAGCTACAGCTGTGATGGTCTGCTGGTGGTTTCTCATCTCCTGCATGGGTCTTCTATCACACAATGCGAAGGACACGTTTGTTAAAAGTGCTGGACTGCAGAATGGGCATCTAGGAAGCATCTGAGTCCCGAGGCTTTCAAAGGATGTCACTTTACGATCTACTCTGGATACCACTATCAAGGATCCTACTGGTAGCACGAACACCCATCTTCCTCAGTAGAAGAGAAGCAACCCAAGAAACAGACTGCAAAGTCTTCACCCTCACTATTGGTTAAGAAATGTCCACATCATCAACATTCAGACTCTGCAAACTTGGTTCCTAGTCTACAAGTTCTGGGGCTTAAAATCTGCCATATCTTCAGACAATTCTTCCTCCACATGAAAGGTGTGCCCCCCACTTTCAAGAATAGGAGACATTTGTTAACCTTTGCAGACACGTCAACAGTTTGCACCTCTGACACCTAGGTGCAGGATGTGGTCTCAAGGGCTACAAGCTGTAATTTCACTCCCTGTCCCCTCCTTGCTTCTAACCTGCAAACTTCCTTGTCACTGCACAGTTTAGCAGATCTTCATTCTAGATTATAGTGTCATTGCCCCAGTTCCTGTGGCAGTGTTTTCAGGGGTTTTACTCCATCTTGTTTATTTCCCAAACTGAACCAAAAGCTCCATGGCCTTTAAAAGATCACCCAGATCTTCAGCTTTAAGGACTCATTTTACAAGCCTGCTTCATGTTCACTGGCTTTAATGGTATGGCTGTTGCAAGTGTCAGAACTTGTGGCCTTATCCTGCAAGGAACCTTTCCTGGTATTGCATAGGCAAAACCTAAGGTGGTTCCTGCCTTTCACCTCAACTAGGACATTATTCTTGCTTTGCTCTCTCCAGCTGCAGTTTGCCAAAAGTAAAATTCTCTTCCTTGTCTAGATGTGGCTCAGTCTGTGAGTCTATCTCTCAGCCACTGTTTTGTTTTTTTCATAAAGACTAATTCACTTTGCTGTTGCACATTCATCAGATGCCAGCTTTGGGCATTAGGTCCTTGAGGAGGCTTTTTGAGCTGCATGTAGTCCTCAGTTTTCTGAGGTTTTTTTTTTTTTGGACCTGTTTGGCATTTGCTGTATTGCCCTTTCCCCCAGTTATACTGCTTTTGAATGCCCCAAGCCTGAAAGACTTCTTCTATAGATGAATGAAAATGTTTTGTATTCACCATTAAAAACCTTTTCTTGAAATCCATTGAAGTCCCACCCATCTGTTTTATGATCACTCTCTGTACTGTTTTACTAAAAAAAACTGAAGCATGCTGGGAGTAGTACGTTATCCTGGGCTGGTCTACGTTTTTTGTTTGCCAGTGTCCATTCCTTCTGTAGGCAGTACAGGCCGAAGGTGAAAGACTTCCTGTGTCCCTCAGTGAGCGCCAAAGAATAAAGACCTTAATGGTGGGTACAAAAATTCTGTTTTGACTGCAAGGATAATTCTGCTTTTCTGTCTACCTTAGAAATATAGAAAGACAAAATACCAGCAAATGACAACTGCATGAGACTCTCTCTCTGACAAAGTTTCCGAATAGGCGATGTCAGTCCCAACTAGACGCCTGCAATGGTCTCAGTAATCCGCTGTGGATACCTGCATACCAACAGATCCATGTCCTGAAGCCCCAAAAGCATAGAAACGCATTTAAAGGAACACCTAATGCTTCTGCCTTTTTTATACACACTGCCAAAAATCTTAAATGCATAGATTTTGATAGATATCTTCCCCCCATGTAGAGTACTAGTCCCAGGTAGCTGGCCAGTTGTAATCACACCTATACTGTATTGCTGCTAAGGGTTCTGATAGTCAACACTTAATGATGCAGAACAGTTTGAGTCCACTGATTTGAAAGGGTTGTGATGCAGGTAGCCATGTATTTTTGATGTTTGCAACTTGCCTCAGTTCAGTATACAAATATGTGTCCATGCGTTTTCTTGTTTCAAGTGCAGCGCAGGAAAGTTTAACGAAAAGCAGAATTCCACCCAAATGTTTTTATTTTTAATTTTGTATATTTTACATTCAGTGTAGTGAGGCTTATTTCAGTCCCACTAGATGTTTACTATTGTCATCTAATCCTTGTTCTCCTCTAAAGTGCATTCCCCATACGTTACTGGTTGCGCAAAATGCTAATGCATGCTTTCCCTGCATCCATGTTGCTGCCTATAGTGGATTAATTAGGAATACATAGGAACCCTATATGGGGATTGATTGTCTCCATTTGAACACAATCTTTCCCGGCCAAAACTGCTTGTGTGTATGTGGGAGGTGGATTTAAATTATGCCCCACATTACAATGATTTTACATCTAGTCCAGCTGTGTGCCCTGTAAGACCCATCCTTACATGGAGAACTGTAGTTCATTATTCGTTTTTATTTTGCTTTCTGATCATCTAGTGTGATGAAGGAACAGTTATGCCTGTGTGATCATAGCCTACCTTTTCATTTGTAAATATGTTTACAGTGTTTTCTTTTTCTTCCACTATTCGATCAACACTTGTATAGTCTGTGTTCTTATATTGCGCTCCATGTACATTCTGCCTGTTTCCTGCAAATGAGATTATTTTTAGAAGCTAATGCTTGGATTCAGTATTTTTTCTCTTAATGATACAGGCATGTTGCCAAATGTCATTTTCATTGTGGAAAGTATGTTTTCATTGCCTTTTGCTTTTATTATTTATAACATATATGTTGAGATTGTTGCCTTTTTTTTATTTTTTTTTTCCTTTTTTTGCACAGTTGCTATTTTTTTGTGAAACCTTAATTTCTTACTGACCTTTTTTACATAAATGATAAAACCATTCGAAAACACTGCTTTGTAATGCATTTTTTTTTCTGGTTTACGTTTTTGTTTTTTTAATTATTTATCAGTTGAATCACAATGGTTATATAAACCTTCAGTAATCATGTTTATTTCCAGGTTCTGGCATTTGGGCACCAACTAAGCTGTCTCTAGATGCAAATTTAAAGGAAAAGTTCACTTTCAAAACATGTTCCAGCTCCTGCAGCTCTCCCTGTGACAGTAGGTGGGGGTTCTTCTTCCTGCACCCACTGTCAAAATTTGAAGAGCGTGGCTGTGCGGGAACGTCATTCATTCTCACTTTTCTGTAAATTAATGCCTACAGGTTCCATCAGCTATTTCAGCTGATGGCTTGTAGTTCTCAATGAGCTACCAGGGTGCTGGTGAGCGCTCTGGTAGTCTACTGATAATACCTGCTCTCTTGTAACTGCCTGCCCATACAAAGAACAGGCAGCCAGCTATGCTGAGAGCCTGCAGGAGACTGAGATTGCACCCGCAATATGATTGCAGGTGCAATGTGGTACAGGCTCCAGAAAAATAAGTGCATTTTTTTTTTTTTTTAATTTCCCACATGGGTTGGGATTTCAGTCTGTGTGATGAACTCTATTGCTTAGAACACTGGTTCACCCACGTGACCTGATCTTTGCATGTAAAGGTAGTTTATCTGTTTTCAGGTATTTTTAAAATGCTGTCATTTTATGTAGTGTTCCTTCATATCAATACATTCACATCCCTACCCTCAAGGAGCTTACATTCTTCTAAGGTCCTTATGTCTATGATCCCTAATTGGGTCTGTCGATGATTATTTGCTGTGTTGCCTATGCCTCAATTGGACTGCTTTTGAACATCCCGTGTTTTTATATAAGATGAACGCCCCATGTTTTTATATAAGATGTTTTACTATAGGAAAACTGAATTTTTGACTTGCCAGTAAAATCCATTGCATGGTGTACAGTACATGACACAGGTCTCTGCCCACACTTCTTATGATTTTTTTTTGCTTGCTACAAAACTGAAGCTTGCTAGGAGTGGAAGGGTTTTATGGGGGATGAAAGTTGGGGGGGGGGGGGGAGGTTTGGGAACTTTAACATGAGGCGAATGTATGTATTGTGCTCATAAATTTACATACTCTGGCAGAATTTGATTTCTTGGCCATTTTCTTTTTCACCCATGGTTAGTGTTTGGCTCAAACTATTTATTGTCAATCAACTGTGTTTACTCTTTTTAAATCATAAACGCAACAAACTACCCAAATGACCCTGATCAAAAGTTTACATTCCCTGGTGATTTTGGCCTAATAACATGCACCCAAGTTGACACAAAGGGGTTTGAATGGCTATTAAAGGTAACCATCCTCACCTGTGATCTGTTTGCTTATAATATGTGTGTGTATGTATAAAAGTTCAATGAGTTTCTAGACTCCTGACAGACCCTTACGTCAGTGCAGCACTGGATGAAAGATGCTTCTGGATTCTGAGTCATGGGGAAAGCAAAAGAATTGTCAAAGGATCTTCGGGAAAAGGTAGTTGAACTGTATAAAAGGGATATAAAGATATCCAAGGAATTGAGAATGCAAATCAGCAGTGTTCAAACTCTAATCAAGAAGTGGAAAATGAGGGGTTCTGTTGAAACCAAACCATGGTCTGGTAGGGGAACTAAAATTTCAGCCACAACTGCCAGGAAAATTGTTCAGGATGCAAAGAAACCCACAAATAACTTTGGGTGAAATACAGGACTCTCTGAAAACATGCGGTGTGGTTGTTTTCAAGATGCACAATAAGGAGGCACTTGAAGAAAGATGGGCTGCATTGTCCTATGCAGCCCATCTTTCTTCAAGTGCCTCCATTATTACGCAAATGCCACAAAGTGTCCAGCTTACAATACACCAAACAGCACAGAGACAAGCTTCAAACCTTATGGCACAAAGTCATTTGGCGTGAGAAGACCAAAATTGAGCTTTTCAGCCACAACCTCTTTTATTTATTTATTTTTTTAAATGTCTGCTGTTCCCAGTCTGTGTTTATCTTTCCTCCTTCCTTGTACATGGTTCATTAACTGTGCTGGTTACAATATTAGTTGTGGCTGCTTATTCACAAATGTATATAATAAACTGCACTGTGAATTGTCTTTTTACTGTAGGCAATCAGCACAGGTCTGTATTTTTAAAAATGCTCTAAAACTCAATTCAAATTGTATTCATAACTCTTATAACCCTTTTCCAAAAGCCTTTGAAATGCTGTACATCTCCCTTATTCTAGTAGCGTATCAATATGTCAAAGCTGAGCTCCAATCTGAGCATTAATAATAAACGTGTGTGCCCACATTACACCCCCCCTTCTCTTCCCTCTTCCCACTGGATCTGCATTGTATATGAAGATTTCAGCAAGTAGGAAGGTGATTGGCTGCTGGGGAACTGGTGGGGGGGGGGGGAGCCTGTGAGACCTTGAATCAAGGTATTCCATGCTATTACATTCCCCTTCCTGGAAACATGTGAGGATGGGCACGCCTTTCTTTTCTTTTTTTTGCTTAGTCTGGAGTTGGGCTTTATGCATTTTTCTTTTTCCCCTCCTAAAACTAAAAGTGTAGATTTATGGACATTTCTTTCTAAACACAGTTGATAGGGATAGAAGACAAAGAAGAGAGGACCAGCAAGACAAGATGTATGTAACAAATTAAGTTTCACATAACATACACTTGGCTACTGCAAAAATGTAACCAGTATTTTTAGAAAAATAGCTACACAAATTTTTATTTGAACTAAACAAATATAAGTCATGGATAAACAAACAGGATCAAGTTTAACTACAAATGTAGTGTTAAAGTGCATTCATGATCTCTTACATCTATATTCTATACATAATTGTAAATGAAAAATAAAGCCAAAAAAAAAAAAATTTTGTTTTTTCAATAGATTTAGAAAGCGTGAGATTTTAATGCTGTCTGTGCTCTTGAGGGGAGATTCACCATCAATACTTGTCCTGATGATGGCCACTATCCTTGGGACAGAGAAGAGAGGAGAGCAAATCCAACATTTCACAGTAATCGTCAAAATAGGAATAGGGGGCAATCTTTCAATGGACATACTGGATCCGGTGCCAGTTATCAGTAGTGGGATTTCCTTTTTACTGTCCCAGAAACAAAACTAAAAGTAAACCCTCTACAAGGTGTGTCTAAAAAGTTTGGTGAATGGAAACAAGATACAAATTACCTTTTATTGGCCTTTAAATTAATCACCATCCTTAACACACTTTTGGTAATGTTCATAAAGCTTCTGGAAACTGTCAGCAAAGGCCTCTTTAGGAATCAATCGGAGAACCACTGTCACACATTCCTCGATTGCCGCCATGTCTGCAAAACGTGTGCTTTTCATGACGCTCTTTAGGTGGGGGAAACAAAGGATGAATCCTGGTCACATATGGTAATGAAAACTCAAGAGTTTTCCATCTGTTTTGCTTTATGTTCGTCTGTTAGCTTGTGGCGGCATAAACCGGAAACAGATCTGCTTACCCAAATCTTCACGGAGGTCATACATGGAAATGAATAAAAATATTCCCAAAGTGTAAAACAAGCTTATGTATTCACACTGTGGCCACAGGAGGAAGGGTGCTGAGGACTTCTGCCTGAATGGACATCTTTCCATATTGCCTTCATGATTCTTAAGGCATCTCCACTTTGGGTAGAGTGTGGCAGGTTTTTGTGCTGGCTTTTCATTTATGCTTGGATAGGCCTCTTTCACCCCTTGCATATCCTTTATTAGTTGAGCTACTATTGACATCTGCTGAGGCAACTTTTCCATCCATTCATATATTCCTATGTAGAAACCACTAGAGGATGCACCACCGTGCTTCAGTCACAGTCTGATATATACTGAGCTCTGGTGATAAGAAGAGCTCTCAATGGTTCAGCTTATTTGCTCAGTGGGCTCTGTAACCGTTTCTGATAAGACATTTCTACAATTGGTCTTTCCCACACAGCTTCAAGTAGCCATTAGACGCTAAATGAGAATATTCATATATGGGTTTATAAGACCATCATGTTTTCCTTCCTACTGCATATATACAAGGTAATGCTATAAATATGTTCCTAATGACCGTCAAGCACTAGAAACGGGGGGGAGTCTTGAGGCATTAAATGTCAAACCCAGCCGCATTTTTTGTTTTTAGTACACTGGTCAGTAGTGTCCTTCTGAATACCAGCTCTGCTCATAAGGTATCCCTGTGAATGCTGTTTCCACCTATATTATTGCTGTCTTTATGCATCAAGAAGGGAAATCCATGAGATTGTCAAAGTGCTTTAAAAATCTTCATAGACGAATACTTCAGCCCGGTTTGTCCTCACTTTAAACCTATAAATACAAAACACAGATGTGAGAGTGTTAAAACCATACCAGGACATGTCCTATAGTGCGTTATTCATAGAGATGAGACAAAATCAGTATGGTCAGCTGTTGTAAACTATTGCATCAGTTGTGTCGATGTTCCTTACAGGCACAATGCTGTCCAACGTGGACCTTGATATCTTTACCCTTGGGATGCATAGAAAAGACCTCAGTATTGGTGGGAGCCCAGCTTGTGTAGTCAAGCCTGACTAAAGGGGGGGGGTGGTTTAACCACTTCGCTACGAGCATACGCATATATGCGGCCTCGGCTTAAGGGTGTTATACCAGGATGATGCCCGCAGCTGCAGGCATCATCCCAGTACCGCTTTTTAGAGTGGGGGGTCGGCATTCCAGGGATAACAACCAATGCGGCTAAAAGCCGCTTGGTTGTTACCCCGAAGGAGCGGGAGGGAACATCCACCGCCTTCCGCCGCTCTTACCGGGCCTCCCATCCAACCAGGTGACCCGATCCTCGATCCCCCACTTCCGGCGGCTAGAGACAGACTGGCCCGCAAATAGCTTGGTTCTAGTCTTATCTCTGTAAACACGGAAGTAACATCACAACGTCACTTCAGGTTTACTCGGCTGCCAATGGCGCCGGTTTTTAAAAAGTATACAGTATTCTGAATCACCGCTTTCGGCAATCTGAATACTTTGAAGTGCAAAGGAGGGATTTGGGGTCTCTTAGACCCCCGATCCCTCCATAAAGAGTACCTGTCACCACCTATTACTGTCACAAGGGATGTTTACATTCCTTGTGACAGCAATAAGTGATCAAAAATTTTTTTTTTTTTTTTTTAAACGCAATGTAAAAAAATAAAAATTTAATGAAATAAAATTTTTTTTTTTTTTAAAGCACCCCAGGGAGCTCGCGCAGCAAAGAAAGTGCATATGGAGGTCGCGCCCGCTTATGTAAACGGTGTTCAAATCACACGTGAGGTATCGCCGTGATCGTCAGCGAGAGCAATCATTCTAGCACTAGACCTCCTCTGTAACTCTAACTTGGTAACCGTTATTTTTTTTTTAAAAAAACGTCGCCTATGGAGATTTTTAGGTACCGTAGTTTGTCGCCATTCCACGAGTGTGCGCAATTTTAAAGTGTGACATGTTTGGTATCTATTTACTCGGCGTAACATTATCTTTCACATTACATAAAAAAATTGGGCTAACTTTACTGTTTCGTTTTTTTCAAATTCATGAAAGTGTCTTTTTCCCCAAAAAGTTGCTTTTTTAAAAGACCGCTGCACAAATACCGTGTGACATAAAATATTGCAACAAGCCATTTTATTCTCTAGATTCTCTGCAAAAAAATATATACATAATGTTTGGGGGGTTAGCAAAAAATACAGATTTTAACTTGTAAGCACCAAATGTCAGAAATAGGCTTAGTCATGAAAGGGTTAGAAACCTAATGTGAATGTTGCACAGGATGCTTTAGCTTTTCTAGGCAAGCATTAGTGATGGATGGTTGGTGGTTTTATTATAAAAGACATTTTTCGGTTTGATGTAATACTGTAAATATTTAACATTTTGTAAAATGTAAACCAATAAATAATGCTGCAGCCTATTCTTATACCAAGTTTGTGCCTGGTTTTATACAAGGTAATTTGTGTGATTATTTGGGTGGTGTTTGTGGTTCCATGTTGGTTTTAGACTTCAATGTACAATTTCTCATGATTAAAGCAGCAATCGGTGTAATTGGGGCTTCAATATTTAATGTTCATGACACGTTCATTTGGCGTGATATGTTTATTATAATTTTGCAACATATGTTTAAATTTATAAGTAACATTATTTGGACGCAATCTACGACATCTGCTGAAACCAGTTGTAGCCTATTAAATATTTTTACAGCTCTAACAATAACATAACATATCCTTCCAACCATAGAGGTTGCTTATTTGATATAGGAAGTGATCCAACAACTGAGCAGTCAAATCTCATCCGACCTAAGCTATGCTTTTTTTTTTATTTTATTTTTTATTTTTTTTGTATAGCAGTTGCCAAAGAATATAACTAGCCAATCAGAAGAGAGCCATCACTAGGGATAAAATCTGTTAAAATCTTGTGTTCTTTAGGCTTTTACTAAAGCTTTTGACACATTTGTGTGTTTGTAAAGAAAAAACAGGTTTCTATGCTTTATTTACACAATCACAACTTACCTTATGGAAAACCTCATTTGGTGTTTTCTTCATAGAGGTGCTGGAAATTAGTAAAATAAAAAAAGTCAAACTAGTATAACACAAACTGCTTACAAAAGATCTAAAAGGAACATCTTGGCATATTCTTGACATTCACTTGGCAATTTTGTTGCTTTTAATAATTTTTCAAATAGAAACATTCACGCATTCCATCACACATACTGTATGACCATTAACTTTCGGTGCTCATTGTTGGCAACCTGCCACTAAAAGTTTCTATTGATACCATAAAATATTTACTGTTATTGATGGCTCATTAGTGATCTGTTCAATTACTGCATATGTGGGATTTAGGATATGTGGATGGGGGAATTTAATTTCTGTGCCTTTGTACTATGACAGCAGGAAGACTTCCCTACTGTCAGAATACACTGATCAGCGATGAACTATAGCCGGCAGTGCTGATCGAGCAGCAAAAATCTGACAGGGCGGTTGTACAAAGGTCCATTGGTAGATCGACTTCTGTAGAACTACCCTAGCCAAATATGGATTGAAATTCGTCCAGCTCCTGCTGAACCAGACACAGTTTGATCCATGTATAGTCAGCTTTACAGTAGCTCCATTCTATGCAGGAGCAACAGAGACACCCTTGGACAGCAGCATTGTCTAGGGAAAGGGTAGTGTTAGATGCATTAGTAAATTTTGATGGACTTGACTAAAAAGCCTACGTTTTTTTTGCTTTTTTTTTCTCCTTCCTTTTAGGATAAAGGTTTTAAATAGAGGAATACAAGCTGACCATCGTAAGCATCCGTCGGTGGTAAATGGTTTGTCTCTACCCTCCAACTGCTACTTTATCTGGACAGCTTGGTCTGATCAAAGACCTACTAGTAGGATGTGCAAAATAAAGGAATGGAAGGCTAAAAAAAAGAAAAGAAAACTAATGCAGCTACCACATTATTACCAAGGATTGGTGAGCTGCAGTATATTACATTTTTGCTTTTGGATTTAGAGACACTTTAACCACTTCCCGCCCGCCCATCGTTATATGACGTCCTGGACTTTGAGTGGGTATATCTGAATGATGCCTGTAGTTACAGACATCATTCAGATATTGCCGGTTTCAGCCAGCAAATCTCTACACCATAGGAATGATCATAGCGGCCGTTCCGCCGCTTGATCATTCTTACAGGAGGCGAGAGGGGACAATTAACAATAAAAAAAAAAAAAAAAAAGCGTCGCTGTCCCCGTGTGCTCGCACGCAGGAGCGAACGCATACGTAAGTCCCGCCCACATATGAAAACGGTATTCAAACCATACATGTGAGGTATCGCCGCGAACGTTGGAGCGAGAGCAATCATTTTGTCCCTAGACCTCCTCTGTAACTCAAAAAATGTAACCAGTAAAAAAATTTCAAGCGTCGCCTATGGGGATTTTTAAGTACCGAACATTGGCGCCATTTCACGAGCGTGTGCAATTTTGAAGCGTGACATGATCGGTATCTATTTACTCGGCATAACTTCATCTTTCACAATATGCAAAAACATTGGGCTAACTTTACTGTTTTGTTTTTTTTTTAAACACAAAACTGTTTTTTTCCCCAAAAAAGCGTTCGAAAAATTCCTGCGCAAATACTGTGTGAGATAAAAAGTTGCAATGACCGCCATTGTATTCTCTAGGGTCTTTGCTAAAAAAAAAACATATATAATGTTTGGGGGTTCTATGTAATTTTCTAGCAAAAAAATTATTTTTACATGTAGGAGAGAAATGTCAGAATTGGCCTAGTAGGCAAGTGGTAACGAGTTTGGGAACACACCTCAACATTTAGGCCCAGGCACCTGTTTTTCTCCTAGCAGGAGTGTGTGTGATTTTCTAATTATGTGATCATGTATTTATTTATTTATTTTAGCTTATGTTATTTTACATTTATTATGTTGGTACTGTTTTCTCTTAAAAATTAACTTTTAGACACATATAAATTATATTTTACTGTGTGTGTGTGTGTGTATGTGTATATATGTGTGTATATAAATGTATTTTTACTGGCATCTTGTTAAAGGATTGCCACTGGGCGCACAAGGTTAAACCAATGTCTGGGTGAGCACTGTGCAGCGTATAATCTTAACGTCCACTAGATGGCAATATAAAGGACTACACAGGTTCCTTCCTAATTCAGCTTGAGAAAGGAGTGCGCAGTCTCCCTGGCTTTTCTCCTACTGCACATGCTCCGAAATGCGTTGATGCTTAGTGACATCATCTGGGTCGATGCTGTGTTCCAGTGTGAGTTCCAGCCCTCACTTAGAGCTCTTCCCTCTTCCTACCATCCAGCCGGTTTTCTGTCAAAATGGCCAACTCGTCAAACTCACAACTACTTAACTTCCGGTTTCTTTAAACCACCAGTAATTGGAGATTTTGACAAATTGCTGTTTGGACACAACACCGGCAACCGAATACAGCCCAGTGCATGATAATATGAGCGGAGATTGTCAGTCCGCTCCGATACTAGCCAACAAAATGGCCACCTTCGAGGCAGCGACAACTTTGTCCTCGTTAGCCGCTGTGCTGTCAATACAGCTAAATCTTCCTGTACCGCACTGTATTTGGTTGCCGGTGTTGTGTCCAAACAACAATTCATCAAAATCTCCAATTACTGATGGTTTAACCACTTCAATACAGGGCACTTTCACACCCTTCCTGCCCAGGCCGATTTTCAGCTTTCAGCGCTGTAACATTTTGATTGACAATTGCGCGGTCATGCAACACTGTACCCAAATAAAATTTTGATCATTTTTCCACAAAAATAGAGCTTTCTTTTGGTGGTATTTGATCACCTCCTACGGTTTTTATTTTTTGTGCTATAAATAAAAAAAGAGCGACAGTTTTGAAAAAAAACACAATATTTTTTACTTTTTGCTGTAATAAATATCCCAAATTTATTTTTTTTAAAAATATTTTCCTGAGTTTAGGCCAATTTTATTCTTCTACATATTTTTGGTAAAAAAAAAATCACAATAAGCGTATATTGATTGGTTTGCGCAAAAGTTATAGCATCTACAAAATATTGGTGCTACATTGACTTTTCTCCAATTATACCATTCCAGTCAGTAGACTGTCTGTCAGTAAGAATTAGGAACAATGGTCTGGCAATTACTTGACTGAGTTCCCTAAGTACCCTTGGATGCAAGCCATCTGGTCCAGGTGATTAATGTTAAGTTTCCCAAGTCTAATTTTAATTCTGTCCTCTGTTAACCATGGAGGTGCTTCCTGTGATGCATTGGCTTATGCCCTTATTTAATATGCTCTTAAAGCAAACCCATCTCTCCTCCGTATTCTTTGTTCCTAAGATTTTATCCCAATTTATGCCTTCTAGCAAGGTTTGTAGTTTAGGGAAGTTGGCTCTTTTGAAATTCAGTCTCTTTGTATTCACCTTATGTTTCCTATTTGTGTGATTTATACTGAAGCCAATTGACCTGTGATCGCTGCTTCCTAAATTGCCCCGTATTTCCACATCCATGATCAGGTCTGTATTGTTGGTAATCAGTAGATCCAGTAACGCTTTATTTCTAGTTGGTGCGTCTACCATCTGAACCATGAAATTGTCCTGCAAGACATTTAGGAACTGGGCGAGCCTTAGATGAATGTGCGGTTCCCTCCGCCCAGTCTATGTCTGGATAATTCAAATCCCCCATTATGATAACACTTCCCATCCTTGCTGCTAATCCAACTTGTGATAGGAGGTCCGTCTCCCCCCCGATCTGTCTCCTCTGACAGGATGTGGATCTGTGTCGCATATATACTGCAGCAGGGTGGCTCTATTGCACAAAATCATGTACCTGTACATACTTTTGTGCAATAGATACTGTGAACGCATTGGACAGAGGGGGAGCCAATCAGCGAGTCACCCGCGATCATTCCCAAGAGGGGCAGAACGACGGTCTGACAGGGAAGGACACAGAGTTCTTCTGTTCCTGCTAAGCAGGAACACGGATCTCTGTGTTCCCCCAATCAGTCCATCCCCCACACAGTTAGCAAGCACCTCCTAGGGACACACTTAACCCCTTGATCGCCCCTGATGTTAACCCCTTCCCTGCCAGTGTCAGTACAATAACTGCATTTTTTTTTTTTTAGCACTGATCACTGTAATAATGTAACTGGTTTCCAAAAAAGTGTCAGTTAGATGTCCGATTTGTCCGCCATAATGTCAGTCCCGCTAAAAATCCATGATCGCCGCCATTACTAATAAAAAAATAAAATAAAAAAAAATGCCATAAAAATATCCCATCAATATACGCTTATTGGGATTTTTTTTTTTTACCAAAATTATGTAGCTAAATACATATTGGCCTAAATTGATGAGGAAATTTGATTTTTTTTTTTTTAATTATTGGGTATATTTTTAAAGCAGAAAGTAACAAATATATTGTTTTTTTTTTTTTTTAAATCGTCACTCTTTTTTTGTTTATAGCGCAAAAAATAATAATCGCAGAGGTTATCAAATGCCACCAAAAAAAGCTCTTTGTGGGAAAAAAAAGGGACATCAATTGTATTTGGATACAGCTTTGCACGACCGCGCAATTGTCAGTAGGTAATGCAGTGCCGTATCGCAAAAAATGGCCCAGTCATTAAGGGGGTAAAACCTTCCGGGCTGAAGTAGTTCATTTGCAGGAAATTCCTCTCACTTCCTGTTTTGGCTATGGGACAGGACGTGAAGAGTAATCTCTGGAATGGGACACAGATGGCAAAAATAAAAAAAATCTGACTGGTTATAACCCTCCCTTGCACTATTGAAGATGAAAAAAAAACCCAGAAAATTGTATAATACAGTAATTTTTCTTTCCTGGTGCTTATCCATAGTAGCATACATGTGGTAGTAGCCACGCCTACTTCTGACCACAGGACCAGTGCATAGCAATAAAAAGTTAACACCCACACAACAGCCCATTCCCTGTACATCAATAGGAATGAACTGGGTGGGTTCAGTATACTGGCATGGATGGGCACCAGGAAAGGAAAATTACGGTAAGTATGATCTTGTTTGTAACCTGGGGACTGCCTGTACATGTTTTCACCTGAACCACGTAATAACTGTTGCTTACTTGACATGACGGAACGGCCACTTCTGAGCATTGAAGCAATGTTGTTACAGTCAATGAGTTCCAAGGCAAAAATCAGTTCATTTTTTAAGCTTGTGACCCCGTTCTGGCCTTTTTTCAGCCACACCTGTAACATCTGATATTTTTGTTCCCTTCTATCTCTGGACAGAATTCTACACCTCTCCACTTCTTCTTTGCTGACTCTGAGGATCCTCATCAGATGAATCCAGTTATGCTCCTCCACATTCTTTATTAAAAAGTAGAGTTCATATTGTTCAAAATCTGGAAACAGAAACAACTGTTATGTTATGTCCAGTCGTGTCAGAAAAGAAAACATAATACATTGGTGGCAAAAAGAAGAACCTGCTCCAGGTGTCTGCTTCCTAATGATCTCTCCCCTCTCCAGGTGTGGGTGCAGCTCAATATGCAACCATATGCAAAAATAAAAAGGTCCGGATGGCCGCACTCCAATGAAAACGATTTCTTTATTGTTATAATAAATCCATGCAGCAAGGAAAAAACCGCTGACGCGTTTCACACCATTATGGTGTGAAACGCATCAGCGGTTTTATCCTTGCTGCTTGGCTTTAATACATTGGTGGCAGTTTGGTGTTCATAGAGCTTCAGATCAAGGTGGAGGACAATGAGAGTAAAGAACCTCAACCTGCTGCTTGCTGTCTCACATTGCTCTCCCAACTGTGCAAGGCTGATAACAATGCTTGAGATCTCTGTGCAGCACAGAGAGCACAGGAAGTTATCATCTCACTGGGTTTTGGCAGGATCAGCAGGTATTTTTTGTACTTCTTGAAGAGATTTAATAAAACACTTTCAATGTTATATTTAACAGAAGAAAAGAGACCGAATCAAAAGAATTCATTGTTAGGATTTACATGCACTTTATAGAAAGGAAAAAAAAGTGGTTACTTACGATGTATTGTTTGTCTTTGGGATATTGCTGAAAAAGGGAAATGAAGTGGCATTAGAAAAGAAAGCCTTTAAAAAAATTATTATCTGAATGTAATCTTGTTAAAAATGAAATCAGAATAAAAAAATGTATTTAGCAGAAAAAAATCTGCACTGAATAATATCAATCCAAAAATGCTATTTGATTGGATATCATACACTTTCTGAGTTATTGACCCATAAGAGATTTGCAAATCAGCAGTTGGGGCTTTACTCAGACTTTAGAATGTACATAGAACTCAAAATCTATTTTTCAGTATGGTTGACATTTTGTCTCATTGTATAAAGTTTCCCTAGGTAAATAATTTTTTATAAATCTATTGCAAAGTTTTCTTACCTGGAGATCCTGCCCATAATGGCAGCTGTTTGAGTTGCTTGTAAACTGGCCAGAATTCATTCAGTGGCTGGCCTTGATGGCCGCCTGCCGCTTGACATCCATTGACTTAGAATGCATAGAAGTCAGACCGATAAGTACCTGCCGAACAGTGCCTGCATCCAATCAGATGCAGACACTGTTGGGGTACTCTGACAGCTGTCAAAATACAATAGCGACAATGAGATTCGACCATTTGTGCTGTGTAGCATGGATATGGGTCTCAATTGGATTGTGTTTATTCTGAACAAAAATATCTATACGTGTATGGCCAGCTTGAAACCTTCCAATTATGGACAGCCTGCTATGTGTGCTACTTCAGTTAGCCATTGAGCTGCCTATCACATTTGCAGGCATGCACTGATCTGATAGGTATTCCAACAGCCAACGGAAGACATGTGTGCAGCAGGGTGACAGCATTGTTGCTAATTGCAACTATGCAGCTTAGCTCTGTCAGCCTCAAACAGAAAATGTTGTTACTGGAAGGATCTCCAGGCAAAATTGCGGCAGATTTACAAAAATTTAGCTTTTTTGTTGAATATAACAAAAATGGAAATTGAACTGACAGTCCACTGCTAGGAGGTTCAGATCAGGGCCAGTTCAACCATAAGGGTGGATTAAGCAGCTGCTTTAGGGCACCAAGATGGGGCGGGGTAAAATCTGAATCTCCAGCCACATGTTGGGGATTCAGATTTTTAAAGTGCTGTAGACATGTGCTTTAAACAAGTCGACTCTCAGCTTTCAATGTGGAAGTGATACAAGTGGCTGTAAAGCCGCTGATCACTTCCTCAAGCACCACAATGTGCCTCCAATCCCCCCCCCCCCATGCGGCCCTCATCATGATCATTGGGCTCCGCTGTCCCACCTGCAGACCCGATGCGGTCATGACAGGTGTCGTTAGGAAGGGCGGTGGGAGCTTAAAGGCTCATGGGCACGAAATGGTGTGAATGTCTCATAAAGAGATCCCGTCGCCTATATGTTATCACATTGGGGCTATTGGTCCCCTAGGTGATAGAAATAAAGTAATGTAAAAAAAATAAATATAACATTTTTTGAACATTTAAATAGACACATACATTTTTATTTTATTTTTAGAACCCCCCCACATACACAAACACGTGTTAGGTCACCTAAAGGCAAATGCCCTACGAATGTTAAACTGTATATCACCGCACACGCTGGAGTGAAGGCAATCATTTTAACATCGGAGCACCTGCGTAACTGTAAACTGATGGACTGTAGAAGCTTTTAAAGCGTTGCCTATGATAAAATTTAGGGTACAACTGTATTCGAAGTCAGGGGGCAAATTCAAACAAAAGCCAATGTGTTTGTGGGGGGGGGTCCAAGAGTGCCCCTTCATCTGCCGACAATTTGAATAGACTAGAAGTTAACTGGACCTTCAATATTATTTTTTCCAGTGTGATTGCAAGCACAGGCCTTGGTCCCCTACGAAAAGCATGCATTAAATGCACTTGTGCTGACATGGCATTTTTTAATGTATTACACTGCTGTGCACTTTTCTTTTTTTTTTTTTTTTTTTTTTTTTGTGAAATGACAGCACTGGTCTCCAGAGTGGCCCATGCTGCCAGAGACTAGAACTGTCACAAATCTGTCTCCTTTCTAGCAGCATTGTCTGATGGGGGACCTGTCTGACCACGCTGCTTAAAATCAAATGGATGAATTTAAATGGGACCACGGGCTACGTGCACTTGGTCCAAACAAAAAAAAAAAAACTGGAATGATAGATATTTTTTAAACCAGCAGATTGTTACCTCTCCATCAGTGACATAAGCAGAAAAATAAATTATATTTTACCTTCCACTGTCTTTGTCAGTTTCGAAATTTTATCTTCATAGTCTTTAATAATTTCTTGTAGACTTCTCTCGGTTGAAGGAGAAGATTGAGGAGGGGAAGCTAAAAAAAAGAAAAAAAAGAACATTTTGTGTAGCTGGTATAACATAATAACTGTGCAGCAGAAGACTGTACAAGCAACTCCAGATGGAATTCCCTATATAATGCTGCTATCTGGAACAGGGCTCACTCTCTGGCTTGATTGTCCTGCTGTCCAGGAGCACAGTGCGGAGATTCTCTTCAGAGTAGCTAGGCTAACTGAGAATCTGGGTGGCTTAGGGGCACTGGGCCTTACCTTTCTCCTAGATATAATGTATACCCTACTCCACAAAAATATATACCTTACTCCACAAAAACATAATGAGAAAGATGGGGCTGTTGGAAATAAGCAGCTAACTTCTCATCTGGACATGCCAGTGGAGGGTGATGGCCCTCTCTAATGGGCTCTCAAACAAAAGGCATGCATTTTTCTTTGATCCTCCCAAAACAAAAATATATTTTGGATTGAGTTGCTCTCTAATACTGTATTTAAATGATATTATTTTCTTAAACTGGTTCATGTGAAAAATACTTTATAAGGTAAGTATGTAGGCAGGTGTTGTAATAATGTACTGCATGTTTTAATGTTTGGTAATTGCAGGGGGTTAACTGTGGATGGCGATGCGTCAGCCTGTGTTAGGTCACTTCCCATAGTGGGGTATATGCGGGATATTTCCATGGGAAATAGGAGGTTCTGCAGTTCTGACTATCGGGAGCGATACCAGAACTTATGGGACCTCAGCATGGGAAAAGTGACGGAAGGAATAGAGACTTATGGCCAGTCTCTGAGAAGTGCAAAGCTACAGGCACATGATGCCACTGCCACAGCCAAAGTCACAATTTGTGTAATGTTCAGAAGTAGGGATGAGCCGAACCCCCCCCCCCAGTTCGGTTCGCACCAGAACATGCGAACAGACAAAAAATTTGTGCGAACATGCGGACACTGTTAAAGTCTATGGGACAATAATATTAAAAATTAAAAGTGTTCATTTTAAAGACTTATATGTAAGTTATTGCCATAAAAAGTGTTTGGGGACCCGGGTACTGCACCCGGGGGACATGGATCTATGCAAAAAAAGTTTTGAAAACTGCAGTTTTTTCAGGAGCAGTGATTCTAATAATGCTTAAAGTGAAACCATAAAAATGAAATATTCCTTTAAGTATCGTGCCTGGGGGGGTCCCCTTAGTCTGCCTGTAAAGTAACACCTCTTTCCATGTTTATAACAGTACCGCAGCAAAATGTCATTTCTAAAGGAAAAAATGTCAGTTAAAATTGCTTGCGGCTGTAATGTATTGTCCGATCCCGACAATATACATAAAAAATTATTTTTAAAAACAGCGTGGGTCCCCCCCAGTCCACTGTCTGGCCCTTCAGGTCTGTTATGGATATTAAGGGGAACTCCACGCCAAACTTTATGTGATGTCAGAGGGGTGCGGGGTCACTCGTTTACATCACTGGGTAGCCCCGTCCTTGGCTATATAACAGCTGTCACTGCAAAAAGGATGCAGTCGGTGGGACGCCTGGAGGCGGAGTTTCTCAGTTTTTGTTCTTCTATAGGCTATACACACACACTCTGCATTTAGCGTAGACTAGATATTCAGTGTAGACTCTATATTTAAATCAGTGCAGGCAGTGCATTTGAGATATATATATATATATTTTTTTTTTTTTACTCTGCATTCAGTGTAGCCTATATATTCAGTGTAGACTCTATATTTAGTCAATGCAGGCAGCGTAGTTTATATAAACAGTTTATTGAAGTGGTTAAGGGAAACCCTGTGCCAAAATGCAAAAATAAAATGGCGTGGGGGTGTCCCCCCAAAATCCATACCAGGCCCTTCAGGTCTTGTATGTATTTTAAGGGGAACCCCGTGCCATTTTTTTTTTAATGGCGTGGAGGTCCCCCCAAAATCCATACCAGGCCCTTCATGTCTGGTATGGAATTTAAGGAGAACCCTGCGCCAAAATGTAAAGAAAAATGGCGTGGGGGTCCCCCCCAAAATCCATACCAGACCCTTATCTGAGCATGCAACCTGGCAGGCCACAGGAAAAGGGAGGGACAAGAGAGTGCCCCCCTCCTGAACAGTACCAGGCCATATGCCCTCAACATGGGGCGGGTGCTTTGGGGTCCCCCCAAGGAACCTCTTCCCTATGTTAATGGGGACAAGGACCTCATGCCCACAACCCTTGCCTGGTGGTTGTGGGGGTCTGCGGGCAGGGGGCCTATCAGAATCTGGAAGCCCCCTTTAATAAGGGAGCCCCCAGATCCCACACCCCCATGTGAATGGGTAGGGGTACATTGTACCCCTACCCATTCACCAAAAAAAGTGTCAAAAAAAGTGAAAACAACAGCAGACAGTTTTTGACAATCCTTTATAAAAAAAAAAGAAAAAAATTGTCCCGCGATGTAAATCCATCGTCAATCATGGCAAATAGCACACTTGAAATTAACTCTGGACCTTTTATCTGCTCCTTGTAAATGGGATAATGAGGAAATAACAAACACCTGGCCATGGAACAGTTGAGCAGCCAATTGCCGAATTACTTTTGGTCCCTTATAAAGTGGGAGGCACATTCACCTGATTTGGATGTAAATACCCTCAAATTAAAGCTGGAAGTCTGCAGTTAAAGCACATCTTCTAAGTTTCATTTCAAATCCATTGTGGTGGTGTATAGACCCAAAAAGATTAGAATTGTCGATGTCCCAATATTTATGGACCTGACTGTGTATATATATATATATATATATATATATATATATATATATATATATATATACATATACATACATATACTAGACTGTGTATATGTGTGTATATGTGTGTATATATATATATATAATATATATATATATATAATCAAATTCACTGCCACTAACTAACCTGCCTGCCTAATCTAGCTCAAACTATCTGTCCACACACTATACAAGGCTGCTATGAAAGCATCCTTATAAAGTGTGGGGAGTGGACTAAGTCCTCCTGAGCCATGATTGGCCAAAGGCACCCTGTCTTCAGCCAATTATGGCTCTCTCAGCAGAGCGTGCTGTGATTTAGGGTCAGGTGCATGCTTTGGCCAATCATCATACAGCAATGCACTACGATCTCACAGTGCATTATGGGGCGTTCTGCGGCACTCGAATTTCCCATGAACTCCCCATATGTTCGGTTTGTTTTAGAACAAACACACCACTCGAACTGCGGGCTCATCCCTATTCAGAAGTATGTTCTAACATTTATTCAAAGGAAATTTATGTTAGCAACCTATGTTCCGCATTCTGACTGAGAAAAATTAAGAAAATATTTCAAAATATTTTAATCATGTTAATGTGAACACAGTAATTTCAGTTTAAACTGGCAAAAATGCAAGAGATGATTCACAAAATAATCTAAATGGCCATTTTACTTTAATTTTAGGATACCAAAAGCCAAGAGTGTAGACATGTTCTGGTTATACATAACAAGGAAGTAAGGGCCTGTGTCTATGGCCTTTTTTTCACACCAGATAGATTTTACATTCCTATACAAACCTAAGGATATGCAAAATTCCCTTGAAGCAACTAAGGCGCAGGTCAGAAAGAGGCCAACTGCATGTCAAATGAACCTGTCAGTTAATTCTGAATGATATTAGACACACCTCAAACTGATGCCATCAGCACAAGCCCAAGTCTTATTGACATAGTAGTAATAGTTAATTTTAAAAAATTACCATCTTCCACTGGAAAATTTAAATACTGGCACAGTTGGGCCCAAAGCCGTAGCACATTGTTACCCCATTCTTCTACAATTGGCTTGAGTACCTCTACTGTTGGAGAGAAAAAAAAACAAGCATGCTTAGTAGAAAACTAAATGTTAAATACCCAAAAAATTAATTAACAGTGACTATAGACAGAAAGGGGTTAATTTACTAAAACTGGAAAGTGAAAAATCTGGTGCAGCTGTGCATGGTAGCCAATCAGCTTCTTACTTAAGCTTGTTCAATTAAGCTTTGACAAAAAGAACTGGAAGCTGATTGGTTTCTATGTACAGTTGCACCAGATTTTTCACTCCGGTTTTAGTAAATCAACCCCTATGAGACAGTTGGGCAATCATACCATAGCTACTACAATGTTGACCTTATACACAACTGATGAGCACAGAGAATGTATACAATATGGTTAAAGGAAAACTATAATGGATTTGCATTGCGTATCAAATAACAAGGCTTACATCGGTGGACCATACAAAAGATATAGTACAGAGAAGTCCAGCATGAAAGGTGCTGTAGGCATAGGTGTGCACAGCCTATTGCATTAGGGTGTGCACCTCAAAGCTCAAACACTTATGGGTGTGTGTGTGTTTATGTGTATATGTATATATATATATATATATATATATATATATATATATATATATGACGGTGTCAGAAGGGCAGTGGATAGTGTCAATAGTTTTTATTTGTATTATTTCATTTTTTATTATTTTTAAAAACATTTTTTTTAGGAGCCCCATAAGGGGGTTCTAGTGAAATATCAGGGGGAATATGCGCCATACAGGGTGATTAGGGTGTGCCAAAACAAGAACAAGTGGTCTAAGGTTTCACATCTTTGAAATCTGATGTCACCAGAATTGGTACAATGGTTATTTTAGATCCATCGGTTTGGCAACTATTTGCTTACCTGTTGGCTCATTTACCCAGGAGGCTGAAGCCATGTTTTTCTTTCACTTTGCCTAAGAAAAAAAAACAAAAAAACAAGGAGGCAATTGTTACAATATATGAGCAACAGGCAATCATGATAATTTGTGGGCAAGGAAAAGGGAATTGTAACAATACACTTTTTGTTACAACATCTAACTTCAAGTTTCCCTAGTAGTGAGAACATGTCCAGTATAGTTGAAGAAGCTTCCTTAAAGCGGAGCGCCGCCGAATTTTTTTTTTTAAAAGTCAGCAGCTACAAATACTGCAGCTGCTGACTTTTAAAACATGGACACTTACCTGTCCAGGGCGCCCGCGATGTCGGCGCCCGAGGCCGAACCGTCTCTCCGTCCTCGGGTGCTGCCGCCTCCATCTTTGGTAAGGGAATCAGGAAGTGAAGCTGTGCGGCTTCACTTCCCAGTTCCCTACTGCGCATGCGCGAGTCGCGCAGCGCAATACGGATGGTCCCTGCTGCCTCTGGGACCCGTGTGTTTCCCAGCAGGCAGCGGGGAGGGAGCAGGAAGTGGCGTAAATAACCGCAGATTCTGCGGCTATCTATGCCGGAAGTGGGTACAGATACCTGTAATATACAGCATGAAAGGTGCTGTAGGCACCCAACAGCACGAAGGACACTTCACGTTGAAGGTAAGTACAGTCTCTTGCGCTGAGTTAAAAAAAACACTTGTCTACCAGGACAAATTTTTTGCTCAACTGTTAAAATCTGCATTTCTTGCTAGAAATGATTGTAAACCTCCCAAAAAATATATTTTCTGAAAGCAGAGACACTGGAGGATAAAATGGTGGTAGTTGCATTTTTTTATGTTGCATGATATTTGCACAGTTATTTTTCAAACGCATATTGTCAGGAAAAAATACGCTAAAATTAATTTTAGAGTAAACACAATATTATACCCAATTTATTGGTACAATATAAAAGATGGGGTTGCATCAGGAAAATAGATACCAAACATTTCAAGTCCTAAAATTGCGCACGCCTGTGGAATCGCAAAGAAAACTATGGTACCCAAAACTCTCTACAGGTGACACTTTTGGGCAAATCATTTACAGGTCATCAGTTTAGAGTTAACCATGAACTATGGCCCTAAAATTATTACTCTCACTCCATTGTTAATGACAGTACCTCAACAATTGATGTTTACATACATGTGCTCATCCTACGCTGCGCTTTTTATATGGGGTGTGTGCGGGGGTAACGGGGTTGCTTTACATTATTTAAAATTATTTTTATTTATTTAATCTAATTCTTTTTTTTTTTTCTAAACTCTTTATTTAATTTTTTATTTTATTGCCACCCCCAATGTCTCCCCCGAGTCTGAATAGTGCCACTATTCAGACTCGTTCATGTGACATAATGCATCTTGCTTCAGGGGTCATTAGACACAAGAGGGATCAGGGTTCCCCAAGTTTCTCCTGTACTCACCGGGGAAGCATTTTTCCTGTGCTCCCTGGTGTAACGAGAGAACCCAGGAACTACCGAAGGGTTCAGAGCCCAGTAAATGTGATTGAGTGGCTATAGAGCCACCTGATCACTTTTATTAGAAAGCCCTTTGCTCTTAAAACCAGTATCAAGCCTACAAGCAGCAGTTGTGTTGATTTAACCACTTGTCTACTGTAATTTTTATACACTCTCCTTGATAGACAAGTGGTTAAATAACAGCAAAAACAATAGAAGAGTGACAGCAGAACAAAACAAGTTGTCCATCAAGTCTACCCTTTTTTTAAATATTTATTTCTGTTTTTTTCTTTTCTTCAACCCAATATAGACCTAGGCTTATCCCAATCATCTTTTAATCCGCTTAATAGTGTAAGAGCCCTTGCACACTGGGGCGGGGGGCGGCGTCGGCGGTAAAACGCCGCTATTATTAGCGGCGTTTTACCGTCGGTATGCGGCCGCTAGCGGGGTGGTTTTACCCCCCGCTAGCGGCCGAGAAAGGGTTAAATACCGCCGCAAAGCGCCTCTGCAGAGGCGCATTGCCGGCGGTATAGCCGCGCCGTCCCATTGATTTCAATGGGCAGGAGCGGTAAAGGAGCGGTATACACACCGCTCCTTCACCGCTCCGAAGATGCTGCTGGCAGGACTTTTTTTACCGTCCTGCCAGCGCATCGCTCCAGTGTGCAAGCCCTCGGGGCTTTCACACTGGGATGACAGCAGCGGCACTTTCGGGGCGGTTTGCAGGCGCTATTATTAGCGCAATAGCGCCTGCAAACCGCCCCAGTGTGCAAGGGCTCTAAGTGAAAGTGTGTTCCAAGTATGCACTTCTCTTTCAGGAAATGATATACTTTCTAAGGTTAGTTTTTAATGTTTTTCCTACTTGACTGAGGGTATGTCTCCATGTTTCATGTTCTTGCTCCTAGCTTCATGCTGAAAATACTGCCTTCCTAAGGCAATACGAAGTTCCTTCTGTCTCCCCAGAAATGCCTTGCATCATTTTTGTTGCCCATCTCTGCACTTGTAATATCTTATCAATATCTTTTTATAAGTAAAAAACTGAACAAGGTATTCTAAATGAGGTCTAATTTAGGACTTATACAGGGGAATCAGGACCTCCTTCATCCTGTCGGTGACACCCCCAAATTCTATTTACTTTCCCTGCTGTCTGGCAACACAGTATGTACATTTTGCAATCCTCTGAAATTAACACTTTCCCATCAAAAACAATACATTTGGCCAAAATGTCCCAATTTTAACCAAAATAATGAATCCTCAACTCTCAGTACCCAAATAGCTAAGTTGGAATTATAAAAAAAAAAAAAAGACTGGATAAAGCAATATACATACAGGCAGCACAGTGGCTAGCACTTCCACCTGGCAGCACACTACCTGCCTGGAGTTTGCATGTTCTCCCTATGCTTGTGCTGATTTTCTCCTACACTCCAAAGACATGCTGGTAGGTTTATTGTCTTTAAATTGACTATAGTATGTGTATGAATGTGAGTTAGGGACCTTACAGCGTAAGCTCCTTGAAGTCAGGGACTGATGTGAAGGTACAATATACTGTATATGTAAAGCGCTGCATAAATTGTCTGTGCTATATACAGTAAGTACCTGCATACCTCCCAACTTTTTGAGAAGGGAATGAGGGACACCTATTAGCAAAAGTATGTAGGCATATGACACACACCTCCTGCCATGCCCACTTAACCGCTTGCCGACTGCCTCACGCAGATAAATTGCGGCAGAATGGAACGTACAGGCAAACTAACGTACCTGTACGTTGCCCTTTAAGAGACGCACGTGTGCCAAGCTCCTTGAGTAGGATCGCGGGTCCCGTGGACTCAATGTCTGCGGGGATACCCGCGATCGTCTCACGGAGAGAAAGAACGGGGGAATGCTGATGTAAGCAAGCATTTCCCCATTCTGTCTAGTGACACTGTCACTGATCACCGCTCCCTGTAATCGGGAGCTGTGATCAGTGACGTGTCACACATAGCCACGCCCCCCCCCCCCAGTTCGAATCACTCTCTAGGACACACTTAACCTCTTAACTGCCCCCTAGTGGTTAACCCCTTCACTGCCAGTGTCATTTACACAGGAATCAATGCATTTGTATAGCACTGATTGCTGTTTAAATGACAATGGTTCCAAAAATGTGTCAAAAATGACCGATGTTTCCGCCATAATGCCGCAGTCATGATAAAAATCGTTGATCGCCGCCATTACTAGTAAAAAAAAATTAATAAAAATGCCATAAAACTATCCCCTATTTTGTAGACGCTATAACTTTTGTGTAAACCAATCAATAAACGCTTATTGCGTTTTTGTTTTTTTTTTACCAAAAATATGTAAAAGAATACGTATCGGCCTAAACTGAGGGAAAAAAGTGTTTTTCTATATATTTTTTTGGGGATATTTATTGTAGCAAAAAGTAAAAACTATTGCGTTTTTTTCAAAATTGTTGTTCTTTTTTTGTTTATAGCGCAAAAAATAAAAACCGCAGAGGTGATCAAATACCACTAAAAGAAAGCTCTATTTGTGGGAAAAAAAGGACGTCAATTTTGTTTGGGAGCCACGTCGCACGACCGCGCAATTGTCAGTTAAAGCAACACAGTGCCGAATCGCAAAAAGTGCTCTGGTCTTTGGCCAGCCAAATGGTCCGGGGCTTAAGTGGTTAAAGGAGAATTAAACAAAAAAATGATTAGTTAAACCCACAAGTGCTTTTTTACCACTACTATTCATTTATACTGGCTTCTGAAATGTACAAATGCAGAAATTTAAAGGTTGGATGAAAGGTTTAACATGACTTTTTGAAAGATAAATAGTGCATTTTTATATACAACTATATAGATCAGACCAAATGAGGGACAAATGAGAAATAAAGAAGGACAGAGGAACTTTTTTTTTCCAAATCAGGGACAGTCCCTCGAAATCGGGGACATTTGGGAGATATGGTATCTGTAATAAATAAACTATGGTTACAAAATGAACTGCATATTTCACATAGCAGTGACAAGAATATAACAAAAAGGTAACTAGATCAATAAAAAAGTCAAACAAGAAAGGTGAGATCAGCTGTTATGACACAACCCTAGGTTTTCGGCATTATGGACATCTGATCTTATCTGTAAATCACATACCTTACTGGCAGCATACAGTTGAAGTTCATGCTACCATTAGATGTTATATTCTTAGTGTTATATTCCAGTATCTTTTCAGAAATCTGGAGAGTCCCCCTGCTTTACCAGGAAATGCTGCTGTACTAAAATATCACAAAGTGTCACCTTTTAAAAAGCAGTGTGATAAACAATAGCATGTGTAAATGTAGCTGTATAGTTTAGTTTTGGATAGTTGTGAAGGCTTAGAACTCGTGATTGTTTTTTAATAGCTATTCGAGGCTCCATTAGGCTGCATTCACACCTGAGCGTTTTCAGCTCAAAAAGCACTCGTAAAACGCCCAAAAAAATGCCTGAAAAACGCCCAACAAGCAAAATCCCATTCATTTAAATGGCACCTGTTCACATCTGAGTGTTTTGCCACCTGAAGCAAAACGCCTTAAAAACGCCCTAAGCTCAAAAAAGAACATGAGCTTCTTTGGGGCAGATTACAGGTGTTTTTCTGCCTTTTACATTGGTGATCTGAACAAAAACGCAGTAAAAAACGTTGCAAAATCGTGGTAAAAACGTGCGACTTTGAAACGCTCAGGTGTGAATGCAGCCTTAGAGAAAGTTCCCCCTCACTTATTGTCCTCATGATGAGAGTTTCTACAGATAAAAACTCTGTAATCTTCCTCTCTGGTCACACAGAGCTGCCTATAGAGGGGTAGAGCTGTAACTGGCCTGGGCCAACATGGAGGGGAATTTTTCAATACCTTTGGGGCATGCAGTGCTGGATTTATAAGGGGGCAAAAGGGGAAACTGCCCTGTGCCCCATGACAGAAGGGCCCTGCCATACAAAAATAATACAAAACAATGTAAATAAGTTATAGAAAAGTAATAGAAAACACATAATCAAATATAAAATATATAGTAAAAAACAACTTTCTTTTATCACATGTATCTTGGGAAGTAAGATTTTGCCAGCCACCATTTGTAAAAGTTTTTACTCTGGACTAGTATATTGTATTATTTTTAACAACACATTTTGGCAGCTCAAGTGAACCACACATAGAGCGCTTACACTCTTAAGGAAGGTGGCCTTTGACTGTGTGTGCCCACTCGTGATCTGAGTGATGTTGTGACATGCATTTTAAAAATGTGTGACTGTCATTGAGAATGTAAACCAACCCAGTGTATTTAGGACCCCCCTGAACCTGAATTACTACGAGCCCCCCAAGGTCAAAGAGAGCAAATTATTTACTCATTTTGGGAGCAGACCAACAATTCGTGCTTCGTGCTGCAGCTCCCAACATGTTCCAGCCTCTTCTACTATATCAATCTGCCAGGGCAGGCCATTTAAATGTCAGAAGCCGCAGCACGGAGGATTATTCCACCTATCTTGAAAATGAGAATAGTGGAGCCCTCTCTATCCCTGGCCCCCACTGCTGAGCTGATGGGGCCTGGGGAAGTTAATTAATTGCTAAAGTGGAGTTCTGCCCCCCCCCACCAAAAAATTAAAAGTTAACAGCTACAAATACTGTAGCTGCTGACTTCTAATATTAGGACACTTACCTGGCCTGGAATCCAGCGATGTCAGCACCCCAGTTGATGTTGCCATTGGCTCTCGGGTGCAGCCGCTGCCATTCGTGGTGAGGGAAACTGGCAGTGAAGCCTTTTAGCTTCACAGCTGGTTCCCTACTGTGCATGCACGAAGCCTGCTGCGCTTTCTGAATGGCGCAGCGGCGGGGGAGGGAGGAGGGGGGCCGAACTTCCGGGGAACCGCGCCACATCTTACTGCAGCCAGGTCTCCCGGAAGTGGGGACTGGTACCTCTCAAAAACAGGTACCTGTTCCCCCCCTCCCCCCGGAAAGGTGCCAAAGGAGGGGGGGAGGAAGCAGATAAGCAGAGCTTTCCCTTTTGAGCGGAGCTCTGCTTTAAAGTCTCTTTTTGGTGTGGGGTGGAGGGGGCTGGTCCTGTCAGGAGGGATGTATGATGGGGTCCCTGTCAGGTAGGCTGTATGGAGCTCCACAAATTCTATTGTGGGTCATGAGGCCATATACCAGCAGATTTTCTATTTCAATATTTTTATTGATTTCCATCATTGAAAAACAAAATAACATTAGAACTTATGTTAATGGCCTGCAAAGCCTCACATAGAATCATGACAGTACATATCGGGTAAAATTAATGTGATATGATAGATTCGTTTTAGCTTACAATTGTCAAACAATTTGAATAGCTAACAATAACAATCGGAAATATATGTAAGAGGAGTAGAGACAAGTAAATACTTAGAATCTCCTTGTGGATTACATACTGATCTCCATTACAAATAAAAAGTATTCCAGCATGCTGGAGGTCGGTGCCCACCCCACCTCAACTGAAACCCCCCGCCACCCTATTGGGTTCACGCTGTGGACTGGGCAAATCCGGCCATGCCAGCCAGACAACAACCTCGTTATCCATAACCTGGACCTCTTTCAGACTTGGTCTTAGGAGGATTGGAGAAGTCCCTACTCCGCAACCCGGTTAAATCTCAATTTTTATTTAGGTAATCGAAAGAACTTAAAATCGTAATTTAATTGTTACCCTTCATTCATCTTGCCAAGAAAGAGTTTCTCAATGTAAGACTTTGAAGTTTGACTCTTTTCCTTCGTTTTATTGACAATTATAAAAGACAGGGGAGAGGAAGAGATAGAGTCTGGGACAGTCAGGCAGAATTCCCGGAGGAGAGGGAGTAGAAGGAGAAAGGAGTAGTGGGGGGTTCCCTTTAGAGGGGGTTATGTCCAGGATAAAGCGGTACTTTGATGCATTCTGCTCAGGGTTCCCAGGTTCATTCAAAGAGATGGACTTTACCTTGAAGTTTGGCCACTATTTGTTCCTGGGACTTGATCCAGGAAATATTTTATTTTGTTGCCAGTAGTGACATTGAGAATTTCTTCCAGGCACCTGTAATGGTAATTTTAGCACCCAAGAGCATGAAAAAGATTAAGGTCTGAGCACTTTTAAGGCGCTTTATCAACCCTGTGGTTCAAAAGGGCGGTTGTCGATTCCTGAGGGACCTCTAACCCCGTAACTTTGCATATTAAGTGGAACACCCTGTTCCAGTAGGACCTGATACGTGGACATGTCCACCTGGTATGGTACATGGAGCCGGTCATGTTGCACCCTCTTAAGCATAGGGGGGACAACCTAATGCCTTATATCTGGAAAAAACCTGGACAATCTAGCTGGAACATAGTACCACCTTGTGAGGATTTTGATACTGGCTTTGATTAAGGAGATATTCATAATACCCTAGTAGGACCTTTGGAATGCATGGAATGCATAGAACCATTTCTCCGGGCCTATGTGGATTTCCAGATCTGACTCCCAGGATTGGGCGTAGGAAGGCTTGGAGGTATTGTCTGCCAAGGAGGTGTATTTGATAGAGATACCTCCCCTCTGATCCATCATATTGGCATACCATAATTCATAGTTAGTAGGTTTGGGAGGTTCAGGCTTGTTTAACCAGATGGAGTGTAAAAAATGGTTGATCTGGGAGAGTCTGAACCTCCCAAGTTCGGCATTTCGAGTTTACTAGTACAGTACCCCAATGTTATAGGCCCCAGTGAGGTAAGGAAATGTCCAATTTTAAATAGTCCTTTATTTAGCCACCATTTGAAGGCTAAGATATTCATGCCTGGAGGAAATGCTGGATTTTGATATAGATGTGCAAGAGGTTTCATGTCGGATATTAGAGTCTTCTGTTGATGGGGTGAGTCACAAAGGGCTAGGGAATGAGATGAGTGTGGGGGCCAACACTGTGGGTCATAGTTTTGGAGGACACCAGAAGACATAATTTAGTGTGTGGGAAGGTATTGCCTGCGTTCCCTAGTGACCCAATCTGGCTTAGGACCTTTAGAGTATGCTATGGAGATTTGGATCAATTGTGCGGTCTGGTAGTACCACCATAAGTTGGGTAGTCCCAATCCCCCCTGTTTTTTAAGAGGAAAAAGGCTTTCTTTATTACATCGATGACCCTTTTTTACCCAAATAAATTTAATTATTTTGGATTGAACTTTCCAGAGTGACTTTTTCTGCAGCGGTATGGGGAGGGCGCGAAAAACGTATAACAAGCGTGGTAGTAGTGTCATCTTGACCGCGTTAATCCTCCCTAACCAGGTTAGACCACACTTCGACCATGCCTTTAATTCCTCTTCTACTTTTCAGAACATTGGGGGGAAATTAGCTGAGAATACATTTTCCATTTTAGCAGGCAGTTTGATTCCCAAGTATGGGATAGTGTTTGGTGCCCAGGTAAATGGAAAGTGACCCTTTAGCTCAGGGGTGTCCAAACTATGGCCCTCCAGTTGTTCAGGAACTACAATTCCCATCATGCCTAGTAATGTCTGTGAATTTCAGAGTTTTACAATGCTTCATGGGAAGTGTAGTTCTGCAACAGCTGGAGGGCCGTAGTTTGGACACCCCTGCTTTAGCTGATCTATTAATGCAGTAGGGACTGAGATATTTAATTCTGCAGATTTAGCGACGTTTACCTTTAAGGCCTGATAACCTGCCGAAGTCTTTTAGTAGTTGAAGCAGATTGGGTGTGGAGATTAGTGGGGAGGTGAGAAAAAGCATTAAATCATTCCCTTAATGTCAGAATTGGAGTAGTGACCCATCAGACGAATTTGAGTAAAGTGAATAAACTGTACCCAGGAATTTAGGGCCAAAGCCCCACCTCTCTAGTATTTCAAAAAGAAAGTGGCAGGAGATGGAGTCAAAGGCCTTTTGGAGGTCAATTGATCATAGGAACCTTGCTGGGTTCCCCCATCCCACCTGGAGTTGAGGATGGATATTACATCTATAACCCTACTAATCTGGTCCGGTCCCTGTATCCCAGGATGAAGCCCACCTGGTCCTTATGAATATACTTTGTGATAAAGCTTAAAAGTCTCATTGCTAGGATTTTGGTCATTATTTTTAGGTCATTTTTAATCACTTGCCGACCGACTCGCGCGATACACGTTGGCAAAGTGACACGGGTGCGCAAAACAACGTACCCGTACTTTGCTGCGTCATCCGTGGCTAGCGGGCATGCACGGGTCCCGTGGATTGATGTCTACTGGTGGCCCGCGATCGTGGCATGGAGAGGCAGAACGGGGCAATGCTTATGTAATCAAGCCATTTCCCTGTTCTGCCTAACAACATGACAGGGATCTACTGCTCCCAGTGATCGGGAGCAGTGATCTCTGCCATGTTCTAGTGAGCCCACCCCCCCTACAGTTAGAACATGCTGAGGGAACATAGTTAACCCCTTGATCGCCCCCTAGTGTTTAATCCCTTCCCTGCCAGTGACATTTACACAATAATCAGTGCATTTTTATAGCACTAATCGCTGTATAAATGCCAATGGTCCCAAAATAGTGTCAAAAGTGTCCGAAATGTCGCAGGCACGAAAAAAAAAACACAGATCGCTGCCATTACTAATAAAAAAAATTATTAATAAAAATGCCATAAATCTATCCCCTATTTTGTAGACGCGATAACTTTTGCGCAAACCAATCAATATACGCTTATTGCGATTTTTTTTTGTTTTTACCATAATATGTAGAAAATTACATATTGGCCTAAACTGTGGAAGAAATTTGTTTTTTTATATATTTTTGGGGGAAATTTATTATAGTAAACAATATTGCTTTTTTCAAAACTGTCGCTCTTTTTTTGTTTATAGTGCAAAAAATAAACACCGCAGAGGTGATCAAATACCACCAAAAGAAAGCTCTATTTGTGGGAAAAACAGGACGTCAATTTTGTTTGGGTACAACTTCGCATGACCGCGCAATTGTCAGTGAAGCAGTGCCGTATCGCAAAAAGGGCTTGGTCAGAAAGGGGGTAATTTCGAATTTCGATCTTTATTTATGGGGGCTCCATCCCGGAGAGGATTAAAGAACCGAGTCATGAAGGAAGAAAGGGCATGTCCAAATTTCTTATAATAGCATACTGATAAACCATCTGGGTCTATCAGTGTTGTGTTTTTATGACCTCCTGGACTTCCTCCGACAAGTAAGGTTGTTCAAGGATTTCCATGTGGTTACGGGATATTTTAGGGAGGGGTATGTTTTGAAGGAAATAATCAAATTTAGAGGGAGAGGTGTGCGATTGATCCCTATAGAGCTTGTTGTAGAACTTTTTGAATGTTTCCAGGATCCGGATGGGATTTTGAGTTAGGTCACCTGATTCAGAACGTATCTTGGGGAATGCTACAGTACGTGGCTTTGGGCTAATTTTTGTCGCTAATTTGGAGCCAATTTTGTCCTCTTGTGAATAAAATTTTGCTCCAAACCTTCAAAGGTGTTTCTCTGCTGCTGTGGTCAAGGCTAAGTTAAGGTGCAGTTTCCCTCTGATTACTGTTTTGTGGACCGCCCATAGTGTAGCTGGTGAAACCGTATTGTTATCATTATCTGTGAAGTACTCTTTCAGGGCTTTTTCTAATAATGTACATTGTATCGGGTTGCTGAGAATTGCTTCATTTAGGCACCATTTGGACATTCCCTTGACCCCTAGTGGGCGCTGTATTAATAGAGTTACCATGGAGTGGTCAGACAGGGTCGTGTCACGGATTGTGGAAGAGGGAGCTAGAGGGGACATCGTAGATTGTAAGAAGATGTGATCTATCCTGCAGTATGTATGGTGAGGGGCTGAATAGTGTGTGTAATCCCTGACATGAGGGTTCAGTTCCTTCCAGATATCTATTAAGCCGTATGAGTTAGGAAGCTGTGCTATTTTTAAGCTCTGTTTGGGAGGTCGCTTCATTTTCGGGATCCCTCTAGGCGATTTGTCCATGGAGGGGTCGAATGGAATGTTCGAGTCTCCTCCCATTACCACTGTACCCTTACAGTGTGGCTGTAGGGTTTTCATCAGAGTTTCAAAAAAACTCCCTTGACCCTTGTTAGGGGCGTAGTATGTGATGAAAGTATAAATCCCACCATCTATAGATGCCTCTACCAGGAGAAATCGTCCATCTGGGTCTTTGATCACATTAGAGGGGGAAAAGTATAAATGTTTGGAAAAGCAGATAGCTCCCCCTTTTGTTTTGTTTTCATCATTAGCTAAAAAGAATTGTGGGTAGCTTTGGTGGATAAATGAAGGACTGTAAGAGATAAGGAAGTGAGTTTCTTGTAAAAGAATCACATCCGTTTTTAAGGTGTGATATAGTTTTATATAGAAAAATGTCCTTCTTTTAACTGGGGAATTAATCCCCTGACCATTATAGAATACTACCTGTAGCTTCACCTTACCATTTGTGGGATTAGCCATGGATCAGAGGGTAGTAGCTCGTAAGAAATAAAGGGCTCACCTTATGCAGGCAAAAGCACCGTGGGAGTGAAAACAGTTTGGTTCCTTCACTCCGCAGATTGGAAAGTTCCTGGAACGCTTCAAGGACAAAAGAACACTGGGAGAGAAAGAAAGGGAAAGACAAAAGAGAAAGTAAAGCGTAGAGGGTTGAAGAAAAGAAAGTCATTTAGTAAATATACCTAAAATTCCCACACCCACTCAGGTCAGGAAGGGACCAGCTGCTTCCTGGTCCAAACCAGAAAAAGGATGATATTCCCCTAACAGGGGAATATCAGTCTGACCCTGAGGGAGTAACATGGATCCCTTGACTTCAGGTGGAGGCGCATTGCACGCGCAACCGCTACCCAGTTTAAAACATTTTCAACAACACAAAAAACAGTAATATATGAACAGCAACCTGTCCCCAGCCATAAGTTAAAGGTGTGATCCATGTGGTAAACCCCCTGATCCCCGCAAACCCTTCACCCTGTCCCCCAAGGTAAGGATAGGTTTTCAGAGGCTGGGGAGACAGGGGACAATCACACTTACCACCCTGGGAACTTAAATTAGAACTATCAACTGTGCTCGCTAAACTTAGGCCTCCTGTCCTGAGGGCAAGAGTTCAGGTTAATACACAGCATAGGACCTTGTATGTGCTAACGCTGCAGGTAAACCTAAGTGAGACTGTAGAAAGCAGGCGACCCAGCTCGGTTTGTTATGATAACTGTAAGTTCATAACAGTAGACTTCAGAGCTGGGCATAAACATGAATTCAGGCCTAACTTACTCTCCCGGGAGACTACTTCGGGGTCTTAGTGCGCTACCTGTGCCTAAACTGTGGAGGGTCATATCAATAAAGTGTAAAGGAAAAGTTAGCCTCTAAAGTTCAGTTCCTGAAGGTGTAAAGCTGGACATCCTTGTCCACATCCTGGGCCTCTTCCTCAGGTAGGATGAGCTTCCCCCGACCTTTTTGACTGTTGTTGCTGCCCGACTGGGGTGAGAGGACTCCTGGAGATAGCCTTTTCGCAGAAGAGGAAACTCTGAAGGTAGATGGGATTGGGGTCTCTTGTGTGATCAGTCTCGGGTGTAAAAGCAAACGTTCACCCTCTGTGAATGATAAGAAACCAAAGGGCTTGTTCCGATGAGAGAAGTTCAGCCTGAAGGGGAAGGACCAGCGGTAAGTAATTTCTTGTTGCATCAGCACTTCAAGAAGTGGTTTTAAGGAACGTCTTTTTTGGACTGTATAGGGAGACAGATCCGCAAAAATCTGGATTTGATGACCTTGGATAGTGAGCTTGTCAGCCTTGCAGGACCTTTTCATTACCTCTTCTTTTACCACGTAAAAATGGGGTTTGACAATAAAGTCCCATGGTAGGCCATCCGTGCATAATGGTTGCAAGGCTCGGTGGGCTCTGTCAAGCTCCAGGCGATGTTCTGGTATGGCGGGGATTAAATCTTTTATCAGCTTACAGACTTCCGCTAGTACCTCCTTGACTGACTCGGGTAGGCCCCAGATTCTAAAATTATAGCGTCTCGACCTGTTTTCCAGGTCATCACTTTTGGACATTGCAGTCTCTAAGTGATCCTGGAGATTCTGGATTCTGTCTGAATTTTGATTAATCTTGGCAACCGATTGGTCTGTTTTCTTTTCTATTGTGTCTATCCTATTCTCCAATTTGTTGGAGGTCAGCATGTATGGAGTTAGTGATCTATGCTGCTGTTTGGGCCAGGCCCTTTGAAAGCATGCTGGCAAAGGCCTCCATCATGGAGGGGAAGTTGAGGGGGTGAGGGGATAGCCGGGTGCCCTGGAGTGCTTGGGGTAGATAAAACATTGCTCAGTGGTGATAGATTGAGGCCTCCCATCGTTTTCCCAATCAGGGATTCAGTGGATGCTGGGGAGTGAGTGGAGTGCTGCCAGGTACTTACAGTACTGTGTTGTGCTTCTGTGGGAGCGGTGTGAGGCTTGTCATGTCCTGTGCTGCGTCCTGATCAGCATTGGATTCCTCTGCCTCCCGGGCCAGGCCTTGTGTAGTTGCGGGCGCCATCTTGATTCGGCCGTGCTGTGCATGTGCCAAGTTCAGATGGCTTGAGAGGTCCCTGCGTGCTGATCCCGTTGTCATCGGGTGGTTCCTGGGGTATTCCTCTCTCTTTTGGTAGCTGTGTGGGCTGGGACAGTGTTCTTGTGTGCCGTGGCTGGGTTTAGGGAGCCGTCGAGGTGCGGAGCTCCAGGGCTATGCGGCCATCTTGGACGCTTCCGCGCATGCGCCTCCATACTAGCAGATTTACAATCAAACCTTTGTACCAAAATTCATACAGACATTTGTATGAAAATTCCCATAGTACATTTGAGTGTCTTTCAAAAGTACTTCAAAACCTTGCTTTTACCATTTGATTTTGGAATGAATGTTATTTCCTTGAATGAAAACCACATTTACTGTTAGAAATTTGTATGAAAAATTATTTCCATCCTACCCCTTAGAATTTTCTCTTCACTGTGATAGAAAACTAATGTCGATTTGACCCAGCTAAGGATTTGAAATTTGAATGAACAGTCCTGAAACAATAGCTTTAAGCTGGCCATAAACTGCTTGAATTTTGCAGCTTCCAGGTTGAATTGGCCAAAATTGTAGCTGTGAGTGTCCCTCTCGGCACCACCCATCACAACATGTCACATACCTGGTAGAAGAACCTGTGTGCCCCTGTGTTTTTAAGTAAGGGTGGGCTACCTCCAGGCTCACCTGCCTTCTATCTATCCATTAGAATGCATGTGTTTCTACTATGGAGGCTCTCATAAATTGGCTCTGCAGCTTACGCATGTATTTGCAAATGTGTGCTAACCCCTGTTTTTAACACAAACTGACAATCAGGACTTTCTTGGTACCACTTGTACAGATAATACTCTCACAGAATAAAACTGAATATATTTTTTATCACAAAAAAAGAAAAAAAATGAAAATGAAAACACTTCTACATACAAATATAAATAAATGGTTTAAAAAACAGACATAACTCCTTCAAAGAGACTATGTCAATAGGAGAAATGCCCCCTATAAAAAGGGGGGAACTATATTCAATGTTACACTAGTCTTTCTCAACATGTTTCGCAGGATAACCACTTCTTCAGGAGTTTGAGAAGGAGTGAAAATCTATAAGTAAACAGAAATACATGATAACACACACATATGATATACAACTCGGGCACATGTAGGGCCATTTGTACACACATAACTATGCATGCACATTGGATCACACATACTCTTAATTACACTATAGCTACACATTAAACAGATTATAGAAATTAGCCTCATACAGTGCACCAGCCACCAACCAAAAAACAGAAGTAGAGACAGAAATGGCCCCATATTTTACATAGTCCGCATCCAGAGGGGGCGAATGTCCCAATAACAAAAGTCTCCCCGGCGGATGTGGGGGTCAGGGGGTAACAAAAAATAGATCCTAATATAATGAGAATATATACGATGACTAAGAATCAGATAAATGTCTTACTAGAAAGTGTGTAGACAGCAACATGATACATATACACACCTCGTATAGAGAGCATGTAGTCAAAAACTGCCAGTGTGTATGTGGGCCAAGAATGAGTAAAGATGCTGGGTACTCTTAAGCACAGGTCCCTGATGCCTAAATAAAGCATGATGTCATTATATTGTGTATATATATCAGTGTGCCTTTAAGAATGAATAAAATAAAATAGGTGCATAAATAGGGGATAGGTACCCCTCTCCCTGTGATGTGTATTCCTGGTGGTGATGTTTGGATAGATTGAGCTTATAGGTAAGACGCTACTGTGCAGCCCTTTTATGGGATACAATACAGGTAAAACACGTTTGTGGCCATTGTTAATGGATCTGTGTTATACCTTTTGTTGTCTCAGGCTCCTGTGTGCTGGGGGCTGTGTTATGCTTTACATCCTTATGCTTTACAACGTATTGAATGGGATTGGAATCATTGGAATTTACTAGGAGCTTGATGTCTATACCTAGGTGTGGACTTATCCCTTTATCCAGCCAAAGCTCAATCTGAGAGGTTAGGTGTTTTTTTATTTTATTTATTTCGATCTTAAAGGCACACTGATATATTTACACAGTATAATGACATCATGCTTTATTTAGGCATAAGTGACCTGTAAGTTAATAGTACCCAGCGTCTTTACTCATTCTTGGCCCACCTACGCCCATCGCTAGTTTTTGACTACATGCTCTCTATACGAGGTGTGTATACAGTGCCTTGCAAAAGTATTGACCCCCCCCTTGGCATTTTTTGTGTTTTGTTGCCTCACAACTTGGAATTAACATGGATTGTTTGAGGATTTGTATCATTTAATTTACAGAACATGCCCACAGCTTTGAAGATGTTATTGGTTGTTTGCTTCACAATAATTAAAAAAAAGACAAAATAACAGAAAAAGTCAATGTGCATAACTATTCACCCCCCTAAAGTCAATACTTTGTAGAGCCACCTTTTGCAGCTATCGCTGCTCCAAGTCGCTTTGCATAAGTCTCTATGAGCTTGCCACATCTAACCACTAGAATTTTTGCCCATTCCTCCTTGCAAAACTTTTCCAGCTCCTTCAAGTTGGATGGTTTGCGCTTGTGAACAGCAATCTTTAAGTCTGACCACGGATTTCTATTGGATTTAGGTCTGGGCTTTGACTAGGCTATTCCAACAGATTTACATGTTTCCCCTTAAACCACTCAAGTGTTGCTTTAGCAGTGTGTTTGTCGTCATTGTCCTGCTGGAAGGTGAACCTCCGTCCTAGCCTCAAATCACACACAGAGTGGTACAGGTATTGCTCAAGAATATCCCAGTATTTAGCACCATTCATCTTTCCCTCAACCCTGACCAGTTTCCCAGTCCCGACTGCTGAAAAACATCCCCACAGCATGATGCCGCCACCACCATGTTTCACTGTGGGGATGGTGTTCTTTGGGTGATATGATGTGTTGGGTTTGCGCTAGACATAGCGTTTTCTTTGATGACCAAAAAGTTAAATTTTAGTCTCATCAGACCAGAGCAGCTTCCTCCATACATTTTGGGAGTCTCCCACATGCCTTTTCGCAAACTGTGCCATTTTATTTTTTGCTGAAAGTAATGGCTTTCTTCTGGCCACTCTGCCATAAAGCCCAACTATGGAGCGTACGGCTTATTGTCGTCCTATGTACAGATACTCCAGTCTCTGCTGTGGAACTCTGCAGCTCCTCCAGGGTTACCTTAGGTCTCTGTGCTGCCTCTGATTAATGCCCTCCTTGCCTAGTCCGTGAGTTTTGGTGTGCGGCCGTCTCTTGGCGGGTTTGCTGTGGTGCCATGTTCTTTCCATTTGGTTATGATAGATTTGATGATGCTCCTAGGGATCATCAAAGATTTGGATATATTTTTATAACCCTGACTTGTACTTCTCAACAACATTGTCCCTTATTTGTTTGGAGAGTTCCATGGTCTTTATGGCAGTGTTTGGTTAGTGGTGCCTCTTGCTTAGATGTTGCAGCCTCTGGGGCCTTTCAAAAAGGTGTGTGTATGTAATGACAGATCATGTGACACTTAGATTGCACACAGGTGGACATCATTTTACTAATTATGTGACTTCTGAAGGTAATTGGTTGCACCAGAGCTTTTTATGGGCTTTATAACAAAGGGGGCAAATACATACACACATGCCAATTATCAGTTTTTTATTTCTGAAAAACAGTTTTAGCTATATATTTTTCTAATTTTACTTCACCAACTTAGACTATTGTAGTTCTGATCCAAACAAAATAGGTAAAAAGCAGGAGTATAAGGACTATAGGCAGAGGCTTGCAGCAGCCAGTCCAGCAGCTATAGGGACAGAGACAGAGTGGAAAATGATTGGTCAAAAAGTGACTGCATCCAATCAATTACAGTTACTGTTCCAGTATTTAGTAATGGATCCCAGCCGACTGATCAAAAAAAACTGAACAGATTCCCTCATCCACACAATTGAGATGGATGGAGAAAGCCTCCTGCTGGGCTATTGTTTTCTGACAGAATACACTGATCAGCACTGCAGCCGATTGGCTGCATGCACTCATCGAGTGGAAATTTTTCAACATTTCTGTTGGAGAGAAGACAATTGTCAGATGCATTGAAATTCAGACGTTCCCTTTTTTAGATTCATTTTCCTTGAAACACATTATGCTCGCCCCCTCCCAACATCACCATAGAATCCTGCCGGCTGTAATCTTCACAGTGTGGCTGAAGACGCTGCTGGTCCTTTCTCTCCATACTACCTGCTGGTGCTTAGGAGCCCCTGCTGCTACATGCTTAGGGGCCACCCATTGCCTCCATGTACCTTCAGCTAATCAGCTCTGGTGTCGCAACCTGCTGTGTTACTATCCACTGGTGGATTGGTGATTTATGACCTGTAACTGTGTTGCATTCAAGAAAGGTGTTTTTTTTTTCTTGATATTAACGACTTGCCGACTGGCGCACGCCAATATACGTTGGTAAAGTGGCACAAAACAACGTACCTGTACGTCGCTGCATCATCCGCGGCTAGCGAGCGTGTGCACGCCGCGGGAGCGTGCCCGTGGATCCCGCAGACTTGATGTCCGCCGGTGGCCCGTGATCGTGGTACGGAGAGGCAGAACGGGGAGATGCCTATGTAAACAAGGCATTTTCCTGTTCTACCTAGCAACACGACAGGAATCTACTTCCCCCAGTGATCGCGAGCCGTGATCTCTGTCATGTTTTAGTGAGCCCACCCCCCCTACAGTTAGAACATGCTGAGGGAACACAGTTAACCCCTTGATCGCCCCCTAGTGTTTAACCACTCCCCTGCCAGTGACATTTACATAGTAATCAGTGCATTTTTATAGCACCGATCGCTGTATATATGCCAATGGTCCCAAAAGTGTCCGATCTGTCCGATGTCACAGTCACGATAAAAATCGCAGTTCATCGCCATTACTAATAAAAAAAAAAATTATTATTAAAAATGCCATAAATCTATCCCCTTTTGTAGACGCAATAAGTTTTGCGCAAGCCAATCAATATATGCTTATTGTGTTTTTTTTTTTACCAAAAATATGTAGAAGAATACATATTGGCCTAAACTGTGCAAGAAATTATTTTTTTTTAATTTTTTATATATTTTGTTGGGGATATTTATTATAGCAAAAAATAAAAAATATGGCTTTTTTTCAAAATTGACGCTCTTTTTTTGTTTATAGCACAAAAAATAAAAACCTCAGAGGTGATCAAATACCACCAAAAGAAAGCTCTATTTGTGGGAAAAAAAGGACGTCAATTTTGATTGGGTACAAAGTCACACAACCGCGCAATTGTCAGTTAAAGCGGCACAGTGCCGTATCGCAAAAAAGGGCTTGGTCAGGAAGTGGGTAAATCCTTCTGGGACTGAAGTGGTTAACATCAGTGACCTTCTTTTTGCTATTTTCTGCTTTGTGAGGTGATCCTACCCAGATCTTATGGGAGCTGCAGAGGTGAACCACATTCCATCCATCCCTTCATCCTTCCATCATCCATCGATCCACTTTTCATTCTCCCCTCTACCATTCATGTACTATTGCAATAACTGCTTCTACACCACAGACTCTCAGTGTGTTTATCCATGTGTGTGTGTGACTAATTGTCATTACATAGTAAAGAGGAGTGCTGGATGTTTTGTGTAATTTTTACACGTTTCTTTTGTTTTTGATTGTGTTAAAGAGGAGTTCCACCCGAGGTCCAGTCAAAAAAAAAAAAGTAAAAGTCAGCAGCTACAAATACTGCAGCTGCTGACTTTTAATTGGACACTTACCTGTCCCAAGGTCCAGCGATGCGGGGGATCGAAGCCCCGCTCATCTCCCCCTCTGTTCAGCGGCTGGACTTAGGGCGCAGGCGCCGTGTACAGCTGATTGTAGATTTTGTGCTTTGGCTATCTCCGGCGGCTGATAGTAGTTCGTACTGCGCAGGCGCTGCGCCTGCGCAGTACAGGGGGGGAACTTATCCGCCGAGGGAACTTTCTCAGCAAAACACCAGCATTGCAACTGTGGGCGTCGGGCTGTGGCTTCACAGCCTGGCACTCAATGCGCATGCGCGAGCGGCGCCGCGTGCCGTGATTGGACGCTCAGTCCCAGATGATTGACAGGAGGGAGGGAGCAGAGCTGAGCCCTTCCTGTGCCGAGGGGGAAGTGATGTCACCACCCCAGGCACTGGAAGAGGCAGACTACGAGGGACCCCCTAGCAACAGGCATTTAGAGGTAAGTAAAAAAAAAAAAAATATATATATCCAAATGTTTTTTTTATTTTTTTTTAAGATTTTTCATGTAGTTTTTTTTTTTTTTTTTTTTGGGTGGAACCCCACTTTAAGGCAAGCCTTTCATTTTCATTGCATCGCACTTTTTCAAGAGAACAAAAAAGTACATGCAACATTTTTTCTAGCACAGTGCACCATGTGTGTTGAGGTGTCCTGCAACACATGTGCATCTTCATGGGTTGGGGTGCCAACTAAGATAAATCGCACTACAAAGCGCTAACGCATGTACTGTGTATTGCACTAACACACACTTTACCACAATGTGCCGCATTGCAAAAATGTGTTTCAGTTCTTAAATTTAAAATTTTCAGGAAATATTTGTTGTAAACACTTGCATTGAGATGATATTTAACTTAGATCCTCAACAGATTGCATATCTGTGCCAATTATCAGAGAACAATAAAATACTGACAGGACATATGCATGAAAATGGTTACTACCACTCTCATTCTTTATGATTATTACTCTTGTGGCTTTAATGGTTTTATTGGACAGGGTGTCAATCGTATTTTAAAAGAGAACACATTTCACTATTTTTCCTTCCCTTTTGTTATATTTACAATCCAGATAAGCTATTGAAATGCTTAGCTGTACAATCACCAAAAGTTATTTAAAGCGGAAGCGTAGGTGTGATTTTTATTGCATAGTTACAGTAGATTTGTCCAGCTTGTAACCATATAAGAATACATATCTTATACCTAAAGGAATGCGGGAGAAGTTTACAATCCTTGAAGTGGTTGGCGCTAAGCCTACTACAATGATAGAAGCGATCTTTTAGGTCTAGCACTGAGTGGCTGCCCTGCCTTATAAAAAAAAAAAAAAGCGTTCTATGAATGGTGGCATTACCGAGCGAGAGACGCCCTCTGTGGTTACTATGCAGAAGGTAAGTCGCTCAGCACATAGGCCAGCATACCACCGCTATCGCTGTAGTAGCTACAACTACTACAGTCAGGGGTGTATTTAGTGTGAGGCAAACAAGGCGTTTACCAAGGGTGGCATTTTTTAGGGCGGTGGCATCTGTACTGGGATGAGGCCTGGTACAGGTACTCTTTTTGTAGAGCCAGCAGCTTGATTGCTATTACAAGCAACAGGAGGGGACTCCCCCCCCCCCCCCCCGCTTCCTTCAGTAGCTCTCCTGTCCCCCCGGGAGACCTGGCCGGACAGCCAAGTAAAGACAAGATTGGCTATGCTCGGGTGTTCGAAACAGTAAACCAGAAGCGATGAAATGACTGGAACTATCGCCAGTTGTGAAAAATCCAAAGCATTCAAAAACACAGATCTTGGTGTTTTGAATGCTTTTAAGGGCAGAGGAGGGATTTGGGGTCTTATAGACCCCCGATCTCTCCATAAAGAGTACCTGTCACTGACTATTGCTGTCACAAGGATGTTTACATTCCTTGTGGCAGCAATAAAAGTGATAAAAAAAGACTAAAGCAACAGTGAAAAACAAAAAAAAAAATGTAATAAATACAACAAAATTGTAAATTGTGTAAATTGTAATTGTCCTCCCATGCTCGCACGCAAAAGCAAACCCATGTGTCGGTCCCGCACACACGCAAATGGCGATCGTCCCACACATGTGAGGTATCACCGCGAATGTCAGATCATTGGCAGTAATTCTAGCATAAGACCCCTTTTGTAGACCTAAAGTAGTAACCTGTAAAGGTTTTTAAAGCATCACCTATGGATAGTAAAATTTACGTCGTTTGTCGATGTTGCACGGGCGTGCGCAATTTTACATTGGCTGTAACCAAAATTTACCACTGACTACAGTGATTGTCACCCTCCCCAGTAGTCCATCAAGCATGACAAATACTGTATATTACTTACATTGTGTCAAATTGGACCAAAGTAACTATGCTAAAAAAATCACACCTAGAGTTCAGATTTAATACTAGGATGTAAAGATATATAGATACACTTTCTCCTCTATTTGTTACTGTTTTATTTGCTGTAGAAATAGCAAGTACTCATTACTTGAGAGTAATTAAATACTCCTAGAAAAGGAGAGGGCTTAATCACCAAATTACTTTGTACAGTGCATTAGGATACGGTGACTAAAGAAATATTTTGCACAACCCAGGTTGTAGCTAATGTACCTTCACGCAGTTCTTCTTACAGAAAGGGAATATCCAAAATCTGATGCACTAAACTGATAGCAGCTATATATCACTGTTTATTAAATTATATTGCAATAATAGTTTGATGTGACTGCCTCACATTTTTGCCTGCTAACAGATAAGATAAAGCTGCAATAATTGCAAACCTGTGTAATGGAACAGCACTTATTTTCCCACTGGTCAATACCAAGAGCAGAGAAATGTCCAAGTTTGCCCCTGTAAGTGTGTCTTGTGGCTTTACAGCAGCATGCAGCAACGTGCCAAAAAAAACAAAAAAAAGCATGTTTCACCGCATGCATTAATACACAATATATTGTGCATTGTGTTGTATAAAATGGAACCCCAACACAAAAGTACAGTAAACTGCTAAGCATCCGCTCTACAGTATACCACAACACACATGCTATTCATTGTGGTAAGCAACATTAAGGCGGCTTCACGCTTTGTGCGGGTAGGCTGCGCTTTCCCATCGACTTCTATGAGCTGCTGAGGTTTTGTTGCAGTTTCAGAAAGTGCACCAAAAACCCCTGCATGCTGCCTCTTTGCTGAAATCACACCAAAACTGCAGGATATCATAGAAGTCTATGGGAAAGCACAGCTAACCTGCACAAAAACAGCAGGTTAGCTGCGCTTTGCCCAAAGCGTAGTGGGACTGCACCGGGGCAGTGTAAAGTTGCCCTAAAGGATAACTCCACCTTTTGCACCATTTTATCATAGAAGTCTATGGGAAAGCACAGCTAACCTTCACAAAAACAGCGGGTTAGCTGCGCTTTGCCCAAAGTGTAGTGGGACTGCACCGGGGCAGTGTGAAGTTGCCCTTAAAGGATGACTCCACCTTTTGCACCATTTTACATGTTACACTTGTATTTAGGGTGTAACATATACCATGGTGCAAATGGGTCCCCACACCCCCAAAACAGCCTTAGCGCATGAATATATGCATAACATGTGAAATAGGGACTTTAGATTGTGAGCACATTGAGGACAGAGACTGATGTAAATGTACGATATATATATATATCTATATATATAGATATATATATATATATATATATATATATATATATATAGATAGATAGATAGATATATAGATAGATAGATAGATAGATAGATAGATAGATAGATAGATAGATAGATAGATAGATAGATAGATAGATAGATAGATAGATATATATATATAGAGGGAGAGAGGGAGAGAGAGAGAGAGAGAGAGAGAGAGAGAGAGAGAGAGAGAGAGAGAGAGAGAGAGCGCGCGAGACAAAGGGGTTGATTTACTAACAGCAAATACACTGTGCAATTTGCAAACTGTAGTTGCGTTCTGCAGTTGCTCCAGGGCTTAGTAATCTAGGTAAAGCTTCATTTTGCAAAGAATACAAAATCACATGCAAGGAAAATTTAAAAAAACGCATTTTTCTTGCACATGATTGGATGATGGAAGTCAGCAGCGCTTCTGCTCATTTATTAAGCTCCGGAGCAACTGCTCTTGCCGTGTGCAACTGCACTTTGCAAAGTGCACAGTCTATTTGCCTTTAGTAAATCAACCTTAGAGAGAGAGAGAGAGAGAGAGAGAGAGAGAGAGAGAGAGACAGAGAGAGCTATATATAAATTTTTAGTGCTATATAAATACTTATACTAAATAAACAGAGAAATAGGATGACGTGTGCCCTTCTGAAACAATATTATGTGTGATGGAGATTGATGTCCAGGCAGAAACATGTCCCTAGAAATTACAATGCAATGTGACTGTACCATTGTAATATACACTTATACAGCAATGAACAGAATGAACATCACAGAAGTAATACCTTTTTGGAGTTTTCACCTATTGGAATTTCTCTTATAATATAAAAACAAGAAGACTTACAGGTTCAGGTATTAGCGGTGAGTGTCTAGAAATCTGAAGACTGAACTCTTCATCCTGCTGTGAAAAACTACTGAAATTCCCATGCAGACGTCTGTTTTCGTAGACGAGGAAATAAACTGTGCTGCTAGAAATCTTTTACCTGATTTGCATGTTGCGTGAGTAATTTCCCTACTGGCATGACCTGGTCTGCTGGCTGCTTTTCACTAACTAACTATCTATTGGTCATTCTGTAAGCATGGATCCATAGAGATGTTTACACGTTCTTTAAAGGAAGCTTGTATTTAAGTACAAGGGATGCCATAGTTAACCCCCTTCTGAATATACTAGTTACCTGGCTGTCTTGCTAATCTAATGGCTTCAATACATTCATGAATCACTGACAAATGTGGACGTCAGGTGCTCAGACTTCAGTCTGATATCTTAATCTGCATGTCCCCTCTGTGTCAGGAAACTAGCATTTTCAAATTTCAGTAATGATTGTCCCATATATCTCTCAGTAAAAGCCTCCCTCAAACCTTTTGCTGCCCAAGCTGTTTTTGCATTTTTTTGCACACATATTTAAAAATTCACTTTAAGCCTGAAGATTACTTAGAACCCCCAAAACACAACATACATTTTCTGAATGCAGAGATCCTGGTAGTTCCAATTTTTGCTATGTCACACGATATCAGCCCAGCGGTTTATCAAGTGCAAGTTTTCACAATATATTACCCAATCACTTGCCCAAAGAAAAGGTTATGTTGAGTGAATAGATACCCAACATGTCAAGCCTTAAAATTGTGTGCACCATAAAACAGCAGCAAACTTTGGTGCCCTCAATTTTCCACTGTTGACACTTTAAAAGCCCCTACAGGTCATCGGTTTAGAGATGACCATGAATAATTGCCCTAGAAGTCTTGCTCTCACTCTAGCATGCATAGTAATATGTAACATGCAGCACAATCAACGTGTTTTTGTTCACATGTGTGTGTGGGGCAGGGGGGTTTAGATAACTTTGTTTTTTTACACTTTTTTATTCAACTTTATTTGTTTATCACATAGGGGACCAAAAGTCTACTTGCCAACCAACAGCAGCAGCATCACAGCCATGTGTTTAAACCCACCCCCAGCTGCTATCGGCGTATACGTCGCTGTCATCAAAAGGGTTAAAGTGAGCACAAGCTCCATCCTCCAAACTCTATGCCATTGCAGAGTCTTTTAATGAAGAGAATGAATTCCAAGCAGAAGCCACTGGGATCTGACATTCCTGGAAGTGTTGAATTCTGAAGACACCACAGGAGGCTGCATTGCTAGAATGAAGACGAGGTAGGAGATGGAAGCTGGCAGACAGGTGACTATAATGGGTGGATTTACTAAAGGCAAATAGACTGTGCACTTTGCAAAGTGCAGTTGCACTCTGTAAGAGCAGTTGCTCCGGAGCATAGTAAATGAGCAGAAGCTCACCTGACTTCCATCATCCAATCACATGCAAGCAAAAATGCATTTTTTTTTCAATTTTCCTTGCATGTGATTGGGTATTCTTTGCAAAGTGAAGCTTTACCTCATTTAATAAGAGTGCATTGCACTCTGATAAGAGGCATGTAGGAACTCAGCTATGAGGAAAGATTAGAGGAACTGAATTAATTCTCTCTTGAGAAGAGGAGAATAAGGAGGGATATGATCAACATGTACAAATATATAAGGGGTCCATATAGTGAACTTGGTGTTGATTTATTCACTTTAAGGTCATCACAGAGGACGCGGGGACACTCTTTATGTCTAGAGAAAAAAAGAATTTATCTCCAAATTCGGAAAGGTTTCTTCACAATAAGAGCTGTGAAAATGTGGAATAGACTCCCTCCAGAGGTGGTTCTGGCCAGCTCAGTAGATTGCTTTAACCACTTCAGTCCCGAAAGATTTTACCCCCTTCCTGACCAGAGCACTTTTTACAATTTGACAATTGCGCGGTCGTGCGACGTACCCAAACAAAAATTGCTTCCTTTTTTTCCCACAAATAGAGCTTTCTTTTGGTGGTATTTGATCACCTCTGCGGTTTTTATTTTTTGCGCTATAAACAAAAAAAGAGCGACAATTTTGGAAAAAAAAACAATATTTTTTACTTTTTGCTATAATAAATATCACCACATTTAAAAAAAAAACACATTTCTTCATCAGTTTAGGCCAATATATATTCTTCTACATATTTTTGGTAAAAAAATAATCGCAATAAGCGTATATTGATTGGTTTGCGCAAAAGTTATAGCATCTACAAACTATGGGAAAGATTTATGGCATTTTTTTTTTACTAGTAATGGCGGTGATCTGCGATTTTTTATCAGTACTGTGACATTGCGACAGACAGATTGGACACTTGACACTTTTTTTGGGACCTTCGACAATTATACAGCGATCAGTGCTATAAAAATGCACTGATTACTGTGTAAATGTCACTGGCAGGGAAGGGGATAACTGTGTGTTCCCTCAGTATGTTCTAACTGTGTGGGGATGGGAGTGACTAGGAGAGGAGACATATCGTCTTTTCTTACTTAGTAGGAACAAACGATATGGCTCCTCGCCTCTGACAATACAGGGATTTGTGTGTTTACACACACAAATCCCCGTGCTGGCGCTCGTGCACACGATCGCTCATGGCCGGCAGCAATCATACCCACCGGCCCCACGCATCGGGTCCCCTGCCATGCAGCGGGTGCGCGCCCCTGCCTCCGGTGGCGCGCGCGCCCTCTGGTGGCCGAAAAAGGGTAGGACGTACCCGTACGGGGTTTCGCCCAGGAGAGCCATTCTGCCGCAGTATATCTGCGTAAGCCGGTCAGGAACCGGTTAAAAAAGGCCTGGATTCTTTCCTTAATGTACATAACGTATATTCTAACATTTATAGGTAAAGTTGATCCAGGGAAAATCCGATTGCCTCTCGGGGGATCAGGAAGGAACTTTTTCCCCTGCTGTAGCAAATTGGAGCATGCTTTGCTGGGATTTTTTGCCTTTCTCTGGATCAACTCTGGGTGAAGGATTGTGTATATGGGATTGTATGTTTTTTTTTGTTTTTTTTTTAACTAGATGGACTTGTGTCTTTTTTCAACCTGACTAACTATGTAACCCCCAAGAGCTCTTCCCTTGTAGGGTACTGGTTTTTGGAATAGTTTTCCCTGACAGGGTCACCATAAAGTACAGTCGTGGTACGATTCTGTGCCTAGATTAAGTAACTGACATGCATATGCACTGGAGGGGATTCCCTTGGTTGCGAAGTCTGCTATAATGTGCTAATAGGTTATGCATACAAGCCCATTACTGCCAAAAGCTGGTGGTTTCCTCCTACTCTTACAGTACAGTCCATTCATTTTAGGATAAATTGAGCAAGTGTTTGTCTCAGTGTTTATGAGCACACCTAAAACATATCAAAAGAATACGATAAGCGTTAGTGATAAGTATTTCTTGTTAAAATATTTTATTAAACCTACCAAAGGAGTGTACACGTGTTACATAAATAAGCAACAGCTTTCGTGCAAGGAGGGATAGCTAGTGATTATTATTTGTGTGTGAGTGGTAATTTTACACGCAATCCTTTTAGCAACCATAATATACTATATATAGATATTTTGTATTCCATGTGTCACCACATTCTCTTGAATATGGAATATTCAAAACACAAAGAAATAGTGGACCATAATGAAAAAATAGTGACATGTGTGGCTAACATTAAATGTCAGAGACCAGTGAAGTTTCCTTCTGCATTTTGTATTTCCGCTATCTCTTGTGAGGCCATGAAAACGAAAGAAATGTAAATTATGGTTGTAATTGGCCTTCTGTTGGGCTGCAATTGGCCCAAATCCTAGCTATATTTGTATGTATTAAAAATGTCCCCAAGTTAGTTTATATATAGTATTTCTCACACCATGGGCTTTTAAATTTTAAACACCTTTTCTTATTTACAGACAATATATTCGCTCCTGATGAGTTGGTTTACCGACGAAACGCGTTGAGCTTTTGAGGATATAATCCTACACATTTCCATCAATTTTTACAACACTCATGAATTTTATTGTACATCATTACTGTATTATACTTATGAAATTTGTATAATTCTTTTTCCATGTTATGAGAATCAAGTTTTATATCATGTCTACTCTGATGTTATGTCTGTACATGTATTGAACAATCATTTGTCACATATAAACGCTTTTCAACATTTATGTATAATAATAATACATTTCTACTCTTACATTGTTTTTGAGCCTGCCTCATTTAAAGTCCCAACCTTGTTTTGTTTTTTGCAATCTTTTTAGCAAGGAGGGATAGCTAGTGATTATTATTTTTGTGTGAGTGGTAATTTTACACGCAATCCTTTTAGCAACCATAATATACTGGTTATTATATTATTATATAGATATTTTGTATTCCATGTGTCACCACATTCTCTTGAATATGGAATATTCAAAACACAAAGAAATAGTGGACCATAATGAAAAAATAGTGACATGTGTGGCTTACATTAAATGTCAGAGACCAGTGAAGTTTCCTTCTGTATTTTGTATTTCCGCTATCTCCTATGAGGCCATGAAATCTAAAGAAATGTAAATTATGGGTGTTATTAGCCTATTGTTGGGCTGCAATTGGCCCAAATCCTAGCTATATTTGCATGTCTTAAAAATGTCCCCAAGTTAGTTTTAAAATAATCAAATAGCAGACCCCTGAAGTTTACCCTTTGAGCTGGAGAGAGATTGAGGACACAGATTCCTCAATAGCACAGCAGTGGATCTGGAAATGCTCACTAATGACTACTGAATTTAATCATTCACAGAAAAAGATGACTTAACATAGAAGTCATGTCTATTAATCCCACTGTTTGCCATCCTGAAACAGAAAGCTGACGATGGGATGGGCATGACGACAGGAAGCCGGCCTCATCAACAGTGGAGGCTAAGGGGACATCAGCAGGCAGAGGCAGCGGGGGCACTGCAGCAGAGATCCGCAGGCCAATAAGGGGGAGAAAGATCAGGCCGGGAAAGAGCTTATGTAGTGGGGAAAAGCAGAGATTAAAGTCAGGCAGTAATCACTGACATTCTGCCTGCTGAAACTATCCAAAACTTAAAACCTAAGGGAAAGCAGCCACCATAAGTGTTACTGGCACAGCACGCTGCAAGCAGTTCTGCTTTGCCATAACTCATGGTGGCGGCAGTAAAAAGACTATTCTAAAGCTATTCCCTGCAGTACTTCTATTACACCTAGCATCATTCAACCTGGAAGACTGAGGATATACTATGAACAAATCATCGTTCAAAAAATAATATCATATCAGAGCCGCTCTTCATTAGTGGGGACCAGCTGTAGAAGAGGCAAAGAAGCCTGAAGCCCAATTACAGGTGGGCAATTTGAAGGGGAGGTGAGTTTGGAGTTGGGTTTTGAGTAATCCTGGGAGGAAAAATCATGCCAATCACGACACTACCTGCTTGGAGTTTGCATGTTCTCCCTGTGCCTGCGTGGGTTTCCTCCCACACTCCAAAGACATGCTGGTAGGGTTATTGGATCCTGTCTAAATTGTCCCTAGTATGTATGAATGTGAGTTAGGGACCTTAGATTGTAAGCTCCTTGAGGGTAGGGACTGATGTGAATGTACAATGTATATGTAAAGCACTGCGTAAATTGATGGCGCTATATAAGTACCTGAAATAAATAAATAAAATAAATGTTAGCCCTGACTTCAGTATATAGCAAGTCACTGAACTAGAACAAGCATGAGACTGGTGGGAAGTCTGTACAGGCCAAAAAAAATATTTTTAAGAGTAGAAAGTGGACGAGTTAAAACCTCTGTTAGCAATTTATTGCTGTCTGTGTCCCTGATGTGGAAATTCACTCCCTCTATTTGCTTTCATGACCATTGTCACTGGGAATGAAAGGGGGTAACATCCAAAATTCTAAGCTGTAACTAGATTCCAGAACAGAGGGCAGTGGGGACACATACAGCAGCAAGTCATTTCCATTAACCACTTAAGCCCTGGACCATTTGGCTTGCCAAAGACCAGAGCACTTTTTGCGATTCGGCACTGCATCGCTTTAACTGACAATTGCGCGGTCATGTGACGTGGCTCCCAAACAAAATTGACGTCCTTTTTTCCCACAAATAGAGCTTTCTTTTGGTGGTATTTGATCACCTCTGCGGTTTTTATCTTTTGCGCTATAAACAAAAAAAGAGCGACAATTTTGAAAAAAAAAGCTATATTTTTTACTTTTTGCTATAATAAAAAATACCCAAAATATATATATATATAAAAACAGTTTTTTTCCTCATACGTATTCTTCTACCTATTTTTGGTAAAAAAAATCACAATAAGCGTTTATTGATTGGTTTGCGCAAAAGTTATAGCGTCTACAAAATAGGGGATAGTTTTATGGCATTTTTATTGATAATTTTTTTTTTTTTACTATTAATGGCGGCGATCAGAGATTTTTATCGAGACTGCGACATTATGGCAGACAGATTGGCACTATTTTGGGACCATTCACATTTATACAGCGATCAGTGCGATTAAAAATGCATTGATTACTATGTAAATGTGACTGGCAGTGAAGGAGTTAACCACTAGGTGGCACTGTAGGGGTTAAGTGTGTCCTAGGGAGTGATTCTAACTGTGGGGGGAGGGGCTGTGTGTGACACGACACTGATCACTGCTCCCGATTACAGGGAGATGTGATCAGTGACAGTGTCACTAGGCAGAACGGGGAAATGCTTGTTTACATTAGCATTTCCCCATTCTTCCATCCCGTGAGACGATCGCGGGTATCCCCGCAGACATCGAGTCTGCGGGACCCGCGATCACGCTCACGGAGTCCCCGGTGGGCGCGAGCCGCCGGCAGCGCGCGCCTGCAAGCCGCCTCTTAAAGGGCAACGTACAGGTACATTAATCTGTCTGTATGTGCCCTTCTGCCACAGTATATCTGCGTGAGGCGGTCGGGAAGCGGTTAAGACATTGAGCAAGTTCCAATAACCTGCTGGGTGCCATACTATATCAAAATGACACCTAATATAAGTAGCAGTGGTATTTACAATGCCTTGAAAAAGTATTCATACCCCTTGAAATTTCCCACATTTTGTGTTTCCCACATTTACAACTAAAAATGTAAATGTATCTTATTGGGATTTTATGTGATAGACCAACACAATGGGGTGGATTTACTAAAGGCAAATACACTGTGCACTTTGTAGAGTGTAGTTGCACTCTGCAAGAGTAGTTGCTCCTTATCTCAGTAAATGAGCAGAAGCTCTGCTGACTTTCATCATCCAATCATGTGCAAGCAAAAATGCTGTTTTTTGTTTTTGTTGAACGTGATTGGGTATTCTTTGCAAAGTGAATCTTTACCTCATTTACCAAGCTCTGGAGCAACTGCACTTGCAGAGTGCCACTGCATTTTGCAAAGTGCAAAGTCTATTTACCTTTAGTAAACCCCAAAGTGGCACATAATTGTGAAGTGAAAATTATAAATGGTTTTCAAAATATTTTACAAATAAATATCTGAAAAGTGTGGCGTGCATTTATATTCAAGTCAATACTTTGTGGAACCACCTTTAGCTGCAATTACAGCTGCAAGTCTTTTTGGGGATGTCTCTATCAGCTTTGCACATCTAGAGAGTGACATTTTTGCCCATTCTTCTTTGCAAAAGGGCTCAAGCTCTGTCAGATTGGATGGAGAGTGATTCCCAATTGGATTTAGGTCTGGACTTTGACTGGGCCATTCTAACACATAAATATGCTTTGATCTAAACCATTCCATTGTAGCTCTGGCTGTATGTTTAGTGTCGTTGTCCTGCTGGAAGGTGAACCTCCACCCCAGTCTCAAGTCTTTTGCAGATTCGAACAGGTTTTCTTCTAAGATTGCCCTGTATTTGGCTCCATCCATCTTCCCATCAATATGACCAGCTTCCCTGTCCCTGCTAAAGAAAAGCATCCTCACAACATGATGATGCCACCACCATGTTTCACGGTGGGGATGGTGTGTTCAGGGTGATGTGCAGTGTTAGTTTGCTGCCACACATAGCTTTTAGGCCAAAAAGTTCAATTTTGGTCTCATCTGACCAGAGCACCTTCTTCTGGGTTTCCTGTGTCCCCCACATGGCTTCTCACAAACTGCAAACAGGACTTCTTATGGCTTTCTTTCAACAATGGCTTTCTTCTTCCCACTCTTCCATAAAGGCCAAATTTGTGGACTGCACGACTAATAGTTCTTCCATATGACCCGAGCGTGAACTGGGATGCAGCGGCTATTTTGTTGGTTGGAATTGCTGGTCGTTTCCATATACATGGCTTTTTATCTAGAGCATGTAGGTTCAACCTTTTTACTCAATAAAATTACATTTACTGGATGTCTGCGCAATGAGTATTCTTCTCTTCAGCTTTGAGAGTGCCATTGCTGCTGTGAGGACCCTTTATTGGCTTTCATGACGGTCGATAGTGGAGTGTAGAAATTGACATCCATATCTGTGCATTGGATCAGCATACTCTCTTGGATGAGCGGATCCATTTGCAGTTGAGGATCTCTGGCATTATTATCGGGTTACCCACTGTGCATACATCTTTGGTGTAGGGTAAGGGTCAGTATGATTGGGTGTTTGTGATGGCTCTTCTATACAACGTACTAGTATATACTTCAGGATCATCACTTTGACTCGTCATGAACTTTTATTTAATTTATTTGAACTTTAACCAAGCGCTGCACCTTTCTTATCATCACTTCTATTGTACCCAGCAATACTGTGCTAGCTGCTATTTGTTATATCTATAGCTCAAGCGCAAAAGATTTATATTTTTTATAATATTAACACAGTAAATTCTTCCAATCAGAACCATGTAAGGTACAGGCAGTCATCGGGTTACAAACAATATTGAGTTCTGTAGGTTTGTTCTTAAGTTGAATTTGTATGTAAGTTGGAACAGGTAAATTACCCTTCCTTGGTTTAGATTTCCTCTCACTTCCTGTTGTCTCCCTAGTACGTGTAAGTATGAGTCGTATGTTAGTCTGATGTTTGTAACATGTTTTATAACATTGGTCATGTGCATGTCATGTGCTCCTGCCCCCTGAATTCTGTGCATTACACACTTCTAAGCCCTTAATATTGTGCGATAACTACTCCCAACCCCTGCACTCTGTGCATTATGCACTCCAGGCCCCTGCACAATAGATACTGCATTGTACATTTACAATACACTCTAGTGTATTGTAATCACCAGCGCCCTGGTAGTTCGCTGAGAACTACAAGCCGCCAGCTGCAACGGCTGGTGGACCATGTAGATAATTATTCACAGGAAACTGTAAATGAATGACGCAGCCCTGCGGGTGGAGCCCCACATGGCAACATTCTTTTCAAAATATGACAATAGTGTGGAGTGATGAACATCCGCCAGATGTCACAGAGAGAGGGGGTGAGATGGGAGAGCTGCAGGAGCTGGTACATGTAACATGTCTAAAAGGGACCTTATCCTTTAAAGAACATTTTGTGGGTAAAAGCACTATGGCATACTGTATGTGTGCTGTGTATAGAAGAAGCAGGCTCAACAGGTGTTGCAGTACCAGTGTTGCCAACTTACCAGATTGAAATTTACTGACACAACACCCAAAATTTACTGGCATAGCCAAGTTTTTACTGCCATTTCCAAAAGTTACAAAATTACAGTTTTAAGTGAAAATGTCAGTATTTAGGCTACAAAGAAGTGCAATATGCAATTAGCCATGTCATATAAGGTAGATACTAAGGTAATAAACATATTTCTTATTTTGTTTTCAATATAGTAGTTCCAGAACAGGACTCAGGAGGGCAGGAAATTAGAATGGACAGGCACACACACACATGAAACTGACTCTCACAGTGACACTGACAGCAGTGTGCAGCAGCACAGATCACCAACACAACATGTTGCCTCCTGAGTCACAGGGACTGTCTCTCTCCACGTCAGGTGAAGCCTTCACTCAAGTCCAAACAGCACTGACAAGTCCAGACCTGCACATGAGGCCCCGGCTGCTCCGCTCAGTTACCTGCACCATGACATCACATAACACACTGCCAGACTCCCCGCTCTCACCGCCCAAACACACTGTAGCAGGCACTCAAATGGTCTCAGCTGGCTCCAGACTGGAACTCCAGACTGGTTCTGAGCCGAGCTTTACAGCCATCTTTTTTACTGACAACCTTTTCCTATCACTGGCATTTACTGGCCAGTTTTTTACTTGCTGCCAATAAAAATACTGATGTTTGGCAACACTGTGCAGTACTCAGCAGAATGGTTAGTGTCAAATTATGTTTTCTAAATGTGTTGGAGTTTGGTGTTTTCACTGTATTACCTACAAGAGCTTTTGGGTTTGTCAGTATATCTAAAAGCCATGCCCATATGGTAACGCTCACTTTCCAGCAGACAAACCCACTTTTCAACTTGGCATGCTATGCATTCTACCCCCTGTAGCCAGGTACTGTACTGCTGTGCTTTCTGTGCTCCCAATGGACTTTAGCTGAATGGGTTAACACTACCTCACCTCCAACTGCCAGGGGGAGCTGAGAAGCAGAAGGAGCTCAAGACAGAGACTTGACAGTGGGCAACATTAACTGTCAGGGGGAGCTGACAAGCAGAAGAAGCTCAAGAGACTCGACGGTTGGCAACATTGAATCATGGGAGATGAAGTTTAAGAAATAAACTTTACTATAGCTGTCTATGGGCTACTGGACTAAAATTCTCAATGCAGGTGGGGTATAAAGAGAGAGAGAAAGAGCTGTATTTTCACATGCTGAATACAAATTTCCTCTTAGCTGCAAGGAGACCGAGGTGTGAACAGCACTACTCCTAAGTGCACCAACCAAAGTCAATCCAGGCAGATCCAGAAGGGAGCTGACATCTGGACAGCGGGACCCCGGTTGCTGTATCGCTGAGACTGATGAAAGGACATTGCTGCCATTAACCTGTTGCTGTTAGCAGAGACTGAGCATATAGGGACTGGCATTCTAAACAGCAGCATTATTTATTGCATGCAGACTTCACTGGAGCTGTACTCATGCGCAAGCCTGGGCCCCAGCGCTAGCTGGCTAAAGAACTAGGACGAAAGACTGTTTACTCAGATAGCTGCTTCACAAGAACTTTGCCTATTGTCCATAGTAAGAGGTACTTCTTTGGGGAGTCTTAAATTTCATTGCTGCCATTTATATAGAGTGCACTCTAAAGTGGATATAGCCCAGTGGTGTATTTTTATTTTGTGCTGCCCTAGGCAAGACTAAAATTGGGGGCACCCTCCCCCTCCTATGTAAATTTGCCCCACCCCTTTAATGGATGTGACTCCCTCCAAAATTGAAGGACTACAAGCCCCAGCATGAACCCCTGAGATCTCATGAGAGGGAGGGAGAGATCTGGGTGGGAGAAAGAGAGGGGGGTGGGCGAGGGTGAGTGAGGGTGAGAGAGAGGGTGAGTGAGGGTGAGAGCGAGGGGGGTGGGAGAGAGGGAGGGGGTGGGAGGGAGAGAGAGGGTGGATGAGAGAGGGGGTGGGAGAGAGAAAGGGTATGAGAAAGAGGGGGTGGGTGGGACAGAGAGATAGGGGGTGGGACAGAGAGAGGTGGTGGAAGAGAGAGGGTGTGAGAGGGAGGGGGTGGGAGAGAGAGAGGGGGGGGAGACAGAGATAGGGGGTGGGAGAGAGAGGGGGATGAGAGAGAGCGGGTGGGAGAGAGAGATGGGGTGGGAGAGAGGGCGGGTGGGAGAGAGAGGGGTTGGGAGAGAGAGTGGGGTGGGCGACCCCCTAGCCCTGGCTGCAGTCCCTCCTGTGCCCCCCTGTCTGTGGGTAGGTGTATGTGATGCACCTACCTCCTGCCCACTAGGGATGAGCCGAACACCCCCCTGTTCGGTTCGCACCAGAACATGCAAACAGAAAAAAAGTTTGCTCGAACACGCGAACACCGTTAAAGTCTATGGGACACGAACATGAATAATCAAAAGTGCTAATTTTAAAGGCTTATATGCAAGTTATTGTCATAAAAAGTGTTTGGGGACCCTGGTCCTGCCCCAGGGGACATGGATCAATGCAAAAAAAATTTTTTCAGGAGCAGTGATTTTAATAATGCTTAAAGTCAAACAATAAAAGTGTAATATCCCTTTAAATTTCGTACCTGGGACATCTCTATAGTATGCCTGTAAAAGGGCGCATGTTTCCCGTGTTTAGAACAGTCTGACAGCAAAATGACATTTGGAAGGAAAAAACACATTTAAAACTACCCGCGGCTATTGCATTGCCGACAATACACATAGAAGTTCATTGATAAAAACAGCATGGGAATTCCCCACAGGAAAACCCCGAACCAAAATTTAAAAAAAAAAGACGTGGGAGTCCCCCTAAATACCATACCAGGCCCTTCAGGTCTGGTATGGATATTAAGGGGAACCCCGGCCAAAATTTAAAAAAAAAATGACGTGGGGTTCCCCCTAAATTCCTTACCAGACCCTTCAGGTCTGGTATGGATTTTAAGGGGAACCCCGCGCCAAAAAAAAAAAAAAAAAAACGGTCCCCCCCAAAATCCATACCAGACCCTTATCCGAGCACGCAACCTGGCAGGCTGCAGGAAAAGAGGGGGGGACGAGAATGCGGCCCCCCCCTCCTGAACCGTACCAGGCCACATGCCCTCAACATTGGGAGGGTGCTTTGGGGTAGCCCCCCAAAACACCTTGTCCCCATGTTGATGAGGACAAGGGCCTCATCCCCACAACCCTGGCCAGTGGTTGTGGGGGTCTGCGGGCGGGGGGCTTATCGGAATCTGGAAGCCCCCTTTAACAAGGGGACCCCCAGATCCCGGCCCCCCCCTGTGTGAAATGGTAAGGGGGTACTTACCCCTACCATTTCACTAAAAAACTGTCAAAAATGTTAAAAATGACAAGAGACAGTTTTTGACAATTCCTTTATTTAAATGCTTCTTCTATCTTCCTTCATCTTCTTCTTCTTCTGGTTCTTCTGGCTCTTCTGGTTCTTCCTCCGGCGCTCTCTTCCAGCATCTCCTCCGCGGCGTCTTCTATCTTCTTCTCCTCGGGCCGCTCCGCACCCATGGCATGGGGGGAGGCTCCCGCTCTTCTCTTCATCTTCTTCTTCATCCTCTTCTCTTCTTCCTTCTTTTCTTCTCTTCTTCATTTTCTTCTCCGGGCCGCTCCGCATCCATGCTGGCATGGAGGGAGGCTCCTGCTGTGTGACGGAGTCTCCTCGTCTGACGGTTCTTAAATAACGGGGGGCGGGGCCACCCGGTGACCCCGCCCCCCTCTGACGTACGGTGACTTGACGGACTTCCCTGTGACGTCTCGGGGAATGCCACAGGGAAGTCCCGTCATGTCATGCGTCAGAGGAGGCGGGGTCACCGGGTGGCCCCGCCCCCGTTATTTAAGAACAGTCAGACGAGGAGACGCCGTCACACAGCGGGAGCCTCCCTCCATGCCAGCATGGGTGCGGAGTGGCCCGGAGAAGAAAATGAAGAAGAGAAGAAGGAAGAAGAGAAGAGGATGAAGAAGAAGAAGAAGAAGAAGAGAAGAGTGGGAGCCTCCCCCCATGCCATGGGTGCGGAGCGGCCCGAGGAGAAGAAGATAGAAGACGGCGCGGAGGAGATGCTGGACGAGAATGCGAACAGCCAATGTTCGAGTCGAACATGAGTTCGACTCGAACTCGAAGCTCATCCCTACTGCCCACCTGTCCTCATCCTCTGGACCCCAAAGTGCAGTTGCCCTCTGCAAGAGCAGGTGCATTCAGAGCTTAGTAAATGAGCAAAAGCTCTGACTTCCATCATCCAATCATGTGCAAGCAAAAATGCTGTTTTTTTAATTTTCCTTGCATGTGATTGGGCATTCTTTGCAAAGTGAAGCCTTACCTCATTTACTAAGCTCTGGAGCAATTGCACTTGCAGAGGGCAACTGCACTTTTCAAAGTGTATAGTCAATTTTCCTTTAGTAAATCAACCCCTTTGTGTGTCTGTCCTTATGAATCCTTTCTGTTTAGGGTGGCTTTTTATTTGACATATTTTGGAGCATTGTGGTTGTCCTAACTTATGACTCATTCTCGCACATCTCTGTCTGGTCTTGCTGAATCTGATTTCAAACCATTGAATGATACTGTTTATGTTTTTATCTGAATTTTCAAAGTTTCATTCACGCTCGAAGCTCCAAAATGCTCAACTTTCAAAATCCCATGTATTTTATAGGCAGCTGTTCACCTATAATGCCCCGTACACATGAGTGGAATTTCCATCGGAAAAATCTTGGATGGTTTTTCCGACGGAATTCCTCTCAAGCTTGGCTTGCATACACACGGTCACACAAAAGTTCTCTGAACTTTCGACCGTCAAAAATGCGGTGACGTACAACACAGTAAAAATCTCTCCTGCGCTCAGGTGTCCATGAACTAGACATGTGGTGCAGCCACCTAGAAAGGTAATGCCTAGCGTCTTGCAGCCCCCGTTTGAACAATGGGTATTCAAGCTAGAAAAAACAGAAAAGAAGAAGGGCGCACCAACCTAGTGCATTACCACTGATAAACTTTAATGCAGCATAAAAACAGCAAAAATTATACTCACAAACGAGCTTATAAAACCAGCTTTAAAAGGGGCGCAAAAGCGCTGTTCTGTGGATCGACACACCAGGACCTGTTGCCGAGAGGGTCAGACCGGTGCAAATGGCCAATGGCTAACGCGTTTCGGGGGAGCACCCCTTTCTACAGAGCCTAAGCGGGCAATGGTTAGTCTCTCGAAATTGCCTCTCTAAAAATGTATATGTGTATGCATATATGCCTGTGTCTGTCACACCCAACTGGTGGAAACGCCCCCTCCCACAAGTAATAGGCACCACCCACCCATTTAGGTTAACCCTCCCTAAACCCATTCCTCTGAGTGCGATCCCCATTTGTAACGAGGGGGGGGGGCGCGCCAAACACAAATACCTCACCTCCTGCATGCAGCTCAGATAGTGTCCCCATGCCATAGATAAACTGGGGTAGATAATGCGGGGCTTCTCCGGCTCCCAGGAGCCATATTAGTACTGCATACAACGTGTGGAACGCACGCCGTCTGAAGGACCAGGAAGTGCAGGCGCTCCTGCGTTCTACCCGCAACTTCCGGCCGATCGCGGCGTCATTTCCCCTTCCGCAAGTGTCAGAGGTCACTGTGTGCAGTGGACACGGCCCGGAAGCGCAAGTGTGTTTGCGTTCCACCCGCTGCTTCCGGCCGTCATAGCTAGGATTGTTGGTGCGCGCGCATCTCAACATAGCCGCGCGCCCTCCACCACTCCCTCTGCTGCTGTCAGCTAACAGAGACAGACTCTGACTGCACAAGACAGGCAGCACTCCAGTGAAGACCACAGACAGCTCACAGCCCACATCTCTCTACAAAAAACCATTTATGAAATAGAGAGGGGAAAAGTGTATTAGTAGAACATATATATTTTGTAAAATTAAAATTAAAATTGAAATTGATATCAATTCCAAATAGGGAGGTAGGTGAAAAAATCCGAACCGATATTGTTAGTAATAAATATATATAATGTATAATTAATAAATTATATCCAGTCAGTTGGTGTGATCCGCAGAAGTATCCTTCCAAAGTGCAATAGATCATAAAACATATAATATATCTATATAATTCATAAATTAAAATGTGATTGATTATACAACATGTAATATATATATATATATATATATATATTTATTTCATAGAATACATCATTAGATATGATATCTTAATGTTAAAAGGTCAATACATGGAAATCCATAGCAATTAGTCATATAGATAAGACCAAGAAGAAATCCATGCACGATGATATGTACATGATACTGATCTAAAGGAGGATAAAAATAAATATAAATAAATAGGAGATCTAGAAGTAAATACAAAACCTCATCGGCTTATACCATTATTAATTGCCATTAGAAACAGCAATAGAGTGTACCTACTAAGAGGCTACACACCACTCCATGTAGATAGAAAAATAAATAAAAAATAAAAATATATATAAATATAGTAAAAAAAATATATATAACATATGATAGAATAAAACATACTATGCCAAATACCAATAATGACAATCTCCCCAGCATGTGCCCTGGAGGATACCTCTGCAGACTAGCATACCAAAAACGAGAGAGACCATTGCCCGCTAGCACCTAATGGGAATTAGCACTATACCCCAATGGTGGTGAAGTACATAAAATGACAAAAGCTACATCATGTTAACAAATTAACCAATTAGCAACTATCTAAAAACCAACCACAACCTAATGACTAGCTTTAAAACATAGAACTAAAGACTGTATACCTCCTACTACACGTGTCCAAATGATCTGCCCCAATTCCTGGGACCCTAAACCTAGTGTATCCCATAGGACCCAAAAATAATCCCCAACCTTCATAATGAAGGAAAAGGGCACACTAGAAAGGTCAAACCATAATTAGCCTGACTGATGCTAACAATGACTCGGGAACTTGAACGGGAACTGAAGGAGTTATGCTACATTGTGCAGTTCGATTTCCTCGTTCAGACCTTTCGGGGCCAAAGTTCCTAGGGAAAATATCCAGAAAGCTTCTCTATTACACAGCATTTGATGTTTTTTGCCGCTATCCAAGTCGCTCGGCATCACTTCTATGCCGAACACTTTGAGGCCATCTGTACTGCTACTGTGGGTTTCTTTAAAATGTTTCGATATTGAGTAGTTGTCCTTTTCCGTCAGGATACTGCTCCTGTGCTCGTTCATTCTGGTCCTCATGAATCTTGACATCCGTCCAACATAGAGGAGGCCACAAGGACACAGAAGGCCATAGATGACATACGGAGTGCCGCAGTTAATAAACTGCTTAATCTTGTGAACCCTACCGTCTGTTCCAACGACTTCTTTCTTTCTATGGCACATATGCACGCAGTTCCCACAATTGTTACTCCCACATCTGTAGCTACCCTTCTGGTCAAAAATCGTGCTCCAGATGCTACTGAGCCCTCCATTTCTTTGTTTTCTCACCCTACTAGGGGCAATAATGCTCCTTAGGTCCTTCGGTCTCCTAAAGACCAAATTAGGATGCGAAGGAAGGCTTGTCTTTAAGATGGGGTCTGATTCAAGGATCCTCCAATTCTTTTTGAGGATTTTTTGTATTATGGGGGCCTTGTTGTTATACCTAGTGCAGAACCGTACTTGTGGTCATTCATCCACATGAGGGTTTGTCTTTTTTTCCTCTCCAACATAAGTATTGTCGTATAGCACAAGGTACTTTTGGAATGCCTCCTCTATATGTTCCTCTTCATAGCCCTTTTCCTTGAACTTCGTCTTGAGGATAAGGCTTTGTTCTTCGTAATCATGCTTCAGGGTGCAGGTCCGCCTGAGCCTACAAAACTGACCAAAGGGGACATTCCTAATCCATCTAGGGTGATGGTGGCTCCGGGCATGGAGATATGAATTACCAGCGCTCGGTTTAAAGTGGGTTTTTGAGTAAATGGCCCCAGTGTCGTCAACCTGTAGCTCTAAGTCCAGGAAGATCAAGGACTTATCGTCCACCACATGTGTAAAGGAAATCCCGTAGGGGTTTCCTGCACAATGTGCTAGAAAACCTTTCAGCTCCTCATCGGTACCGCTCCAGATGATGAGAATATCATCTATGTACCGCGAGTACAACACTATGTTCTTCCCATAAGGGTTATTGGCCCAGATGTAGTTGAGCTCCCAATACCCCATAAATAGGTTTGTATAGCTGGGGGCGAACCTCGCACCCATGGCTGTACCCCTTACCTGCCTATAGAACCTGTCCAAGAAGGTGAAGTAATTGTGAGTCAAAGTCAACTCGATGCATTCATAAATGAATCGAGCTTGCCTGGGATCAAATAAGTGTGCTTCTGCTAAATAATATTCAATAGCTCTAAGCCCGAACTCGTGCTGGATAGAAGTATATAGAGATGTCACATCGAGTGATAGCCATCTATAACCCTGCTCCCAAGTATAAGCACTAAGTACCTCTAGAGCATGGCCTGAATCCTTAATGTATGATGGCAGGTTAACCACCAATCCCTGGAGGAAGTGATCAATATAATTGCCCAGATTGCTGGTCAAGCTGTCGATCCCTGCTATAATGGGTCTTCCTGGGGGCTTCTCCATATCTTTGTGTATCTTTGGGATATGGTAGAAGTGGGGGACCACTGGGTGCTTGGAATACAGAAAATGGTACTCGTTTTTAGTCAGGACTTGATCTGATAATGCTTTATCCAGAAGCGCTTTTAGTTCGATGTTATAGTTGACTGTAGGATCCCAAGTGAGTCTCTCATAGGTATTGGTATCGCCGATCAGTCTGTATGCTTTCTCTAAATATTGATCCCTATCTTGAATAACCAGACCTCCACCTTTATCCGCTTTTCTTATGACTATTTCGGAGTTCTTTTTCAAACTACCCAAAGGGCAATCCAAACTAACTCCGTGGCCCTTAGTATACTTCCGTTTATTGCCCCCACAGATTTTCCTGAATTCCTCCATAACTACTTCATAAAACGTGGGTATGAAATTCCCCTTGTTCCAGTGGGGGTAGAAGCTTGATTTTGGTCTGAAATTAGTATTAATCGTCCCACTCTCCAGGGTTAGGGGAGGTGAGACTCCCACAGATTCTTGACCTCCTTCCAGGTATAGCTCCTCCAAAATCTCCAATATCTCCTTGTCAAGAGGTTCAGCATGGGCAATGGGGATAGTCGTTTCTGGACCCTCATTTGTTGTTCCATTTATTTCCTTCAACCTAAAATGAGTGAGATTCCGCACAAACTTATTAAGATCGATGAAGAGCTCGAACAGATTTGGAGGTCTCTCAGGAGCGTAATTGAGTCCCCTTCTAAGCAATTCGAGCTCTGTGTCAAGGAACTCACATTTCGACAAATTGAAAATTTTTAGAGTGGAGTGGCTCTCTGATGTTTTTGATCTCTCTTTAGATTTCCGCCCTCCCCTACAACCTCTTCTTGTTGTTTTAGTTGCCTCCTGGTGTTCGGGGGTGATAGAGGTCGGAATGCGATGCTTTTTTGCGCTGCGGGTTTCGTTCTTCCCGCAGCTCCCTGCACAAAAAAAGGAATCTCAACGTTAGATTTAGTTGTATTGGTACCGGTCTTTCCTATTCCCAATGCATCATTGCATCTTGATTTTAAAGGGGACTCCTGTTGTTTCTCAATTGCATCCAACGTAGACTGTATCGGTATCGCTAGATCGCTTCTCCCCTCTTGTGACGTACAACACGACAACTAGCTGAAAAAATGAAGTTCAATGCTTCCGAGCATGCGTCAAATTGTTTCCGAGCATGCATGGTTTTTTGCGCGTCAGAATTGCATACAGACAAATACATTTTTGGACAGGAACTTTTTCCGACCAAAAAATAGAGAACCTGCTCTCAATCTTTTGGTGGCGGGAATTCTGCCAGCAAAAGTCCGATGGAGCATACACACGGTCGCAATTTCTGACCAAAAGCTCTCATCTGAGTTTTTGCTGATGGCATTTCCGATCGTGTGTACGGGGCATAAGCCTTCTGACACCTAACACAGGCAGCAGAAGTTGCCTAGGAACCTTGTTATTCAGGGCTAGGAGCATACATGGTTATATGTCAGATAAGAAAATAAATCCAATGAAGAAATAAGTGTAGCACCCTGGTGTTTAGGCAGGGTTGCCAACAAATTTAGTTTGCAAGGTAGTAATTGTCCTCACTAATTGTTAGAAGATCCACTGATTCCTCTCTAATTCTGGAATTGCTGCACCTTTTCTCTTCTGTTACTAGGTGGCACTGTGGCTGGTGACATTAGATTGACAGGGGTTTAGCAAAGTCAGATTATGAATGGATGGGTGTCTCAGCCAACTGGCAGGGTTTTCTCTAGTCCCTTGGCCTGCTGGGAGAGCCTATTTATTTGGGTGGAGTCAGGTGATTGGGGTTCTGTGCCACCTGGATGACTGTCTAGGTGGATGCTTGTTATGTCCCCCAGGGTTGCTAGGCCGGAAGCCAGAGGCCTATCCCGGGGACACCTGGTTGCTAGGCTGCCTGAGGCCTATCCAGGAGCAGGAGAAGCAGCGTAGGGCTGGAACTGCAAGATTGGAGTCCAACTGAGTTGTGAAGGTTCAGCCGGACGGGGAACCAGTGGTCGGAGGTAAAGGGGAAGCAGTCGCCACTAAGGGACCATCCACCTTATTACTGGAGACTACTGTAAGCAAGCTCGAACAAGTACCAGAGCAGTCTTCTCACCAGCCAGGGATGGTGAAGGAGTGGGAAAGCTTCAGCGAACGCCAAGCCAGGGACCCATCGGGTTCGCGGGGGTGATGCTTGAGGAGTATACAGCGAGCTAGCTGTGGAAGAGCTCAATAGATCCGGTGACGACTGGGATCTGGAAGTCTAGTAAGAGACTGAGAGCTCTGTGACTGAAGACCTACAGTGGGATACTGTGAGATAAGAGAAGAACTATTCTGTGTTACCAATAGTTATGTACCATTATGTTATGTTGCCATAGGAGACAGCGGTCCTACCTATACAGACGTGGCATCCAGCTGGAGGCCTTTCCCTGTATAGCTGTCTACCTATAGTGTCTCAGAGTCTGCCAATTACCATTGCATCTACCTAAGGGTATCCTGGCCTTAACCCGCTCTCCCACAGTTCTTATTAAGAGACAATAAATCTCTTGTTCGCATTAAAAAAGTGGAAAATAAAAAAGTATATAGGGCGCACAGGACTAACGTAGTCCAGACAGCTATGGGGGCGCATTTTGCACCCTCGTATGCGAACCTCACCATGGGCCATTGGGAGCACCTATATATATGGAACAACAATCCTTTTTTCTCCCACATTGTTTTTTATGGCCGCTATATAGATGACGTGATTCATCTGACCATGTCATATATTGCCTCACATGTCCCTGTGGTCTATTCTATGTAGGGCGCACTATCCGACCACTACGTAAACGGTTTGGCGAACATCGCCGTTTAATTGAAGGTGGACTAGATAACCACAGTGTCCCCAGACATTACCTTCACACCCATGACAAGTCCACGAGTGGCCTTAAAGTATGGGTCATTGAGGCAATGCCAAAAGATCTCCCCCCTGCTGAACGTTACCGACGACTATGCCACAGAGAAATGTATTGGATATTTTTATTAAATGTTTTAGCCCCTGGAGGGTTAAACGAGGATTTTGAAGTTAGTGCCATACTTTAACATGACATCTCCTTTCTATAGATATTAATCTAGGCTCCTCTTCTTAAAGATCCCTCATTGTTATTCTCATTTGAACCCCTCCATTTTAAACACCCCCCCTTTTTCTTTATATGATAAATTATTGATAGTATTATTGTCACGTATGTCCCCTTTTGGTCTACAGCTTAATATTGATATTATCCTGCTTGCTCCCATTGTTCACATTCTGTTATGTGCATTGCAGGTTCCAGGACCGGTCACTATCAGACATTTTATAGATCTGTTTTTTAATTCTCATTGTTCTAAACCCTTTTATCTTATTTTACTATATTCCATTATTATACTTCTGCCTGTTAACCCACTCTTCAAGGAAGGATGTCAGCTCTCCCTAACTCTTGAGGTCACCATTAGGCTTCTGGAGGCCCGGGACATTGCTACATAAGCATCAAAGAGGCACTGGGACTTTAATCTTTGTTAGTGGCAAGCAATAAAACATTCAAAGAGCTCACTGGCTCAGGTCAGGCTGCTGGCAACAAACAGGGCTACCCTCCAGTGGGTAGCCAGCAGATTACCAGACAAAAACATTTACCATCAGAAGGCACACCAGTCAAAATGATAAAATAGTCCAAATTGATTTATTGGTTGGTTAACTATTTGTTTAATGACTTTATCTCTTTATTGACATTCATGCAGATGCTGCTGGCTAGTGATTCTCCTGGTCCAGAAAGTAACTTCCGTACATAAATTTACATAGGAAAGTCCCATTTTGAGTCCATTCAAGTTTCCTACATTAACTAAAGCCCTGATGAAGTGTTTTCTGGCCCCTGAAATGCTTTGGCCGTCTTTTAGTGGAAACCAATAAATCAACTTATTAATAACTTACCATCAAACCAATCAATCAAGTTTTATAAATCGGTCTGGCGCTTCTTCTGTTGGTAAATGAGAAAATTAGGCAGCTACAGCAAGAAAAGATGCCCTCCAAAGCCACAAATAATGAAAGAGAACATGGGTACAATATCAGTAGTAAACATGGATCGTTAGTGTATATAAAGCTGTTTTTTTTTTTTAGTTTTTGCTAGGCTATGTAATTAAAACCCTTTGATGTGTTCTTTCTTGGTGTCCTGTTGGGTAGATTTAATTTAACATCCAGTCACAAAAGGAAGTTAGAAGAAATCTGTTAAAAGTGAAACAGTTGTCACTGGAACAGAGATCTTCTTTGATAGATTTCTTCTCTTTTCCTGTTTGAGAGAATAAACATCTAGCTAGAACAAAGGTTCTACCCCTTTTCTACTCTATCCAAAACTGAAAAAAGTTCTAGCTTTAGATATACAGTAATATTCTTCCTGTATATAATACAAAAAGAGAGGAGCATTTTCCTGTTCCCTGCCAGAAGCACTTTTAGGAACAGGAAACAGGTCCTTTTAGCTTTACACTCTTAGTAAGCAGGCTCCAACTCCCTGTCTGCTAACCTCGGGGTTCAATCTCACCTCCCAGTTGTCCTTTGCAGAAAAGAACATCCTGGTTTCTTTAAGTATTACTTCAGACTTCCACATTCAGCTTCATACCCCCATATCTCTGCTCCCCTCCTTATGTCTAGTACACACAATGAGAAAAAAATACCACCTTCGAAGCAATTGTGCAATAAATCTGATTATTAGTATAAAGCTTTTGAGAGCCGAGCATGACAGTCCATGCAACATTATCCAAAGGGACAAGCTCAAAAATGTTTCTTGTACAATACCAAAATGCAAATTTTTCGTTAAATCAGTACAGTATTTGCCCGAAAAAAAATCAAGTGACCAAGACCGCTCATGCTCGGAAACTAAACAATTCACTACAATACAATACAATACATTGTATGACTTCCGAAGTTGTATTCTTCTGTATTCAAATTTTAGAAACTTTAGTACCCTCTTTATTTTTCAAATGAGATTAGCATCACAAAAAAAATGGACAATTATTCGTCCAATATTCTCATTGTGTGTATGAGGTTTTAGTGTTGCACTTCTGACCCCTACTACCCCCACCTACCTCTCCTATACACTGTTACATTCTCCTCCTATGTGACCCCTGCTCTACCCTTTCTCTTGTGTCCCCACTGCAGTGATTGCATGTTCAAGAAGTGAAGGCTGTCAACCACCCCCAATTACAGCAAATGTAGCCGGCAGTCAGAGCACACACAGTCACAGCAAATGCTTCCAGCCACAGAAGACAAACAGTCATAGCATACATACATTGACATAGCAGACACACAGCATACACACAGTCAGAGTATACACACACATAGACATAGCAGACACACAGAGTCCGAGTATACACACACATAGACATAGAAGACACACAGTCGGAGCTCAGAAGCAGTAAAAGACTAATAGAGCAGACCCACACAGTCACAGTAAACACATGCAGTCCACACACATAGTAAAGCTGGTGGCTATACATTAGTGCAGGGGTACGGAATTAAAATTCATGGAGGTCCCATCAGTAAAATTTTCTTCCAGCAAATGTCTGAATTGCATGTTTGAATGATGACTTTCATGTCCTTCATGTGAATGTCCTTCAAATCATAGCCCCCGTCCTTTATTTGACAATCCCCTTCTTACATCAATGCCTGCGGTCCCCGTTTATATCACAGTCCCCCTTTCACATCACAGTTGCCCTTCACAGCAGGGTTCTGAACCCCCCTTCACAGTGGTGTCCTTTGCCCCCTTTACATCACAATCCCCAGCAGCTCTGCCCCCCCCCCCCCTTTACATCACAGCCCCCTGCAGCTCTGGCTCTCCTTTACATCACAGCCCCCTGCAGCTCTGGCCCTCCTTTACATCACAGGCCTCTGCACCCCTGCCCCCCTTTATATTACAGCCCCTTGCAGCTCTGGCCCTCCTTTACATCACAGCCCCCTGCAGCTCTGGCCCTCCTTTACATCACAGCCCCCTGCAGCTCTGCCCTCCTTTACATCACAGCCCCCTGCAGCTCTGCCCTCCTTTACATCACAGCCCCCTGCAGCTCTGCCCCCCTTTACATCACAGCCTCCTGTAACTCTGCCACCCCCCTGCCTAGCGTCCTAGCAACCACTTACCTGCTGCTTAACACATGCAGCTCCCACTCCCGCCCTCCATCTAGTGCTGCTGTGCTTCCTGCTCCGTGTGCAGAACTATTCTTCCTGCCGCTCTCCGCTCCACTGATAGTGACAGCAGCAGAGGCAGGGAAGAATAATCGGCTCCTAAATGGTGGGACCTTGGCGGTCCCGATGGGACCATGTCTCCGGGTCCGGACCATGGTTCACTGTTTAGTGGTGCCTGCACTAGTTGAATTTTATGGGAAATGTTTTGTTTTAAGAAAATTCATACAGTTTTCTGATCGTGGCATCAAATTGATATTCGATTTTGACCAGAGTGACAACAAAATTCAAAGTAGCAGGATGGAATTCTTTTCTTGAACGAACAAATTTCTAATGCCCCGTACACACGGTCAGATTTTCCGATGGAAAATGTCCGATCAGATTTTCCAACACACAAAGTTGGAGAGCAGGAGATAAAATTTTCCGACAACAAAACCCGTTGTCGGAAATTTCGATCGTGTGTACACAAATTCGACAGACAAAGTGCCACGCATGCTCAGAATAAATAAAGAGATGAAAGCTATTGGCCACTGCCCCGTTTATAGTCCCGACATACGTGTTTTACGTCACCGCGTTTAGAACGATTGGATTTTCCGACAACTTTGTGTGACCGTGTGTATGCAAGACAAGTTTGAGCCAACATCCGTCGGAAAAAATCCATGGATTTTGTTGTCGGAATGTCCGAACAAAGTGCGACCGTGTGTACGCCCTATAAGAGTGTATGTGGTTTTTATTTGGTAAAGTCCATTCATTCCTAAATAAAATGTTAAAAACAGACGAAAGTCTTAACTGCTTTCAAATGTCATTCGTAATCTTGTCGAATGTATTGAGAAGTTTTGCATGGATTTTTATGAAACTCTACTAGTGTGCAGCCAGATTACTAGAACAGAAACAATCATAGAATATACGTAATCAGGGCAAACTGAATACAAACATGGGTACAGTGTGCGACACATGTAGGTTAATTAGGGTGTCAGTGAATAATTAGAATTGCTTTGTTTTTGAGCGAAGGGAAGCTCATCAAAATGTTGCTATGGGGGTCCTGTAATTTTTAGCACAAAAAAGTAATCACATCATACACAATAAAAATCTTTAAATATAAAACATTAAAATTAATATTTGTTGCCTTTAAGGTTAATGATGCAAAAGAGAGCTACAGAACAATGTTCTTTCTGGGCTAAAGGCGATCTGAAAATTCCCCGTGGATGACCCAGATCTCCAGTAAAGTCCAGTGAAGCTGGTCTTGCAACATACCTGTTTGCTATATCTGAAAAAAAAAAATGCAGGTACAGTATCTGACAGCAAACATGTAGCTTTGTAGCTTAGCACTGGACTGACATGTTGGACTTTTTTAGGGACTTCCCTGAACCAGAAAAAACATCTGACTTATTTGTGTGGTCAGCTCTTTCTGCATTCCCATAACGTGCATTATGATCACGTAAAGCGTAGCCTCCCTGGCGGTTTTCCCGAGTGTGGCTCGGGGTTAAAATTCAAGACCATTAGCGGTAACCCCGAGCCACACTCGGGATTACATCGCAGGATCCTGGTGTGGCTTTACTTACCTTGTCCCCGGGATCCTGCGATGTCCCCCGCTGTGTCCGTGGGCTCCGTCCTTCTCCGAAGTCTCTCTTTGCCAGGCTCCGTTCCCTGCAAGCATCGAGACGCACGGGGGTGGAGCCTGGCGGCAAATTCAAAAAATTGTAAAAATCATAACACTTACAGATTACAGTACTGTATGAAATGATTTCACATCCCTTTTGTCCCCAGTGCTTTGGCCCATGCCCTGCATGCAGTTTTATGTTATATATACTGTTCTTTCTGCCTGGAAACTGGAGATTGTCCATAGCAACCAAAAAGTGTCCCTTTACATCAAAAGTGGCTTTAGACCAGCTAGAAAACAGCGATAGTAAATTAGAACACTTGCAGAATTGGACGATAGTGAATCGTGGGGAAATTTATTTTATTATTATTTTTTTTTTTTATTATTATTTAGTTTTATTTATTATATTATAATTTATGTTTTTGTGTTTCAAACTTTATCATACCCGGGATATCTACTAGATATCTACTAGACTCTTGTTTGGACAGATTTAAGTGTGTTATTGTTAAGAATTACAGACCTACAATATAAAACGCCAAATTTCCATGCAAAATAATTGTACCGCCTTCAGCACCTAAAATCCGAAATAATCATACCGCCAGGGAGGTTAAAAGATGTTAAACCATGTATAGCCCAAAAGATAATTTTACATAAAAAAATCCAAGTGGGGTACAAACAGAAAACATTGTTTTAATTTAGTTTGAGGCATAGTAAAAAAAAAAAAAAAAAAATCAGCTTTTCACACTCCACTGCACATCACAAGTTTATCTATTCTTTTGCCATATTTTTAGCACTGTATGTGTAAAAGGTCAAAGCAGAGTATATTTGATGCAAAGTGCCGCAGTAAGGTTTATGGTTGTGTTTTTTACAGGAAAAGTAGCTGGGTTTGTTTTCTGTTCATTGAGCAACAAAGGAATTCAGAAATCCTTAACAGTTGGGTTATACTGCCACCTACAAGGGGAACTGGCAAACAATGAAGCCAATCCCCTATTAATCCTGTTTCCTATCATCATGCCTACATTATTGATAGTGTTCCAGGTGTTTGAATCTCTTTTTTTTTTAGCTATGCTGTGAAACAAAGTCTATCTATCTTGTAGCTATTTTTTTTTATTCTGTTGCTTGAGATGGTTCCTAGACAGCAGTTATCCAGATGGGCATATCTTCAGCAATGGTTTTAGAAGCCTTACCTGTACTCCACTAGACTGTATGAATGTTGGGCTAGCCTAGAGTGCAACCTTCGGCATTGGGTTCTGCATTTTGGTGCTTTCCAGATCTTTGTGTACTGTGTTAGTATCTTTTCCCAGAGCAGAGGCACAGCCTCTGAGGGCGACCCAGTCTCTAGTATGATCTTGAAGACTCACATTGTGAGTAAATGCCAGTCAAGCTAAAGCATCAGCAGCTACTGTACTATTTTTTGTATTTATTTTTTGTAAAACCTACCACCGCCACTGCAGTATGGGTTAGGGCTGGGGCACTTGAGTGCTTATGTCATTAGTTACGAGGAGTGTTGCATGCCCTCTTTCGCCTTCCATTCAGCCTAGAGGAAGCACCATCCCGCTCCTGCTCCTGCTTCTGAAGCACCATGTATATCATCTGGTCTCTGGTCTCAATCAATTAATCTCCTGCCACTGTTGACCCTCATAAGTACCTGCTGCTTGGGTTTGTAATTACATAAGGCCTTGTTTATTGTGGGCCTAGTTGTTTCCTGCTACATGTTGTCAACAGTCCCACTGCTCTGGGTGACCTCAGATATACTCTCCTACTGATTCTATGGGTAGTTTCTCTGTATCCCAAGAAGGAACAAATACCTGTAACCTGGATGCTGGGACACCTATTATTAAAGTGTCATCCTCAATGAAGTCTTCTTCAGCTATGTCAAGTAAGACTGAGGCCTCCCCCATATCCACGAAGACCTCTGTGTCGACTGTAAGTGTTTTGTTGGGTGGGACATAATTACTGCAGCAATCTGCTTGTATTCACTCTGAAGCAGGCCATACACAGGTTGCAGGAAAGAAATTCCCCCATCAACACAGACAGGGGAATCCCTCCTGCCAAGCAATTGTCTGCTCCCGGCAGGGGGCGGGGGCGAGTGGAAGGAAACAGTGATTATATAGCTTTAGCAGCCGCTAGCGATACTCGCAAGAGAATCCGGCAGGCTGGTTGTACCCAAGTTGATCGATTGATCAACTTGGTACATTCAGCCTGCCTGTTAACGGTCAAATCATGGTCAAATCATGGTCGGTTCAGCAGGATTTGAACCATGTATGGCCAGCCTTAGTGTGCTTTGGCAATAGCCTCGCCAGAGTCCAACTTTGAGCTCTCTGAGCCTCTATGTCAAAAACTGCTTGAGCACTCTACCCTAATTACCATCTCTGATTCAGATGGTATATGACTCAGATTTCCATTGGGTTGTTTCTAACCTGATTTGATGAAGTCCTTTCTACCCCACATTTAGATGATCAGTCTGCTGTTCTAGGCCTAAGGTCTTTTAGAGCAGTGGTTCTCAACCTCAGTCCTCAAGTACCCTCAACGGGCCATGTTTTCAGCTTTTCCTTTACTTTTCACAGCTGGTTTAAATCAATAACAATGACATGGTATTGATAAGAGCTATTTTATCTAAGGGAAGTTCCCAAAACATGGCCTGTTGGGGGTACTTGAGGACTGAGGTTGAAAACCACTGTTTTAGAGCACTACAGCTGTGAAGACCTTCCTGTTACAACAGGTAGTATTTAAGCTATTCCTCAGAGGACTACAAAACAACCTGGGCCCCTCCTAAGAATGTGATGGAGCGTTTTCCCCTGTAAAGGTTGTGCTGTTACACAGGTTGTGATAATTTATATAGCTAATTTCCCTAAGCCATTGTTATTGACTTCTGAATAGTTGGTTATTATACTACCATCGTGTGCTTATTTTGGTTATTGCACCATCTTTTCCTGTCTTTACTCTGTGTTCCCGCCCATCTTGTGATGTACTTCCTTTTCCTCTTTCACATTGTACTTGTGGGGATAAGATGGCCACTTGTCTGAAGGACACATGCAATCTGCTTGCATTTGGGAAGACATTACCATGTTTTGATTTGCAAATACCATATTTCAATCATTTGTCACATTTTGTTGTCTGCTATATCTACTACTTCCAATAAAGATCCACGCTGATGAAAAAGGTGTTTGGTGAGTTCAGCTACCTGATAAATACTGTGCCCGGAGATTGTATCTGCTTATACAGGCAAGGCATAGAGGTCTCAGCAAGGGATAAGTCACTATTACAATAGTTAGAGTCAGAATAAAGCAAATTTATTGTTAATTAGTTTCTGCCCACTGTAGACGCTCCAGTGATCCACCTTACAGCAGACCTTTCCCCTCAACAGAAAGAATCAATGTTGCAAGCAGGTCTGCAGGCTGACATGAAATCATCCTATTTCTACGATGAAAAAGAGACATTTGGCTGTCATCTAACTTTAACTACATTGCACAGGTTTTTAGAGGCACTGGATTTGTAACCAGAGCCACACAGATGTATTCTGGGGTGGCTATCTCATGTATACAATGCAAGATCTTGCAAGATTTATTTTTATTCAAATAATGTTTAATGTCAAATGAGCAAAGGGGTGGGGGGTTAGAACCCTAAGAAGTAAGGGCAGATTGAATCCTATGCCCTTTATCAAAATGGCTGTCAGGAGGAAAGTGCTGGAAAGAAGAAAAGTGATTTTTATTATGACTTTTCACAACCTTTTGCATGGTGACTTTGTTGTCTTTGTGATGGTGCGGGGTAAGGTCCACTTAAACAAGCATACAACCAGATGGGTTGATGGTGTTATCACTTTTAGGGGTTTTACTGACAGGCAGTTATTATTATTTTTATACTGGATTTATACAGCACCAACAGTTTGTGCAGCACTTTACAATATAAAAGGAGACAGTGCAGTTACAATACAAGAGGGTTAAGAGGGTCCTGCTCATAGGAGCTTTTAATCTAATATGGTGGGGCAAGTGGTAGAAAAAGTAATAACTGTGAGGGATGAACTGATGGAAGAATTAAATGTTCAGTTCTTAGGTGGAAGCGAGATAGGCTTCCCTGGAGAGATGAGTTTTCAGGGACCGCCTAAAAGTGGACAGAGTAGGAGATAGCTGGACAGATTGGGGTAGAGAGTTCCAGAGGATGGGAGAGGCTCTGGAGAAGTTCTGTAGATGAGCATGGGAGGAAGAGACAAAAGAAAGCTATAGAGCAGATCTTGGCAAAAGCAGAGAGGACTATTTGGATGATATTTGGAGACAAGATTGGTGATGTAGCTTGGGGCAGAGTTGTAAATGGCTTTGTGTGTTGGCATTATTTTGAATTTAATTCACTGGGTGATCGGAAGCCAGTGCCAGTGTCAGATTGGCAGAGAGGTGTGGTGTCAGGGCTGGGCTCTCAGCCCTTCCTTCTCTGTGCTCAGGTTGCTCAGCTGTCAGTTAATTGCCAGTACTTATCATTCCACAGTGGCTCACCTGCTCATCAGTCAAGCCCACAGCCAGCCCCTTCTGGCTATTTAACCTGCCTGGTTTATTTCTTCAATGCCTTCACCTTGGTCAACATATCTAGAGACTCTCTGCTGTGTTCCTGTTGAAGACTTGACTGACTGACGTCCCTTCTGGTTCCTGATCCTGTCTGCTGTCTCTGACTACGCTGATCTCTGTCTTCCTGATTTCCTGGCTTGTCCTGACTACCCAATTTGGCTACCGAACCCTGACTATGTTTTGACTACGATTACCAGTTGTACCATTTTTACCATTTTATTAAAAGGTGTGGATTTTACTGCATTTTCTGTCTGATAGCAGCATTCATGATAGCCTGAAGGGGGGGTAGCCTGTGTAGATGTAGGCTTATGATAAGGTAGTTGCACTAGTCAAGGTGAGAGAGAACAAGGTAATGAATGAGCAGCTTGGTGGTTTCATTGGTTAAAAAGGGGTGCATTTTAAAGACATAGTAAGAAGATGAGGTCTACACACTTTGACAGTGATTAGATTTGGGATGTAAAGGACAGGTAAGAGTCTAGGATTACACCTAGTACCCAGGTATGAGGGGAGGGACTGATAGCTGTATTATTGACCCTAATGGAGAAGTCAGGGAGGAGGGCACTGTTAGAGTGGTATATTACAAGCTCTGTTTTAGAAAGATTTAGTTTGAGGAAGTCCATGCTATGTCAGTTAGTAAGTTAAAAACATGAGAGGACACTGAAGGAGTGAGATGAGGAATAGAGATAGATTTGGGTGTCATCAGGGTAGAGGCAATATTGAAATTGTTCTGATATTGGTAAATGGTATTGATGGTTATCAGGTGACCAAGAGAGGAGATGATGATAGAGAGGAGAAGAGGTCCAAGAACAGTACCTTTGGTGACCCCTACAGAAAGAGGAAGTGGAGAGAAGGAGACAGAATTCTAGGTAACAATGAAGGTGCTCTGTGAAAGACAGGAGGTAGGGATACATCAATATATTGGCTCCCAATAATTATCAGCCTAAAATAGTGTCATATGAGTTTTGCTGATAAAAAAAAGGTACCGAAAATGGGTGCCGAAAAACATGTGATTTTGCTACGATTTTGCAGTGATTTTACCGCAATTTTCTTCATTTACGGTGCTTTTTTCATATGTCATGTGACTCAAGAACTGCATCAAAAACGCAAAAGTGTTGCAGCATTTTTTAATGCGATTTTGGTGTGCTTTTTTAACTGACAAAATGTACACCAAAAATGCGGCAAACAGAATTTTTAACATCGTGACAGAAAGCGCAAGGGTAATACAAATCTAAAAACCTAAGCTCAATTTTGCAACTTTGTCATGTGTTGGTAAAACTGTACACATTGTCACAACTACTTAGTGTATCTAGGTGGATTATACCTTTTTTTTTTAGGACAAATTGGGCTGTCTTTTGGTGGTATATGGTAACAGTTGTTGTTTGTATCCATAGCACAGCCCAGAAAGAATGGTGCACATTTTTTTTTATCCTGCCTAAAACACACTGAGACTGACTATAACTGACATTGCTACCAATTTAATTTTTTTTAAATTCTACACTAAATATGCTGACCGTGATCTCTGACCCGAATTTGACCTTTGACCTTGACCCTAACAATAGCCCTGGCAATCTTGATCTTGTTATTTTTTTCTTTATTTTTTAAATTTATTATAATTTTTTTTTTATTCTTTATTTTTAATTTTTATTAGATTTTTGATTTATTTTACACACTTGGATTGTTTACAATTCCTCTCCTGCAAGAAGAGGAAGACACAATGTATCACTCTCTTCATTCAAAAGAGGAAGGAAACCAAGGGGAGGGCTAGCAGTGACTGATCACTGTGATAGCCAATGAGAGGCTTTCACAGCGATCAGGTGACCTAGAACAGACATTAGTACGAGACCCAGGTCTCTCAGCAAGAGCCCAGTCTCTGTGCTAGGAGCGGGCTGTGCGGCGTGCTCCCAGCACAAAGAGAGATACACATATATGCAGCCGCACGAAAAAAAGCCCACTTCCGTGAGGCCGCATATATGTGTGCGGTCGGCAGAAGGAGTTATTATTAAAATTGTTAAAAAGTTGAATATTATACAATTATATATATACATATACACACACACACACACACACACACACACACACACACACACACACACATATATATATATTTTTTTTAAACTGTCCATTTTGGTTTTAGTTTCGAATTTTGGTTTTGAAATTTAGTGCATCCTGAATTTTCGGTTTCGGTCCAGAATTTTCATTTTGGTGCACCACTAATAGGACAACCAGGAAAGAGCAGAATCTTGGAGGCCAAGGAAGTAGAGTTTATTGAGGAGGAGCAACAGTATCAAAGGCAGCAGAAAGATTTAGTAATAAGAGAATGGTATACTAGCTGTTGGTTTTGCAGTTAGTAAATCCTTAGCAAGTTTTAGTAGCGTTTCTGTGGAGTGCTGCTAGCAAAAAGGAGACTGCAAGTGGTCAAGAAGATTGTTTTCAATGAGGTAGGAGCTTAGACCGTTGTAAATTAAACATTCTAAAAGTTTAGAGGTAAATGGGGGCAAGGAGATGGGTCTTAAGTTGTTCAGGCTGGTGGGGTCCAGTGAGGGTTTTTTTAAGTATGGGGTGCTTTGTGCATGTTTTAGAGGGAAAGGTGCCAGTAGCGAGGGAGTGATTGAAGTTGTGAGAGAGCATAGGGATGTTTACAGTGGCGGTGCGTCCATTGCCCCGTCTGTCACGCCACCCCCCTCTGTGTAAAATGGATAGATTCATGCATAGCATGAATCTATCCATGGCCGCTGTAGCCACACCCTATTCAGGCGTCCGGCCCCTTTTCGAACGCTGGGCACATGAATTACAGCGGCGGGGGTGGTTTTTTTAAGCACCTGATTAGACCCATAGGCTCTAATAGGCTTCAAAAAAGGTGGACTTGGAGCACAAATCATTGCAATCGCAGTCCACCCAGGTGTGTTAGAAAAGCAATTGAATATTTGCTTTTCTAACATTGAACTGCCTCTCAGCCAATCAGGAGGCGCGGATCTAATACCCGTCACCTGATTGGCTGAAGGCACAGGCGCTCCGACTGGACGCCTAACGGTACGGGAGAAGGGAGGACAGAGAACCATGGAGGATGCAGGAGCCGTCGCCTGACATGCTGACATGCTGCTTGCCGCTGCGACCCACCACCAGGATGGGGTAAGTGCCGGTCAGATGGCGAGCGGGGGGGGGGTCACAGTGGCTGCATATGATGGGCACAGAGGCTGCATGTAATGGGCACAGAGGCTGTATGATAGGCACAGGCTGCATATGATGGGCACAGGCTGCATATGATGGGCACAGAGGCTGCATATGATGGGCACAGACTGCATATGATGGGCACAGACTGCATATGATGGGTACAGAGGCTGTATGATGGGCACAGGCTGCATATGATCGGCACAGAGGCTGCATATGATAGGCACAGGCTGCATATGATGGTCACTGAGGCTGTATGATGGGCACAGGCTGCATATTATGGACACAGAGGCTGCATATGATGGGCACAGAGGCTGTATATGATGGGCAAAGGCACTGCATATGATGGGCACAGGCACTGCATATGATGGGCACAGGCACTGCATATGATGGGCACAGGCACTGCATATGATGGGAACAATGGCTGCATTTTATGGGCACAATGGCTGCAATTGATGGCACAGTGAGGGTGCAATTGATGTTTTTTTTCAGTATTCTCCCCCCCCCAAAAAAAATAATTTGAGCACCAGCCACCACTGGATGTTTATGAGCACATATACCTCACTGTCCTGATGTTTAGGTCAGTATGTGGACTGTATTTGCAGGAGATGATGAGTGCAGTAATAGGGAAAAGGTAGGAGTAAAGGTGATATACACAATATATACTGTATATATGCTGTGGGGTGGAGAGGAGAGGTAAAGTAAGGAGAATTTGAGGAAAGAGGACACTAATGTGAGAAGGAAGTGTGGAGGGAGCATATTAGAGGGAAAAGTGAGTGAGAATCAGACTTCATAAGAACATTTTCACAAAATGTTGATTAGTGGGGCAAAGTTGTTAGCTGTATCAGCTGTTCATCTCTGTGGGGGACACAACTAGATGCAGGCTCTTAGGTACGTGTCGTTCCATCTCTAACAATGGCTCTACTATATATTCTGACAGCTGGATCAAGTCTTTATCGTGTTATTTTTCCTGCTTTCAGGATACTTCATCTTATCCTTTGATATGGTTTAGTCCATTGTTCAGGTGCATTGCTGATGTGGTTTCACTGCAAGCATAGAGATTGCTTACCAGCTGCAAAGGTAATAATATTTTGCACACTAAAAGAAATATGATTGATTTATGCATTGCACGACTGGTGTGTGCATATGAATGGGCACACACCATTGTGGGTGCAAGCATTATTAATTATACTCTATGCTATATCTCTTATAGGAGTATACATTTTCTATTTTACCAGTGCAGCTCTGTGCATGTAACAAACGGATTATGTGCTTTGATACTACTACAAGGTACTTCATAAAGAGAATGCACTGTACTGCAGTTTTAACTGTGTCTATGTGTACACAGCTGTCTGTAGTTTTTATATATAGTGTGCTTCTTATAGAATTAATTTATGTATCTTTACCTTATAGATATATTTCCATTCATAGGAACAAAACTACACTCTCCTATTGAACCCACCTAGTCGCTTACATACCCACTTCAGGTATGATAAAAAATCTTGTACAATATGCATATATGTTCAAATGTATCATACATATGTCATCCTATCTTGGATGACTTTGAAAACATTTGAAAAAATCTTTTGTTTCCTTCCACTAGGCTAAGTATTAGCCGTATTTAGTGCCCTATAACAGGCTCCTAGGCCCTCCGGGGTGGGGCGCATTCTCTCCGGGTCCCAGCTTGCTGACGCCCTCCTGCAAGATGTGTGGATGGTGGGTGTATTACAGCGGATTACTTATACTTACATGAAATGTTATTGGTTGTAACTACACAATGTTTTTTCTTGTGAATAATATGTATCTTTTCTATTTCTTAGCTATATGACAATCTTTTTCTATATACCATCTGAATAATAAATAAGCTCCTGAAGAAGCGGCCAAGTCCGCGAAACATGTTGAGTAATCACTATCAAGATGGTATAAATGTTCTATTTGTTAAGCATTTTCTGATTGTCATGATCTGTTTTTATATTTACCTGTGTAATCATGAATGTATTTTCTCTTTGTTATAAAATATTTTGAATAATTTTATTATTGACTGTTTATTAACAGCCAATTGTATGGTACCACTAAAGTCCGAATACAGCTATTTTTGATACTGATCAACTTCACTATAATTTAGTTTTGGTTTGAAATGCAGCATTCAATTCTTTTAAGTGATTTAATTATCTGGTATTTTTCGGATAATTTATTAAAATTTTAAAAAGCATGTTTCTTCTGTGCATAAAGATTAGTGATGTGAATATGGTACTGGACAAGGATACTAACTAGCTGGTATGTGCAGGCTATGACCACTGTATCTAGTGATACCACTACTAGAAAACCTCTGGACGATATACATATGCTGTGTGGACATCATTCTATTGGCCATAACATCGATTTTTATTGTGTGTGGGATACATTTGTAGCAATTAACCACTTGCTGACCGCGTTATAGCAGATATACTGCTTCAGGGTGGCCGCTGTGTGCAGGATCTCATATACATACGGGAGCCTGCACGTCCGGGTAGCGGGCGCAAATGCGCACCATGGGCAGCTCAGTCCCGCTGTGATTATATACAGCGGTAGCCGATCAGCGGGTACCACGGACTCAATGTTATATTTTATATGCCATATTGCTTATATCACCTGCGCCTTAAACTCTGTGTCTGCAAATTAATTATAGTGAATGAGCAGCTGCTGTTTCAACCTGTGAATGGTGATGAGCTCATGCAATACACTAGAGAAACCTCCGTGACCAACAGAACTTGCTAATGTGTCCAAATGTAACAGAAAAGTGACCAGTGTAAATCAACAAAATAAATAAATGAATTAAATAAAAACATTCACCTATTTACATACTAAATGTTTAAATATATTAAAATGTGAAACCAGAAAATAGTCCAAATAAGGAATCCCTTTTTAATATTCCCAAAGTTAATTAAATAGTGATATAAATAATCCAGTCCATATGACAGGTATTACAATCCGTGTTCCTAAATGGCTGATATCTTCACTATGTCTGTAGCCTTATATACATGTAACCACCAAAATCCAAGATGGCAATATCAGACGTTCCTTTCCACAAGTATGAAAAAACGAATGGGAGTAAAGATCCCTACTCACCGGACGTCGTTGACTCTCTCTTTACCTTACGACAAGAGAAGTCAAATCACAGTCAGCAACCAAAAACTCCGTCCACTCCACCCGGCAGCTTAGGATACCGCTGGCAAGGACTCTCAATGAGCAGGATTAACCAGGAAAAAGAAAAAATTGCTCCTCATAGCGTAAAAAAGTTTATGTAAAAATTCCAAGCAGTATGACATCCATGCAAACATTAGGTATCATCGCTTCAAAGCTGTACTGGAAAAATTGTCCTGGGGTCGGCGTGCCTAGGACTAAACTACCTCGCACCATACGTCTCGACTTGACGCATTTCGTCATGTGATATGACGTCATCAGAAGCTAGGAACGTCATCAGAAGCTATGTAAACAAGGCAGATTGCCGTTCTGTCAACAGGGAAGGCATGGGTCCTGTGTTCCTGCAAAGCAGGGACAAGGATCCATGTGTTACCCTAGTAAAAGCACCTTGTACACTGTACAAAAACACAGGCTAGGCACACAGTTAACCCTTTCATTGCCCCACTAACAGACACTTTTTTTGGGAACCAGTAACCCTAATACAGTGCTCAGTGCTAAAATATGCACTGTCACTGTACTAAAGACACTGGCTAGGAAGGGGATGAGAAAGAAAAAACAACAACTGACCTAGCTCACTTGCTGGTTCTCAGTGAAAAAAGTCAGGTTTTATCTCTCAGTAAACTTTCATCAGATACCCCAAGCACATGAAGAAGTCTTCTGCTGGCTAGTTGGGGCCCCTACATTGGTGCACAATAGAGATGTAGTCTCTTTGAGGAGAACATAATTGACAAAGGAATGGTATAATAGCTACATGAGTTCCCCTTTAATAAACACTGGTATATCATTCTAAACAATTGGGGGGACTGGCCTTACCAAATTTTAAACTATATTACCAAGTGATCATGTTGACACACATGGCAGATTGGAAATATGCTAGGAAGACTAGACTCTGGGTGGAACTTGAAACAGCACTGGCAGACACCTTATTGGTAGCACCATAGATACCACGACCATTGAGAGGGTTAGCATCAACAATGTCTCCACTGACTAGATCTGCCTTGGCACTATGGGACTCTTTACACACCTGATATTGCTGGGAATACAATTCCCCAATAATGCCCTTGCTGAGACATGAATACTTTATGCCAGGAGTTTTAGATAAAGGTTTTGAAACATAGTTCCCAGAGTCTATACAATTAATACATCAAATACTAAAGGATTCAAAGATTAAACCATTAAAGTCCATGTGTGGAGTAGATCGGCCAACATTCATGAATTAGTGGAGATATGCACAGCTGCCTCAATTTATTCAGAGTCTTCCGCAACCCATTCGTTCGCGAAAAGAATTGAACCCTATCAAAACAATTATGCAATATAAGGACCCAACACAACATTGTATTTCATTTTTTTATAAAGCTCCGATGACCCTTCAAAACCCAGGTTACCCAGATTATATAGGCTGTTGGGAAACAGATTTACAAATTACATTTACAGATAAACAAAATGTTAAGATTTTACAACTCTCTTATATGTCCACCACTTCGTGTAGAATGACGGAGGTACATTTTAAACTTCTTACTCGATGGCATTATACACCAGTAAAACTGCACACAGTGTCCACGTCAAATTTGCCCCTGTGCTGGAAAAAATGTGGAGACTGAGCTACACATGGGCATATATGGTGGGAAGAAGTGGCGAAATTGATTTCTTTGATACAGGGGCAAGTAATTGGACCTGAACCAATATCTTTTTTATCTCATTGTACGATTGAAGTGATAGGTCAATATAGGATGCCTTGACTCCATATCTGTTAAACGCATGTAAAGCTGGCCATACACCTATAGATTATCTGCAGATTTTCTATGGTTAGATAGAAAATGTGCAACAGATCTCTCCATGTTCGCTAAACTGTGTGGATGGAGGAATCTCCCACTTTTTCCATCTAACCATAGAAAATCTGCAGATAATCTATAGGTGTATGGCCAGCCTTAGTCTCTAAACCCACTACATAGGGGAAAGCATTATATACCTGTCAGGCTAGGAGCATATAACAGGTAACAGTTCAGGTGTTCTGATTATGCAGAGTTCAAAGAACAAGAGCACATACCATGAGCAGGTCTGAGCAGAGCAGGTCAGCTGGGACTTGTAGTTCACGGCTGTAGATGTTTGCTGGACCTTGTAGTTCACCGCTGCAGATGAGTATAGATGGTGTCTGGTGCTTGTAGTTCACCGCTGCAGGTGAGGATAGATGTCTGGTGCTTGTAGTTCATCGCTGCAGATGAAGGTACTGCAGTAGAATCAGGCAAAGCGTAGTCTAGGCAAGCTGGGTCATACACAGGAAGATCAGAGTCCAAACGGTACCGAATCAGAAGCAAGCAAACAGAGTCAAACGAGCCGGGTCATACATGAAATACACAGAGCAGATATCAACTGGATCAAACACAAGGTAAACTCTAACACGAGCAATGATTGAATGCTGATACAAGTGTTTTAAAGGTGATCTGGCCAATCATTGTTGTTTCCCAGGCAAAAGCTGTGTCAGGTGAGTTGTGCTGGGTCCTAAAGGGATCCTAGTACTGTCAGTACCCCCCCTTTCTCGAGGTGTTGCTCCTGCACCCCCAGGCTTATTTGGATAACGAAGATGGAACTTCTTCTTAAGTCGGTCAGCATGAAGATCACGAGCTGGGACACAAGATCGATCCTCTGGGCCGAAACCTTTCCAATGAACGAGATATTGTAAGGAATTGAGCACTCGTCTGGAATCAAGAATAAATGCCACTTCATATTCCTGACTGTCCAACACATCCACAGGTTCTGGTTCATTTACTTGGAGGCTGGAATGAACAGGTTTCAACAATGAAACATGAAAGACATTTGGAATGCGCATGGATGGGGGTGTTTTAATCTATAGGATACAGGATTAACAATCTCCGAAATTTCATAGGGCCCGATGAATTTTGGGCCAAGTTTTTTAGATGGAACATGCAGGGACAGATTCCTAGATGATAGCCACACTTTGTCACCAACTTTATATCCTGGTGCCTTTGAGCGCCTCTTGTCAGCCATTTTCTTAAAAGCCTGTACGGAGCGAGAAATAGCACGATTAACATCGGACCAGATTTTGGAGAAATTTTCAATTGTGGTGTTGGCATCTGGCACATCAGAGGGTGGCAGATCAAAGGAGCACACACGAGGATGCAACCCGTAAACACAAAAGAAAGGAGAGGTCCCTGTAGATGTGCTGACACAATTATTAAAGGCAAACTCTGCCCATGGCAGGACGTTGACCCACTCCACCTCATCATTGGCCATCAGACAACGTACCATCTTCTCTAGAGTCTGATTAGTCATTCTGTTTGGCCGTTTGTCTCAGGATGATATGCTGAAGAATATGATAACTTAATCCCCAGCTGAGAGCAAAGGGCCTTCCAAAACTGGGCTATAAACTGAGAGCCACGGTCTGAGACAATGTTAATTGGTGCCCCATGGAGCCTGAAAACATGTTTAATGAATAAAGATGCCAGTTCTTTAGCAGATGGAAGTTTCGGAAGCGGAACAAAGTGGGCCATTTTACTGAACCTGTCTACCACCACCCAGATCGTGGAACATCCCTGGAACGGAGGCAAGTCAGTGATAAAGTGCATAGATAAATGGGTCCAGGGACAGGTAGGTATTGGTAGAGGACATAGGAGACCGGGCAGCTTAGAGGTACTGCTCTTGCTTCTGGCACAAACTTCACAGGCCTGGACGAAGGCTAACACATCCTGCCTAATCGATGGCCACCAGAGGTTGCGAGAGATAATCTCAAAAGTTTGTCTAAACCCCGGATGTGCTACAGGTTTTGATGCATGTACCTGCTGCAATACCTGCAAACGAAGAGCCAAGGGCACAAAAAGCATACCGGAGGGAGTGGAGGCAGGGGCTTCAGCCTGTGCAGGTAACAAGGCCTCAGAGATGTCAGTCTGGGTGAAAGCCAAAATCCTATCCTCAGAGATAATGGGTTGTGGAGGAAGCGGAGGAGGAGACTCTGATAAAAAGCTGCGAGACAAGGCGTCAGCCTTAATGTTTTTTGGTCCTGGTAAATATGAAATTGTGAAGTCAAATCTGGAGAAGAACAATGACCACCTGGCTTGACGTGAGTTCAGTCTTTTAGCAGAACGGATGTATTCAAGGTTTTTGTGGTCAGTCAGAACTATGAATGGATAGCGTGTTCCCTCCAGCCAATGTCTCCATTCCTCCAAAGCGAGCTTTATGGCTAGAAGTTCTCTATTGCCTATATCATAATTGCGCTCTGCTGGGGAATATTTCCGAGACAAGAAGGCACAGGGGTGGATGGCAGCATTTACAGGATCCTTTTGTGACAAAAGCGCCCCCACCCCTACTTCAGATGCATCTACCTCCACAAAAAAGGTAGCTCAGGAACAGGATGGCGTAGGATTGGTGCAGAGGTAAAGGCTTTCTTTAACTGAGTGAAGGCTGCCTGGGCTTCAGTAGTCCATTTAAAGGTAGTCGGAGTCTTCCTGGTGAGAGAGGTGATGGGATGTGCAATGGTGGCAAAGTTCTTAATGAATTTTTGGTAGAAATTTGCAAAGCCCAGGAAGCGCTGAACTGCCTTCAGGTCTGAAGGTGGTGCCCAGTCTAAAATGGCTTGAATCTTGGCTGGATCCATGGTGAGGCCTGTGTCAGAAATTAGGTAGCCTTGGAAAGGTACTTGTTTAACATGGAAAGAACATTTTTCAGGCTTTACAAAAAGGGAGTGAGTCTTAAATCGGGCCAATACCGAGCAGACATGTTTCTGATGTGTTTCAAGATTGGGAGAATATATCAAAATGTCGTCTAAATATACAAGCATGAAGCGACCCATGTCACGGAAAATGTCATTCATAAAGTTCTGAAAGACAGCTGGTGCATTTCTGAGACCGAAAGGCATGACAAGACATTCGTAATGACCATCCTTCGTGTTAAAGGCGGTCTTCCACTCCTCGCCTGCACGTATGCGCACCAGATTATAGGCTCCCCTTAAGTCCAGTTTGGAGAGGATTTTGGCTCCCTGGATTTGAGAGAACAATTCTGTGATGAGAGGAAGAGGATACCAATTGGGAACAGTAATTTTATATAGACCTCTGTAATCAACACAAAGTCTCAGTCCCCCATCCTTCTTTGGGACAAAGAAGCATCCTGCTCCTGCGGGAGAAGTGGAGGGATGGATGAAACCCTTAACTAGGTTTTCCTGGATGTATTCTTGCAAGGCAAGATTCTCTGGCTCAGACAGTGGAAAGACTCTACCTCGAGGAGGTGTAGTGTCAGGCAAGAGGTCAATGGGACAATCATAACTGCGATGAGGTGGTAAAGTGTCAGCAATCCCTTTAGAAAACACATCCCAAAAGTCCTTATAACAAAGTGGAATCTGTTCCATTCCCACTTGACAGGTAGCAAGTCGAACAGGGTGCTGGATGCAGTTCTTTTTACACTGATTGGACCAAGCCAGAATATTTTCTGTTCGCCAGTCAATTACAGGATTGTGCTTCTGAAGCCAAGGAAGGCCTAAGATCAAAGGAGAGTCAATGACAAGACATGAAATCTTCTCCCAATGCAAAGCCCCCAATTGTAACTGGAAAGGGTTGGTGGCTTGGAGCACTAGATCTTGTGAGAGAGGCCGATTATCCATGGAAATCAGGCGGACTGGGCAATCTAGAGCATGAGTTTCCAGGGACAAAGAGGTAATCAGAGTCTTATCAATAAAATTTTCAGCGGCTCCAGAATCTACCAAGGCCAGCAGTTCATGAGCCCCTGTCCCAAAGTGAATGACAGCGGGTAAAGGAATACGATTGTCCCCCTGGGGAGATGAGAGCAGACCTAAGGTAACCTCCCCACAATTACCTAGGTCCTGGAGTTTCCCGGACGTGTAGGGCACGAACGGAGCATATGACCCTTGAGGCCACAATACAAGCAGAGTGTTCCTGGGCAGATAACCGGGTGGAGCCTAACTGCATAGGTTCTTCCTCAGATTTGGCACTGGAGGTGGAATAGTCAGGTGGCAAGGGAGGTATATAGTTTGCCACGGGCTGTAGTTTGTTCTCGTCTCCTCTCTCGCTGGCGGCGGTCAATTCTAATGGCTAGACTTATAGCCTCCTCCAGTGAGGCTGGGTAGTAGAAGTTGACCAGAGCATCCTTAATTGCATCTGAAAGGCCCATTCTAAACTGGCTGCGGAGTGCTGCATCATTCTAGCCAGATTCCGGGGCCCACCTGCGAAACTCTGAGCAATACATTTCAGCTGTGGTAGTTCCTTGCTTTAAGTTACGCAGGGTTGATTCTGCAGTAGCAGCACGATCTGGATCATCATAAAGCAACCCTAGGGCTTCAAAGAAGGCATCTACTGTTAGCAAGGCTGGATGGTTTGGTTCCAGGTTAAAGGCCCAAGCCTGGGGGTCACCCTGTAGTAGAGAGATAATGATTTGAACCCTCTGAGTTTCAGGGCCAGACGAGGATGGCCTTAACTTGAAATATAATTTGCAGCTGTTTTTAAAGTTGCAAAACCCTTTACGCTCGCCAGAAAACCGGTCAGGCAAAGGAATTTTTGGTTCAGATGGAATTTTTGTAGCGGTGGTAAAAGAAGGAGATTGCACCTTGGTGAGCTCTGTGGCCATTTCCTGAACTTGATGGGACAAGCGGCAAAGTTCCTGTGAAAACAACTGAGCCTGCTCAGGATCCATGATAGGTTTCCTTTATTATGTATGGCTCGTGTTAATGTCAGGCTAGGAGCATATAACAGGTAACAGTTCAGGTGTTTTGATTATGCAAAGAGTTCAAAGAACAAGAGCACATACCATGAGCAGGTCTGAGCAGAGCAGGTCAGCTGGGACTTGTAGTTCACCGCTGTAGATGTTTGCGTGACCTTGTAGTTCACCGCTGCAGATGAGTATAGATGGTGTCTGGTGCTTGTAGTTCACCGCTGCAGGTGAAGGTACTACAGTAGAATCAGGCAAAGTGTAGTCTAGGCAAGCTGGGTCATACACAGGAAGATCAGAGTCCAAACCGTACCGAATCAGAAGCAAGCAAACAGAGTCAAACGAGCCGGGTCATACATGAAATACACAGAGCAGATATCAACTGGATCAAACACAAGGTAAACTCTAACACGAGCAATGATTGAATGCTGATACAAGTGTTTTAAAGGTGATCTGGCCAATCATTGTTGTTTCCCCGGCAAAGGCTGTGTCAGGTGAGTTGTGCTGGGTCCTAAAGGGATCCTAGTACTGACAATACCTACTATTATGGATGAGCCCGATGTTCGAGACAAACGTAAGTTCGACTCGAACATCGGGTGTTCCCCCGAACAGCGAACAATTTGGGGTGTTCGTGGCAAAATTCGAAAGCCGCGGAACACCCTTTAAAAGTCTATGGGAGAAATCAAAAGTGCTAATTTTAAAGGCTTATATGCTTGGTATTGTCATAAAAAGTGTTTGGGGACCTGGGTCCTGCCCCAGGGGACATGTATCAATGCAAAAAAAGTTTATAAAATGGCCGTTTTTTCGGGAGCAGTGATTTTAATAATGCCTAAAGTGAAACAATAAAAGTGAAATATTCCTTTAAATTTCGTACCTGGGGGGTGTCTTTAGTATGCCTGTAAAGTGGCGCATTTTTCCCATGTTTAGAACAGTCCCTACACAAAATGACATTTCTAAAGGAAAAAAAGTCATTTAAAACTACTTACGGCTATAATGAATTGTCGGATCTTGGCAATACAGATAAAAGTCATTGAAAAAAATGGCATGGGGGTCCCCCCAAAAATCCATACCAGGCCCTTTGGGTCTGGTATGAATATTAACCACTTGACGACCGCCTCACGCCGATGTACGTCGGCAAAGTGGCATGGACAGGCAAAATCACGTACAGGGTACGTGATTTGCCTTCCGTGGGTGGGGGGTCCGATCGGACCCCCCCCCGGTGCCCGAGGCGGTCGTCTTTTGTCCAGCGGCGATCGGTGATGAGGGGGAGACCATCCGTTCGTGGCCCCCCCCTCGCGATCGCCGCCGGCCAATCGAATCATTCCTTTGCTGCTGTATGCTAAACAGCAGCAAAGGAAATGATGTCATCTCTCCTCGGCTCGGTAATTTCCGTTCCGGCCCGAGGAGAGAAGACATCAATGTGAGTGCACAACACACACACACACAGTAGAACATGCCAGGCACACAAAACACCCTGATCCCCCCCCCGATCGCCCCCCGATCCCCCCCCCAATCACCCCCCCCCCCGTCACAAACTGACACCAGCAGTTTTTTTTTTCTGATTACTGCATAGTGTCAGTTTGTGACAGTTACAGTGTTGGGACAGTTACTGTTACCCCCCTTTAGGTCTAGGGTACCCCCCTAACCCCCCCTAATAAAGTTTTAACCCCTTGATCACCCCCTGTCACCAGTGTCGCTAAGCGATCATTTTTCTGATCGCTGTATTAGTGTCGCTGGTGACGCTAGTTAGTGAGGTAAATATTTAGGTTCGCCGTCAGCGTTTTATAGCGTCAGGGACCCCCATATACTACCTAATAAATGTTTTAACCCCTTGATTGCCCCCTAGTTAACCCTTTCACCACTGATCACCGTATAACCGTTACGGTTGACGCTGGTTAGTTCGTTTATTTTTTATAGTGTCAGGGCACCCGCCGTTTATTACCGAATAAAGGTTTAGCCCCCTGATCGCCCGGCGGTGATATGCGTCGCCCCAGGCAGCGTCAGATTAGCGCCAGTACCGCTAACACCCACGCACGCAGCATGCGCCTCCCTTAGTGGTATAGTATCTGATCGCATCAATATCTGATCCGATCAGATCTATACTAGCGTCCCCAGCAGTTTAGGGTTCCCAAAAACGCAGTGTTAGCGGGATCAGCCCAGATACCTGCTAGCACCTGCGTTTTGTGCCTCCGCCCAGCCCACCCAAGTGCAGTATCGATCGATCACTGTCACTTACAAAACACTAAACGCATAACTGCAGCGTTCGCAGAGTGAGGCCTGATCCCTGCGATCGCTAACAGTTTTTTTGGTAGCATTTTGGTGAACTGGCAAGCACCAGCCCCAGGCGTCAGGTTAGCGCCAGTACCACTAACACCCACGCACGCAGCATACGCCTCCCTTAGTGGTATAGTATCTGAACGGATCAATATCTGATCCGATCAGATCTATACTAGCGTCCCCAGCAGTTTAGGGTTCCCAAAAACGCAGTGTTAGTGGAATCAGCCCAGATACCTGCTAGCACCTGCGTTTTGCCCCTCCGCCCGGCCCAGCCCAGCCCACCCAAGTGCAGTATCGATCGATCACTGACACTTACAAAACACTAAACGCATAACTGCAGCGTTCGCAGAGTCAGGCCTGATCCCTGCGATCGCTAACAGTTTTTTTGGTAGTATTTTGGTGAACTGGCAAGCACCAGCCCCAGGCAGCGTCAGATTAGCGCCAGTACCGCTAACACCCACGCACGCACCGTACACCTCCCTTAGTGGTATAGTATCTGATCGCATCAATATCTGATCCGATCAGATCTATACTAGCGTCACCAGCAGTTTAGGGTTCCCAAAAACGCAGTGTTAGCGGGATCAGCCCAGATACCTGCTAGCACCTGCGTTTTGCCCCTCCGCCCGGCCCAGCCCAGCCCACCCAAGTGCAGTATCGATCGATCACTGTCACTTACAAAACACTAAACGCATAACTGCAGCGTTTGCAGAGTCAGGCCTGATCCCTGCGATCGCTAACAGTTTTTTGGTAGCGTTTTGGTGAACTGGCAAGCGCCAGCGGCCTAGTACACCCCGGTCGTAGTCAAACCAGCACTGCAGTAACACGTGGTGACGTGGCGAGTCACATAAGTGCAGTTCAAGCTGGTGAGGTGGCAAGCACAAGTAGTGTCCCGCTGCCACCAAAAAGACAAACACAGGCCTGTCGTGCCCATAGTGCCCTTCCTGCTGCATTCGCCAATCCTAATTGGGAACCCACCGCTTCTGCAGCGCCCGTACTTCCCCCATTCACATCCCCAACCAAATGCAGTCGGCTGCATGAGAGGCATTTTCTTTATGTCCTCCCGAGTACCCCTACCCAACGAACCCCCCAAAAAAGAGGTAGTGTCTGCAGCAAGCGCGGATATAGGCGTGACACCCGCTATTATTGTCCCTCCTGTCCTGACAATCCTGGTCTTTGCATTGGTGAATGTTTTGAACGCTACCATGCACTAGTTGAGTATTAGCGTAGGGTACAGCATTGCACAGACTAGGCGCCATTTCACAGGGTCTCCCAAGATGCCATCGCATTTTGAGAGACCCGAACCTGGAACCGGTTACCGTTATAAAAGTTAGTTACAAAAAAAGTGTAAAAAAAAAAAAAAAATATGAAATAAAAAAAAATAGTTGTTGTTTTATTGTTCTCTCTCTCTCTATTCTCTCTCTCTATTGTTCTGCTCTTTTTTACTGTATTCTATTCTGCAATGTTTTATTGTTATTGTTATTGTTATTATGTTTTATCGTGTTTGTTTTTCAGGTGTGTAATTATTTACACTTTACTGTGCTTTATTGTTAACCATTGTTAACCATTTTTTTGTCTTCAGGTACGCCATTCACGACTTTGAGTGGTTATACCAGAATGATGCCTGCAGGTTTAGGTATCATCTTGGTATCATTCTTTTCAGCCAGCGGTCGGCTTTCATGTAAAAGCAATCCTAGCGGCTAATTAGCCTCTAGACTGCTTTTACAAGCCGTGGGAGGGAATGCCCCCCCCCCACCGTCTTCCGTGTTTTTCTCTGGCTCTCCTGTCTCAACAGGGAACCTGAGAATGCAGCCGGTGATTCAGCCAGCTGACCATAGAGCTGATCAGAGACCAGAGTGGCTCCAAACATCTCTATGGCCTAAGAAACCGGAAGCTACGAGTATTTCATGACTTAGATTTCGCCGGATGTAAACAGCGCCATTGGGAAATTGGGAAAGCATTTTATCACACCGATCTTGGTGTGGTCAGATGCTTTGAGGGCAGAGGAGAGATCTAGGGTCTAATAGACCACAATTTTTTCAAAAAAGAGTACCTGTCACTACCTATTGCTATCATAGGGGATATTTACATTCCCCGAGATAACAATAAAAATGATTAAAAAAAAAAATATGAAAGGAACAGTTTAAAAGTAAGATTAAAAAAGCAAAAAAATAATAAAGAAAAAACAAACAAAAAAAAAAAAACACCCCTGTCGCCCCCTGCTCTCGCGCTAAGGCGAACGCAAGCGGCGGTCTGTCGTCAAACGTAAACAGCAATTGCACCATGCATGCGAGGTATCACCGCGAAGGCCAGATCGAGTGCAGTAATTTTTCCAGTAGACCTCCTCTGTAAATCTAAAGTGGTAACCTGTAAAGGCTTTTGAAGGCTTTTAAACATGTATTTATTTTGTTGCCACTGCACGTTTGTGCGCAATTTTAAAGCATGTCATGTTTGGTATCCATGTACTCGGCCTAAGATCATCTTTTTTATTTCATCAAACATTTGGGCAATATAGCGTGTTTTAGTGCATTAAAGTTAAAAAAAGTGTGTTTTTTCCCCAAAAAATGCGTTTGAAAAATCGCTGCGCAATTACTGTGTGAAAAAAAAAAATGAAACACCCACCATTTTAATCTGTAGGGCATTTGCTTTAAAAAAATATATAATGTTTGGGGGTTCAAAGTAATTTTTTTGCAAAAAAAAAAAACTTTTTCATGTAAACAATAAGTGTCAGAAAGGGCTTTGTCTTCAAGTGGTTGGAAGAGTGGGTGATGTGTGACATAAGCTTCTAAATGTTGTGCATAAAATGCCAGGACAGTTCAAAACCCCCCCAAATGACCCCATTTTGGAAAGTAGACACCCCAGGCATGTCGAGTCCATGGAATATTTTATATTGCGACACAAGTTGCGGGAAAGAGACAAATTTTTTTTTTTGTCTACTTTCCAAAATGGGGTCATTTTGGGGGGTTTTGTGCCACCTGGGCATTCCATGGCCTCCGAAACTGTGATAGGCAGTGAAGAGTGAAAGCAAAAATTTACACCCTTAGAAATCCTGAAGGCGGTGATTGGTTTTCGGGGCCCCGTACGCGGCTAGGCTCCCAAAAAGTCCCACACATGTGGTATTCCCATACTCAGGAGAAGCAGCTAAATGTATTTTGGGGTGCAATTCCACATAGGCCCATGGCCTGTGTGAGCAATATATCATTTAGTGACGACTTTTTGTAAATATTTTTTTTTTTTTTGTCATTTTTCATAAATATTCAATGGGTTCAACATGCCTCTCAGCAATTTCCTTGGGGTGTCTACTTTCCAAAATGGGGTCATTGGGGGGGGTTTTGTACTGCCCTGCCATTTTAGCACCTCAAGAAATGACATAGGCAGTCATAAACTAAAAGCTGTGTAAATTCCAGAAAATGTACCCTAGTTTGTAGACGCTATAACTTTTGCGCAAACCAATAAATATACGCTTATTGACATTTTTTTTACCAAAGACATGTGGCCGAATACATTTTGGCCTAAATGTATGACTAAAATTTAGTTTATTGGATTTTTTTTATAACAAAAAGTAGAAAATATCATTTTTTTTCAAAATTTTCGGTCTTTTTCCGTTTATAGCGCAAAAAATAAAAACCGCAGAGGTGATCAAATACCATCAAAAGAAAGCTCTATTTGTGGGAAGAAAAGGACGCAAATTTCGTTTGGGTACAGCATTGCATGACCGCGCAATTAGCAGTTAAAGCGACGCAGTGTCAAATTGGAAAAAGACCTCTGGTCCTTAGGCAGCATAATGGTCCGGGGCTCAAGTGGTTAAGGGGAACCCCGAACCAAAATTTAAAAAAAATTGCGTAGGGGTCCCCCCAAATTCCATACCAGGCCCTTCAGGTCTGGTATGGATATTAAGGGGAACCCTGCGCCAAATTTTAAAAAAAATGGTGTAGAGGTCCCCCTCAATGGTGTAGAGGACCCCCCTTTAAAAACCAGACCTTTCAGGTCTAGTATGGATTTTAAGGGAAACCCCACGCCAAAATTTAAAAAAAATGCCGTGGGTGTCCCCCCAAGAATCCATAGCAAACCCTTATCTGAGCATGCAACCTGGCAGGCCGCAGGAAAAGAGGGGGGGATGAGAGAGCGCCCCCCCTCCTGAACCGTACCAGGCCACATGTCCTCAACATGGGGAGGGTGCTTTGGGGTAGCCCCCCAAAGCACCTTGACCCCATGTTCATGGGGACAAGGGCCTCATGCCCACAACCCTTGCCCAGTGGTTGTGGGGGCTGCGGGCTTATCAGAACCTGGAAGCCCCCTTTAACAAGGGGACCCCCAGATCCCGACCCCCCCTGTTTGAAATGGTAACGGGTACAAAAAATTAAAAAATTAAAAAATAAAAAAATAAAAATGTCCCACAATGTCCATTCATTTTCTTCTCGCGCTCCGCCGACAGACCGGAAAAAATAAATAAAAAAGACCCGCCTCCATGGGATTCACCCGCCTTATGACGCTTCAGCAAGATGACAGTTCTTTTATAACTGAGGGCGGGGCCACACGGTGACGTACCCGGGTGACCCCGCCCCCCGCACGGGGACTTCCCAGTGGCTTCCCTGTGGCATCATAGGGGTGGGCCACCCATTTACGTACCCGTGTGGCCTTGTGCGCAGCTTAGGAGATCTTTACTGTATACTGCGCCAATGATGTTATCATGTGCTCTGAAGGAACAGCCGCCCATGCCGTTTCTTCAGAAGTCAGTGCCGTGACTGGCGGCTCCCACACGCATGTGAGGGAGTGACATCACGTGGCTGCAGCCAGTCACAAAGCCGGAGTCCGCGGACCCAGAAGGAAGACGGGCAAAGATGTATGCGACCTCCAGGGGGGGATGCAGGCTTCGCTTGCAGGTAAGTGTCACATAATGTGCTAGTATGCGATGCATACTAGCACATTATGCCTTTACTTTGCAGGGAAGGAGAAAAAAATATATATATATATCTTGGTCTATCTTGGTCATATCAGACCAAAGAATCTTATTTCTCACCATCTTGGAGTCCTTCAGGTGTTTTTTTTAGCAAACTCCATGCGGGCTTTCATGTGTCCTGCACTGAGGAGAGGCTTCCGTTGTGCCACTCTGCCATAAAGCCCCGACTGGTGGAGGACTGCAGTGATGGTTGACTTTCTTCAACTTTCTCCCATCTCCAGACTGCATCCCTGGAGCTCAGCCACAGTGATCTTTGGGTTCTTCTTTACCTCTCTCACCAAGGCTCACCTCTCTCCCCCGATAGCTCAGTTTGGCTGGACGGCCAGCTCTAGGAAGGGTTCTGGTCGTCCCAAATGTCTTCCATTTAAGGATTATGGGGGCCACTGTGCTCTTAGGAACCTTAAGTGCAACAGAAATTTTTTTGTAACCTTGCCCAGATCTGTGCCTTGCCACAATTCTGTCTCTGAGCTCTTCAGGCAGTTCCTTTGACCTTATGATTCTCATTTGCTCTGACATGCACTGTAAGCTGTAAGGTCTTATATAGACAGGTGTGTGGCTTTCCTAATCAAGTCCAATCACTATAATCAAACACAGCTGAACTCAAATGAAGTTGTACAACCATCTCAAGCATGATCAGAAGAAATTAACACCACCTGAGTTCAATATATGAGTGTCACAGCAAAGGGTCTGAATACTTAGGACCATGTGATATTTCAGTTTTTCTTTTTTAATAAATCTGAAAAAATGTGAACAATTCTGTGTTTTTCTGTCAATATGGGGTGCTGTGTGTACATTAATGAGGAAAAAAATGAACTTAAATGATTATGGCAAATGGCTGCAATATAACAAAGAGTGCAAAATTTAAGGGGGTCTGAATACTTTCCGTCCCCACTGTATATATCGGAGTTTACTTCCTCTTTGAATGGAAACCAGCTAATTTCTTCTTTGGATAGCTCAAGTCTGAAGTGGGGTGTGTGTAGAGTTCCTGCTTAGCAGGGAATCAAAGAGTATCCTGCAGGCAGTGCTGGAAAAACAATAAGGAAAGTTATACTGCAGCACTGGATGGGTTATAGTGCCTGTGCCTAAAGATATAGGCCTGTACTGTAAACTGCAACTGGATGCAAACAGGTGTGAGTGAAATGGCAGCATTGTGTAGGAACCCTCTCACCCGGATCCACAGTGAAGCAGGATGAAGCCATAACCTTCTGTGTGGAGGTGGGCCCTTTGTCCTCTCTGGGATGGCGATGACCCGGACCATCTGCCCGCAGGATCCGCTACCTGCCTCCTCAGGATGATCAGCTTCTCTAGCAGCTTTTGCGACACTCCTCGACTCGGCCTGATCCGGCCTGGGCCTACGTGGATCCACTCTGCTCTCTCTCACATCCTGCCTCCAACCCATTCTCTCTTATCTACCCCAGGTTGTTCCCAGGCTTTTCCCTTTTTAAATACTTCCACCCAGGGGCATACCTAGAGCATTTGGGACCCAGGGCGGATCCAATATCTGCCCCCCCACTTTAAAATTTAAAAACACCCCACTGTGCCCCCTGCATGCCTCTGCACCCCCCAAAATCTCTTTGTCACTACTGTGTACCTCCTCTCCATAACTGCACCTCTGGACCCCTCTTCATTACACAGACCCCCGCAGCTCTGGACCCCTTTACACTACACAGCCCCCCACAGGTCTGGACCCCTGCACATTACACCCCCTGCTATCTCTGGATCCCTGAACATTACACAGCCCCCCCACTGCTCTGGACCCCTGTACATTACACACCCCCCAGCTCTGGACCCTGCATATTACACATGCCCCCCAGCTCTGGACCCCTGTACATTACACAGCCCCCCAGCTCTGGACCCCTGCACATTACACAGCCCCCACAGCTATGGACCCCTGTACATTACACAGCCCCCCCAGCTCTGGGCCCCTACACATTACACAGCCCCCCACAGCTCTGGACCCCTGTACATTACACAGCCCCGCAACTCTGGACCCCTGTATGTTACACAGCCCCCCAGCTCTGGACCCCTGTACATTACACAGCCCCCCAAATATGGACCCCTGCACATTACATGGCCCCCCGTAGCTTTGGACCCCTGTACGTTACACAGCCACCCCAGCTATGGACCCCTGCACATTACACAGCCCCCCCCAGCTCGGGACCCCTGTACATTACACAGCCCCCCACCCCAGCTATGGACCCCTGCACATTACATGCCCCCCCGCAGCTCTGAACCCCTGTACATTACACACAGCCCCCCCATCTCGGGACCCCTGCATATTACACATTTCCCCTTCTTACCTTACTGGAGCATGCATGCAGAGCTGGAGACACAGCAGTGCTGAAAAGAGGGCAGGAACTGCTTAATTTTTCATATTAACAATGCTAATGATTGGTTGCTAGGACCACCTAGCAACCAATCACCTGCTGGTTAACAGTAGTTGCCATCCTCTCTTCAGCTCAGCTCACCGTCTCTCTCCCTCTGCTGTGAGCAGCGCAGAGAGAATCCGGCGGCCAGCCCTGGGTGTAAGTCACCCGGGTAAGGTCCGCACACGGGCACCCCTGCACCCTGTCACAGCTGACCTCTCCCTGCCCTGACTGTCACAGCGCCGCCGCTGCTGCCTGTGCCCGGTGCCCCGCTGTCACCGCTTCACTCGCGGTGGGGCGCTGGGCTGACATACCCCCCAATGCTTGGCACCCAGGGTGGACTGCCCCTCCCCCCATTGGCACACCACTGCTCCCACCCCTTTGCCAGTCCTCAAGGCTGGTGTAGTTCAGCTTCAGCTAATCTGGATGAAAGAATCCTGCTCACAGCATACAAGTCCTAACATTCCCAGCATTTCTGTATGAGTTGTATGATAGCTAAGTTGTGGACACTGCCAACTTGTGGCAAAAAAAATTGTTCTGCAAAACTGTAATATGGTGTTACATTTGCATGCCAGAGATGCCCTAAAGACATTAAAAAATACTTTATAAAATTAAATGATGAGTACCATAATGAAAGTGCTTTTTCCTTCTCATTCCAGAAACATTATTTCTGCTGCTTCTGGATCATCACAAAGTGTTTTTTCACCAGCATCATCTTCAAGTAAGGAAGTGTTGCAAACCACGGCCTCCCAAAAATACACAATCCTTTCATTTATAGAGAAAATGACACCTGAAAATCAGGAGAACATTGCTCAATCTTTTGCAGGAGCAATAAATGCTTCTGGATCAGCATTGTCAATAACTGAGAATGCATATTGGCACGAAGCTTTTAAGTTATTACGAAAAGGAAAGAGGGGGGGGGGGGTACCTGTTCTCAAATATAGTTGAATTGTTCTAAACATATACAGTCCTTGATATTCCATTTGTAATAAAAAATACAATTTTAAAAAGCAAGTTTAGTTTATTTACTGAATAAGCTGTACTTTTCTTTCAAGCAAAATACTTTTATATACACTGCATTTCAAGTTCCCAATGTAACAAAACAACTTTCAATTTGTAAAACTACACTACACTGATTTTTTTTTTCAGAAAATATAAATTTTTTTTCAGAAAAAAAACAAGGAAAAACTTTTTTTTTCCCCATAGCTTCAAAATTTCCATAAATTTTACATCTTTAATTGTGACACAGATAACTAACAAAAAATACATTTTCTACATAGGAGTATCTTCAGCTAACTTTAGAAACTAAAAGTTTAGCCTTTTCCTGTTGTATGGTCAAAGAAAGCCCTGGCAGACTAGTTATTTCTTGGACTTTCTTCAGAAAGACTTGCCATCTGTTCCAGTCACTGCCACATGCTAGCCAAACAGTATGCCACAGTCTTCTAGTCATAAGCCCAGCCTGTACAGATCCCTGTCCATTCAGGCACAGACAGGCACATTATACTTCTTTAGTGGCACTCCCCATGACAGGACCACTTTCTGAGTGACCTCTACCATTTTTGGAACAAACATGCCTATCCTCAGTTGGACTACCTGATTGGCCAACCTGTTCCAGACCATCAGGTATATATTTCCTGCCAAAACTGGCTCTCTCAGTGGCAGTTACTACATCTATACTGGCTTTTTCCAGTTATTGCGTCACAGTTACATAACATCACCAACCTCATCTGCAGATATCGCCCAAATTGTCCCCTCCACTCCTCCCAGGACCTAATGCTCTCTAGCTCCCTTGTTACCTCCCCCCATGCTCACCTTCAGGACTTCTCCAGAGCCTCTCCCATCCTCTGGAACTCCCTACCCCAGTATGTCTGATCAGCCCCTACCCTGTCCACCTTTAGGAGATCCCTGAAAACTCATTTATTCAGGGAAGCCTATCCCACACCCACATAGCAACTGTCCCCGAGCCACCCCCATCAAATCATTCTCTGCAGCTATTACCTTTTGTACCACCACCCCCTCCCTTTAGAATGTAAGCTCTACGAGCAGGGCCTTCCTGTCCCTTTTGTATTGAACTGTACTGTAATTGTGTTGTCCCCCTTACACATTGTAAAGCGCTGCGTAAACTGTTGGCGCTATATAAATCTCGTATAATAATAATAATAATAATAACAGTTCTTGCAAGCAACAGAATTACAAAAATGTGCACCCACCAATAATTTTCATCCTCTCTCCATGACCTAGAAGCCATTTCACTGTGTTCTTACTTATTTCTGTCTATTTTCCACATCACTTATCTTTTTGATTAATCTCTGTTATTCTTATTTTCTCTCTTTTAGCTCTTTTCCAATCATTTCTGCGTATTCTCAGTGTATTACCTCCCCTTTTACATTAGTGCACCTTTTCACCTTATCTATTCCAAAAAATATTGAGTGGTAGTTAGTCACCTTCAACTAGCCATTTTCTGTAATGGTGAAGATGTTTCATAGTTTGTCCAAGCCACTGCAGTTATAATATCCTGAAATACACTGGACCAATAAATAAAATTTTGGTTTAGTTGGGAAATGAGTTTGAATTAAATTCTATGGTTGGCTATCTCATTAAGAGGCATTGGAAGGCCACAAACAGATAACAACAAAACCTGGGGAATGCCCAGGAAAAAATTCCAAGCCTACTTACCACCAGCTCGCAGACAACCAATTGACCTGTCTAACAGTATGCGTTAAAAACAGGGGTTCAGTCTGCACGCATTTGCAAACGCATGCGTAAGCCACAGAGCCACATCACGGCACCCTGTAATCTGTGGTCCTAACACTAAAATTTGGTTGTCCCCACAGTGGAGGCACATGCATTCTAATGGATAAGTGAGGGCAGGTGGACTGAAGGGAGCCCACCCCTTCTTAAAGGTACAGGACACACCAAACACCCAGCAGGTAGCACAATGGCTGCAAAGGTGCTGAAGCGTTGCTGGACCAATACACACACCCACGTGATTGCAAAAATCTTGCCACCACCCTCACTTATAGCTGGCTATCGCAGATTTTGCAATCACGTGGGTGTGTGTATTGGTCCAGCAACGCATCAGCACCTTTGCAGCCATTGTGCTACCTGCTGGGTGTTTGGTGTGTCCTGTACCTTTAAGAAGGGGTGGGCTCCCTTCAGTCCACCTGCCCTCACTTATCCATTAGAATGCATGTGCCTCCACTGTGGGGACACCCAAATTTTAGTGTTAGGACCACAGATTACAGGGTGCCGTGACGTGGCTCTGTGGCTTACGCATGCGTTTGCAAATGCGTGCGGACTGAACCCCTGTTTTTAACGCATACTGTTAGACAGGTCAATTGGTTGTCTGCGAGCTGGTGGTAAGTAGGCTTGGAATTTTTTCCTGGGCATTCCCCAGGTTTTGTTGTTATAAATTCTATGGTTCATTGGAAGCCTGTGGGAGAATAACAGAGAGGGACATCAGGTAAGTACCGGTAGTGGCGGAAAAAGTGTAGAAAACATAAGGGAAAACACCAAAAAAATCCCCACTCTCACTTGTGTTCTAGTTTCGGAGTTCACATACAGGTTCTTCTTGAGTTATGTTGTATTTTCTTCTGCATCTTCCAGACAGAATCAGGTTACAGACTGCAGCTATGCATATTACAGTTTTGTCCATTAAAGGAGAATACTCATTTTATTAATAAAATATTCTTCTGCCCTCTAACAGTAAGGCTGTGCTTCAAGAGTATAGTTACTTTTTACAACTTGCACTTCATAGAGTGTGGGCATTCCAACCTATAACCCCCAGCAACCTTAAATGAGGAATCCCTACTAGATTCTACCAGATGACCAAATATTATCCTGATAATCCTGTATCCTGCACAGCACTCTGAGGGAGAGATGCTATCCAGACGTCAGCATGGCTGTAGCAATCCACTGTTGTGTGTACAGGGAATAATTACTCCACCAGCCTTCCAGATTATTCCTACAGACTCATGTGGAGTCTACGCTTTTTATGAATCTCAGCCCATCTGCGGACCACAGCGGCATCCTTGTCTGAAGATCTTTGTTGGGACGGTGGGATTTCTACCCTCTAGACATTGTGTTGCCTTTCTCCCCCCAACTAGACACAGATAGAGTTCTACCCTTTCTCTTGAGAACTCAGTTACATACAAAACCATTTCATCGCAATTAATCTATGTGAATGTCTTATGCATATGCATCCCCCCCCCCTCTCCATGATGAAAGTTTTTCCTGAAACGCGTCCGGTGAAGTGGAGACAACATTTGATTAACATATGCATTTACCTTAGTATGTAACTGGAGTCGTATGCTTTTATTATTTTTGTATATGTATTACCTTGTTGGAAATTTCATTATGTATCAATAAATGTTTACATTTTATCTAAACTTGGGTGCTCTGTTGCCATTACAGTCCCATCCAGTAATGGGGGCTTTTTCTTTTTGTTGAACTTACCTGATATGTGGGCAACACACAACCTGTTTTTACACGGTGGATACGCAACTGTTATAAAGATTATCCTATAGGGAAGCCTGAAATACCTCTGAATGCAAGCTTTAGGGAAAGGTTGTCTGCTTCTGTTCTGCCTTATAGTGAAATTAAACACATGTAAAAATCCCCATTCTCCCTACTCCTTCAACTCCTTCACTCCTCTGCTTGGAGATAAAGAAGGTAAAACTTAGGGGTCTACTTATCTTTTTTTCCCAATATTTGAACAAATTTCACACAAGATTTACTCATTTTTTAGCTTAGGATGCTGTTAGAAAATGGGTGACTCTTTGGTGAGAGGTGGGTGAATCTTGGGTGAAAACAACGATAAATAGACCTTCCATAGTAGTATATATATATATATATATATATATATATATATATATATATATATATATATATATACAGTATCTCACAAAAGTGAGTACACCCCTCACATTTTTGTAAATATTTTATTATATATTTTCATGTGACAACACTGAAGAAATGACACTTTGCTACAATGTAAAGTAGTATGTGTATAGCTTGTATAACAGTGTAAATTTGCTGTCCCCTCAAAATAACTCAACACACAGCCATTAATGTCTAAACCGCTGGCAACAAAAGTGAGTACACCCCTAAGTGAAAATGTCCAAATTGGGCACAATTAGCCATTTTGCCTCCCCGGTGTCATGTGACTCGTTAGTGTTACAAGGTCTCAAGTGTGAATTCACAATTCACACCTGTTTTAAATTTGGTGTTATCGCTCTCACTCTTTCATACTGGTCACTGGAAGTTCAACATGGCACCTCATGGCAAAGAAGTCTCTGAGGATCTGAAAAAAAGAATTGTTGCTCTATATAAAGATGACCTAGGCTATAAGAAGATTGCCAAGACACTGAAACTGAGTAGCAGCACGGTGGCCAAGACCATACAGCAGTTTAACAGGACAGGTTCCACTCAGAACAGGCCTCGCCATGGTCGACCAAAGAAGTTGAGTGCACATGCTCAGCATCATATCCAGAGGCTGTCTTTGGGAAATAGACATATGAGTGCTGCCAGCATTGCTGTAGAGGTTGAAGGGTGGGAGGTCAGCCGTTCAATGCTCAGACCATACGCCACACACTGCCTGCATCAAATTGGTCTGCATGGCTGTCGTCCTAGAAGGAAGCCTCTTTTAAAGATGGTGCACAAAAAAGCCCCCAAACAGTTTGCTGAAGACAAGCAGACTAAGGACATGGATAATGTACTGTGGTCTGATGAGACCAAGATAAACTTATTTGGTTCAGATGCTGTCAAGCTTGTGGGACGGCAACCAGGTGAGGAGTACAAAGACAAGTGTGTCTTGCCTACAGTCAAGCATGGTGGTGGGAGTGTGGTCTGGGGCTGCCACTGGGGAGCTACAGTTCATTGAGGGAACCATGAATGCCAACATGTGCTGTGACATACTGAAGTAGAGCATGATCCCCTGTCTTCGGAGACTGGGCCGCAGGGCAGTATTCCAACATTATAAAGACCCCAAAGACACCTCCAAGACGACCACTGCCTTTTTAAAGAAGCTGAGGGTAAAGGTGATGGACTGGCCAAGCATGTCTCCAGACCTGAACCCTATTGAACATCTGTGGGGCATTCTCAAATGAAAGGTGGAGGAGCGCAAGGTCTCTAACATCCACCAGCTCTGTGATGTCATCATGGAGGAGTGGAAGAGGACTCCAGTGGCAACCTGTGAAGCTCTGGTGAACTCCATGCTCAAGAGGGTTAAGGCAGTGCTGGAAAATAATGGTGGTGGCCACACAAAATATTGACACTTTGGGCCCAATTTGGACATATTCACTTAGAGGTGTACTCACTTTTGTTGCCAGTGGTTTAGACATTAATGGCTGTGTGTTGAGTTATTTTGAGGGGACAGCAAATTTACACTGTTATACAAGCTGTACACTCACTACTTTACATTGTAGCAAAGTGTCATTTCTTCAGTGTTGTCACATTAAAAGATATAATAAAATATTTACAAAAATGTGAGGGGTGTACTCACTTTTGTGAGATACTGAATATATATATATATATATATATATATTTAGCTCCTCCATTTGTGAATACAAACTTTTTAAATATTATTTTAATACAAAAAATATACCCTAGGTATTAGTTAAAAGATTGGGGAGTCGGGTCACGGATCCCGCGGACTCGATGTCCGCGGGGATACTCGGGATCGTCTCACGGAGAGGACGAAGGAGGAGATGCTAATGTAAATAAGTATCTCCGCGTTCTGCCTAGTGACAGTGTCACTGATCTCTGCTCCCTGTGATCGGGAGCAGAGATCAGTGACGTGCCACACACAGCCCCCCACAGTTAGAAACACTCCCAGGGACATACTTAACCCCTACACTGCTACCTAGTGGTTAACCCCTTCACTGCCAGTGTCATTTACACAGGAATAGGTGCATTTGTATAGCACTGATTGCTGTATAAATGACAATGGTCCCAAAAATGTGTCAAAACTGTCCGATGTGTCCGCCATAATGTCGCAGTCACGATAAAAATCGCTGATTGCCGCCATTACTAGTAAAAAAAAAAAATTAGTAATAAAAATGCCATAAAACTATCCCCTATTTTGTAAACACTATAACTTTTGCGCAAACCAATCAATAAACGCTTATTGCGATTTTTTTTTTTTTACCAAAAATATGTAGAAGAATACATATCGGCCTAAACTGAGGAAAAAAAAATGTTTTTTTTATATATTTTTGGGGGATATTTATTATAGCAAAATGTAAAAAATAATGTGTTTTTTTCAAAATTGTCGCTCTTTTTTTGTTTATAGCGCAAAAAAGAAAAACGGCAGGGGTGATCAAATACCACCAAAAGAAAGCTCTATTTGTGGGAAAAAAAGGACGTCAATTTTGTTTGGGAGCCACCTCGCATGACCGCGCAATTGTCAGTTAAAGCGACGCAGTGCCGAAGCGCAAAAAGTGCTCTGGTCAGGAAGGGGGTAAATTCTTCCGGGGCTGAAGTGGTTAAAGTGGCTCTAAAGCCTAAAGTATTTCTTTACCTTAAAGTGGATCTTCACTGCATCTGAGCACCACAAACCAAAAGCACTATTTAATACATTTTTAATATTCAAAGCAAACTCCCCATCCATCTATGTCTCTATGCTTTATTTGGCCATCTTAAGTAAGGCCAGAAAGTAAATGCTACATGAATCATTTGCCCTTACTCTGCATTATGGTGAGTTGAACTATTTAATTTTATATTACAATGTAATATAAGAAATAGTGTGCTTCAATCATCCTGACACCATTACAACCATGGTGCTGTGATGACTGAAGTGCCAACACCAGGTGTTTGGAGTATCTTTATCTGCTGATTGTTAAACTTTCTGGAATACACATATTTCCTTTGTGGTGTAGGATCTGGGCCTGCTGTGCCTCCTTCCCTCTTTCTTTCTTTCCTTCTTGTTTTCCTTCCTTCTCTCTCCTTCATCCCTCCCTATCTCTTTCTTTCTTTCTTTCTTTCTTTCTTTCTTTCTTTCTTTCTTTCTTTCTTTCTTTCTTTCTTTCTTTCTTTCTTTCTTTCTTTCTTTCTTTCTTTCTTTCTTTCTTTCTTTCTTTCTTTCTTTCTTTCTCCCTTTCCTTCATCCCTCTTTCATCTCAGACTCTAACAACACCCCCTTTAAGCTACGCCCAATATAAAGTTTAGACCACGCCCCCTTTCCGCGAAGGTACGCTGCATGCGCTGCATTTTTCCACCCTCCTCTACACCATGCCTACAAATGAATGCCCCACCCACTAATTATATTAAGACCCCCACCTACAGACAAAAATGTGTCCCTATTCATTTTTGAAGAATGTTGGCAACTATGGAGAGTGTGCTTAGCTCAAAAAACCCTTCCTCTTCTACCCTCCTCCTGAAACTCCTGGGATGTATGACATAATTTGCTTAGACAAGAATCCAGAAGTAACTGAAAAAATTTAAAAAATAAAGTTTAAAACATATGATATGCATTCCCATCTATTTACGAATGCTAGCAGCATGAGGATTAAAAATAATCAATGTTGATTGGGGGAATGAAGATCCACTTTAAGATAAAAAAAAAAACCTTCTGTGTAACAGAATCCACCCTTTGCCCCCCCCCCTCCCCCTTACCTGGGCGCATTCATGATCCAGTGTTGTGCATGAGAGCCCAGGATCTCCTGGCTCTGTCCCTCCTCTCTGGGCAGATTGATAGCAGCAAGAGCCATTAGCTCCCACTGCTGTCAATCAAATGCTGTGATGAAGAGTGGGGGCGGGGGCGAGCCGTCCAGTCTGAGTCAAGGGATGCAGGCAAGGCAGCACAGGAGTGAGCCCTCATGAGTGCAGCCATAGGAAGTAGCTACCTATGGGGGGGGGGGGGGGGGGGGCATTCACCAAAGAGGAGGAGCCAAGACCGCCAGCAGGAGACCCAGAAGAAGAGGGCTGGGGTCACTTTGTGCTAAACCATTGCACAGAGCAGGTAAGTATTACATGTTAATTTTTTTACATTTTTTTAAAAAGAACCTTTAATATCACTTTAGTTTATAATATTGGCTGATTTTAAAGCTGGGGAGGGGCAGAGTGGGAAATGGGAGATAGTAGCAGCTTATCACAGGAGGAATAATAGCAACGGAGAAAGGTCTTCTAACCTACCCATACACCTTTCACTCCAACATCAAGAAGCAATCTGGATCAGGCTACTGTCATCTCATGTCTATGGTTTACAATTAATATTGTAGCGCTGGTAGATTTTTAATCTACTGCTGATAGGTAAATCTAGTGGGTTACTTGTTAGGTGAAGCTAGGTTTGCCTCTGTTCCAGCTTGGCTGAGTTGCATGTGATTCCACACTGCGCCGGTGGGTGTCGCTGTCACCATGGGCCGGTGTTGGAAAGGCAACGTGTTGAAGCGTATGAGTGATTCTCTGTCCCGGAGACAATTCGGTGGAGATGGTCCTCCGAGTTGCATTCTGGGAGAGGGTATTTATGGGACAGACGCCATGTTTAGGGGTTCGTTTTCAGCCACCTGCTGGCCCCCCTGGCCGACAGGTATGCATTAGGAATACCACCTTGTGGTCCTCTGTTCCGGAGGCCCACCTCGCTGCGGCGTGTGGGTGGGCCCAGAAGCCTGTCTGGGGCCTACCACAGCGGCAGAGAAATGGTCCAGGGCTGTCTATCCTGAGTGAAGAAGCTGGACAACCGATAAGATCCCAGGGGAGGACCCATCATGGAAGGATCATGCAGAGTGCTGGTCTGGAGAGAGGCATGGTGACTCGGTTGGAGGACGTATCCTAAAATAGTTCTACAGCATAGTACTGCCGGGTTGGCTTAAAGGTTCAAGTGCTGTGTCTGATACTCATCGTAAACCATTACATCCTGTGGCAGAGGATCTTACGGGTTTTGTTCCAAACAAGTCTGTGGCAGAGACTTTTGTTTGTGCTGCGTACTGGCTGCTAGGCAAGTGAGAGAGGCCTATCCAGGCAGGCAAAGATTGAATCCCACCAGGGGAGTTCATTCAACTACAAGTGTTCAATTCCTAATAATGTTCTAAAGAATACTAAGGAAAGGTATTTGAGCTTCCCTGCAACTTTCCTTCTGCCTCTTTCCTGCTACTTCCTTTATTACTTGTTCATTAAAGCATTGGAAAACATACTCGAGTGTTTGGTGCCTACATCGTCCAGAGGCAAAATCAACGGGACCCTAGACCCGGTGCCGGTGAAACAGAGGTATCGAGAGTGAAGGTAACAGCCCGCATTAAACCAGCAGCTCCACCGAGAGTTAGTGCTACAATATTAAGTGGAAAATAAAGCTGACTTGGTGTATTCAAAGCAGATATACTTTGTGTGAATTTATATCCTTTAGTGTGAATTTATATCCTTTAGTCGGCTGCTTGGCTAGAGTCACAGTGCAAGGTTGGGCTCAGCCCTATAGTGGTTCCGTCCAGTTTCACCCTGTGACCAATCAGGACTCTTGGCCAGATGCAACATTCCTAAATACAGCTTTATTTACAAACAATCACTAGAGTAAAAGCCCCTATTAAAAATGAGAATATCTTGCCCTTAATTAACAACTACTTGTTAATTAGGAGTGAACTGCTCCATTTTCTATGACGTGTCTGTGCCAGAAATGGCATAGAGATCAGGAGAGCTGGAACTGCTTTCTCCAGATCCCTCGGCCTGCCCCTGCTCCCTGCTCAGCTGAGAGCAAAAGGGAGAAGGAAGGCTATGTAACTAGTGGGGCTAAAAGCCAGGCATGAAGGCTCCGCCCATGTAGCGTGTTCACTGCTGGGCACAGAGAGGCACGTTAGCGTTCTGCCAGGTTACATAGTTACATAGTACAGGTTCAGGTTACCATACGACAATTAGGGCTGGTTTAGGCTTTCTTCAAAAAAAGGCTTCAGACAGGCTTTGTTAAAGCTCTCTGAAGGCCAGTCAAAGCCCCTGTCACTAAATAAAATGGTTAGCTTACACTCCTGTTTACTCCTTGCTTTTGCTTTGTGCTTCAATAAGGCTTCGGTGGGGCTTTGGTGGAGCTTCGATGGGGCTTCGATGAGCCTTTGGTGGGGCTTCGGTGAGGCTTTGTGGGGCTTTGATGAGGCTTCGTGGGGCTTCAGTGGGGCTTCAAGCGAACTTTGCCATAGACTTCTATGGAGGCTTTGAAGACGCTTTGAAGCACCACTAAACCTACATGGGGTATAATTTTTGAAGTGAAGCCAAAGCAAATAAAGGAAAGCAAGGTATAAACAGGACTGTAAGCTAACCATTTTATTTAGTGACAGGAGCTTGTCCGAAGCCTTGTTTTGAAGCAAGTGTAAATGAGCCCTTAACATCCTGTACCTCAGTTCTAATCTTGTGAGGATCTGCAGCAATTTGCTATATTAAAAACTGCCAAGATCCCTGATAATTAAGCACAGAACCCATGCCAGTTTCTATTTCACTCTGAAATAAAAACTGGGGCAGGTGGCATAGATATGAATGTGAATGTAAATTTAAAAAGTCCATTGATTAAATATATGCAGCTGTTTTTTCAATCAGTCAACAGGTAAGTATATACACTAGGTTCCATCTCAAAGATTCTAACCAGATTTTTGGAACCATACACCAATCAATGGGTCTAATAAAGCTTTTTTTTTCACTCCAACATCTCTGTGTCTTTCTCAAACCTCTTTACAATCTCTCCAGTGATACCCGAAAAATAGAAAAACTCAAATAGGGCTGATTGACTCTTGCTTTGAATTCAACATACATTAAAGCAACATGCTTTTTTGATGCTTCTGTGATGCTTCAGTGATGCTATGTTGGGGCTTGGATAATGCTTTCGGTGGTGCTTTGATGATGCTTTGTTGGTGCTTTGATGATGCTTTGTTGGTGCTTTGATGATGCTTTGTTGGTGCTTGGATGATGCTTTGTTGGTGCTTGGATGATGCTTTCAGTGGTGCTTGGATGATGCTTTATTGGTGCTTGGATGATGCTTTGTTGCTGCTTGGATGATGCTTTCGGTGGTGCTTGGATGATGCTTTCAGGGGTGCTTTGTTGGTGCTTGGATGATGCTTTATTGGTGCTTGGATGATGCTTTGTTGGTGCTTGGATGATGCTTTGTTGGTGCTTGGATGATGCTTTCAGTGGTGCTTGGATGATGCTTTATTGGTGCTTGGATGATGCTTTATTGGTGCTTGGATGATGCTTTGTTGGTGCTTGGATGATGCTTTCGGTGGTGCTTGAATGATGCTTTATTGGTGCTTGGATGATGCTTTGTTGGTGCTTGGATGATGCTTTGTTGCTGCTTGGATGGTGCTTTGTTGGTGCTTGGATGATGATTTATTGGTGCTTGGATGATGCTTTGTTGGTGCTTGAATTATGCTTTCGGTGGTGCTTAGATGATGCTTTGTTGGTGCTTGGATGATGCTTTATTGGTGCTTGGATGATGCTTTGTTGGTGCTTGAATGATGCTGTCGGTGGTGCTTCGATGATGCTTTGTTGGTGCTTGGATGATGCTTTATTGATGCTTGGATGATGCTTTGTTGGTGCTTGGATGGTACTTTCAGTGGTGCTTGAATGATGCTTTATTGGTGCTTGGATGATGCTTTGTTGGTTCTTGGATGATGCTTTGTTGGTACTTGAATGATGCTTTCGGTGGTGCTTAAATGATGCTTTGTTGGTGCTTGGATGATGCTTTCGGTGGTGCTTGGATGATGCTTTGTTGGTGCTTGGATGATGCTTTCGGTGGTGCTTTCTTTGGTGCTTCAATGATACTTTGTTGGTGCTTGGATAATGCTTTATTGGTGCTTCGATGATGCTTCCGTGGTGCTTTTTTGAAGCTTTAATGAAACTTGGCAGATGCCTTGTGTATGTGTGCTGATATCTCATACCTGCAATCTCTCCAAAACAAAGCTAAGCTAAAGCATAATTAAGGCCTCTCAAAATCTGCAGGTGCTTCAAGCGAGTTTCGTCATAGACTTCTATGAAGGCTTTGAAGACGCTTTGAAGCACCACTAAAGCGACATGGGGTATTTTTTGAAGCAAAGCCAAAGCAAAGCAAAAGCAAAGTGTAAACAGGACTCCAATCTAACCATTTTATTTAATGACGGGTGCTTTGACTGGCACTCAGAGAGCATTAAAAAAGCCTGTCCGAAGCCGTGTTTTGAAGAAAGTGTATTTTCACTCATGTGCTTACATGCGTGCATACCATCATGCATGTGTAACCACCAGTGATCAGTGACTTTGTGATTCCCCTTATGAGGCGTGGTCCACGGTAGGAAGAAGAGATTTAGACTGATGGGCGTGATTCATTTTTCTGTTTGGTAAGGATTTAGATAAAAGGGGAATCACAAAGTCACTGATCACTGGTGGTTACACATGCATGATGGTATGCTCGCATTTGAGCCCATCAGTGGAAAATGTATTAGAGTTTGGAAAATACTGCACAATATGAGTTTTTTTTTTTGGGGGGGGGGGGGGGATACACTGGAGAGATTGTAAATAGGCATTATTAGACCCACTGATTGGTGTATGGGTTGGACAATCTGGTAAGAATCTTTGAGAAAGAAAGAGTTGCATATATTTAAGCACTGGACATTTTGAATTCATACACTGAAATTCACCAGGGAGCGCTGGTTAAAGTCTTTTAACTATTTTGCACATCACTTGACCATTTTCTTGTGCTATTATAAGGGCGCAGGAAGCTTTGTTAATTCTCCCCTTAGTGAGCATAGATTTTAATTATTATTGAAGTGCTTATGTTTTTGCCTCTCCATGATTTTGTTATTGTATTAACCACTTGCTGACCGCCCCACATTACTTTTACTGTGGGCAGGCGGCACAGGCAGGCCGGATCACATACATGTATGTGATTCGGCCTGCTTAAGGTTAGGGGCGTGCAACATGCAGCTCCCGCAACCGCTGTGTCCAGTGTACTCAGGGTCCGACGATCATGTGATCACTATGTGATCACATGATCACAGTGTCAACAAAGCTGTTATGAATAAATTAATTCATAATAACTGTGCTGATATCCTAAGCTGTGATTGGCCCCCACAGCTATCACATGGTACCTGGGCCAATCACTAGTGATCACAGATTTCATGAATGTAACCCATTAATGACAGTTTGCTGTTAAATGGTCTTCCTTCTTAACTTCAAAAAACTCACCATACCCCTTACCAGTGGCGGTTGGTGAAGTTTTTGGATGGGGGGGCGCCAGACCCCGCCCATCTTTTTTGACCACTCCCACTTCTCGTAAACCACACCCCTTATATAATCCACCCATAGTGTCAGGAGTATACAGCTCAGATCACAGGACAGACTATACAGTCCCAGCATCACAGGACAGATTATATATCTAGATAAAATATTGAAAATGTTAATGTTTAAGTCAACTGTTAAAGAATGCAATAAATGTACCACAAATCAGTGAATTTTTTTAAAACAGCAAACAAAATTTATTGTACAAAAAACAACAACAAAAAAACTCTGAATCAGAGTAAAGGTGGCTGAATACAAATGCACGCCACATTCACATTAGCACCAGTAGAACTATTTGAAACTAAATTTTGCTCTCCTTTCTTTCTGGCTTGCAAATTTCTCAATGACCTTCTGGTTGAAGTCAGTCATCTCTGTCACCACTCTCTTTTCCATTGACAGCATGGCCAATGCATTCAGCCTTCCCTGGGTCATGCTATTTCTCAGAAAAGTCTTATGCCGCGTACACACGAGCTGACTTTTCGTCCGGACTGGTCCAACGGACCAAATCCGGCGGACAATTCGACCGTGTGTGGGCTTCATCAGACCTGCAGTGGACTTTTTCGGTCGAAAATCTGACGGACTTTAGATTTGGAACATGTTTGGCCGCGTACACACGAGAGGACTTTTGGACCGGACTGGTCCGACGAACCGAGTCCGGCGGACAATTCGACCATGTGTGGGCTTCATCGGACCTGCAGCGGACTTTTTTGGTTGAAAATCTGGCGGACTTTAGATTTGGAACATGTTTCAAATCTTTCCGACGGACTCGAGTCCGGCCGAAAAGTCCGCTTGTCTGTATGCTAGTCCGATGGACAAAAAACGACGCTAGGGCAGCTATTGGCTACTGGCTATCAATGTCCTTATTTTAGTCCGGTCGTACGTCATCACATACGTACGAATCCATCGGACTTTGGTGTGATCATGTGTAGGCAAGTCAGTTCGTTGGGAAAGTCCGTCAGATAGACCGTCGGACCAGTCTGGTCGAAAAGTCCGCCTGTGTGTACGCTGCATTTCAAATCTAGGGCAGCTATTGGCTACTGGCTATCAACTTCTTAATTTTAGTCCGGTCGTACGTCATCATGTACGAATCTGTCGGACTTTGGTGTGATCATGTGTAGGTAAGTCCGTTCGTTGGGAAAGTCCGTCGGAAGTCCGCCGAAAGTCCGTCGGATAGACCGTCGGACCAGTCCGGTGGAAAAGTCCGCCCGTGTGTACGCTGCATTAATCCTTTTTAAGGTTGAGAAGCACCTCTCAGCTTCTGCTGTCTTAATGGGTGTGGTGATGAGGATCTTTAACAGAGTGATAGTCTCTCTAAATACATTAGCAAGATTGTTCTCCACAAACAGCTGGAATAGGTCCACAGCACCATTACACTTTCTGAACTCTTCTATGCGGTAAATGAGACCAAGCTCTGTCTTTAAAGCGGGGGTCCACCTATCTATCGTTTTTTTTTTTTTGAGTTCATTCACAAACTTTTCTTCTCAGCATTACATATTCACATATTGTGTGTAATATGTCCGCCTGTGTCAGATTTTGTCAGAAAGAATAACTTATATTATTCTCTGCAGGCGGTTTCCATCTTCATTGTGGGCATTTGAAGCCCACAAGCATTTATTTCCTGGATGCGGTGAATGCTGTGCTCCCAGCATTCACCGCTCGTTCCCGCACATGCTCAGTGGCATCCTGCGAAGCCTGAGACTAGCTCCCAGGAGTCTGGGAAAGGCTAGAAACACGCCTACTCCCACGGGAGGAGAACCAGGAAGTGCAAAGAAGAATAGAAAAATAAAAGGTAATTACTGCGATTTAAATTTTTTTAAACGGCATGTTAGCATCTAGACAAGGAAGAGAATACATACAGATATTGTTCAAAATTTTGGTGGAACCCCGCTTTAACTTATTCTTATTGAGCAGTGGATAGGCCTTCAAAGTCTCACTCAATGCATCCTCCGGAAACTCCATTGCGTACTGTTCAAACCTGTCTGCTTGAAGCAAGGTGGCACTAACAAGTTGGTTTGTGAAGGAGAAATGTTGCATGGTGTTTAATAGTATGGTATCACAGACCTAAACAAAAATTAGGTAGTGATGACAAAATGTCAATGTCATCTCTGTTAGCTCCCTGAGCATCAGAAATGCATGAAACTTGACATATTTACTAAGAATGTCTTGTCCATGTGTATGGAGTTCTGAGAAATTATGGATTCAAAAACACTGAAACTGATCTTCCTTCATAACTTAAAACTGGACATTTTGAAATGTCCAGTTTTAAGTTATAAAGGGAGATCAGTTTCAGTGGTTTTGAATCCATAATTTCTCAGACCTCCATACACATGGACAAGACATTCTTAGTAAATACGTCAAGTTTCATGCATTTCTGATGCTCAGGCAGCTAACACAGATAAAGGCTGTAATACTAATGTTATCCACTAGTGGGAATAACAAATCCTTTTTCTTTCCAATCTTCATATCTATAAGGGAGCTATCAAAAAGACAAATATTGCAACAAATAAAAACTCACCTCGGCTGCAATGCATTTATGTTCTCCTGGATTCAGCGAGCCCCACCGACTGCTTTGAGAACCACTTGACTGCTTTGGTCAACCAGGGATGGGATAGAATCTCTGCAAAATCTATTGAGCAATAATAATAATACAAAAAATAATAATAACATCAGCACTTTGAAAAGGAGGAATACAGCTGCTACCTGATCTTCTGTATGTCCCGCTGGAACTGCTGAATGCTCCCCTTAATGTGCACTGAATCTATGTCCTTCTTCTAGAGTTTGGCATAGAGGAGGTCCACATGTGGCATGATGCTGTGGAAAAGTGTCAGAAATTATTTAAAATCATGATCCTCCAGCAGCACGGCAAAGCCTGCTGCCTCTCTCATGGTAACAGGGTCAAAGTCACCTGAGGCTCGCATGGTTTCAAAACAGCGGATGAGGTCCTCTCTGTGCTCAAACACTGTATTGACAGCACGGCTGTGGAAGTTCCATCACACTGCTTGATGTTGGTAGTCTATGGGCAACTACTTTATCAAGAACATCTGTGCGTTTGGGTGATCTCGCAAAAAAGCTGGCAAATCCTCCAAGGTTTGCAAAAAAAAAGTCTCACTTTGGGCATTTGAGACGCGGCCTGTTGCATTATCAGATTGAGCTGATGTGCATAACAGTGGATGTAATGGGCATTTGGGTACATATCTTGAATCTTCTTTTGAACCCCTGAAGTGGCACCCCTCATCACGCTGGCTCCATCATATGCTTGGGAGATGAGTTTATGCTTCTGATCCCCTGTAAGGATGACAGCAAGACGCTCTTGTAGTCCTGTAGCGATGGAATCCGCATTAGTGGAATGTAGAGGATTAAACTCAAAAAACCTCTCCTGTACGTTGCTTTTGGCATCAATGTAGCACAGTACAAGCACAAGTTGGCACTGTGTGGCAATATCAGTGGTCTCGTCAGCCTGGATTAAGATAAAATCACTGCTCCGTGCTTCTTGGATAATGTGCTCCTTCACAACTGACAACATACAGTCCAACAGCTCGTTCTGCACAGTTTTTGAAGTTCCCTTAAAAACAGTAGCATTCTCAAGGTGCTCTTTCAAAACTCCATCAAGAGAAGCAACAAAATCGACCAAGCCATGGAATATCCCAGGATTATCTGATCTCTCACTCTCGTCATGGCCACGCAAAGCCAGCTCGAATGCACCACAAAATTTCACACAGTCTATTATTCTAAACAAGATGTGTCCATTTTTTGTGACCTCTTCATTGTGTCATCTAATGACAGCATCTAGCTGTTCACCAATGCTACGCTTCCCAAAAAACTCGAGCCTCATAACATTGTCAAGATGGCTTTGGGTAGTTTCATGCCGCTTGCACTTTTCAGTGAGATGCTTTAGGTCGTTAACCCCTGTTGATATCCACAGCGTGTCGGTGCCATGACTTTGAAATAGCAAACAGGGAAAACAATAATAGGCATGAGTCACATCACATCCAGCTAGCCAACTCCATTTACTATAAGAAGTGGTGGAAAAGCTTTGAGTGTAAACTCGACCACGATCACTTGACCTCTGCTTAATTTGCAATTTGGGTTGATGTGGTCCAAGCTCCTTTATCCTCTTTTTTTCTTCATCTGAACTCCTTGTGAAGGGAAATAGTTTCAAAGATGGAACCGAATTTTCATTCATTTTGAAAAAAAAATTCCACAATGATCAATACCTATGAGTCAAATGAAAATATGGGTAAGTTTAAAAGAGAGGTGGGTATAGAGCTGCCCAATGCAATTGTCTATTTCATCAAATGCAGCCTCACTGTGCCCATCAATTGCAGCCTCTCTGTGCCCATAATGAGGGGTTCCCACCAAGCCTATGCTGAGTTCCTGGCTGGCTTTTATCCTGTGGCAATAGACTTCAGAGGACAAGTGTACAGGGTACATTATGTAGGTTCAATCTGATCACCACATTTTTCCAGCTGTTCTGGATGCATGTTTATTCAATATTGCCATGTGAAAAACAGAGCCAGAAATTTTAAGTTTATTTTGAAAAAACAATAGCTATCAGTTGTTATTTTGGGGTATTTCCCTTTAGATTGCACACTTGAAAGGCAGTATAGACTAGGGGTCTCCAAACTATGGCATGAGAACCACATCCGACCCACTACAAGATTTTACTGGGTCTGCAGCAACTCTGATATGATGGGGTCTTCTGACATACAGGGGGGAGGGGTGGCTCTTGGATGTGATGAGGGGGCTTCTAATGTAAAAGGGAGATCCTGATGTGATAGGGGGTGTCTGGTGTGAAAGGAGGGACTCTTATGTAATGGGGAGCTTCTGATGTGAAAGAGGTATTCTGATGGAAGGGGCTCTGTACATCATATACCAGGCTCTACATTATACACAGGGCTCTGTACATCATATACCAGGCTCTACATTATACACAGGGCTCTGTACATCATATATAGATTTGTGGGTTGAAAATATCAGTCCAGCCTTTTGCATCTGAAGTTCGCCCTTTTTACATCAAAAGAATGTATACTATTCTGGCATTTCCGGGCCAATTACATGTAGCAGAATATATTTTGGCCAAAATTTATGAAGAAATTTGATTTTATTGCATATGTTTTATAACAGAAAGTAAAAATTTTTTTTTTTCAAACTCACAAAAAAATTTAAAAAAAAACAGTGGTGATTAAATACCACCAAAAGAAAGCTCTATTTGTGTGAAGAAAAACAAATTAAATTTGCGTACAATATTACATGACTGCGCAATTTCCAGTTAAAGTTGCACAGTGCTGAATAGCAAAAAATGCCCCGATCATGAAGGGGGTAAAATCTTCCAGAGCTAGTTAAATACAGATATTTGTTGAAAAGCCACTAGAGGTAGCCAGTGGGTAATTTGCAGTAATGCTGCTTCCCTTCTTAAAAATTGTTACGCAAACATATGAATCAGATATGGAGTATTTTTACTTTCACTAAGTCAGATGACTCAGGCATCTATATACCAATGTTATCAACTAAGATTCACACAACTTTCAAGCAGCATTCACACATTTTTTCATTCTGTGAATATTGATCTAAAGTGGATGTAAACCCTCACATATACCCAGGGATGTGAACAGCCTCAGATGAAACAAATCCTCATACATAAGTTTTACTTGTTTATTTGCAGTCTTACATAGGTACATCAGTAACAACATCAATAATAACATAGTTAGTCGGGTTGAAAAAAGACACAAAGTCAATCTAGTTAAACCAATAAAAAGGGGAAAACAGAAAACAATCCCATATACACAATCCTATACCTACGGATGATCTAGAGGAAGGCAAAAAAAAAACAAAAAACAGCAAAGCATCATCCAATTTGCTCCAGCAGGGGGAAAAAAATCCTTCCTGATCTCCCAAGTGGCAATAAGAGGATCCCTGGATCAACTTTACCCATAAATGTTAGTATCCAGTTATATTACGTTAATTTAGGAATGAATCCAGGCCTTTTTAAAATCAATATACTGAGCTGGCCAGAACCACCTCTTGAGGGAGTCTATTCCACATTTTCACAGCTCTTACTGTGAAGAAGCCTTTCTGTATTTGGAGATGAAATCTCTTTTCCTCTAGACGTAAAGAGTGCCCCCTTGTTCTCAGCGTTGACTGTAAAGTGAATAACTCAACACCAAGTTCACTAAATGGACCCCTTATTTATTTGTACATGATTATATCCCCCCTTAATCTCCTCTTCTAGAGAGAGAATAAATTCAGTTCCTCTAATCTTTCCTCATAGCTGGCTCCTCCATGGCTGTTATCAGTTTGGTTGCCCTTCTCTGCACTTTCTCCAGTTCCCCGATATTCCGGCGACTCGAGAAGAGGAGGAGCCAGGAGCATCACTGGGGGACCCCAGGAGAGGAGGATTGGGGCCGCTGTGTGCAAAACGCTTGCACAGAGGATGAGCTGTAAAGGCCTTTGAAGCATCACCTATGGATAATTTTGGGTACCGTAGCTTTACGTCATTTCATGAGTGTGCATGGTGTTGAGGGCAAAAGCATATCTATTTACGCAACTCAAATACAGCTTTATTTTGTATTTAAAAAGAAAAACTTGGATTTTTTTTATTGTGTGCACTAACATTTATTTTAGTGTATTTTTTTTTCTTGACAATATAGATATTATAACCAATTGCACAAATATTGTGCAACAAAAAAAAACATTTCAGCTATCATCTTTTTTTATTCTCCAAGGCCTCTACTTTCTTAAAATAGATCATAAATGCTCCAGCGGGGGAAGTAACCTTGCTGGGAATTTTTAAGACATTAAACCCCTTCTGCATTTTTGTCTTCCTGTAGTCATAGCATTCTACAAAAAACAATCAACAAAAATAACTACAATGGAAATGTATTTGTTCATGACCTTAAAAAATGTAAAACGATTGCAGGTAACTAAATATATGTTTAACTTCCTTCTCATGCAGCCTAACAATATTCAAGTGTGCTCATCTACAATAAAGGGCAAGAACTACTCTCCTCAAAGCTGAGTTTTCATTTCAAAGCGGGGAAACCCCTGGCAGATACTGGAATTCACAGTAACAAAGCTTTCACGTCATGATTACTAAGCACTTTTGTGAAAAGCCTTAGTCTAAATATTTACCACTACCATTGACTTCTAAACAGCATTATCCAGGAGGGCAGCTATGATTGGCATGTAAGGAATGTGCCTTCCATGGTTGTTCTAAATGCCATAAAGGGGTATCCAGATCACCTGACAGTATAACAACTTGGTACAACTACTAAAGACAAACCATTGTGTGCTTGTTACGCACAGTTGCTTACTGCAATCCAATATTTATCTGAAATAAAATATTATGGGCTTCATTTGTGCTTGCTGTTTATATCTTTCTGAGATGAGAAAAAGGGGCACCTTTTTAAAGCCATAATTCAGCCAAAAATAATCAGACTCCAGGTCATCCTCGACCCACCCCATTCTGTGACTGGACGATGAAAGTGAGACCCGGAGAAGAGAGAATGGGCAGAGGGTCAGCACCACTAAAGGCAGAAACAGGTCGGAGAAGGGTTAACTTTGATGGTTTAGTGGGGAAAGGGGTGTAGTTCTTACTTGATTGTAGGCTGAAGTTTAGATGGAAAAGTGTGCCTTAAGGACACTCAAAGGCCCCTGCTGGTTGCACTGTTGCATTTGCATTATTGAAATTGTTGTAATTTAATATTTTGTTAATAAAATGGCTGCTGTGGCCATCTAAACCTATGTCACGCAGTCTGTGTCTTTATTGAAAAGTTGAGGGGAACAAAGTGACGTATCCTTTAGTCGAGGAGAAGCATCACAGTGATGAGATAATTTGTCTCTCTGCTTTCTCCTCCTATCAGCATGCTTCTTGTCAGCGCATGAACTGATTGGCTCCTTGTGCTGCTTCTTCCTTTGTTGTACAGAGACTCCAGGTTCAGGTATTTACAATGCTTGCATTTAGAATAATACACTTACTGATGCATTAATAATTTCAGAGCTGCGTTATTTTTTGTCTTTTATATCTGCCTAAACTTCAGCTTTAACACACAAGTGTATGGGTCAAGGATCCTCTTCCCTGCCCTGCCCCCTGTAGCAGAGACTACAAAATATGCAACAAAAAAAAAACTGATTTGTTTAACAAACAGATATTTCTTTTTACAACTCATTTTCCTGAGAGACTCCATGGCAGCACACGTGTGGGTTAGCCCCACCCCCAAAGCTACCCTATAGGACACTTCTCCCATAAATCTTTGCTCTGGGCTACCAGCCGTGTTCCTTTTTTGTCCTCCTCCGTAGGACCAAATTGATGATTCTCCTACCTGAAGATGATTCCCCTGTGATCAGGATTGGCCGAGCGATCAGGAGTCATGTCCCTCCGATAAGCCTTGTCTGTTAAGCAGGGTATGGAGTGTTTGAGCAGAGTAGCACTGAAGATTGGGTGGCCTAGCAGTCCACAGGCAAGATCGCACTGGCCTGATTGCCTGGCTATAAGCAGGCGCCGTCATCTGCCACAAGTCCGGTGTGTGTATGTCCCTCGGCCTGGATGATCGGGGATGGCGCGCATGTCTTTAGCCATGGCAGCAGTGTTTGAATTTAAATGTGGTTATTTTATCTGTTGTTGAATGCTTTTTTTCTTCCCTGGTGCCGTTTCCCCTGTGAGCATGGCGACTGGCTCCTTCTGCTTTCCAGCCGCCGCTCTCTCTCTCTTCTGGGTCCTGGGGTACGTTCTGCGCATGCGCGGACCCAGAACGAAAACGAAGTTTGGTTCGCACATGGGCGCGAGCGTCCCGTGCCTGGTGCTGTGGGTGACATCACGCGGCGCGACTTTTTTTTTTTTACCCGATTCGTAAACCTTTTTGCGTGAGATTTGGAGTGCTGCCTTAGCTTTAAAGTTGAGTAGGTCTGTGACCTGCGTGCCTATTGTGTCAAGTTCGTTTCTTAGTGGACCGGTCAGAGCTTGTTTGTGTCTAATTTCCAGTGTTTGAAGCTTACTAAGGAGTAGGGTTTGTTGGGCAGACCTTTGTTTTTTAAGTCTTGCGCCGTGTTTTATAAGTACCCCACATTTTACTGCCTTGTGGGCCTCCCATACTAGGCCTGCGTCGCTGTCAGTGTCACTGTTAGTTTGGAAGTAGTTGGTTATTTCTTTTGTCACCTCAGCTAGTACCTCGGGGTCCTGTAGAAGGCTCTCCTTGAGCCTCCACGGCTTCCTTTGACCTCTATGGAAATCAGTCAGGGCATATCTCAGTGTGACCGGAGCGTGGTCTGACCATGTGATGGACCCCAGCGAAGTATCTTTGACAGCCTGGAGTTGGTTGTGGGGAATTAAAAAGTAATCTATCCGCAAGTACGAATTATGGGGGCATGAATAGAAAGAGTAGTCTCGCTCGCCGGGGTGAAAAAGACGCCAGGCGTCGATTAGCTGTGATGCATGGAGGGACAAGTGTATGGCCTTACGTGTGCCCTTTGTGATGGAGGATCTTCCCGTAGAGGTATCCTCTTCCGGGAGCAGGGGGATGTTGAGGTCGCCGCCAGCTATAAGCTGACCCTCAGAGAACTTCCGGAGGATAGTTAAATGTTTTTTGATGAAAGTGTCCTGTTGGCTGTTCGGGGCGTAGAAGTTTGCAATGGTCACCTTTACTCCCCCGATCAGGCCTTTGAGAAATAAAAATCTGCCTCCATCGGGTCCGTTAATACTTCTACTAAGGACCACAGTAGGTTCGCCGAGATCAAAATAGAGACTCCTCTAGATTTAGCTTCTGAATAGGTAGAATGGTATACTGTTGGGTAGAATCTATTTTTGAGGATTGGGAACTTGTTTTCCCGGAGGTGTGTCTCCTGTAGTAGGACAATGTCCACACGTAAGCGTCTCATGTCATTGAGCAGCATCGGCCTCTTTTCAGGGACATTGAGTCCCTTTGTGTTTAGTGTGACAATGTTGATCTCATCCATGTTCGTGGGGTGACGGGGGGCAGGGTATAGGGGAGACAAAGGGGAGAGAAGGGAAAGAGTTTTATAGTCAGTGAAGGAGAGAAGAGAGAGGAGATTAAGAAAAGAGAGTAGGCCCCCGAAGTTGACCACTCCTACAGGGGTGTTAGATGCGTCTGCTGAGGGGGGGTGTCCGCAGCGGGTGCTAACCAGCTTAGCTGGGTATCTAAGGTGTCAGCAAAATAATTGCTACTACACTCCCCAGTGTCACCTGGGTGATGAGCATTGTCCTAAGTGGGGGTGTGTTCAGAAAGGGCTTTTGGGAGACCTCCAGTCCCTTCCTGACCACCCCGGCCTTTTCTGAGTATGTAAGTGTGGGCTATAAGTAAGTGATCGTTTGGTCATATCAGTACGTGATATGTGCGTGGAGGTTAGGGACATATATCTGTACAGGTTTATCAGGTCACATTTAACTCTATTAACAGAATTAGCGATACAAAAAATCAACGTTCAACAATCCTAGGCTGGCTTATTAAACAGGGTATGTCCCCGCAAGGGCCGCCCCCCCCAGCACTCCCCACAGGGCTCGTGAGAGTTAAGGCCCATTACACCATATGATCCCCGCCCGCACCTCCCCACTCCAAACCCGCGTCCATGCCTCCAGTGGTATAGCCCCTTAGTGGTAGTCCTGATGACCATGCTACTCATGCGGTATGCTATATACCCTTCAAGTGAAGTCCTGTCCCCCCAAGTCCGATGAACAAGACTCCCATTAAAGGAACTCACGTGTGTTGCGTAGGTACAGTAATGCGTCTTCTGCTACCCCAGGGTCTCCGGGAGGCATCCCGTCTTTAAAACCCCGTCAGGGTGAGGCGCTTGGTGAGCCTGTATAAGTAAAAGGGAACACAAAAAAGTTGCTTACATTACTCCAGTCCTTCTGAGCTTCGGTTGGCGGGGGGAAGGCCCTGCATGCCTTGCCTTGGGAGATTGTCTCAGTTTGGTTATCATATAATTTCTGGGGTGTAACAGAGCAGGGTACCAGGCTCGTAGGCAGTGCCACGTCAGCATGAGGGGGAGAGGGGGCTGCCAATGCTCAGCAGCGAAGAAGGGTGGGAGGGAAGGGTGATCTCTGGTCTGGTCGCCTCTCCGGATGGTTCTTCCAGGAGTAGTTTGGGGCAACTATAAACAACAAGGCCCGGTCTGTGATTCTCTGGGGCTCGGGTGAAAACCACAAGGTGTCAGAGTTCTGGGTCTGGGGGGGAGGCAGGGAGCAAGTCCCACGGCGTTGGGGTATAGTAGGATCCAGCAGGTGGGCGAGGCAGGCCAATTCATTGCCGCTTCCCTTTTTGCAGGACCTGGTAAATTAATGGAGAAAGGGGGGGTGTCAGCCCCAATTCGATGACCCCAGGGGTGAGGCACAGGGGGGCACAGGGGAGCCCGGACTGGGGACATAACAACAGTGGAATGACAAAGTCAACCTATATGGAACTTAGGGGAAAGTATGCAAAGAAGAACCTTTAGGACTCACGTCACCTGGCATTTGGTGGAGCCCGGGGGCGACCCTGAGACCGTTGAGAAACGGGTAGGCCAATCAAATCTGCTGGCAGCTGGGTCGAGCGACCTGTTGGCTTCGGGATCTTCAGTAGCCAGTTGGGCACCTGGACTGGTTCCGCTCCTAGGAATGCGAAGAGATCCGGCAGATCAGCTGGTGTTCGTAAGATGAAGGAGGCTTGTGCCTTGCGAAAGATAACCGCTAAGGGGTATCCCCAGCGATACGAGCAGCCATGTCATCTCGCGGCTTCCAGGACCGGTTTTAACAGTGCTCGTCGCTGCAGCGTAGCTCTAGAGAGGTCCGGGAGGATCTGTATACTTGCCCCATCGAAGTCGATGTCTCCCAGGTCCCATGCTTTGCGCAATATGACCTCCTTCTGTGCATAGCAGTGCAGACGGCACAGCACATCGCGAGGTCTGGAGGGGTCCGTGGATTTAGGGCACAGGGTGCGATGTACCCGATCTATCTTCAGTGATGGTGGTGGGGATTTCATCATCTTGTGGAATATGGCCCTGACCATCTCTGCCAGGTCTTCTAGGCCCGTGGCTTCAGGGATTCCCTGCAGCCACAAGTTGTTGCGGTGGCTGCGGTCCTCCATTTCCTCTAAATGTAACTGCATCTCCTGGGTCTCCCTGGTGTGGTAGACATTCGCACGTGCCTGCACCCGGGATTCCAGTGAAGCAACCACAGTCTCTTCGGAGGCTACTCGGTCAGACACTGTGTGTAGCTCTTTTCGTATCTCCTGGATGTATCTACTATGAGCCTCTTCTATGCGCTGGATCAGAGCTTCAATGTCTGCTTGGGAAGGGCTTGGAGCATAGCGCGTAGGTCAGCGTCTAGTCGGCTCTGACTTTGAGTTGAAGCCGGTGTCCCTGCAAGGGGGTCCGGTTCCGACAGAGGTGCTGGTGCGGGCATCCGCGCTGTGGCAGGGGTCAAATCCATGCGAGGCTCACGTGGCGCGGCCACAATGGTGCCTGGTGATGACCTCTGTGGGTCTCTTAAGAAGCGGCGATGGTGAGTTGAGAGGTCTGATGTCGGGTCCCTCTGGTCTCTGATCGTGTCCTGTATCGACTAGGGGTGTTCATGCCGTGCTCACATTGGTGAAAAGTTATCTGGTGGCCGTTGGAAGTCGGGTTAGGCCGGGGGCTCCTCCAGAGAACGTCTCTACTCGGCCATTGCTAAGCCACACCCCCCACGGCGCGACTTTTATATCCTGGAGAAGCCTGCAAAGCCTTGGGAATGATCGTGGGCTTATGCGGCGACTTCCCCTGGCATCTCTGACGGCTTCCCCTGGTAACTGCTGGTTCTGTGGGAATGTAGTGCTCCCTGCTTGGCAGCTGATCTCTCTCTTTCTCTACAGTGCTCTGCCTGGATAACAGTGGATCCTTCACTGCCTCCTGGTGGCCAGCCCTCTCTCAGCAGGTATGCATTGGGTTTCCCCTGTGTTTTGCCTGCTGGGGGGGAGGAAAGTGGGGTATAAGGTGCCAGTGTAAATGTATTTTTTCCTTTTCTTTCTTCTTCTTTCTTCCCCACAGCCCTTTCAGGTCTGATCCACAGCATTGTTCCCGCAGAGGTAGAGGGTCTTCAAAGTCACACCGCCTGCACCCTTCCTCAAGATACAGGCACCGCGGGTCTCTTTCTAGGCACAGACACCACAGTAAAGACCCTCTTCACCCCCTATCATCTCACAGCAGGGGGATGGAGAAATCCTTTTGGGGGTGTAGGGCTCCGGTCCCTGCCGGTAAGTCTCTCTGCGACCATTGTTTCTCCAAAGCAGCAGATGAAAGGGAGGGTGCAGACCTGCACCTTGAATCTCTAGTCAAATGAGTGGTGAGAGAATCCTTACATGAGACGGAGACTCGTCAGCCTCGTGACCCCCCTCTGGAGCCATTATGCTCCCCAACTGGAGAGGGGCTGGTCCACGATACATGGGAATCTTCCCAGCCAAGCCGCCCATCCACTCCTCCCTCGGACAGTGAATTGGAGGAAGAAGACCAGGGGATGTTCTTTGAGTATGCCCTGGTTCCCTCTTTGGTGAAAGCAGTAAGGGAAGCCCTGAATTGGGAGGATCCTGTAACTTCCCCTCCAAAGCAGAGGAAATTCTTCAAGCAGCTCAATAAGGAGCGCCAATATTTCCCCTTTCTCACTGAAGTGGGCAACATCATCTCTGATGAGTGGGGCAAGAAGAGTTCCATGCAATCCAAAATCCTAAAGCTGTATCCCTTCAAGGAGGAAGAGGTTAAGCATCTTGAGTCGGCTCCTTTGGTGGACGCAGCACTGATGAGGCTGGTCAGATATGTGACCCCTTCCCTGGAAGACACGGTCTCATTTAAAGATCCCTTGGAAAGGCGGATCGATTCCGACCTGATGCGGATCTGCCTGATGGCAGGCATTGCCTGCAAACCGATTCTAGCCTTAGCCACAGATTCTAAAGCCTTGGAAACCTGGTCGGATAGCGTTGACGAGATCCTCAGAGATATTTCCAGTGAGGTGGTCAGAAGCTCACCTATCCAGGAAATCAGGCTGGCATCTGCTTTCCTGAGGGAGGCTTCCATTGATGACATCCGCCTGGTGGCTCGGGTTATGCTGGCAGCGGTCACAGCCCGTTGTGCCTTATGGCTCAGTCCCTGGTTGGCGGATCCAGCTGCAAAGCAGGTTTGGTGCCGTGTTCCCTTTGAGGGTACTTCCCTTTTCAGCAACAGACTTGATAGTGCCATAACCCGAGCCACGGGTGGCAAGTTGGGTTTCCTCCCTCAGGATCGGTGCTTATAGAGCCAAAGACGCATCTTTCCCGAGAAGACAAAGTAACGATCGCGCCAGAGAGGTGCGCAGCTACAGGCCTGGCCAGGAGTTTTCTAGATCCTGGAAGACTAGGCAGTCTTCATTCAAGAAACCTGCTAAAGGCGGTTCTTCCGGCAACCAGGAATCCACAAAGTCTTTTTGAGATTGGGCCCGTTCAGGTATGGCAGGTGCGAGCTCGTCTTCTCCGCTTTCGGCATGTTCTGGGTGGCCTCAATTCAGGACTTTTGGACCATCAAAACAGTCTCCTCAGGTCACACCTGGGTCTTCAGCAGCACCCCCAGACTCAGATTCATCCCTACGACTCTTCCAGAGTCAGAAGAAAAAAAGCAGATCCTTTTAGCATACGTGAACTCCTGTTCCGGAGGACGAACAAGGCCATGGCATGTATTCTCCTCTGTTCATGGTACAGAAAAAGAACGGCACATGGAGACCAGTTATAGATTTTACCCATCTCAACTGCTTTATCAGAAAATAAAAATTAAAAATGGGGCCTTTATACACGATCCAGCAGTCAGTCCATCCAGGAGACTGGTTGGTGTCAATCAATCTAAAAGACGCCAACTTCCCCATTACAGTGGCAACGGATTTCCATCAATTTGTTTGCTTTGCAGTAGGCCAGCGGCACTTACAATTCACCTGTCTCCCCTTTGATCTAATAACATCACCTTGTGTCTTCTCCAAGGTCTTGTTAGCTGTTGTGGCCTTGCTCTGAGTCAAGGGGGTTCGTCTTCATCACTACCTAGACGACCTCCTTCTCCTAGCATAAGACAGAGGTCAACTTCTAGAACATAGGAGAGTTCGGGTGGCTCCTGAATTTCGAGAAGAGTCAACTAGAACCCTCACAGTCCCTTGTGTTTCTCAGGGCCCTCTTCAACACAGTGGAGGGCACCATCTCACTGCCCGAGAAGAAAATTATAATGATCAGAGACAGAATTCGATCAGCCCTCACTTCATCTCATCTCTCCGCTCTTCAGTGTCTGAAGGTAATTGGCACCATGGCAGCCACAATCCACAGTGGCACACACGGCCTTTCCAGAAAGGGTTCCTCCAACAATGGTGGTCCAACAGCAAGAACCAGTACATCTTCCTTACTCGGGATATGAGGGTGTCCCTCCTTTGGTGGCTCCAGCGGAAAAATCTTTGCAATTTACACTCGATCGTCCCCATCACATGGGTCACAATAACTTCAGATGCCAGCTCAAGGGCTGGGGCGCTCATTGCCTATCAGAAGTGGCACAGGGCAGATGGTACTCTTCTCTCAATATTGTGTCCAACATCCTGGAACTACGGGCCGCATTTCAGGCGCTTCTAGCGTTCCATCATTTAACAAAGAAATCCTCAGTTATGCTCAGGTTGGAAAATTCAACTGCAGTGGCCTACATAAGGAGGCAGGGTGGAACCAGCAGCTGGTCCCCGCTACGGGAAGTGGAGCCAATTATAAACTGGGTTCAGAAGAACCTGTCCAACATCTCAGCAGTCTACATACCCGGGATCCAGAATGTGCAGGAGGACTTCCTTTCTCGGGTTCAGATGAACAACAACAAGTGGTCTCTCCACAAAGAAGTGTTCATGTGGCTCTTGACCCTGGGAGTGTCACCAGAAGTCGACCTCTTTCCATCCTCATGCAACAACAAATTGACCAAGTACTACTCAAGGTTCCGAGACCCTCAGGCCTATGGAATAGATGCCCTGACGGACCAGTGGAGGTTCCGCAAGGCTTATGCCTTCCCTCCGGTGCCTGTAATACTCCAGTTTCTGGCCAATACTCCTTTCTGGCCAGATCTATTGTCTCAGGGCACAACCCTGCACCCCTGTTCCTCTGGTTCTTGAGGGGGGAAGGCTTGAAGCTCTAGACTGCCCAGACTAGACTGCCCAGAGGAGGTCATCTCTACCCTCCTGAACTCTAAAATAAAAAGCACTAATAGGATCTATGAACGAATAAGGGCCAGCTTCACGAACCACATGACCTCCAGATCCAACCCTTGTAGTGCTCCGGCAGTCCAGGACATTCTGAGCTTTCTGCAATCAGGTCTAGATCTACCCCTTTAAGTTAGCTCACTTCGAGTACAGGTTTTTGGCCATCTCCGCATTTACAGTTGTCTCATGGGCCAATCACTCCCTTGTTCGCCAGTTCTTCAAAGGAGCTATCATGCTTAGGCCTCAGAGGAAGCCAAGGTTCTCTAAGTGGGACCTCCCTCTTGTCCTGGATTTTTTTTCCCAGCTCAGATCAGATCCCGGCAAGCCACTCTCAGTGAAGGATGTTACACTCAAGATCACCTTCCTGGTGGCAGTTACGTTGGCAAAAAGAGTGTCTGAAATCATAAATTTGGGTTCGAAGGTTTCTAACTTTTTTCCCAGACAGAGCATTGCTAATCCCCATAATTTTCCATGAAAATCAAGAAATTGTGCTCCCCACCTTTAGGTCAACAGAAAGTCAAGATATTCATCCCCTCGATGTGGGACACACTCTGAAACAATACATGGAGATCACAGCTCTCTTTCGGCAATCAGATTTTCTTTTCATCCTTCCCCACGGGAAAAACAGAGGAACGCGGGCTTCGGTTAGATCCGTTGCAGCATGGATTGTACAGACCATTCAACAAGCTTATAGAACAAAGGGCTTGGCTCCTCCAGAGGCAGTGACAGTGCACTCAACCCAGAGTATCTCGACTTCCTGGGAAGCTTTGCGCCATGTCGCTCCTGACGTTATCTGTAAGGCGGCTTCCTGGTCTTCCATCAATACATTTGTGTCTCACTATTGTGTTGAACCAGCTGCCTTATCATCTGTGAATTTTGGTTTACTGTCAGCTGACAGTGTTAAATAAATTTTCTTTGCTCAGCATTTTCCCACCCAGGTGTGTACAGCAAGTTATTTCCCACACGTGTGCTGCCATGGAGTCTGTCAGGAAAACCGAAAATTTCCTATCAAATGCTTATCGTAATTTTCCCTTCTTGGTAGACTCCATGGCAGCAGGAGTTCCCTCCCGAATGCCTGGAGTAGGCTAGTTACGAAACACGGCTGGTAGCCCAGAGCAAAGATTTATGGGAGAGATGTCCTATAGGGTAGTTATGGAGGTGGGGCTAACCCACACGTGCGCTGCCATGGAGTCTATCAGGAAAGGAAAATTACGGTAAGTATTTGATTTTCAGTTTTCTCTTTGCTACCTTTGAACATAACTAATGCAATGTTTCAGAGGTTGAAGAATAGGTTTAACAAAGTATAACACCTTTGGTAGTGTAAAAAAAGTTGGCCAGCAAAGTTGGGGCCCTTGAAAAAAAGCACAACAGTTCCCAGTGGACAACAGATGAGCTTGTACAATGTTAATCCTTTACCAGACCCAGGGCATCTGAGTCTATGGGCACGTGCTCTTTTTCAGTTCAGGCCCTCAGACAGGAAAAGAGTTGCTGTGATATCTATATTTAAACCCTGCAGAGACAGCCCCTCCTTTCCTTCCTTATAAGCAGTGGGGGTGCTCTCTCTAGTACAGTCTGATCACACAACCTCCAAGAGAGACGTTTCCCAATCTCTGAGACAAGGTCCTGCACAATGAGAGTCTTCTCTGAGGTCTCCCTGATTGTGGTCAGCTATGACAGGATTCTGTTGAGCTGGCAGCCAGGTCTTTTTTTCTGCCCCCCTGCTAGCTTTATGACTGCAGGCAGCTGAGAGGAAAAGTAAGGAAACACCTTTTTCTTGCTTTGCTGCATCAGCCAATCACCGGTCCTCCAGGATCGATCCAGACCCAGCCAAGATGGCTGCCTCCTACATTGAAACAAAAGATTCGCCCTAATGGGACTTTAAATGAGGTGGGCACCATTTGGCCAAAAAGCATCATACCAGCTATTGAAGTATAAAGTATATGCGTTTATTCAGGTAAAAGTCATGCATACATTGGTATCATCTGCAATGGCCAGTTGTAAAACAACATACATGTAAAATAGACAATGGTACATAAATGGATAATAAACATGTAATACACAGGCATTGGTGTACCCTAAGAATAGAAAACATGTGATACACAAGCATCTAGTGTACCTGCCGCGTTTTGCAAGACCCAGCTCGCTCTTCAGGGGTTGATGCATGTACAGATGTATCTAAGATAGAAGAATATAAATGGGTAGGTGGTATAGTATTGATGGAGTAGTTGCAGAGCGTGTGAGCCATAATGTGGGGTCCCATACTCACCACTAAATGAGGCCAGGATAGCAGGTGTGCAATTCCCAGGGGTAGCAGCAGGTGTCTCAAACAGGGACTGAGGAGGCGGAGCCAAACGGGACCCCGGTAGGGCAAACCAGAGGACAGGAATGGTGTGCATGTGAGAGTGTATCCCCCGGAGTCTCATTGAATCCATGAGTAATGGAAACTGTAGGCGTAATAAAGTATAGTCATGCATTGAGTACCTCCTGCACTTGGGACATTTCATAGACGAGCATTGTAAAGTGGTCTCCTTAACCACTTTGATACCGGACACTTTTACTCCCTTTCTCCCCAGGCCAATGTTACGCTTTCCACGCTGTCACACTGAATGACAATTGCGTGGTCATGCAACACTGTACCCATATGACATTTTTAAAATTTTTCCACACATATAGAGCTTTCTTTGTGTGGTATTTAATCACCATTAGTGAGTCTCTGTGGGAAATCCCTCTATGCAAGACCCAAACAGCAGTAAAAACCTTTTGATAAAAATGCCAGCCAATACATCTCCCAATTTTAATGAGGTCAAATTGCAGGAGCCATATACCAAACGAAAAGGCAATAACAAATTGTCAGGGACCATGATCCAGGCAGAGACAGAAAATGCAGTTAAAATTACACCTTTAATTTAATAGTAAAAATAGTACAGATCAGGAACATAGCCGAAAACAGAAGCCAGGGCCTAGGCAGCCAAAACAGGTTGTCAGCCAGGATCAGGAAGCCAGGAGTCAGCATTGTCAGAAGCCAAAGATCAGGATCAGGAACCAGAAGAAACGTCAGCCAGGAAAAAGTCATAACAGGAACACAGCAGAGATACACTGGAGATGTTGACCAGGCAAAGGCATGGAAGGAATGAGCACGGCAGTTTAACTACTTGCCGACCAGGCCATAGCCGAAAGATGGCTACAGCACGGTCAGCTAGTTCTGGGAGGGCATCCAGGGATGTCCTCCCGAACTTGCGCTTCCCACGTGCCCCCTGGGGCACACATGCGGAAGTGTCCATGCTCGCCGGGTTCACCGAATCCGGCATATTAGGGATCGCGGTAAAGGGCCAATGACAGCAGCCCTTTACCATGTGATCTCCCCATCCAATCCATTCCAGCTCTCCCCCACTACAGTGTTCTACAGCGCCATCAGTGCCACTACAGTGCTCCTCTGTGCCACTGCAGTGCCCAATAGTGCACATCAGTGCCCATAAGTGAGTGCTCATTAGTGTCACACTATCAGTGGATCCTCATCACACTACAGTGCTCATCAGTGCCACATTAGTGCCTCTACAGTGCTCATCTGTGCCCTACAGTGCCATCAGTGCCACTACAGTGCCCATCTGCCCTCCTACAGTGCTCATCTGCACCACTACTGTGCCATCAGTACTCGTCTGCACCACTACAGTGCTCATCAGTGCCACTACAGTGCTTGGACCCCTATTGCAATACCTTCATTCCTCTCAGTGCAGATTTTTGAGAGGACTGGCGGTATAGTAGGGTTGGAGATCCCAGATGACGAGCAAGGAGAAGTCCGCCTTTTTCTATGATGTGGGTCTTTCAAGTGTTGCCAACGGACAGCATGGCAGGTCGTCATATGTCTGGTCAAGCATGTGGTGCCCAAGCGGCTGCTGTTCTGGCCACGCTAGATCCGCTTCAGACATAGGTTGCAAACAGAAATGGTGTGATCCGCTGCACACGTGTTGAAAAAGGCCCACACCAAGGAACTTTTAAAAGTCAGCAGGGAGTCAGCAGCGCCCTGCACCTGCGGAGCTCAGCGGTGTGATGCTATAGGGTGGCTCCCCTTAAGCTGCCCCCTAGAGGACATCGTGCCTCGTTGGAGTTGTACCTCCTCCTCTCATCTCTCAGGCACCCAAGTACAGTCAGTGACCTCATCATCCCCTCTCCCCTCATCACTGGAGCAAACTTGGCAGTATGCTTCAGCTGTGGGAACATGACTGCCAGTTTCTTTTTCTTCTGTGGCACCCCCTCTTTCTAGGCTCATGTTACTCTTTTCCTCAACCTGTGAGCCAATCTCGGAGTCTTCAAATCGCTGCACATCCTCCAGCAGCATATAACTGACACTGTGGTAGAATAATCCTGGGGACTCCTCCGTGCATGATGGTGGGGCTACGGTAGGAGTGTGCCCCACGGCCACTTGCAGAGGATGCACCATGTCCACGACCACCACTGTTGACTGTAGACACAGAGGCTGCTTGCCCTTTTTTAGTGGCCTGTGAGCGTCTGCCTCTTCTTGGTGGCCTTCCGGACATGATGTACACTGTATTATATACTGTGCACACTGCCTGAAGTGTATTAGAAACTATACACCACCGAATACACTGTATATATAGGCTACACTGAATGCAGAGTATATATATACTAGACTGTATATGTATATATATATATATTAATACACTGCCCGCACTGACTGAATATAGAGTAAACACTGGAATCCCATGCATGGCATTAAACACCTATTGCCTAGCATTTGCATGTCTATATAAAACTCTCCCAAAATCAACACCACACTACCAGACGTTCCATGGTCAATCTTGCTATGACACTGCTATAAGGTAAAACGGAATTCAAATCTCTTTTTCTATGCTATTATGGTCTATTACTATAGTCTCTATATCATGCTCTAAATTATAGTTTACCTCTTTAATTATTTCACCTGCTGCCGCCTGCTTTGTAAGTATACTTCCCCATGTTTAAGGGGGGCAGGTGATCTGCAGCAGGTGTTTGGTCATCTTTGTATAGGATGACCTATCTCTCATTATATTAATTACCAGCATGAATTATGTTTTCCATTTATATTTATATTTGTTTGTTTTTTAAAACTTGATTCATATAGTGTATACTCGATTTAAAATCTATCCATCTTACCTTCCTCAGCTACTCATTGGGGGTTATTTACGAAAGGCAAATCCACTTTGCACTAAAAGTGCACTGCAAGTGCACTTGGAAGTGCAGTCGCTGTAAATCCAAATCCAAATAAAAAACAGCATTTTAGCTTGCACATGATTGGATGATAAAATCAGCAGAGCTTCCCCTCATTTCAGATCTACCCCTTAGATTTACAGCGACTGCACTTCCAAGTGCACTTGCAGTGCACTTGTAGTGCAAAGTGGATTTGCCTTTCGTAAATAACCCCCATTGTAACATTCTCTACAGAGCTCTGTCTGCAGTTCAAGCACCCTTGGCTTTTTCTCTAATTTTTATTATCTGATTTATCTGATGTAAGTAAGCTATCTTTCTCTTAGGAATACCCTATCCCTTCACACCAGTTCACTTCCAGTTACCTCGTTTTTTATGGTTCCCAAGATGACTCTTTTCATTCTTCACCTTCCGTACTTGTTATCACTCCCTGTTCACAGTTCATCATTTATTTCCATACCTATTCCTCACTTCCTCACACCCCAACCCTCCCTTCCCCCTCTCTCCCCCCTTCTTTCCCCCCTTCATTCCCTCCCCCTTCATTCCCGTCTCTCTTTCCCTCCCCCCCTTCTCTTTCCCCCCCCTCCTTTTTCCTTTTCCTTTATCCGACCCCTTCCCAACTTCCCTTTTCCCCTCCTCCATTCTCCTCTTCCTTCCCTTCCCATCCCCCTCATCCCCCCTTTTTCCGCCTCCCCCTTCACCCTATCTGCCTTGGCTATCCCTATCCCCCCCCTTTTCCCCCCTCCCCCTTTCTTTTCCCCCCTCCCTCTATTTACCCCTCTCTAATCCCTACCTCCACCCCCTCCACCCCCTTCCCTATTCACCCACACTATTTTAGTGGATTCATTTCCCCTCACTTCACTCAACCAATTTACTAATTTCTGTACCATTTTGTTGGTTAGATCTTAGCTGAAGAGTCACCTTCAAGCCATAATTGGTGTTTCCCCATGTGCACTACCCATTGACGGTTTTTTGTGACCTGATCTTGAGTCGCAGATAGAAAATCCTCCTTTGGGTGAGCGATTGACGCTGGGCATGGTAGTCGACAGCTTGTCGTATTGTATGATTATCATTCTTTTCATCTCCATTTTCCTATTGCATTCTTAGTTATTGTAATAGTTTTAATTTTAGTTTTGGTTTTATGCATTGTTACATCTAATTGTCCTCAAAATATCCCCTGATGAGCCCATAGTGGCGAAACATGTCATGTCGGGATTACCGCTTTAATGTGATCTTCGAGTGACTATATTTTGTCATCTATTCTGAGTTTACGATGTATCCTTGTATATGTGCACACAATTTATACCAATTTTTTAATCATGTTTGTATGTATTAATAATAATCTTGTAATTCATCTTTTCATACCTACTATGTGACTGAAATTATTATTATTATTATTATTATTTTTTTGTTGGCACCTAAAAAGTCCCGCCAAAAATCCCTCTTTTCTACATTGATCTACAGGGATGTCGGTGCCTTTTCCTTTTTTCATTCACTGTCACCTATCCATATTGCTACCTTCCATAGAGTAAACACTGAATATAAAGTCTATGCTAAATGCAGAGTATATATATATATATATATATATATATACTAGACTGAGTGTGTGTATATATATATATATATATATATATATATATATATATATCAAATAAACTGCCACTAACTGAATAACCTGCCTGCTTAATCTAACTCAAACTATCTCTCTGTCCTCTGTTGGCCTCTTTATCAAATGGTTATCAACAGTGTCACCATGAACCTAGCGCTCCCAATTAAAAGAAACATTTGTTTTTTCTTGTTTTCTTTTTCAAAATCAAACCTACATAGGTGGATGCAGCATTGGTTCGATGCTGCATCTGTTACCCGCCGACTCTAAGACTGAGAACTGAGCGATCAAATACCGCTGATCGCTTGGTTCTCAGTGCTCTGTGAGCAGAGAGCTAGTGACTGTCAGTCACTGTCTCTCTGCTCTGCCCCCTCGCACTGGAACGCTGGGCTGTGGAAGGGGCAGGATCATCTGGCTCAGGCTCTCAGCGGATCGCTGAGAGCCTGAGCGAGGTGTAGGTCCAGGGTTTTGGGCGGATCCCAACTTTATTGTTGCGATCTTGCCCCAGCCTGGACCAGCTCTGTGACATCAGCCAACAGCAGGCTTCAGCCCGCTGTCTTCTGAAAACGGGTCACAGGAGGGCAGAACAAACTGCACTCCTGTAAACCACAGAAGTACAGACAAACGAGCTTTGGCTGTACTTCTCCTTTAAAGAAGGAAACATGAGTCTGGTGATGAATGAATTTATAAAAACCTAATATAGTTCTAATACTTCCCCTAAAACTAAAATCATCCCCTAAATATGCTCTATTATATATTTTTTTACTTACAGGACATTGCTAGATAAATATACACAGAACTAACCTTCAAGGTGAGAAGCAGCAAGTGAAATCTAGGTCATGCAGTTGGGGCAATGTTATACTGCCAAAGCAAATAAAACACATTGATAATACATTATCACATATTGGATTAAGTAATCAGTCTACCCTGCAGCTCACTTCAATGGATTATTATTTTACAAGAAGACTTCCTGGTGTGAGTCTACTTGTTACTAGGTAAGAAAGGTAAGAAAAGTATCGTAGCCTCCCTGGCGGTTTTCCCGAGTGTGGCCCGGGGTTAAAATTCAGTCCCATTAGCGGTAACCCTGAGCCACACTCGGGATCGCATTGCAGGATCCTGGGGCGGCGTTACTTACCTTGTCCCCGGGATCCTGCGATGTCCCCCGCAGTGTCCGTGGGCTCTGTCCTCTGCCCGAAGCCTCTCCGTGCCAGGCTCCGTTCCCTGCGAGCGTCGCGACGCACGGGGCGGAGCCTGGCGGCAAATTCAAAAAACTGTAAAAAGCATAACACATACAGTACTGTAATCTTACAGATTACAGTACTGTATGAAATTATTTCACATCCCTTTTGTCCTCAGTGCTTTGTCCTATGCCCTGCATGCAGTTCTATATTATATATACTGTTCTTTCTGGCTGGAAACTGGAGATTGTCCATAGCAACCAAAAAGTGTCCCTTTACGTCAAAAATGGTTTTAGACCAGCTAGAAAACAGCGATAGTAAATTAGAACACTTGCAGAATTGAGCGATAGTGAATCGTGGGGAAATTTATTTTATTATTATTTTATTTTTATTTTTTTAATTATTTATTTTTATTTATTATATTATAATTTATGTTTTTGTGTTTCAAACTTTATCAGACCCGGGATATCTACTAGACTCTTGTTTGGACATATTTAAGTGTGTTATTGTTAAGAATTACAGACCTACAATATAAAACGCCAAATTTCCATGCAAAATAATTGTACCGCTTTCAGCACCTAAAATCCGAAAGAATCATACCGCCAGGGAGGTTAAGCAACAGTAAAACTTACTTCTGATGTCACATGTTCAGAAAAATACAAACCTCTTTAAATTAAAAAAAGATTTAAAAAAAAAGGTACCACAAGGTTCCCATGCCTCTAAAGCTGGCCATACACTGATTTAATTGGTTAACAGGCCAAATTACGATCAGTGTGTGGCAGTCACTGCTTGTCAAAGAAACCAGTTGGAAACGTTTCTTTGATTAGTGGTCGCAGCCAATCAGCTGCAGTCACTGATCAGTGTATTCTGTCAGAAGAATAAAAATGTGCCAGCAGGTGGCTGGTGGAATCAGTTTTTTTTTTTCTTCAGGTCTCTGGAGAAAAAAATATTGTGTATGGCCAACGTAACAGTCAGTATCACATAGACATTTTTCCATTTTTAAATGGCAAGCTGTCATGAGGCAAGCATTGAAGCTGTCCCTGCTGACCTATAAATTCTACTTCTCTGCGCTGACCTTTTCTTCTATAAATTCTACGCATTTGCCATCATTCTGTGCCTCTGGCTTCAATACATTTAATTCATCAAATAAAACAAGAATACCGATAAGGACTTCTGACTTTATTCTGACTTTCTTGATGAAAGCTTGTGGGTCTGCATGACAGCCAAGCAACTAGCATTTTGAGAATGCCAGCAATATCAGAAATAGTTTACTTTATTGTGTCTCGAATCAGTGAGCTGGCCAATGTCACATCATACAATGTGTGTATTGTTTTCAGAGTTATATATATGTCTCTTTTATGTAACATCATACAATGTGTGTATTGTTTTCAGAGTTATATATGTCTCTTTTATGTCACATCATACAATGTGTGTATTGTTTTCAGATTTATATGTGTCTCTTTTATGTCGGAGGCAGAAAATCAAGAAGAAATGCCAGGCAAATTTATTTGGATTTGAACCCTTGCAGTTTAGATACACTTTAATACTAAACATTCATATTTTTTGCAGTGGAGTACACTGCAAAACAGACTATCATAGAGGCTTAAAGCAGTATTAAACCCAAAAACAAACATTAAATTGCAGCTTACCAGTTCTTAGATGTGATGGCTGAATTGGTTTTCTTTTTTAGGCTTTTCTCCATAATTTTACCTGGTGATCCTGCCAGTAAGTCTGTTATTTTTACACACTCACTTTTAGTGGTGCTTGTAAGCTGGCACCAAGCTGTTCCAGTGGTTTGTAATGGGTATAAAGATGGCGTCATATGGCTCCTAGGCCGGTGTGCGGTGCAAGTATCGTTTTCACCCGGCCTGCGCTTCAAACCTCACTATCACCCGGCCGGAAATGACGTAATGACAAGGAAAAGAGAGTGGGACATAGGGGACAGTGGCTGATGTTGGCCCCATAATGTTCGCACCCTAAAATAGGCTGGACTATACCGGTACAGATAAACGATGATAGACAATATGTATAAAAGAAATTTATTACAAAAGGAAATACATGGTATATATAATAAAATGCAAAAACAGAGATTCAATGTTCAACAAAGAATATCTGTAAATTACAAGGTATTGACTGGTCTGGGTCTCGACTAGTTTCGCGATATTATCGCTTCCTCAGGAGGACCAATCTATAAGACAAATAATATAATGCAATACAAGCAAAAAGATATACAGTACATAACAAGTAGTGATCATAAAAAGCAGCATGTAAAAAAGGGAAAAAATAAAACATAATAGCTAGTTCGGCTTACCCTATAATTGGGTGATCGTGTGCGGCACCGGGCCGCCCAAAAAACTCTCCCCCGCGGCGGACAAGGGGGATGATGTAGAGCCCCCTAAATGAAAAGCATAGCATGGGTAGGGGGCCACAAGGATAGCTGATGAAAGGATACGATGGATTTAGCCATACACAAATAGAAGGGACGGAAGGGGGGAGGGAAAGAGAGGGCTAAGGGAAAAGGGGAGAGGGAACTGGGGGGGGAGGGGAGAGGGGGGAATGGAAGGGGGGGGAAGGGGAAGAAAAGGGGGGGCGGGAAGGGGAGAGGGGAAGGGAGGGTAAGGGTAGTGAAGCAAGGAGAAGGAAAAGGGGGAGAGGGGGAGGGGGAAGGGAGGGGGGAGGGGAAACAAGAGGAAACACCGGGGAGGGGGTGGTGGAGGGAAAAGGAGAGAAGGGGGCAGGGGACAGGGTGAAGAGGAACAGGCCATAGACAGGGAAGGGGAGGGTAAGGGAAGGGGGGGAAAGGGAAGTAGACAGGGGGGTTGCACTAGGCTAGTAAATAATTGAAGCGTGTAATGTAGCTCACCACAACGGTTGACCAGAGGGTAACAAAGGTGCTAGCCACGAAAGAGACTTGCAGTGGCGCGGGGTCGGGTGGCCCATAATGAGCAGGGGAGCCAAACATTTCCAAACACTGGGGCATCGTGTAGGGTACAGTGAGTGGAAGCCCACCACTAGGGGCAGATAACCACAGGGTTGCCTGTTACATTTGATACTGTTTTATTGACAGACTCCCAGGCAACCCTGTGGTTATCTGCCCCTAGTGGTGGGCTTCCACTCACTGTACCCTACACGATGCCCCAGTGTTTGGAAATGTTTGGCTCCCCTGCTCATTATGGGCCACCCGACCCCGCGCCACTGCAAGTCTCTTTCGTGGCTAGCACCTTTGTTACCCTCTGGTCAACCGTTGTGGTGAGCTACATTACACGCTTCAATTATTTACTAGCCTAGTGCAACCCCCCTGTCTACTTCCCTTTCCCCCCCCTTCCCTTACCCTCCCCTTCCCTGTCTATGGCCTGTTCCTCTTCACCCTGTCCCCTGCCCCCTTCTCTCCTTTTCCCTCCACCACCCCCTCCCCGGTGTTTCCTCTTGTTTCCCGTCCCCCCTCCCTTCCCCCTCCCCCCCCTCCCCCTTTTCCTTCTCCTTGCTTCACTACCCTTCCCCTCCCTTCCCCTCTCCCCTTCCCGCCCCCCCTTTTCTTCCCCTTCCCCCCCCCCTTCCATTCCCCCCTCTCCCCTCCCCCCCCAGTTCCCTCTCCCCTTTTCCCTTAGCCCTCTCTTTCCCTCCCCCCTTCCGTCCCTTCTATTTGTGTATGGCTAAATCCATCGTATCCTTTCATCAGCTATCCTTGTGGCCCCCTACTCATGCTATGCTTTTCATTTAGGGGGCTCTACATCATCCCCCTTGTCCGCCGCGGGGGGGAGTTTTTTGGGCGGCCCGGTGCCGCACACGATCACCCAATTATAGGGTAAGCCGAACTAGCTATTATGTTTTATTTTTTCCCTTTTTTACATGCTGCTTTTTATGATCACTACTTGTAATGTACTGTATATCTTTTTGCTTGTATTGCATTATATTATTTGTCTTATAGATTGGTCCTCCTGAGGAAGCGATAATATCGCGAAACTAGTCGAGACCCAGACCAGTCAATACCTTGTAATTTACAGATATTCTTTGTTGAACATTGAATCTCTGTTTTTGCATTTTATTATATATACCATGTATTTCCTTTTGTAATAAATTTCTTTTATACATATTGTCTATCATCGTTTATCTGTACCGGTATAGTCCAGCCTATTTTAGGGTGCGAACATTATGGGGCCAACATCAGCCACTGTCCCCTATGTCCCACTCTCTTTTCCTTGTACATATTAATTTGGATGATGGTACGGTTTACTTTCTATTTACCCTTGACTACATGAGGCTATACTCACAATTTGTGCAATGACGTAATGACGTAGTAAAAGTTCCCAGCAGCCTCTACACGTTTCGCAACAATGTTTGCGTCATCAGGAAGCAGGAAGCTTCCTGATGATGCAAACATTGTTGCGAAACGACGCCATCTTTACACCCATTACAAACCGCTGGAACAGCTTGGTGCGGGCTTACGAGCACCACTAAATGTGAGTGTACAGTCTTTTTAACCTGATTTTAAATAAATAGCAATTACAATATTGTGCAATGATCGCTGTCTATTTTTTATGAGGATGAATATGGTTTGCCTATAGCACATTGGGGTCAGCAAGGAAAAGGTTGCAGGTGGAGTGGTTATCCCTTCTAAATGAACCAAAGGCGCATTTATACCAGCATCTGGTGAGTGGTTAAACCACGTGGTGGTGGTATTGTCACTAAAGCGGTGGAAGTGTCACAAGGAATCCCGGATGATTAATTTACACAGGACGGTCCATAAGGAAACCTCTGTATTGATTGGCACATTGCACATTGCACACTAATTGGACATTATAATTGTAATATTTTGGACGGGAAAGTTTAATATATTTTATATATTGATGTCATTAGGGTTTATTTGGTTGTTTGAATGACAAGGATTACAGAAAGATTGTGCACCATTGCATAGACTATATGTCATATGCATATTTATACATTATATAATTTTTTGCAATGTTTTTCGCTCATGCATGATTTTTAGAGAGTGGTGTATATTTTTTTATTGGGGTAGCGCAGTCAACACAATTTTATTTTTATCGTTAGTGCATCATGATTGATCAATTTTCAGATATACAGTACATTTTGTCGTGTTACAACCAATAACGTAAATGTATTTTATGCGATAGACCAACACAAAGTGGCACATAATTGTGAAGTGGAGGGAAAATGATAAATGGTTTTCAACATTTTTTACAAATAAATATGTGAAAAGTGTGGCGTGCATTTGTATTCAGCCTTCCTGAGTCAATACTTTGTAGAACCATCTTTCACTGCAATTACAGCTGCAAGTCTTTTTGGTTATTACTCTCTGAGCTTTGCACATCTAGAGAGTGATATTTTTGCCCATTCTTCTTTGCAAAATAGCTCAAGCTCTGTTAGATTGGATGAAGTCTTTCCACAGAGTCTTAATTGAATTTAGGTCTGAACTTTGACTGGGCCATTATAACACATGAATATGCTTTAATCTAAACTGTTGTGAATTCAGGAAGAAATATATTTTATATTTACTGGCAGAAACATGAGAGATGCTTAGGCCTCAAAAAGCAAATGAAGTGTGATGTTACAATAATCGAACTGTTGCCCTTTTGGAGACCTTTAGGACAAAATAGACGTTCTCATGTTTTACCAAGTTTTTCTACTACTTCAAATATTGAAGACTTTTACAAGCATGTATTGTGAGGAAAACTCATGGAACAATGGCGGCTCTCATCACAAAACAAGGAGATATTTACATGGTATTAGTGAATAAACGAAAACTATCCTTATAGCCATAGGATACAAGGTTATACAGACTATTCTCACATAGAAATAACCTCACCTGGCCTAAACCTATTGGGTGTCATTTACTATAGCGCCAAAAAATTCTCCTGCAGTACCAAAAAATAACTCTCAAAAAAGGCCAGGAAGACTTCAACTCTCAGAAAGTCAGCGCTAATGCAAATGGAAAGCAGCGCTATTGCGGCAATAATGCCTGTCAGATCACATATGCTGCAATAGTGGAAGTCAGTGGGGCTCGAACCTCCAAAGTTCTCACTGAAGGCTTATATGCAAGTTCTTTGCCATAAAAAGTGTTTGGAGACCCGGGTTCTGCCCCAGGGGACATGGATCAATGCCAAATTTTTTTTTTTAAACGGCCGTTTTTTCGGGAGCAGTGATTTTAATAATGCTTTGAGTGAAACAATAAAAGTGTAATATTCCTTTAAATTTCGTACCTGGGGGGTGTCTATAGTATGCCTGTAAAGGGGCGCATGTTTCCCGTGTTTAGAACAGTCTGACAGCAAAATGACATTTGAAAGGAAAAAAAGTTATTTAAAACTACTCGCGGCTATACTGAATTGCCGGCTCGACAATACACATAAAAGTTCATTGATAAAAACTGCATGGGAATTCCCCAAAGGGGAACCCCGAACCAAAATTTTACAAAAAATGACGTGGGGGTCCCCCTAAATTCCATACCAGGCCCTTCAGATCTGGTATGGATATTAAGGGGAACCCTGGCCAAAATTTTTTTAAAAAATTGGCGTGGGGTCCCCCTCAAAATCTATACCAGACCCTTCAGATCTGGTATGGATTTTAAGGGGAACCCCGCGCCAAAATTAAAAAAAAAAATGGCGTGGGGTACCCCCAAAAATCCATACCAGACCCTTATCCGAGCACGCAACCTGGCAGGCCGCAGGAAAAGAGGGGGGGACGAGAGAGCGCCCCCCCTCCTGAACTGTACCAGGCAACATGCCCTCAACATTTGGAGGGTGCTTTGGGGGTAGCCCCCCAAAGCACCTTGTCCCCATGTTGATGAGGACAAGGGCCTCATCCCCACAACCCTGGCCCGGTGGTTGTGGGGGTCTGCGGGCAGGGGGCTTATCAGAATCTGAAAGCCCCCTTTAACAAGGGGGCCCTCAGATCCCAGCCCTCCCCCCTGTGTGAAATGGTAAGGGGATACAAAAGTACCCCTACCATTTCACCAAAAAAATGTCAAAAATGTTAAAAATGACAAGAGACAGTTTTTGACAATTCCTTTATTTAAATGCTTCTTCTTTCTTCTATTTTCTATCTTCTTTCATCTATCTTCCTTCGGTTTCTTCCTCCATCTTCTTCTGGTTCTTCTGGTTCTTCTGGTTCTTCTTGTTCTTCTTGTTCTTCTTGTTCTTCTGGTTCTTCATCCAGTCTTCTCATCCGGCATCTTCCTCAGCGGCGCCGTCTTCACTTCATCTTTTAAAAAAATTTTTGGCGCGGGGTTCCAATTAAAATCCACACCAGACCTGAAGGGTCTGGTATCGATTTTGAGGGGGACCCCACGCCAATTTTTTTTTTTTTAACTTTGGCCGGGGTTCCCCTTAATATCTATACCAGACCTGAAGGGCCTGGTATGGAATTTAGGGGGACCCCCACGTCATTTTTTTAAAAATTTTGGTTCGGGGTTCCCCTGTGGGGAATTCCCATGCCGTTTTTATCAATGAACTTTTATGTGTATTGTCGGGCCGGTGTTCTGCCGAGAAAGTTCCTCTCGGCGGATAAGGACCCCCCTCTACTGCGCAGACGCAGCGCCTGCGCAGTAAGAGCTGGCGGAAATAGCCGAAGCGAAATAGAGAAGAAATCAGCTGTACACGGCGCCTGTAAGAGGGTCCCCCGCGGGCTCGCTTCGCTCGCCACGCTTCGGGCACGGCCTCGCTTTGCTCGGCACTTTTTTATTCCCCCTCTAGGTCCACTTGGATGGTGGGGCTTCAGCCTGGACCCAGGGCGCAGGCGCCATGTACAGATGATTGAAGATTTTCATCTTTGGCTATTTTTGGCGGCTGCTAGTCGTTGGTACTGCGCAAGCGCAGCACTTGCGCAGTACAGGGGGGACCTTATCCACCGAGGGAACTTTCTCGGCAAGACACCGGCGATTCAGTATAGCCGCGAGTAGTTTTAAATGACTTTTTTCCTTTGAAATGACATTTTGCTGTCAGACTGTACTAAACATGGGAAACATGCGCCCCTTTACAGGCATACTATAGACACCCCCCAGGTAGGAAATTTAAAGGAATATTACACTTTTATTGTTTCACTTTAAGCATTATTAAAATCACTGCTCCCAAAAAAACAGCCATTTTTAAAACTTTTTTGCATTGATACATGTCCTCTGGGGCAGGACCCAGGTCCCCAAACACTTTTTATGACAATACCATGCATATAAGCCTTTAAAATTAGCACTTTTGATTATTCATGTTCGTGTCCCATAGACTTTAACCACTTGCCTACCAGGCCAATTCTGACATTTCTCTCTTACATGTAAAAATCATAATTTTTTGGCTAGAAAATTACATAGAACCCCCAAATTTAGCAGAGACCCTAGAGAATACAATGGCGGTCATTGCAACTTTTTATCTAGCACGGTATTTGCGCAGCAATTTTTCGAATGCGTTTTTTGGGGAAAAAAACAGTTTTGGGCTTTAAAAAAAAAACAAGAAAGTTAGCCCAATGTTTTTGCATAATGTGAAAGATGAAGTTACGCCAAGTAAATAGATACCCAACATGTCACACTTCAAAATTGCACACGCTCGTGGAATGGCGCCAAACTTCGCTATTTGAAAATCCCCTTAGGCGACGCTTTAAAAATTTTTACTGGTTACATGTTTTGAGTTACAGAGGAGGTCCAGGACCAAAATTATTGCTCTCGCTCTAACGTTCGCGGCGACACCTCACATGTGTGGTTTGAACAACATTTTCATATGTGGGCGGGACTTATGTATGCGTTCGCTTCTGCATGCGAGCTCACAGGGACAGGGGCACTTTAAAAGTTTTTTTTTTTATTGTTAATTTTACTTTTTTTATTTTAGCTTGACACTTTTTTTCCCAAAAAAATTTTTTTGATCACTTTTGTTTCTATTACAAGGAATGTAAACATCCCTTGTAATAGGAATAAGCATGACAGGTGCTCTTTACAGTGAGATGTGGGGTAAACAAGACCCCACATCTCACCTCTAGGCTTAGAAGCCTGAAATTAAAAAAAAAAAACGATCTCTGCTTCCCAGCTGAAGCGGCGCAGTTTTTTTTTAATACAGAGGCCGGGCGTGACGTCATAAGATCACGTCCAGCCTCCGAACGATCATAGAGATTCCGGCGACCATCTGGTCCACCAGAAATCTCTATGCTAAACATCCGGGGCTGGCGGATCCTGTGACCGACTCACCGATCGTAGCGGTAAGTCGGTACAAGCACCGGAGGGTGGCGGGAGGGGGGGGGACGTCCCCTCTCGCCTCCTGTTAGAATGATCAAGCAGTGGAACAGCCACTATGATCATTCTTATGGTGTGCAGATTCGCAGGCTCTAAAAGACGATATCTGGATGATGTCTGTAGCTACAGGCATCACTCAGATATCCCCGCTCAAAGCCGAGGACATCATTTGGCGTACGGCGGGCGGGAAGCGGTTTTAATGGTGTTCACACAAATTTATTTGTCTGTTCGCATGTTCTGCTGCGAACCGAACAGGGGGGATGTTCGGCCCATCCCTAGTTCTCATTAAGAATCATGGGGGTACAACTTGTCAAGCAACTCGGAAGTCCAAAGTCGCCCAACTGTGAAACAAGTCATATATATTTTAATAGAAAGGAGCTCTCGTTTATACTTGCATTTACATCAGCAGAACAAATGCAGGAAGTGATGTGTGCACATGGGCCAAAAGCAAATGTGTGGGGATGCCAAACAAATCAATGAACCCCACCCACACCAAATCTAACTACCAAATCCACCCCCGCATTGATTAAGCACAAGTACATATCATACCCTTATCCGGAAAATGAGCCGCACCTCCTCTTTGCTAAAGAGGGACCTCGCCATGTCCACCTAGATGGAGATCTTGACCAGCACAGGGACTTTTGGGTGATTACAATGACTTATTTCTGGGTCAGAAGGCGAAACTACACTCTTTTGATCGCTGCTGCAAATATTTGATCGCAACCACTATTAGAATTGTATTATTTTTGTTTATTTGCAGATATGCAAATTTGTAATTCTATTTATGATATTTAAAGGCGTTCGATAAGAAATGGTGTCCCTGGGTTAGCAGCAGGAGGAAATCATTCAGCTGAAATCACACACTTTCATTCCCGCATGTCAGTCCCGACTGCAGGGGCAATTTCAGAGACATCTGTGCAGGTTTCTGCACTGATATCAATACAAATTGCACCCCAAAGTCACACCAATTAAAACAGTGCAATTGTCACCGCTTTGACATGTCAAATCGCACCAATGTGAACTAAAGCTGACACAAACACTGCCTATCCACCAGCTGAATTCATTACCTGCAATTCTCCACAGCTGTTACATATAAAGATTCTACCTTTATCATTTACTTGCAGGTGTGCAGAAGCCTAGGTTTACATTGGAGCAATTTGTCATGCAATTTGAGAGATTATGACTATTGGCAGCAATGGCACTGTTCCAATCGATGCAACAATTTTTTTTTGTGGCACCGCACCAATTTGCTAAAGTAGTTCCTGCACTACTTTTGCCGATTTCTGGTGCGACTTTAATAGACATTTGTGTATGAAGCCACACGGATATCTATCAAGTAGCACCTAAAATCACGCTGACCTTGCTACTTTGAAATCGTGCTACTTCAAGTGAAGTAGCGCGATTTCAAAGTAGCATCAATGTGAACCAGGGCAAAGAGATTCGTTTTTTGGTGCAAAAATACATATTGAAATAAAATATAAGAGATATTGCACTTTTCCAAAACCACCACCCACAAACTAAAGAGAAGAAAGTAGAAGAAAAAAAAAACAAAACACCACAACAAGGCTCAATAACATACTTTTATTTTACCAGCAGAAAAACAAAAAATTACATTCATTTACTAGCTTCAAAAAATTTTGGACAGGATATATGGTGCTACATTTAGCAATGGGATTTTAAGGGCCCTGCTCATAGGAGCTTACAATCTAAAATTAGACAAAACCTTAGAGTGGACACAGCTTTAATTTCTGTGTATAATGGGCAACACATCACATTGTTATCTGCAAGATTATAGAAACATACTTAACAGTCATTCTTACAAAGCATTCCAACATAATATTACAAAAGACTTATTCAAAACACCCACCACCAGCCCACAATCCACACATACATACATTGGTGACCATTTTCTGCTGGAAGCTGCATTTCGGTGTACACGATTAAACGAGATAAAAAAAAAGGAGTAAGTCAGCAGATGCTTCCAAATGATGTTTGCATGATCAGACAGGAACAATACACACACAACATTGACAGCATGGCCACATAAACCCACTTTTGATTGAATAAATGCACAAGAATTTCATCAAATCTCCCAATAGCATTCCTTCTCCCCCACAAATCACAGCAAAAAACCTGACCTTCTCAGGCCAAACAAACCCCCTACTGCAGGCCTTTATATAAGAGAGGTTGTATTGTTAGCACACTGACACACCCAATGGAAGTACACGCCCACCAGTATCTTTCAATCTGTCTCTTCATGTATGTCTAAAGTGATTGCACCTGATGGGCAGGAACACATAATAGTATTCGCAACTGTGTTAGCCCTTGGCTATGTGCATCAAATCTCCAACTACAGGACAAAGATCAAAGTCCATTTGCATCCACATAAACAAAGCAACAGTTTTCTAAGCATATGTACCCGTGCAGTGTAAACCCTAAAATTTGAATTGTCCAAGTCCCTGGGCATGATTAGTGCTAATAAACATTAACATCAGTTCCTGGCTGCAATGAGCTTCCAATATAAAGTCCAAAATTAACGTTCTTACATTAGAACCTATTTCAACAGAAGACAAATAAAATGCCAGCATGTCTTTGGATTGTGGTGAGAAACCCACACAGGGATAACATATAAACTTCAACACAAGGATTAGCATGTTGGGGAATTGAACCAACATCCCAGGTGCTGCTAGACAGAACTGCTGCCCACTTAGCCACCAGACATCCCCAAACATGTTCTCTGCATCTCTGTGGTGTGAACCAGCCCTAAGTCCATAGCCATGCTCAGTGTCACAAGCAATATACAATATATTGGCCTAAGTATTGGGATGCCTGCCTTTAAACGCACATGAACTGTAATGGCATCCCAGTATTAGTATTGGGTTCAAAACTCATTTGGCCCACCCTTTGCAGCTATAACAGCTTCATCTCTTCTTGTCCACAAGGTTTAGGAGTGTGTCTATGGGAATGTTTGACCATTCTTCCAAGTGCATTTGTGAGGTCAGGCACTGATGTTGGATGAGAAGGCCTGACCTACAGTCTCCTCTCTAATTCATCCCCAAGGTGTTCTGTTGTGTTGAGGTCAGGACTCTGTGCAGGCCAGTCAAGTTCCTCCACCCCAAAATCACTCATCCATGTCTTTATGGACCTTGCTTTGTGCACTGGTCCAAATTATTTGGTGGAGGGGTAATTATGATTTGGGGTTGTTTTTCAGGAGTTGGGCTTGGCCTCTTAGTTCCAGTTAAGGGAACTCTTAAGGCATCAGCATACCAAGACATTTTGGACAATTTCATGCTCCCAACTTTGTGTGAACAGTTTGGGGAAAGCCCCTTTCTGTTCCAATATGTTTGCACACCAGTGCACAAAGCAAGGTCCATAAAGACATGGATGAGCAAGTTTGGGGTGGGGAAACTTGACTGGCCTGCACAGAGTCCTGGCCTCAACCCGATAGAACACCCTTTGGCTGAATTAGAGTAGAGACTGCGAGCCAGGCCTTCTCATCAAACATCAGTGCCTGGCCTCACAAATGCACTTCTGGAAGAATGATCAAACATTCCCATAGGCACACTAAACCTTGTGGACAGCCTTCCCAGAAGCTGTTCTAGCTGCAAAGGGTGACCAAATCAAATTTTAACCCTACAGACTAAGACTGGGCTGCCATTAAAGTTCATGTGTGTGTAAAGGCAGGTGTCCCAATACTTTTGGCTAAATGGTGTATCTGGAAAAGACTTACAATGGTGGTGGAACCCTCCTACACATAACTACTACATTTAGACATAATTATAGGACCTGGAAGATGAGACAACTTCTCCACATGCAGTAACATGGTTGGGATTTGAACCCAGACCCTCAGGGATGCTAAGCAGAAGTTCTAACCTCTAAGCCACAGAGCTGCCACATGTGAGAGTCTCCTACACATAACTACACATAAATACACATAAAAACACATAAATACTGCATTTCTATGGACATACAAGTGATGGAATTACATTACTCAAGAGTTATTACATTTTGATTTCTGATGTTGGTACACATATCACATTTTTTGGGCTCAAATTATGAATATTTGGAAATAATAAAAAGCACAAAAAAATGTGATTCATTTTAAATTTGCATCAGCAATGGTATTGTTTGTGGATTGTAAGGACATCTGTGTGAGTTTGGGGTAAAGATTGTTGTGAGATGAAGAGTAAGGCTCGGTTCACACTGGGGCGACTTGTCAGGCGACCTAGTCGCCTGACAAGTTGCCTCCCGTTCTGTGCTATGGAACCGTTCTAATCGGAGCGACGCAAGTCGCTCCGACTTAGAAAAAGGTTCCTGTATTACTTTGGGGGCGACTTGGGGCGACTTGCATAGACTTCTATACAGAAGTCGTTTTGCAAGTCGCCCGGGCAGTCGTTTGCAGGTCGCCTCGCTGAGGCGACCTGCAAGTCGTGCCGCCCCTGTGTGAACCGGGCTTAACAAGTGAAAGTGACAGAGAAAAATATATTTTATCAAAACATCAAAACATTCCACATTGTAGCATTCTTAAAATCAAAATATTTTAAGTAGAAGCAACAATGTTGCAAAGGAATATTTATTTCACAGAAAGATACATTTCATCTCAACATTAAAAGGTTTTTTGTGAAAGTTAGAATTGTTCCATTAGAATCAGTGACTGAAACTTCATTTAGACTAAATTAGAGCAGATTTTAACTTCCAAAAAATGTTCTCTAATTAGCTCTCATTTTGGTATTTACTATAGCTCCAGGTAAAAAAGACACTGGAGATAAAATGAGAGTTATTTTCAGGTCTGAGCATGCTCAGTTGTGTTGACACCTAGTTGTCCAAAACGGGGAATTTTTCACTTTTCAGACTTTTAAAGATATTTCAGTGTAGAAATCACTTTTTCACACAGTTTAAAAGCAGATAATCTTTAAATAATATACTGCATATTTCAGTACCATTTAGACAATTATATCATGTTCTAAACATTATTTCCATGTGCAATTCTCTAGGTTTTAGCAGAGTAAGGGTTTGGGCGCTATTTAGATTCAGGGAGCTACAGTAAATTCGATTTTGGGAGAATTTTCTCAGCAGCGCTATAGTGAATACCGTTTTAGAGCGAATTAGCGCTATTAGTGCAATTTGCGCGAATTAGCGCCATAGCGCTATAGTAAATCACCCCCATTGTGTTCAAGTGAGGGACTGTTTAAATAGCTAACACCTTGGCTAACAAAACCCATTGTGTGAATTTTTAGGAACTGTTTAGACAAACAAGTCATTTCTAAACATCCAGTGGGAATGTTCAACGTCCATCTCAACACGTTAGAAAGAGTTGAATCTTGTGCCAGTCAAAAATATTTTAAAAAGTACCTATATGGGTTATAAGTCATTTCAAACTATATATGACATTGTAGGTCACAGAGACATATTATAATTTTGGCATCTGCGGACCCAACAAATTTGGTATGAAGAAAATATATATGAAAGTGTGATTTTATAAGTAGAAGTGTTTCAAGAAACTAATTAGTGTTAGGAAAAAACATATCATTTTGATTATAACTATATAAGACTGTAGCCTATGCTTAGATAAATGAATATTCAGTGGAGATACCAGAAGTTATACAGGTATCCATATAGATAATCATTTATATGTAGTATTGATTAATATATATAACAACGTGTGTATTTCATAGATAGACCAGTTTTTACAGATATACATTTATAGAGATACATATATATATAACCAAGTTATGTAATGGTGACTAATCAAACTTATACTGAGTGTATTTTATATTAGACCGACTACCAGAATATTTAAAGGTATATACTATCCTTACCATTATACACATTATGAAAATAGAACGTATTAACTTAAAAGGATAGACTCAAAACACATGTGAGACACCTGGTGGTTGAAGATGGTATTATGCGGACTCCCTAAATTTCCAGAGGTTAATAATTAAATCTCCTAACCCAATGGAAAGTGAGCCACGTCCTTTTTGGGCAGAGCCATTATAATTTTTATGGTCTTATTATCTGAAATGGTATTTAGAGGCAAGTAAGATGCCAAGAGAAATGGAGGAGAGCTCAGGAAGGAAGCTCAGGGATCCAACCTGAGGGGGGACACTGGGAGATACACACACTCCCAAACTGACACTCATGCACCATACATGAATACATATCTTTACATTCATGAAGATTCCTCGACACCTAATACTTAGAACTCGGAGGTCACAAGAAGTAAATCCTCTTTAAGAGTATCCATTTTGAAACTATGGCAGCCAATAGGAACTGTAGCCATCCTGGAATGGGTAATTATGTCATGTTGATTTTATCTTGTATGTTCTCTCAAATATTGATATGTTCTCTCAAATATTGATGTATTGAATATTATACAATTGATAATCATTCTCCCAAATCAATAACCGCCTTGTAGATTTTTCTCTAAAGATTTTAATTTTTCATCATATTTTTCTTTTTGCATAGTTGCCACATCTATTGACAATACAAACGTCTAATTTATTTCACATTTTTAACCACTTACTTACCTGAAGTATAGTAACAGTTGTACGTGTGAAATAGAGACGTTCTGTTTAATTGTCAAGTTCACAAGGTTATTGATTCTACCGAGAAGTTATCATGGTGGTATTAGGTCAAAGGGACGGTACGCCCATTTTTGCAAGTGTTTTTATTGATTTTCAAGACGTTCATGTAACGCAATAGGTATTTTAATTTCATGTGATTATTTGTTTTTGTCAACCAATAAATAACTGTTTCGTAGGCACAACTTATTCTGACTGATTATTCACGACAAAACTATTCCATTGTAGCTCCGGCTGTATGTTTAGGGTCGTTGTCCTGCTGAAAGGTGAACCTCTGCCCTGGTCTCAAGTCTTTTGCAGACTCTAATAGGTTTGCTTCTAAGATTGCCCTGTATTTGGTTCCATCCATCTCCCCATCAACATTGACCAGCTTCCCTGTCCCTGCTGAAAAAAAAGCATCCCCACAACATGATGCTGCCACCACCATGTTTCACGGTGGGGATGGTGTGTTCAGGGTGATGTGCAGTGTTAGTTTTCCGCCACATGTAGCATTTTGCTTATAGGCTAAAAAAGTTCAATTTTGGTCTCATCTGACCAGAGCACCTTCTTCCACATGTTTGCAAACTGCAAATGAGACTTCTTATGACTTTTCTTTCAACATCTGCTTTCTTCTTGCCATTCTTCCATAAAGGCCAGATTTGTGGTGTGCACGACTAATGGTTGTCCTGTGGATAGATTCTCCCACCTGAGCTTTGGATCTCTGCAGCTCCTCCAGAGTTACCATGGGACTCTTTGCTGCTTCTCTGATTAATGTTCTCCTTGCCCGGCCTGTCAGTTTAGGTGGATGGCCATGTTTTGGTAGGTTTGCAGTTGTGCCATACTTTTTCCATTTTTGGAAGATGGATTGAACAGTGCTCCGTGAGATGTTCAAAGCTTGGAATAATTTGTCTTATAACCCAACTCTGCTTTAAACTTCTCCACAACTATCTCTGACCTGTCTGGTGTGTTCCTTGGCCTTCATGATGCTGTTTGTTCACTAAGGTTCTCTAACAAACCTCTGAGGGCTTCACAGAACAGCTGTTTTTATACTGAGATTCAGTTACACACAGGTGGACTCTATTTACTAATAAGGTGACTTCTGTAGGCAATTGGTTCCACTAGATTTTAGTTAGGGGTATCAGAGTAAAGGGGGCTAAATACAAATGCACGCCACACTTTTCACATATTTATTTGTAAAAAATACTTAAAACCATTTATCATTTTCCTTCCACTTCACAATTATGTGCCACTTTGTGTTGGTCGATTACATTAAACCCCAATAAAATACATTTAAGTTTTTGGTTGTAACATGACAAAATGTGGAAAATTTCAAGGCACTGTAATAGTATAATAATATATACCATAGTTTGTGGACTCTATAATTTTCCTACAGACTAAATAATATACACTGATTTGGGTTATTTTCACCAAAGAAATGTAGCAGAATACATTTAAGCCTAAATTCATGAAAAACAATTTTTTTATTTGCAAAATGTTATAACAGAAACAAAGAAAATGCATTTTCTTTCAAACTCTATTTTGTTTTTGTTTATTTAAAAAAATAAATAAAAACCCAATAGTGAATAACCACCAAAAGAAAGCTCTATTTGTGTGATAAAAATTCTAAAAATTTCAAATGGGTACAATGTTGCATGCCTGCGTTGTCATTCAAAGTGTCACAGTGCTGAAAGCTGAAAATTGGACTGGGCAGGAAGGGGGTGATAAGTAAATCTAAACCCTATAACAAGAATGTAATAAATTGCAGCTTACCAGTCCTTAGAAGGCTGGCAGAATCATCTGGGGATACTGTCAGAAACACTTCCTGTCTTAGGGTAACAATGCTTCTTTACTGGACAATATCTATGAAGGAGCAGCATTTTCAGTAGCACAGAACTAAATGATGGATTGTCTTCTCATGTCCATAATATAAGGGGGGTATTCTGTAGTCAACAGTGACGGACTAGTAAGGGCTGATTATTACTTGGGACTGGAACGGTTAGTTAACCTATACAAGAAAACTGGCCCAAGGTGGAGCAGTAGATAAAAACAAACTGTGGAGCTTTCACTAATGTGGAATAAAGCCCCTTATGGCTGTAGACCATTTATGTTTCTCCCAAAGCCCTGAGATGATGTCCCCCTTCCTTGCTTGTTGCTAGGACATTGCAAAATGCTCCCAGACATTACATGTCAGCCCACCGTTACAAGAGCTCTCTCTCTCTCTCTCTCTCTCTCTCTCTCTGATTCAATCCTCTGCATATGTGCGTTGTGCTGTCTCCCTTGCACACATTGCACTGCAACAGAAAATAATGTAAATTACAGGAAATTATGTCATAGCCAATTAATTCAATGAACTTCCTATAATATAGCCCAGCAAAGTCTGCAATAGCACATTATGCCATGCTGCATGAACATAGACTTCAAGAACATTGTATTACTGAAATACCTTTATGTTGTCCAGCAAAACCATATTTTGCTACTAAAGTGGCCAATATTATTCCAAAAAAATATTCAGCCACTATCAATCTAATGTGAGGCCCTCTCTTATTCAGCCGTCATTATTATTATTATACAGGGTTTATATAGTGCCAACAGTTTGCGCAGCTCTTTACAACATGAGGGCAGACAGTACAGTTATAATACAATTCTATACAGGAGGAATCAGATGGCCCTGCTCGTTAGAGCTTACACTCTAGAAGGGAGGGACAAGTAATACAAAAGGTAATAATTGTGCGGAATGAGCTGATGGGGAAATAAAAGTACAGTTGTTAGGTGAAGGCAGAATAGGCTTCTCTGAAGGGAAACATTTTCAGGGATCACCTAAAAGTGGACTTAGCTGAACATATTTGGACAGATTGGGGTAGGGAGTTCCAAAGAATGGGAGAGGCTCAAGAGAAGTCCTGGAGGCAAGCAAAGGAGGAGGTGACAAGGGAATAAGATAGCAGAAGGTCTTGGGAAGAACAAAGAGAACGATTTGGTTGGTATTTTGAGACTAGTTAGTGATAAAGCTGGGGGCCAAGTTGTGGATGGCTTTGTAAGGTATTGTTAGGATTTTGAATTTAATATGTTGGTTGAGTGGCAGCCAATATAGGGAATGGCAGAGAGGGGTAGCAGACACAGAGTGATTTGTAAGATGGATTAGACACCAGACTCTTCCCTGGTGGGAAGTTTTTTAAATACTTGACCATCAGTGACCTGATTACAATTAAGTGCCCACCAGTGCCAGCAATATTTGCTCACCACTGCCAGCAATCAGTGCCAACCAGTGCCCACAATTGCCACCAATCTGTGCCCACAAGTGGCAGCAATCAGTGCCCACAAGTACCAGCAATCAGTGGCCATTAGTGATGCTGGCTATCAGTGCTGCTCATCAATGCTCATCACTGCTGCCCATCAATGCCACCCATCAATGCCCATCAGTGCCCATCAGTGCCGCCTATGCGTTTCGCCTCTCTGTGCTTACCAGTGCTGCCTATCTGTACCCACCAGTGCCGCCTATCTGTGCCCACTGCCCACCAGTTCCACTCATCAGTGCCGCCTATCAGTGCTCATCGTGCCCCATATCAGTGCCACCTCTCAGTGCCTATAAGTGCAGCATATTCGTTCCTCCTCATCAGTGCCACATAATCAGTGCCCATAAGTGCCTCCTCATCAGTGCCCATCAGTGCAGCCTATCAGTGCCCATCAGTGCCGCCTCATCAGCACCCATCAGTAATGGAGAAAAATTACTTATTTACAAAATTTACTGACAGAAATTAAGAAAAACTTGTTTTTCTAAATTTTTTTTTTTTTTTTTTAGGAAAGTGATTAAATGCCACCAGAAAAAGCTCTATGTGTGTGAAGAAAATTATAACAATTTCACATGGTTGCAGTGTAGCATGACCGTGCAATTGTCATTCAAAGTGTGACAGCGCTGAAAGCTGAAAAATGGCCTGGGCGGAAAGGGGGTGTAAGTGTCCTGTACTGGTTAAAGTGCATTTCCACTTTCACAGCCAAATTTGTGAAACACCTACTTTATACTGTATTTGTTATATGTTCCCCTTCATATAGATAATTTAAATAAATTGTTGGTTACATTTTTTTAAAGAATTTTTTTTTTTGCCAGTCATCAAAGAAGCTATTTCAAGTAATTACAGGACAGATCCATAGGCAGCATATTGCACATGAGTACATCAAAGTATACAATTATAGTGATTCCCAGCATGGATGACAAAGCATGTAGAACCAGTAAAGCATACCAGTGACCCATATACTGTACAAGCCATAGTCCAGCAAAAGATTTTCAAGTTTTTTGATAAAGGAAAACAAAAAATACAACAGCAAATACAACTTGTCAAATCTAAAACCACTGGAGTGCATTATGATTCCTATGCGCCATGTGTAGGGGGTCCTCAAACCTTCCAAGTACCTCCCCCTCCTTATCATGTATCACTCAACCTTCCAGAGCCTCCTCCAAGGTAGCTGGGGGGTCCTCCCAAGAGAACTGTACTTTAGTATTTTTGGGGGGCATCCACATGTCTCGTATGTCATTCTATAAAGTGGAATGTGCACATAAAATAAAGTGCATAAAAAAGAGAAGTCTAATACACAATATTGTAACATTACTTATTTCCTCATCATCAATGACACCTAACAAACATAAAAGAGGGTTACACATGTTTGAGAAGCCAAATTGTTAGGCCTAAACTTCGGGCACTCCCAAATCATATGTATAAAAGTGCCCTCAAATAACTGACACTTGTGAGCTGGGTTCCTTTTTCCGCATTTAAAATAGCCGTAAAGTTGTTGTCAGGAAAGGACTCACCTGCTGGTGGCACTGTGGCTCCCAGATCCTTAGGCTGCAGTTCCGGTGTCCACCAGCGAGTGTCTCTCGTCAGTCAGAAGCTGACAACATCCCCTGCAATCAGGCATCACCTGATGCTGATTGCAGGAAGTGTATTTAAACCTGGTGAATGCTATTACACTTTGCCTTGGTATTTTCTCCTTGTGCCCCTGATCTGTGTTCCTGAAGCCTGCATACCATCTCCTGTTCCTGGACTCTGACCCTGATCCTGCAGCCTGATTTCTTCCTACCCGCTCAGTCCGTCTCCTGGTTCCCTTTCCCTGTCCTGTCTTGTTCCCAGCTCCCCTCTGCTTGATCTTCCATGTTTGACCCTGGCTCTGGTACGATTATGATTTGGTTATCCCACGCTCTGTACATATTGAATGTAGACTGTTGTTTATTTTGTGTTCACTGGTTGTTGGTTCCCTGTTTGGGTTACACTATTTACTGTATTGGAGGTGTGTTTTCTTTGTTATTCACTTATCTTTTCATAAATCATATTATTTACACTTTACCTGTGTTTGGTACACTCTGTTGCAGTCCACACATTTCTCTCTGGTCACACCGATCCCTGACAGTTGTGTAATAAGCCTGATGTAAGTAACTTATTTGTATTACCGTATATACTTGAGTATAAGCCTACCCGAATATAAGCCAAGGCACCTAATTTTACCACAAAAAACTGGGAAAACTTATTGACTCGAGTATACACCTAGGGTGAGAAATGCGCAGCTACTGTAAGTGGAAAAGAGGGTCAACAATGCCCATTTGCAGCCTCACTGTGCCCATTTTGCAGCCAAAGGTCCCCCCAACTTCAAACTCGGTAGTTAAGGGTTCCTAGATGCCCCCTAGCAGCAGCCAAAATTTGGGGTCTCTGGACCCAAAGGCTCCAGAAATGACAGTGCTGCAGATGGACACAGTTGACTGACTTTGGGGCCCCGTTTCTCGGGGCCACTTGGTGCTAGGAACCCCAAATTTGGTGTGCAAACCCAGTGGAACTAGCACTGCAGCTGGGGTTCCTAGCACCAAGTGGCCCCGAGATACGGGGCCCCAAAGTCGGGTTGGAAAATGTAATTCTCTGCTGCAGAAAAGTGCTTGACTCGAGTATAAGCCGAGGGGGGTATTTTCAGCACAAAAAAATGTGCTGAAAAACTCAGCTTATACTCAAGTATATACGGTATTTTATCAGAAGGTGCAATTACCGTAGGGAAGAAAGAGCAGAGCACCTCCCTCCACTGCTCCTCTGCCAACTCCGATACAATGGCAGACCAACAGTTTCTGGCTGTCTCCACCAATTTAGAAGTACAAAGAGCCAAGGCCACATAGTACCTACAGACTAATTTATCATGATCAAGATCCAAAAGAACAGACTCTGGTTTAGTATTTACCAGGGACACCTCATCTCCATAGAATTGAGCCCTTGCCGCATATCACAGTTAAAAATACTTCTCATTATATTTATATCTCCACATCCTTGGGACCCCTCTCTCCCTACATAAGATCTCAAAAGAGCAAAAAATGCCCCTCATCAAATGATGTGCATATTTGATCCCATATTGAACCCAAGAAGAGTCAGTCTCCAGCTTATAAAATTCCCCCAGGGATGGGTTAAACCACAAGGGGGTGTTTGGTGACCTAGAAAGAGGCGCATCTGGGAGATGGTGTAAACACTGATAAAAAATTTTGCCCGGTAAATATGACACCTCTCCTCCCACCACCCCCCGAAATTTCCCTTTTATATAATAAGTTAATTAAAATTCATAGGATGTACCAACCACTGCCTCTGCCACAACCGACAAATCATTACATTGGGGAAAAAATGTCCAATGAAGAAACAATATATTAAAGTGGTTGTATACCCTTTGTTTTCATTTTTACCTTCAGGTAAGGCCTATAAAAAAGCTTAACTGTAGGTAAAATGAATATCTCCTAAACCTGTAAGTTTTAGGAGATATTCACTTTGCATGCAGTGGCTGACATCCCTTTCCGGGAAGAAGACTCCAGCATGCATGCGCAGGAGTGAGGTAATCGCGGCTCCGGATACTCACAGCGTCTGAGCCGCGAACCCGGAAGAAATGCAGAGGGCAAAATGTCAGCTCCCTTGGCGTGGACCGGGATCAGATGTTGATGCCTCATTCTGAGGTAAGTATTTCATAATGAGCTAGTATGCATACTAGCTCATTATGCCTTTACAGGCTTTTTTATTTTATTTTTTATTTTTTTGTTTTCTGTGCGGGTATACAACCGCTTTAACTGAGAGGCAAAATAGTACCACCTTAAATCGGGCAATGCCCCCCCCCCCCCAACTCCAAAGGAAGTTTCAAAGTAGCCAAAGAGATTCTGGGAGTAGAGGAACCACACAAAAAAGGGGGAGCTGGACTAAAGGTACAGTGAAAAAATGAATTTGCCCCATAAGAGTTAGCGGTAATGTCTTCCACTGACGGGCACTGGTTACATTTTTTTTAATTTCAGTACATTCTTATTGAACATTTTGAACAGACACTATATTGCCAAAAGTATTGGTACACCCCTCCAAATCATTGGATTCAGGTGTACCAATCACCTCCATGGCCACAGGTGTATAAAATCAAGCACCTATTATTGCTGACTGCTTCTACAGACATTTGTGAAAGAATGGGTCGCTCCTAGGAGCTCAGTGAATTCAAGCGTGGTACCATGATAGGTTGCCACCTGTGCAAAGCGTCCATCTGCATACCTCCCAACATTTTGAGATGGGAATGAGGGACACCTACTAGCAAACGTATGTAGGCATAAGACATGCCTCCTGCCACACCCCCTTAAAGGGGAATTAACCCCAAAAAAGTTAATCAAAACCACAAGGGCTTTTTTACTAATGCTATTCCTTTTATATTGGCTTTTAAAATTTGCAAATGCAGCAATTTAGAAATTGGATGAAAGGTTTAGCACTGGGAAACACTTTTTGAAAGAGAAAAAGTGCATTTTATATACAACAATATAGATCAGACCAAAATGAGGGACAAATGAGGGGGAAAGAAGGACACGGGGACATTGCTCCAAATTAGGGAAAGTCCCTCGAAATCAGGGACAGTTGGGAGCTATGCATCTGTAAAATTTCCTTGCTACTAAATATGCCATGGTCAACTGTTAGTGGTATTATAACAAAGTGGAAGCAACTGAGAACAACAGCAACTCAGCCATTAACTGGTAGGCCAGGTAAAATGACATAGCGAGGTCAGTGCACGCTGAAGCTCACAGTGCCCAGAAGTTGCAATTTTTCTGCAGAGTCAATAGCCTCAGACCTCCAAACTTTGTGTGGCCTTCAGATTAGCACAACATCAGTGCGTAGAGAGCTTCATGGAATGTGTTTCCATGGCCGAGCAGCTGCATCCAAGCCTTTCATCACCAAGTGCAATGCAAAGCGTCGGATGCAGTAGTGTAAGGCACGCTGCTACTGCGGCAGTGGAGACGTGTTCTCTGGAGTGACGACTCATACTTTTCTGACTGGCAATTCGATGGACGTGTCTGGGTTTGGCGGTTGCCAGAAAAACGGTACTTACTTGACTGCATTGTGCCAAGTGTAACGTTTGGTAGAGAGGGGACTATAGTGTGGGGTTGTTTTTCAGGGGTTCGGCTTGGCCCCTTAGTTCCAATGAAGGGTCCCTTCCTGTTCCAACATTACTGCGCGCCAATGCAAAAAGCAAAGTCCATAAAGACATGGATTAGCAAGTTTGGGGTGGAGGAACTTGACTGGCGTGCACAGAGTCCTGACCTCCACCCGATAGAACAGCTTTGGGATGAATTAGAGTGGAGACTGTAATCAGGCCTTCTCGTCCACATCAGTGTCTGACCTCACAAATGCGCTTCTGGAAGAATGGTCACACACCTAAACCTTGTGGACAGCCTTCCCAGAACAGTGGAAGCTGTTATAGCTGCAAAGGGTGGGACAATTAATATTGAACCCTACGTATTGGGATGCCATTAAAGTGGAAGTCCACCCTAACACTTAAATTCTCACCCTGCAATCATTAATGTGAGCTAAGTTCAGCCTTATGCCTCAAAATGAAAAAAATCCCAGTTTCTACTTCCTTCTGAGACTAAAATCAGCCAGTGGGTGTGGTTACTGAAAGCTAGTGACATCACTTCCTGGGAGGGACACTGTTTCTGTGTAACCAGTGGGCGTATACAGGATGGGAGGAGTAATCATAAGTTCCTGCCCAGTGTTCTATCATTGTACATCCTAACTCATGAGAAAATGAAGAAATAAAAACCCCATCCACACAGGACCCGGGGTGGGGTTTGTTTGAGAGGTGCAGTGCACACATGTACAGTATAGCTGTGCACAGGAGAAGGGAGCTGGACACGGGGGGGGGTTACTGTCAGTCTAGCTGGAAGTGCTCTGGGGTCTCAGCTCACAGTCTACAACAATCAACTAGTGTTTCCACTAATGCGACTTGTCATGCGACTTTGGACACATAAACATTAGATTGCCTTCCATGGAAGCTAGTGGGACATAGGTGGAATATTAATTTAATGGTTCCCAAACATGCAATGAATGCTTCCTTGATGGATTGGTTATTTCTTTGCATAAGTGGCAGGGATCCAACGTAGCATTTCCACCAAAGTGGGTCTATTTCAAAAGCTTCTAGTGTTTTCCACAGTGGTGGGTAATGGTAGTGGTTAGTAGGTAAAAAATCAGGCTACTTTCCCCACTGTATAATAAATTATAATTGGCAACATGTGGAACAGTATTATGGCTGAAAAATTATTTTTCGATTCATTTGAGGTGGCCTATTGCCCCAGATGTCAATATTTGCCTCTGCGGGAAGGTAAGCGTATAAGAGGAAAACACACAGGATAGGTACAAGAGCTTAGGGAGGAATGTTATTTTGATTGCTGCAATGCAGCTCGGCAAAGATATTTGGTAACTTTTCAAGACTCATAAATAAGATAAAGTTGTCTTGGTAGGGCCAGTAGTTGTCAGTGTCTATTGTGTGATAAGGAGTGAGGAAAATCCCTAGATAAGGGAGGTCATTGGTTTCCCAGTGGAAAGGGAAGTTGTTCTGGACTAGGGATGGGCGAACGGTTGGACCCGAACTTTCATTGTTCGTCGTTCGGCGAACAGCCGAACAAACGGTAGAACGACCGACCTCTTTTATGTTTGTTAGGTGTCATTGATGATGAGGAAATTAGTAATGCTACAATATTGTGTATTATACTTCTCTTTTTTTTATGCACTTTATTTTATGTGCACATTCCACTTTATAGAATGACATACGAGGCATGTGGATGCCCCCCAAAAAATACTAAAGTACAGTTCTCTTGGGAGGACCCCCCAGCTGCCTTGGAGGAGGCTCTGGAAGGTTGAGTGATACATGATAAGGAGGGGGAGGTACTTGGAAGGTTTGAGGACCCCCTACACATGCTGCATAGGAATCATAATGCACTCCAGTGGTTTTAGATTTGACAAGTTGTATTTGCTGTTGTATTTTTTGTTTTCCTTTATCAAAAAACTTGAAACTCTTTTGCTGGACTATGGCTTGTACAGTATATGGGTCACTGGTATGCTTTACTGGTTCTACATGCTTTGTCATCCATGCTGGGAATCACTATAATTGTATACTTTGATGTACTCATGTGCAATATGCTGCCTGTGGATCTGTCCTGTAATTACTTGAAATAGCTTCTTTGATGACTGGCAAAAAAAAAAATTCTTTAAAAAAATGTAACCAACAATTTATTTAAATTTATTCACACCCAAAGACCAATTTTTCAGCAGCTGTTTGACAGGTGCATATCATTGCAATTTTTTACAGCAAGGCCAATTCTTGCTTTCATCAAGAGTACCTTTATAGGGTTATGGTGGGAAGGCGCCACCGACACCCAAAGACCAATTTTTACGCACCCGTTACTTCTATCCAAAGTCAAAGTGACACCAGAATGTATCCCAAAAATTTCTAATCTTGTTCCCAGTGCACTACGTTGTGGCCTCATCATACACACTGGCTCCCCAGCTGTTGCTGAGCAAAATAAAGGCAGCTTGCAGGGAAAATGTCTTTTTTTGGGCTTTATAAATGCAATTATTGCTGCAGCAGATTCTAAACATGGTACAGATCTGCCTCGTTACAGGTAGTCTAAGGGGACTCCCCCAGGCACTTTATTGGAAGGAATTTTTCATTTTTATGCTTTTACTTTAAAAATCAAATAATCACTGCTCATTTAAGAATGACGTTTTTCACAAACTTTTTTTTTATTGATCCTTGTCCCCCAGGGCAGGACCCAGACCCCTATGACCATTGTACGCACAATTACTTGCATATAAGCCTCCAAAATGGGCACTTTGATTTTTGACGTTCGGGTCCCATTGACTTTAAAGGGGTTCGTTATTCAGGTCCGAACTTTCGCGGTGTTTGAAAGTTATGGTGCGAACCCAACAGGTGTCCGTTCGGGCCATCCCTATTCTAGACTTGTGAAAGGATAAAGAGGGTAAGTTGATGTTTAAAGCTAGAGATTTGTTATCATTTATTTGCAATCCTGAAAATTGATAACATTAATGTAACACAGCTAAAATATTAGACAAGGAAATGAGCAAGATACTTAAAGTGGTTGTTAGTCTAACATGTATGCACCATCTGCACTGCCTCCTATTGTAGTGTCCCCCTGTGTGTGTGATTTATAAAAATAAATGCTGCAAATACCTTATTTCAGAGCTGAGATCATGAATACATGACCGGCTGGCTTTCTCCTTGCCTCCTCTGACAGATGCAATGGCAGGGTCCCCGCTGACGTCACTCGGGCGGGGAGGAGGAGGGGAAGAGGAGAGATGAGACATCGCGTGATCACGATCTCGGCTCTAAAATGAGGTATTTGCAGCATTTATTTTTATAAATCATACACAGAGGGGGACACTATGATAGAAGGCAGTGCTGATGGTGTATACAGGATAGTGTTATGCAAGCAGCGGGGGGGGCGGCACTGTCACTAGCTGACAGGCAGGGAGGGGAGGAGGACACAGGAGCAGAGAGGAGACAGAGAGCAGGGCTGCGGATGACGGAGGCACGTAAACTGACCACAGCATCAGGGCTCAGCAGCCATGATAAACCGTGGTCAGCTTACAGAGGGGAGGGTAGAAACTGTCAGGATCAGCCAGGTTTTTTAGGTGTTACAGGGGGCCAAATTACACACCATAAGCACTGTGTCATATAACATGCTTAAAGGAGCAGGATCCATTTATTTTAATTTTTTTGGTTACCAAACGCTCTAAGAACATTATAACGTCATCTGGAAAAGACAAGGCCTATGATTATACTCTGCTATTTCCAGCCCTTATATTTTAAGGTTTAATTTAATGGCCATCACTAAGGATACCATTGCCAAAGCAAACAGAAGTGGGGACAATGATATGCACCTGTCAAACAGGCGCAGAAAAATTGGTCTTTGGGTATCGGTGGTGCCTTCCCACCATAACCCAGTATAGAGGTACTCTTGATGAAAGCAAGAATTGGCCTTGCTGTAAAAAAATTGCAATGATATGCGCCTGTCAAACAGGTGCAGAAAAATTACTCTTTGAGTGTTGGGGGTGCCTTCCCACCGTAACCCTATAGAGATAAACTTGATGAAAGCAAGAATTGGCCTTGCTGTAAAAAATTGCAATGATATGCACCTGTCAAACAGGTGCTGAAAAATTGGTCTTTGGGTGTCAACTAGCTTTCCTATTAAAAACTGACCACACTAAGCAGGAGAGCACACTATGGTCAGTACTCTAACTATGCTGGGAACTCAGTGTACTCTCCTCCAGTCATCAGACTTATCCTGACACGCCCCCATTGCACAGCCATTCACTGGGAAACTCAGTGTGCTGCTGCTCCCCCCCCCCCCCAGCTTTTATGCAGCTGAGAACAGAGGGAATGTGATCACTTATAAAAAAGAAAAAAAGTATCTATGATATTTTTTTTATATCTATACAAAAATGTTTTACCTTTCATTTCTATTTTAAACTGCATGGATTGTTTTATAAGGTGACTGTTCACAATCACTTTAACTTTAAATTAATTTAAATACACTTAAATTCATCCAGCAAACCCACGCCCTTCCCTCAATACACCGGCACTGTCGGCACACAGAATCCCCTATAACAAAGGGAATTTATTTTAACCACCAATGACACAGGGGCATTTACACTGTCGACCAAAGCCCCCAATATATTGGTGGTCAGTTTAAATAACTCTATTATGTTTCTGGTCAATGTAAAATCCCCCTTACATTTGTAGTCTGTGCAAATGCCTCTTTTAAATTGGTAGTCAGTGTAAATCCCCCTATTACATTGGTGATCACTGGTTAGTCTTCATTTTACCACTACATTGGTGGTTGGCATAAATGACTTTGTTACATTGGTTTTAAATGGCAGAAGGGTCCTGTTACATTTGGTGGCCAGTATATACGGTATGTTCCCCACATTTATTAAGGGGGTCAGTGTAAATCTCCACATTACATCGGTAGTCAGTAAAGAGTCCCCTGTAAAATTGGAGGTCAATATTTAGTTATTCAATACATTGGTGGCTGTTGTAAATCCCTTCATTTCACTGTTGATCAAACAGAAGGGGTCTGTCACATTGGTGGTCAGCAAAGAGCACCTAATATTGGTATCCAGCCGTAGAAGGTCGCATTATATTGATGTAATTTGATAAAGGACTCCTATTTATTGATGGGAAACTGGAACCAAGTTGATGCATTTAAGAAAAAAAGCGGAGAACAATGATGTTCATATTTGAGTAGCACTTTGAGTTATTGCTTTATAGTGCGGTATGCTTACCCCCATTTACAATGCTTACTCTGCATTGTGGAAGGAGTTTATAATGTACATATGTCTGTTTGTTTAGTTCTCTAGTTATACAATATACAGCTATGCAAATAATAAAAGAGACATTACACCGATGAACTATATTATATCCCATAATATATTACCTTTCTAAAGCTTAGTGGTGGAGATGTATGATACAGTATATGCACATTTGGAAGCACCATGTTTGTGTGTAATTATTAACTATCAAAACATTATTTTTCTTTTGGAACATTCAATAACCTCCTTTCAATCATGTAACATATATGTATATGCAGTGTCCAGGAAGCAAACTTTATATGTGTTCCTATGTTTGTGCTGGAAGTGCAATCGATTGCACACCCCCACACTGAGACCAAGCTGTTGGTGACTTCTCCGTGTCTCGTACTAACGATCGAAAACCAGGAGAATTGACTCTCAATCACATAATCGCTGTAATAGCCTGTGATTGGCTATCACAGTATTCATTCACTCTATAGCCCGTCACTGTGATGTTTTCTGTTAAAGGACTATATATTACTATGAATATACATTTGAATGTTCTTCTGTTCCAGGGACTACATTTATGGCCTGTCATCTATTTTATCATTTCTTTGTATTGTAGGATTTATGACAGCCAATTTTCTGTGTTTTAACACTATTATATACTCCACCCTGTGGGCATTTTGAGTATAACTTCTCCTTTTTATTTAATATATTTTTTTCTTATTGGCCAGCTCTGAGGGATAGCACTATCTCATATCACCCATACCTCACAACTGTCCCTGATTTTGAGCGACTGTCCCTGATTTTGAGCGACTGTCCCTGATTTGGAACAATGTCCCTGTGTCCCTCATACCTCCTCATTTGTCCTTCATTTTGGTCTGATCTATATAGTTGTATATAAAATGCACTATTTATCTATCAAAAAGTGTTTCCCGGTGCTAAACCTTTCATCCAATTTCGAAATTGCTGCATTTGTAAATACCAAAAGGCAATATAAAGGAATAGTAGTGGTAAAAAGCACTTGGGTTTAACCAATCATTTTTTTTATACAATTCTCCTTTAAGGGGGGCGTGGCAAGGGGTGTGTCCTATGCCTGCATACTTTTGCTAATAGGTGTCCCTCATTCCCATTTCAGAAAGTTGGGAGGTATGTATCACCTCTGACATAAATTATTCAGATTTTGTTTATGTCTTTTCATTTTAAAATTCTCAAAACTATTTTCATTTATGAAAACCCATACATGAATGTTCCTTTTATCCTCTTACACACTGCTTCTTAATCACACTAGTAATTTAAAATGGAACTTTATGCTAAAACATAAACATTGGCGAACAGGCAGGATTTCAAAAATGGAAGAGACATGCTTTGTCTATTCTGCATTAAAGTTACCTACCTGCCTGTCCTGCCTGTCTGCAGCTCATTGCACAAATTCAGCAAAGCTGAAGTTGATGGAAATTCCATGATGTCTTCTCAGCCCTGCCAATGACACCGGCTGGCGATGGAGATTCGGAAGTTGGCCACCCAAAGATGTCAGTGGCTGGCAGGATTATGATTAATCGATTTGCTCTGTGAAACATGTTAACCTTGCTGCCGTTGTCCTCCTTGTATCATGGATATTTGATATTATACGTGGATTTTAACAAATAAAACATTGAACTTTCTGAAGATTGGAGCGCGGTCATCTCTTTTGCACATAATTGTATGTCATCCAGCTCAAGGTCTGGACCGGCACCTTACCTTCAGTTCATTGAGCATATCACCTGGAGCGTTGTTGCAGTTCTTTTACATTACTCAAGGGAGCTGCAGGATGCCACATCCCTGCACCGAAGGTGATTATAGTTCCCCTTTAATGCAGTTTGCAAAGCTCCCCGGTGTGCATGAATTGGCTCTGACCTAGCAGTGGACAATTTTGAGGCACCAATAGATGTCTTTATTAAAGTCAGCAGTCCATATTCCCATCACACATGTTCCTGGAATAAGCTCTTAAGGTACTGGATGCTGTAGCGGACGCAAGCTGGACACTGGAACCTATACGATATGTAGATATTCACCAGCACATCACGGATCATTCATTTCATCCAAATGTTTTTTTATTCAAAAAAGATCACATCACAAAAAGTTTTGGAGCCAAAACGTGTTTTTTTTTCTTAGTTTCTGTTATTAAATTTTACAAAGAAGTAATTTTTCTTCTTCACTGATGTGCACTGATATGGCTGCACAGATGGGCACTGATGAGATAACACTGATGGGCACTGATGAGGCTGCACAGATGGACACTGAAGAGATAACACTGATGGGCACTGATGAGGCTGCACAGATGGGAACTGATGAGATAACACTGATGGGCACTGATGTGGCTACACAGATGGGCACTAATGAGATAACACTGATGTGCACTGATATGGCTGCACAGATGGGCACTGATGAGATAACACTGATGGGCACTGATGTGGCTACACAGATGGGCACTGATGAGATAACACGGATGGGCCCTGATGAGGCTTCACTGATGGGGACTGATAGGCACTGATAAGCTGCACTGATGGGCACTGATGAGGAGGCACTCATGAGGCTGCACTGATGAGGCTGCACTAATAGGCGGCATTGATAGACACTGATAAGCTGTACTGATGGGGCTGCACTGATAATCAAGGCACTGTTGATCAGTGCCCTGATTATCAGTGTAAACAATGTACTGAAAGCCTGGCTGGTTATCACTTTTCCTTTTCTCACGCAGACACAGCACATGAGGAAGGGACTGCCGATAATCGGCAAATCTGTTTACATGTGATCAGCTGTCATAGGACACAGCTGATCACATGGTAAAGGGCCACTGTGATTGGCTCTTTACCCTGATCTGTGATCAGCTGTGTCCAGAGGACAGAGCGGTCACAGAGCACACCCAATGAGTGCCCCCAGTGAGCGGGGTTCTTGGACATCCATGTACTCCCTCCCATAACTAGCCGACTGGGCTGTAGCCATCTTCTGGTTATAGCGCGGTCAGCAAGTTGTTAATTGTTTGAGTACTGCCTGTCTGCTGGCTGTCTCTTTCCACATTTCCTGGATTCCCTGCATGCTTTGCAGCTTCTTTTTTCTCCTACATATACCATGGTACTTCGCAAGCTCCTCCTCTCAGCACCACTATAGTTCAGGAGGCAGGCTCTGTGAAATGTGTGTCACAGCAGTGCTACTCACAGGGCATAGTGACCACATGTCACAGAATTCAAGGAAGTAAATGTGTGGGCATTTTCACAAAGTACATTTACAAGATCATTCAAAATAATAGGAGTAGGCTAGAAATAATTAAAATGCAACTTACAATGTGCAAATATAATAGAATGTATATAGGGAAATTATCATTTAAAATGTTGACCATAGATACTCTCTTAAATATGATTCACCAAGAGGACCAGACAAATGTCTTTAGTCCCTCAGCAACACAGACTTCGTTTTAGTATTATTTCTTCCCTTCCTTGCGACTAAAAACATGTGAATGTTAGCTATTGGTCATCACTTGGATTTTTCGATTATATTTTTCTGAGACAAATTATACATAGAAAAAACACAAAATTCCATAATTTGATGGAACTATCAAGTGCAATGCAAGAAACTATTTTTTATTGAGTAATAATCAAAATGTACCACTAGATGGCAGCTTTTAAGAGCTGTATATGATTGCCATCATGATATTTCGTAGCCTACCAGACCTTATGGAAGCTTCATTGTTTTCCTTTTTTTAACTTTTCTTCATTATTTTCTTGAGGTGATCCTGCAAGTAACACACTTCATGTCCTAGAGCGGGGATGCTCAGCGCTTTCAAGAGCGCGGGCCACTGTGATTTGGTAACTGGCCATGGGCACAATGAAATAAAATGGTTAAGAATTTTGAATTTTGAATTTTGAATAGCATTATGAAGATTTTAACCAATCAGGATTATTATTTTCGATGGGACCATTCCCCTTTGGATGTTTACCTTTTTTCTGACACATCCCACATACATGTAAAAATATGTATTTTTTGCTAGAAAATTACTTAGAATCCCCAAACATTATATATTTTTTTAAAGCAGAGGCCCTAGAGAATAAAATGGTCGTTGTTGCAATTTTTATGTCACATGGTATTTGCACATTATCTTTTAAAAAAATGAATAATTTAACCGCTTGCCACCCACAGGCTGTCATATGACGGCCAGGCGGCGTGGCTCTCGTTCTGGGAGGGCGTCATATGACGCCCTCGCCTTCCTGGCCCACCAGGGTGCGCGCGCGCGATGGCGGCGGCCATCGCGCGCGCCCGCCGTGTCACTGGGCACCCGATGTGCGTGCCCGGCAGCCCCAATGTCCGCTGGGCATACGCAATTGCCTGCTAACACAGCAGGACCGTGGATCTGAGTATGTAAACACACAGATCCAAGTCCTGTGAGAGGAGAGGAGACCGATGTGTGTTCTCAGTACAGAGCAACACCGATCGGTCTCCTCCCCTTGTGAGTCCCCTCCCCCTACAGTTAGAAACACTCCCTAGGAAACATGATTAACCCCTCGATCACTCCCTAGTGTTAACCCCTTCCCTGCCAGTGACATTTATACAGTAATCAGTGCTTTGTTATAGCACGGATCGCTGTATAAATGTGAATGGTCCCAAAAATGTGTCAAAAGTGTCCGATCTGTCCACCACAATATCGCAGTCATAATAAAAATCGCAGATCGCCGCCATTTTACTAGTTAAAAAAAAAATAATAAAAATGCTATAAATCTATCCCCCTATTTTGTAGACACTATAACTTTTGCGCAAACCAATCAATATACGCTTATTGCAATTTTTTTTACCAAAAATATGTAGAAGAGTACGCATTGACCTAAACTGAGGAAAAAATTTGTTTAAAAAAAAAAAAAATTGGATATTTATTATAGCAAAAAGTAAAAAATATTGTCTTTTTTTCAAACTTGTCACTCTTCTTTTGTTTATAGCGCAAAAAATAAAAACCGCAGAGGTGATAATACCACCAAAAGAAAGCTCTATTTGTGGGGAAAAAATAATAAAAATTTCATTTGGGTACAGTGTTACATGACCGCGCAATTGTCATTCAAAGTGTGACAGCGCTGAAAGCTGAAAAATGGCCTGGGCAGGAAAGGGGTGAAAGTGCATTGTATTGAAATGGTTAATGAATTGTAATGCAAAGGTAATGCCCAGTTGTTTGGTAAAATATAAACGATAATGTTATGCTGAGTAAATAGATACCAAACATGTCACGCTTTAAAATTGTGCACACCCATGGAACAGCGAGAAACCTTGTGATAACAACAGGCAGGGACAGGTCCTCTTTACTGAGACATCGGGGGTCTATTAGACCCCCGATGTCTCCTGTGCCCTCAAAAACTTAGAATAATACCAAGATCTTATGATCCGATGATTTTTACAAACCATTAATGGTTTGTTTATAACTGGTGAAACCAGAAGTGACAAAGTACTTTACCTATTTTTTAGACCATAGAGATGATTACTCCCGTGTTCCCCGGTGGGACAGGTAAGCCCTGGAAGGCAGCAGGAGGGGGGGGGCAAACCAGCAGCTATTTAAGACCCCTTTAACACTGAGGCTGTCTGCACGTTCGCGGTAAAGTGCCACTCGTTATAGCGGCGCTTTACCGCTGTTTAAGCGGCGCTTTTCAGCCGCTAGTGGGGCACCTTTAACCCTAAAAAAGGGTTAAAAACTCCTGCGTTGCGGTGATTCCGAAGTGCTTTTCAGTCGCTTCAGAAGCGCTACCCATTCATTGCAATGGGCAAGGGCGTTTTGGGAGCGTTGTGTACAGTGCTCCCAAACTGCCCCAAAGATACTGCTTGCAGGACTTTTTCTAATGTAGCGCAAGGGCACCACCCAGGTGTGAAAGCACCCATTGCATTTAATGGGAGCCAGTTTTTAGGCGCTTTACAGATGCTATTTATAGGGCTAAAATGCCTGAAAAATGCGTCAGTGTGAAAGGGGTCTAACCGATAGGATTGATTTTACAAGAATGTGATAAAAAAAGATACCACGATGCCCAGTATAACCACGCAAAGTCAGGCGACGTATGGGTATGTTTCCTGGTGGCAAGTGTTTATTGGTTAACCCCTTAGAGCCGGCGCCTGCCAGCCTTTTAAGGGGTTTAGAATTCCGAGATGTGGGGCGGGGCTTATGGTCATGCAACGGCTGTGATTGGCTATCACGGGGGGTCACATGATCAGAAAGCTCCCGATTGCAAGCAGCAAATGGGAGCTTTCCATTAGCCACCAGTAACAGTGCCGGGAGCATGAAGGGCGCGTGCTCTTGGCACAGCTCTATCGGTGCTATTGCATGCATATTTGCATGTGCTCGCCGTGAAGAGGTTAATCATAAAAATCTATTTTTTTTTTTATTAACCAGATTCTGTTAATCCCATTCACGTGCTCAGGTGTGCCCAGCCAAAAAAAATCTCAGAACCAGTGTCACAGCCTTCACTGTATCGGGGTCTTTGCAGCCATCCCTTGAATTGCCAAAACATGAACTGTGGACAATCTAAATAAAAAACAGACCAGGGAAGAGCATGCCTTAGTAGTGCAATAAACTTCTTTATTAAGGCAAAGATAAAATGACATAATGCACTCACATGGTTCAAGAATGACACTGAGTTCATCACACAACTGTGAGAATCTTCCATTAGGACCGCTGTATGGATAATACTAGATGTAATCCACTTGGCTAAAGGCTCCTCTCTCCATGGCTATGTGTTAGGAAGGAAAGAGATGAGTGGAGAGACGGCCACAATAGTGCCTTGTGTATGACAGCCACCGAGAATAAAGAGGGCCGGCAATCATTCAGTAGAGCGGCGTGCGTCCGAAGGAGGCTGTGCGGGTTATCATAGGTTTGAGGCCACATTTGGCCCACCAACCACAGGTTGAGCATGCCTGTCCTAAGGTGACAACGCTCGCTCACTGTACTACATCTAAGGATGAGCAGCAGTTTGGGCTTGGTTAGGATAAATGTACATAGAAACAGTAAGTGATCAAAAGACAAAAAAAGGGAGGTAATGTTGTTGGCTTAGAAGTAGAACTAAAGTTTACCGCAGAGGTTACAATCTAGTTGTACAATATCTACCAGCAACTATGTTATACACAGACTAGTCTGATTGGATTAGTTTTATTAAATCTAAAGTTAATTTTACAGAGATGTATGCTCAGATTGTAACATGTAATGCCTAATGCACACAGGTGTGTGATCTCCTCTGAATGCCTGAGAATGGAGCAGTGGATATTCTCCACTGCTTCATAAACGGACACGATTTGGTAATTGGTTCAAAACTGTATGCGGTATCTGTGCTGTGAAGTAGAGGATCTGGATGCACAGCTAGCATCTGTATTTCAAAGGGACACTTTGAATGGCCCATTATCTTTGAATAAGGAATAAAGACTTGTTTATTGATTTGTGATGGAAGTTATGACATGCAAATGTCTTCTGGTTTAAAAAAGCAACATTGTAGTTTTCCTAGAGGAGGCTGTTGCCATTCATTTTACCCACTTACACCATAACCTGAGTGTTTCCACTAACAAATAATAGTGAATGCACCGAACGTGTATGCATACCTCCCAACATTTTGAGATGGGAATGAGGGACACTTACTAACAAATGTATTTAGGCATAGGACACGCCCCCTGCCACACCCCCCTTAAAGGAGAATTAACCCCAAAAAAAGGTTAATTAAATCCACAAGTGCTTTTTTTACCACTACTATTCCTTTATATCCAACACTTTCAACACTTTTTGAAAGATAAAAAGTGCATTTTATATACGACTATATAGATCAGACCAAAATGAGGGACAAATGAGGAGGAATGAGGGACAGAGAGACATTACTCCAAATCAGGGACAGTCCCTCGAAATCAGGGACAGTTGGGAGGTATGCGTGTATGTGCGTTGTTCTGTTTTGGCACACAGCTTAGTAAATTGTGTCTTTTGCAGTGCTGTTGGCAAAAGTGATAAGCGCAGTCCAATACAGTTGCTGCTCCGCCAGCCAATTTAGCTGATAGCTACATCGGCTTTTGGATGGTCATGAAAATATGTAAGAGTTTGCAGTGTCATAATGATGTAGGTGAGCATTGGGATCAGTGGTGGGATGGAGTTTTGAGAGCCAGGGGTCCCCTTATTGATTTTCTATAGGAATATAAGAAAACTTCAACAGCCAGGTGACAAAAGTAACTTGACTTTCAACAACATCCCCAACCTATCAGGGGTGATCACTTTTGAAATCGTAGGCAGCAGTGAAGCCTACCTGAATTTTTTTTTTATCTAAATCACTGTGTGTCAAAAACAATTGCTTTTTTAAAAATAAAATACTGTGTTATTGGTTTTTTTTTTCCCTACCATGTTGCAAATCAGCACTACTGATCTACTGTTGCCTATGTGAAGCCAATTCTTGTTAGGGTTGCCACTTTTTCTTTAAGCCAGACCCAAAGTTCGAACACTTTAGTGGCACACAGTAATTTTTTTTAGGTTTTTTTATGTAGCAAGGTCCTGGGGCCCCAGAGGCCTAATGGTGACCTCATAGGTTAGGGAGAGCTGACATTCTTCCTTGTAGAGTGGGTTACCAGGCATGGTGGGTGTGATGCAAGAAGAAATGGTGGAGCCAGTTACTTTTGGAATGCGAACAAGAGATTTATTGTCTCTTAACAGAACTGTGGGAGAGAGGGTTAGGGCCAGGACACCCTTGAGTAGATGCAATGATAATTGGCAGGCTCCGTGACTTCTATAAGTAGACAGCTATACAGTGAAAGCCGGATGACACTTCTGTATAGGTAGGACCGCTGTCTACTATGGCAATTAATCTTGTAACAGTCACTAACGGTAGTTGTGCTTAACTCTCGGTAACACAGAACAGTCCTTTACTTATCTCACAGTATCCCACTGTAGATCTTCACTCACTGAGCTCCCAGTCTCTCACTAGACTTCCAGATCCCAGTCATCTTTGAATCCCCTGAGCTCTTCCACAGCTTTCCCGCTGTAAACTCCTCAAGCGTCACCCCCGCTATCCTGCTGAGTCCCTGGCTTGGAACTTGCTGATGCTTTCCCACTTCTTCACCATCCCCGGGTGGTGAGAAGACTGCTTAAGTACTTGCTTCAGCTTACTCACTGTAGTCTCTGGTAACAAGGTAGATGGTCCCTTAGTGGCGACAGCTTCCCCTCTACCTCCGACCCCAACTGATTCCCCGTCTGGCTGAACCTTCACAACTCTGTTGGACTCCAATACTGCAGTCCCAACCCTATGCTACCTCTCCTGCTCCTGGATAGGCCTCAGGCAGCCTAGCAGCCAGGTGTCCCCGGGATAGGCCTCAGGCTTCCGGGCTAGTAGCCTGGGGCGACATAACACATGTCCACCACACAGCCGTCCAGGTGTCACAGAACCCCCGATCACCTGACTCCACCCCAAATAAATAGGCTTTTCCAGCAGGCCAAGGGACTTAAGGAAACCCTTGCCTATTGGCTGAGACACCCCATCCATTCATCATCTGTCCTTGCTATGCACTTGTCTTATCTAATGTCACCAGCTACAATGCCACCTAGTGACAGAAGAGAGAAGTGCAGCAATTCCAGAATAAAGGGGGAATCAGTGGATCTCCTAATAATTAGCCAGGACAATTACTACCTGGCAAACTAAATTGGTTAGCAACCCTGCCTAAACACCAGGGTGCTACATCTAGTACACACTATAGGATTGTAACAGACCTGGGACACCTTTGGAAGCTCCAAAGAGAATAGTAATGCCGCGCACATAGTGTCAAGTCCTGCCCTGAGCCATATTCCTGTCTGAATATTGTGTTTGGGTTTCAGGTGAACTTAAACCTGAGCACATGATTCAAAACCCGGACTGTCTGGGTGAATCCCGGACAGGTGACAACCCTTCTTCTTGTGGCATGCATGCACTCTGGCGATGTGTATAACATTTTTCAAGTAAGTTGATGGCAACAGCAAGCCTTGCTGGTACAATGTGTGTCAACTTATATCTTCTTGGGGACTGTATATGACAGGGTGACTACACAGAAGCAGTAGTGGAAGACAGGGACAATGTTGCCACCCTATTACAGGAAGTGCCTACACAGGGGCATTAATGGCAGGATCACCTGGTATTATTTAAAAAAAGCTGCAAATTCAATGGTTAAAAAAAAAACTGCAATTAGTTTTATATGGTAACACTTATAGGACATTTTAGTGATTGGGTTGACAATTTCCCCTTTAAAGAGAAACTTCACTCTTTTCTTCTTTTTTTTTCAAATACCCTCTTGCCTTTTTTACTGGATTGATTGTCATTATCATACTTAAAGGATAAGCATGGCTATACTTCTCCTGTGGATCACAGGAGTGCAGTTCGTTCTGCATTCCTGTGACCAGTGTTCAGCAGACAGCAGGCTGACGTCACTCAGCTAGTCCAGGCAGAATTCACTCAAAAGCCTGGACCGACAGTTGGCTCAGCCTCTCAGCTGCACTGCTGGGACACTGATCCAGCGGCTCCCTCCACAGCCCAGCGCTCCAGTGAGCAAAGGAGGGACAGAGCAGAGAGCCGGTGATTGATGTATAGACCCGCTTTACAGAAGTCGATTAAGGCTGGGTTCACACCATTGCGAATTGGATGCGGATTCTCCGCATCCAATTCGCAATAGCAGGATATTTTGACTGGCTCTCTATGGAGCGAGTTCATTTAACTCCACAGCAGGTCCGGTGCGTTTTGCAGAAAAACGCTGTGTGTCCTTTGGTCCGTTTAGCTCTGAATTCAGCCTAAAATTTGGGCTGAAATTAGAACATAAATGGTGAACCAGCATGCACCGGACCCCTGCTGTGAGCCGCATGCGGCTCATATGTGAACCGAGCCCTAATGATCGGCTCTAGCGCTGATCCATGTATTCAGAAAAAAAGTAGAACAGCGGAGAGGATTACTCCATCCATCTCACTTGTGTGGATGGAGCAATCCATTCATTGGCTGAAGTAAAAAAAAGATCTGTCTATGCCCAGCCTTAGAGGCCCAGCAAATACAGTGTTGCTATGAAGTACTCCCATTTCACTGCTGCTCATCCAGTCCCACGTTACCATCTTCCTCTCTTACATCATCAGGGGGCTGCCTGTCTCTTCCTGGTACTCGTAGCTGAACCCCTGATGATGTACACGTACTGTTGCACATCAATGGGGGTCAGCTGCAAGAACCAGGAAGAGACAACGGAAAATTGTATACTCACCTTTCCGTAATTTTCCTTTCCTGTCGCATCTCATGGCAGCATACACGTATGGGTTGTGGCTCCGCCCCCGCAACCTGATAGGACCGCGTAGCTATTAAAGTCTGAGAGAGCCCCTGCCCCAGCATTCTCCGTGTATATATACCTCACCTCAAATGGGTGGGCATTTGTATGCTGCCATGAGATGCGACAGGAAAGGAAAATTACGGAAAGGTGAGTATACAATTTTCCGTTTTCCTGTCGCATCATGGCAGCATACACCTATGGGGAATAACTCGCAAACTGGGTGGGTATGAGCAAAAGATAAGTTTTATTTAGAAGGTATTGAGGAGTTAGCCTGAATAATTGCTCTCCCAAATTCTACCGGACAATCTAGCGGAGTCCACATTATAGTGAGAAATAAAGGTGGTTTTTGAAGACCAAGTGGCTGCTTTGCAGATGGTTTCAGCTGATACCCTGCAGTAGGCCGCCCAGGAGGTCACCATTGCCCTTGTGGAGTGTGCCCTTAAGCCCTCAGGTACTCGTGTGTTGTTAGATGCGTAAGCTCTCTTAATGATCTTCACCAACCATGCCGCGATGGTGCGAGAGGTTGCTGCTTGTCCTCTTCTGAACCCATGAGGAATGACTAGTAGGTCCTCTATCTTCCTCAGATCGCTGGTTGCCAAGAGGTAGGCCTGGATATTAGTCTTTGTGTCAAGCGGATGTGGATCACCCTGTTCTGTGTAGAGGATGGGGAGACATAGCTCTTGGTCAAAGTGGAAAGATGATGACACCTTCGGGATGAAGCGATCCGATGGTTTTAAGAGTACTTTAGATAGAACATTAGGTATGGTTCCCTAGCCTGTAAGGCCTGAATTTCCGATACCCTTTTAGCTGATGTAATTGCTATTAGGAAAGTGACTTTGAGAGTTAGGTCCCACAGGGAAACATTCTCTAACGGAAAAAATGGCTCATGGGATAAGGCTTCCAACACTACTGCAAGATCCCATGTCGGGAAGGAAGGTTTTCTAGGTGGCCTCAACTTTAGGCAAGCCTTCTGAAATTGGATGATGAGAGGTTCTTGAGCCCATTTCACTCCTGTCATAGCGGATAGGGCTGATACATGTACCTTCAGGGTACTAGAGCTAAGACCTTTATCTAGACCTAGCTGGAGAAACTCGAGGATCTGAGCAACTGATGGAGATGCCGGGTTCCAGGATTGCCATTGCGCGATTAAGAGAAAACTCTCCCAGATCCTTTTATAGGTTTTATTGGTCGTGGATTTTCTGGCCTGAAGGAGAGTGTCTACCACTTTCTGGGAGCAACCTTGGACTAAGAACCTAGTCCTTTCAATCTCCATGCTGTTAGATGCAGCCTCTCCGGAAATGGGTGAAGGAGTTGCCCCTGCGACAGTATATCCGCTGTCATTGGGAGTGTCAATGGTTCTGCTGTGCTCAATTGGAGGAGCGTCGTAAACCATGGTCGTCTCGGCCAAAATGGGAGGACTGCTAACACTGTGGCTTTCGACCTCTTGAGTCTGAGTAAGAATCTCGGAATGAGTGGCGTTGGCGGAAAGATGTACCCCAAACGGAAGTTCTAGTCGTGCTGTAGGCAATCCGTGCCTTCTGCCGATGGGAAAGGAATTCTGGCTAGATACCTCTGGCATTTCGTGTTGATCGGTGTTGCCGCCAGGTCTATGTCCGGTCTCCCCCAGGTTTGGGTTATGAGGGTAAAGGCTTGGTGACTTAAGGCCCACTCGTTGTTTGATACAAAGGTCCGACTTAGAGAGTCGGCTAGTTGATTTTTAGACTCCTGGGACATACGTTGCCGTTAATCCCGACAGGTTCAGCTGTGCCCACTCGAAGACTGGACGGACTTCCTGCATCATGGAGCGACTCCTGGTGCCCCCCTGCCTGTTGATATAGGCAACTGCCACCCTGTTGTCCAATTTTAGCAGGACCTCTTTTCCCCTGAGGAGGTGGCTGAAGGCTAACAGAGCTTGGAATGCTGCTTTCATCTCCAATATATTTGAAACCACTTTCTGTGTTTTGAATATCCAAAGGCCCTGGACTGCATGATGGCGGTAGTGTGCCCCCCAGCCCTTCAGGCTGGCGTCTAAAGTGATTACTTCTTGAGGAAGAGGGACTATATGCCTGCATCTCTTCAGATTGTTCAATCTGGTCCACCACCAGAGTGATTGTTTTATTTCTTTCTGGATTATGATTGGCTGAGACAATGATACCCCGTTCCATTGTTTTAACAGTGATGCTTGCAGAGGTCTGGTGTTCCATTGGGCCCATTGTACCATTGGGATGGTTGCTGAGAATGACCCCAGTATGCTGAGGTACTCCCGGGCTGGTAGTGTGGTAGAGGCTAATAACTTTCTTGCCTTCTAAATGAGACTGGGAATTTTTTCCCGTGGAAGTTCTACCGTGTTGAGACGGGTGTCTAGTTCCGCCCCCAGGAATATCATTCTCTGAGTGGGCTGCAGATTGCTTTTCCCCCAGTTTATGATCCAGCCGAAGTTTTGTAGGGTGGTAATCAGAATGGATCGATGCAGTAGAAGGGAATCCTGATTGTCTGCTAGCAAAAGGATGTCGTCCAGGTAATGATGGACTCTCAATCCTTGTTCTCTTAGTAAGGCTATTACTGGCAGTAAGATTTTTGTGAATGTCCTTGGAGCGGTGGAGATCCCGAACAGGAGACTTCGGAATTGAAAATGATGAAGACCTACCGCAAAGCGGAGAAACTTTTGGAATGAGATGTGAATGGGGACGTGCAGATAGGCGTCTTGTAAATCGACGGAAAGCATCCAATCCCCAATATTCATGGCCCGAAGAATTGACTGGAGGCTCTCCATTTTGAATGTCTCGACTAAGATTGAGCGATTGAGATTCTTTAGATCTAAGACAGGTCGGAGATCCCCTGATTTTTTCTTCACCAGAAACAACGGGGAGTAGAATCCCGTTGACCTTTGGGATATTGGAACTTCCACTATGGCTTCCTTTTGTAAAAGGGCTTGGACGTATCTTGTCAGTAGCATCCTCTTTTCCCGAGATGCCGGTAATCTGGTTACAGAGAATTGGTCTCTTGGAGCCCGTGTCTTGAATTTCTATTTGTGCCCGAACTGGACAGTGTCTATTGTCCATGGGTCCTTTATTGTATCCACCCAGACCTGCTTGAAACTCATGAGTCTGGCCCCCGCTATAGCTGGTTGGGCGGACGCACTTTCAAAAAGACTTTTGTTCCCCTGTGGTAGGGGTCTTAGACTTTTGGAGCTTGAGGAATGATGACTGGGGATTCTTCCAGTTCCTCCTATACTCTTTCCCAGGCCTGTAGGAGCTTGCCTCTCTGTATTTATCTGGTAGATTTCTTCTAGAAACTGGTGGTCTCTGCTGTCTGGGCCTCCTATCTGAAGGAATGAGTCCTGATTTTCCTCCGGTGACTTTAGAAATAGCTGAGTCCAGTTTTTCTACAAAGAGGTTTACGCCATCAAAGGGTATTTTACACCAGTTGGACTTTGAGGAGGGATCTGCCGACCAGGGTTTTAACCAAAGCGCCCTTCTGGCCATTACTGAGCTTAACATTGCTCTTGAAGTGGTTTTAATTATATCCACAGAGGCTTCTGCGACAAAGTCGCCTGCGAGACTAAGTTCTTGGAGGGCTGAGATAACTTTCTATTGTTCCACTCCCTCTGACACCAGCTTCTCAGCCATCGTCGACCAGCTTGAGATAGCCTTGCCTACAGCAGCCAATGCTATTGCTGGCCTGCAAGCGCCACCTGCCGAGAGGTAGATTCTCTTAAGATCCAGATCGATCTTTCTATCCAGGACATCTTTGAATGTGACTGCATCCTCTATTGGAAGAGTTACGTGCCTAGCGAGGTGCATTAGAGAGGAGTCGACCACTGGAGGAGATATTAGTGGGTTGACGTTAGGCTCTTTAAGTGGATAGAGTTTTGCTAATCTGTTGCTGAGGACAGTTTTTTTCTCTGGCTTTTGCCACTCATCCTTAATTAGATCCTCAAGTTCATCAATGAACGGGAAGTTCTCTGGGTCTTTTTTAAGATTTGGAAAATAGTTCCTCACTTTTTGAGGAGTTTCTTTTTCCTCCACCCAGTCGATTGCCTCCTTTACTGACTTCACGAATGGATCGATCAGTGAAAAGTCAAAGCCGGCGGATGCCTCTAGATCATCAGTGTCAGAGAGAGGGTCTGACGTCTTCGATGATGATGGAGCAGTGGATGAGGTATTTTGTATGGGTCTGCTGGCCTCTGGCCCTGCAACTTGTGGTGATGGTTCATTTGGTTCCCTTGCCTCTGTTTCTCTGTCCTTAGTTGCCTCGATGAAGCACGTGCGACAGGCTAGTTTGTCTAGAAGTGCTGTAGCACCGCAAATCCAGCAGGAGTTCCCGGATGGACGGGAAGGCTGGGTGACAGGAGATTTCCTGCGCGCAGGGGATTTCTTGTGGTGGGAGCGACTATGCCTTGATCTTGATCGGCTTCTCCTGCGACTTGATCTGCTCCTCCTGCGACTTGAGCGGCTTCTGCAACTTGAGCGACTTCTGCCACGCTCTGAGCGACTCTGCCTGTGGCTTGAGCGGCTCCTTCTTGAAGGCTCCCCTCGTCTTGAATGTGACGATCTGGAAGACCTGGTGGGGCTGTTCAATTTAAACAGCATTAGTGAGGGCTTTCTTTTTTCGCTTTCTTCATACTTACCCATCATCCCCTCTTACCTAGTAGGTTGGCGATGGTCTACCTGGGCAGCGGTCTCCATGAAAAGGTGATGAATCAACCTATAACATATAGGTGGCTTAGCATGCATGGGATAGCAGTTAGTAAGCAAGCAAAGAAAAAAACAGAGATCTTACCTGGGCGTGGAGATAGTAAGAGAGAGACAGGGTAGTACAGCTGGGTAGAGTAGCAAAGAGATCAGGTCAAAATTCCTCCTTACAGGCTCAGGAGAGAAGAGACAAGAAAATGCTGACATTTACAGCGTTTTTAAACTTGCTGCCGTCGCGGCGGTGATGACGTCACGCTCGCGCATGCGCAGATGCGCTCCGAGGCCTCCGACGCCATTTTGGAAGCTGGAAAGTGGGATGCCCTGACTGGATACCGCTGTCTGCGCATGCGCGAAGAGCTGAGACGCTCGGCGCTAGGCACAGAGAGCGGAGGGGAGACAAGCTGGAGCTATGGAGACAGACAGGAGGGGAAGTTACCCACAGGTGCACTGAGAGGAGCTGGAGACCGCTGCAATCCATAAACCTATTTACGGTTTGTAATGCATAGTAACATACCCCTGAGACCATCAGAGTGGGGTTCCTTCCATTAAGCTCATTTAGAGGCTGTACAGGATAGGACTTCCACCCAGGAGAGGCTAGAACCTGGCTGGGGCGAAAGTTGGTAAGGGATGCATGTTTCGGTCCTTGACAGGTGAGGAAAAAAAGGAGAATGCTGGGGCAGGGGCTCTCTCAGACTTTAATAGCTACGCGGTCCTATCAGGTTGCGGGGGCGGAGCCACAACCCATAGGTGTATGCTGCCATTATGCGACAGGAAAGACATGTTGCAGTGTATGCGCTATTGATTGCCCTAAAGCCTCCTCCTGGGACGTGGTATCCCAGGAGGCTGGAGGCATTTGTACTCCTCATTCTCACCTGTGTGAAAAAGCTGGAAAAAAAGCTATTTCTAAAATAAATAAACAAAACTAAAAAATTATGAAACAGGAGGGGGGAGAAGGAAAAATATGGACAGTGACTGAAGAGGGTAAAGGTCCACTTTAATTACACTAGTTTGGGAGCAAAAAGTCCTTGGGAATGGAAAGGATGGTCATTGCCGGTTCACACCACAACTTCTGTGTTCCAGATGCATTTCTGCATACACATTTTTGATGCGCTTTGGTGCATTTTTTCACCTCTCTTTTTCTTCATCACAATTGAGGACATGTACTTTCCAGTGCAGCTTTGATGCACTGTGCTACGTTCCAGATGAGGTCCATTCAGAAAAAATTGCGCATGTTCTACTTTTGTTGACTGCACTAGAACGCACTGCACTGGTGTGTACTAGGGCCATTGGAAAACATGTTAAACAATGTCCATGCGTTTTTGATGCAGAATAAAAACACACCGGATTGCATCTGGTGTGAACCAGTCCTGTTAATTTGTAGGCACATTAACCGCAAACAACTAGATGATCTTTTGTATCAAAATACAGTTGGGCTTCTTCCAATCAATGGTTATGTGTTGTTAGGTAGCTACATACAATTAAATTATCTTGACCTCATTAGAAGATCATTTGGACCTTTCATAAATATTTTGTTTGCCATTATTAAGTGGATACTTTAGCACTAGCGAATAATTCAGGTCCTTCAATCCTGCCCACAATGCACAATGCACAGATACAATTGCACACTCAGGAAAGTTGCTGTTCACTAGCCTCACATCACCCTGCCAAAGTACTGATCAATTATTAATGGTTGAGAAGAAAAAAAAATAGGTAATTAATCATCCCACAGACTTGCTCTGTTACACATTTGACACGTCCTATTTGCACAATGACAGCAAGACATCAACACTGTAAAGTGATCTCTAATAGGCCTCCACTCACAGGTGTTTTAGAGGTGTGGTCCATCTTTAAAAGGAATTGTCTTTGGAACATGAGATCGTAAACGATCCCCCTCTGCTCACTGGCAACTACCTGGCTTTTTACTGAAGATCTGTTCAAATGGTACATAGGAACCATAGCTGGGCAATACCTAACATAACCTTAGATGACACGTTCCTTGAGATTACATGACAAGACTTTGAAGTGTCAATTTTCTGCTAACTTTGACTGACCTTGTCTATTGCACACCCACTGCAGGGTAGTAACATATTTACTGTAATTTTATTTCACATCCTTAAACTGCCCATATACATTAGAAGGTGATTAGAAGTGAAGGCATAACTAAACCACTCTCAGATATTTGTGCCAATTAGCCCATCATTAAACACCAATAGGCACCAGGTAACCACTTATGTTTATACCTTTGAGCAAGCTGGAGGAAGGATCTCTGTACATGCCTCTGCCAGTATATTTAATCAAGAAGAAAGCAATCTCCATTGCATAAGATTTTTTAACTTCTCCCATTTCAATCTATCCTATCTATCTATATGTGAGCCTTATATGGTGGTGCCCCCAGAGATATTAGATCAGGGGATATTAATTAAATTCAATTCAAATTGGTAGGGTCAGTAAAATTTTCTTCCAGCAGAGCCCCTTACCTCATGTTTGTACTATGACATGGATAGGATTGTATGTCTATAGAAAAATAGGCACCCATCACAGTGTCCCTTTACATCTGGTGTCCCCATCATAGTGAAACTCTTATGTCAGTTGTCCAGATCAAAATGCCCACTTACACCATATATCCCCATTACAGTGCCCCTTACACCAGATACCCCCATTACAGTGCCCTCTTACACCAGATACCTCCATCACAGTGCCCCCTTACATCAGGTGTCCCCATCAGAGGGACCCCTTACATCAGGTGTCCCCATCAGAGTGCCCCTTTACATCAGGTGTCCCTGTACCTTTGATTATTAGGTAGGCAGATAGCTAGAGTCAGGAGCTGAAGCAGGCTGGAACTCTGGATGGAGGAAGCTCTACTTCCATCCTCCTGTGACTCTGTTTGGGGAGCATGCATGTCACATCATCAGTTATAAGGACATCAGTGGTCCTAGCAGCCAAGTACTGCAGAGGGGGGGAAACCTGTGCTGGGCACTGGCTGATAGTTTGGTCAGGACTGTCACTCAGTCTGGGTACATGTCGCTGTCTGCCATTAAGTGATGGCTGTATTAGAAAATAGACATATCTAAGGCTGGCCATAGAGTATACAATTTTATTGTACAATTTTCCTTTAGATTTACCAAAAACATATAATATGAGCTCAAACCTTAACACCTTCAATTTGTATGCAATCAGGCAGGCCCTTGCACTACATAGTTAAATGGTAAATCTAAAGGAAATTGTCATAATCAATAAATTTATAAGTACTGTTTATCTACTTGGGGAACCTACATTTCCTAATTACATACTCAGGCTCTGTATTCTACCTAGCTACCTGGTTCTTATGCTCAAATCCCGTCTCCAGACGAAACGTTTTGTTATATTTTGGATATAGTGGGGAAGGGTTTGAGCTTCTGCCAGGTTCCTGTTGCTGTCTATGTTCCTGTTGGGAGATTCCCATTCACTCATTTTAAAATCTCTTCCAACAGGGACACAAACAAAAACATATTTTTAGTAGAGTAAGGACGGGTTAAAATCGTTGACAATGTTTTTGTTTCTGTCTCTGCCCTCCTGTTCCAGTGACAACCGCACTCTCCTCTTCTACAGATGTCAGAGGAACAGTAAAAGAGGGACATTCCCACAAGGGTTACAGACAGCAAAAAATCATGATAAAAAATATTAGCTCTTTCCTATTCTATCCAAAACGTAAAACAAAAAAAAACAAAAAATGAATAGGTTTTAACTTACTATTTCTTGTAAACAAGAATGGGGCTTCCATCATAATAAGTGTGTAGAGTATGGTGGTCCCATACTCTACACTTGTTATGATGGAAGCTATGGTCTACTATTTCTTGTAGAGCACATCTGTGGTTTAGGTAGTTGCAATTCCCTTTTGAAAAGTTCAGCCTTTAATTTATCCATGCTAAATGAATATTTTTAATATGTTCACTAACCCAAATACCTTAGCATGTAGATCAGGAGTTTATTTTTTTATTTTTTTTTACCTCTTACTTTACATGCTACATGCTTGTTGTGGGTGGAAGCCATTGGAAAGCATGACAGCCAGGTGGTTGCGGTAATAGCATACAAACACATAAATGAATTTAAACACAAATAACTTTTTCACAAGTTTATCTTGTAACAATCATTATTTTATATTCTGCAATATATTATTTATCCTGAAAGATTGGAGTTTAATGGATACCCTTTTCTGGCTAACTTAAAGCATATCTACAATGTAAACCTAAAACCAAAAATGTAATATATTACAGCTTACCAATCCTCCTTAGTTGTGGTGGCTGCATTTGTTTCCTTTTTCTAGGCCTTTTTCTATTTCTACCTGGTGAATCAGCCAATAATTATCCGTTGCTGGCTGTACTGTATACAGATCTTTCTTACATAAGTTAGTCAACATACGTATTAAGATGGGAAGGGAGCAGTTTAAAGATTATTTAGGTATATATTTTGGTCGGACAGATCAGACGATGGTCACGTGATCAGCTGACCTCTCCGACCCCTTGGCATTGAGAACGTATTAAAGGGATGCCGGGGTGGGCAGGAAAGGGTTAACATCTCTTCTTCAAGCATTTTGTGTTATAGGGTGACAACACTCTGTTCTTCCATTTGTGCTCCTGTGTTGTCCCCCTGTCACACAGGCTTCTGATAGAAACAAGGCACATAGCTTCCTTTGTGTGAAATATCTGGTGTTCCTGACAGTCGCTCTGCTTTCCAATTATAAACTGACCACACTAAACAGGAGAACACACCGTGGTCAGTTTTCTAGTTGTGTTGGGAACTCAGGGTGCTCTTCTCCAATGATCAGACTTGTCCTAACATGCACGCCCTACACAGCCATTTGCTGGGAAGATCAGTGTTCTGCTGTTTCTCCACCCCAGCTCCTTTGTAGCTGTAAACAGAAGGTATGTGATCACTTATAAAAAAAGGGGGAAAAAAGGGTTGATAATGTTTTTTTTTCATATCTATACACAAATGTTTTGCCCTTCATTTCTATTTTAAACTGAATGGGTGGTTTTACAAGGTGAGGGTTCACATACATGTTAAAGTAAAGGAGAAAAGCATAAAAAGGGAAAATTATGCTGAATCTGTTTTATTAAGTTTTTAACAATCTTAAACAATATCGAGTGAAAACATGAAAGTAATAATCCAATTCCAATGAATGTACAAGCATACATTGAGATCTTAATATTAATAAGAGGACAAGTATCGCATAATTACAATCAATTATAGGTCACAGAGGCATGGTAAAATGAGCATAGTTACTGGTAATTACCAGTAGTCCACTAGAAACAACGTTGTAGAGAAACAAAGCGCGACAAATATGGCCTGAAAATGAGGTGGTGCTACAGTTAAGATCACCATAACCTTATTTATGTGAGATTGATAGAAGGTGTGGGAAAGAAATAAAGAACAACAAAAAAAAAAAAAGGGGGGGGGGGGGGAGGAAAGGAAGGGCGTAGCAATCTACGCATGAAAGGGCCCAAGAGAAACACCATTAGCTGTATTTGTTACAAAAACATCAAAATCGGAAGAAAACTGGAAGTGCAACCAAAAAAGGAAATTGAATGCAGTCACCACATTTACGATTAACAAGCTGTAATATACATTTTTTTTTATTTAACACTGCTTTGAAATTAAACTTTCTTTTGTCCAGTCTCAGTCCAGTTCATTTACCAAACCTACATCCTGCACGATTTATAAACAATATATACAGTAGGTGGGAAAAAAATTGCCCGATCTCAGCTTTTGCTAATGATACCAAGCTATGTAGAGAACAAACTTCATAACAGGATATATAATTTCTACTAAATGACCTTGATAAATCTGAGGGGTGGGTAGCTACATGGCAGATGATGTTCAGTTTTAAAAACGTAAAGTTATGCTCTTAGGATCTTAAAATATGTATACAAGTTACTCATTGGGAAGTGCTTCTCCGGGACAATTAGGGATGGAAAAAAATCTCAGGGTCCTTGTAGTCCATATACTCAACAATTGCAATTGCATGCAATTCCACTTCCAGGCTGCAGCTAGCAAAGCCAATAAACTGCTACACATGCATTAAAAAAAGGAATTTATTCAAGAGCTAAAACTATAATTCTGCTATTTACAGTGTTCTGCCATATCGTGAGTATATGGCTTAGTTTTGGGCACCAGTCCTCAGATAAGATGTCCTTGAACTAGAGAAAGTTGATAGAAGGGCAAGAAAATTAGTAAAGGGAATTAAGGACATAAGTTATGAAGAAATGTTTAGAATACAAACTTGTTCTTCTTGGAATAGTGGCACTTAAGAGGGGATATGAAAGCATTATACAAATGTATCAGTAGTATTTGGAATAAACTTTTTAATCTAAGAACTCTGAAGAAGACAAGTGGCCACAACATGAAGTTGGATGAGAAGCAATTTAATTTCAAATTGTGTAAGGTGCCCTTTACTGTTGTGGCAGTATCAGCTGAGAGCGTAGTTAAAGCCCAAATCCAGGCAACCTAAAAATGATCTTTTGCAGTGGGGCTTTACCGAAACTTGTAGGGTAAACTGCTCTTTTACTTTAGGGGAGAGTTTTGGCACTTTATCTTACCTGATCCTCTGATTCCCTGGTAGATGATGTTCTCCCATACTCTGGCAATTGGTTTTCCCTCAGCATCATCACATCCAACGCAGGGTGGAGCATGGGGAAAAAGATGCTGCAAAGACCAATCTAGTCGAGCTTGTAATTAGATCTTCTTTTCTATGTGCTTCTGTCCTCTCCTGACTTCCCTGTACCATGCCCTTCTGACCTCTGTGAACCCTGACCTCCGTGCACTGTGCCTTCCTGCCCCCCAGTACCATGCCCTCCTGACCCCAAGTACTATGCCTTCCTAACCCCCATAGCATGCCCTCCTGACCCCCAGTACCATGCCCTCCTGACCTCTGTGTACCCTGACCTCTGTGCACTATGCCCTCCTGCCCCCCAGTACCATGCCCTCCTGACCCCTCAGCATCATGCACTTCTGACCCATCTTAGGTGTGCCATCTTGACCCCCATGTACCCTGCCCTCCTGACACCTCCACTATTATGCCCTCCTGACCTCTTTGTACTGTGCTCCCCAGACCCCAGCCTATCTAACCCCCCAAGTTCTGTGCTCCCCTGAGCCCCCCAGCACTATGCCCTCCTGACCTCCCTCCCCCAGTACTGTGCTCTCATAACCTCCCTGTACTGTGCCCTCCTGACCCCTCTGTACACTGCACTGCTGACTCCCTGTACTCTACCCTGCTAATGCCCTGTTCTCTGCCCTCTTCACCCCTGTCCTACATCCTACTGACCTGTCTACATTGCCATACATCCTACTGACCTCTGTACACTGCCCTACATTCTACTGACCTCTGCACACTGCCCTACATTCTACTGACCTCTGTACACTGTCCTGCATTCTACTGACCTGTCTACACTGCCCTACATCTGACTGACATCTGTACACTGCCCTATGCTACTGTCCACTGTACACTGCCATACATCCTACTGACCTCTGTACACTGTGCTACCCACTACTGACCTATGTACACTGCCCAACCTACTACTGACCACTGTACACTGCCCTACCTACTACTGACCACTGTACACTGCCCTACCTACTACTGACCTCTGTACACTGCTCTACATCCTAATGGCCCCTGGCCTTTACACTACCCTACCTACTATTGACCTCTGTATACTGCCCTACATTCTATTGACCCCTGTACACTGCGCTTCCTACTACTGACCTCTGTACACTGCCCTACCTTCTAATGACCTCTGTACACTGCCCTACATTCTATTGACCCCTGTAAACTGCGCTACCTACTGCTGATCTCTGTACACTGCCCTGCCTTCTAATGACCTCTGTACACTGCCCTACATACTACTGACCTCTGTACCCTACCCTACATACTACTGACCTCTGTACACTGCCCTACATCCTACTGACCTCTCTACGCTGCCCTACCTCCTACTGACCTCTGTACTCTGTATCTTCTACTGACCTCTGTAAACTGCAGTACCTACTATTGACCCCTGGACACTGTTCTACATATTACTTACACTGGTGAGAGCTAGGAGCACACAGCCAGGCTAGCATTGAGGCCAGCAAGGCCTGAAATTAGTCAAGAAAGTCAACATGCAGTTCCAGTGGTTCTGCCGAGTTTCTTGCTAAAGCTAACATTTAAGGTAGGCTAAGTTTATATTTTTACATTAACATTTGTTTTAAAGTGGTTGTATACCTTTATTTTGAACTTTTACCTACAGGTAAGCCTATAATAAGGCTTACCTGTAGGTAAAAAAAATATCTCCTAAACCTGTAAGGTTTAGGAGATATTCCCCTCGCAATGAGCCGCTGACTGCAGCTGCGCATGCGCACAGGGGATTCTCGGCTGACAGCCCGGCAAACTCCGGAGCTTGCCGGGCAGAAGTCTCCCGCGCGCATGCGTGGGAGTAACAACCACTCACAGCGCCGGAGCCGCGATACCCGGAAGACACGCCGAGGGGAGATGTAAACTCCCTCGGCGTGGACCAGGTGAGATGCCGGCGCCTCGTTCTAAGGTAAGTATCTCATAATGAGCTAGTATGCGGTGCATACTAGCTCATTATGCCTTTTCCCTTGCAGGTGTATAAAAAAAAAAAGACAGCGAGTATACAACTGCTTTAACATTGTTTTTTTACATTTTCCTAAGCTTTCTTCTTGCAGGCTTTACATTTTATTGAGAGCTTGCTAGTCAATTTATTTCTTTTAAAAAAAGGGGGAACCCGCACCCCAGTGAACTTCATCTCTTCGATGTTGTCCAGGTAGATCTCCACCCCCATCTGACCCCCATGTAGCCTGCCCTCCTGACACCTCCACTATTATGCCCTCCTGACCTCTTTGTACTGTGCTCTCCAGACCCCAGCCTATCTACCCCCCCCTAAGTTCTGTGCTCCCCTGACCCCCCCAGCACTATGCCCTACTGACCCCCCTCCCCCAGTACTGTGCTCTCATAACCTCCCTGTACTGTGCCCTCCTGACCCCTCTATACACTGCACTGCTGACTCCCTGCTGATCTCCACCCCTGAAAGGTTGTAGGTGCCGAACCACTGCAAGGTAAAGAACAATCGCGGACCCCACACGACAAAGGTTTCTCTGTCCCATCCTCACAATAGCTGCACCTAGCGATTAATGCATATCGAGTGACTTTTTTCTGCCTATTGGGGGAAGAGACGACACCCAAGGTGTTGAGGGTGGGAATTACACAAAAAGATAAAAGAAGAGGAGAAGTAAGGGAACAGGGAGGGAAAGGTGCTTCAGCGGAGTCGGCGGTACAAGGCGTTGACATCCCAAAAAGGGATCAGCTTAAGAATAGGTCAAATAGCCATCCAAGAACCAGAACACGTCCCAGTATAGCCAGTGTGTGTTATGTTCCTCCGTCCTATCCCTGAGGGCAGCTGTTAGGGCTTTCATCTGTTGAATGCCATTCACCCTGGCAAACCATTGTAATTCTGTTGGTGGAGAGTGCTATTTCTACATGCTGGGGATGCATGCCCTAGCTGCATTTAATAGATGCTTCCACAGGGATTTACGGTATCTCTTGCTGCACATCGGGGTCAGGTTTAGAAGCACTGCCACGGGTTGTCCAAAAGGGAAATGTCTGTAAGTTTATAAACAATCTGCAGGACCTGTTGCCACAATGGGGTAAGCTGCAGATAATCCCAGAAGTTGTGGAGTAGTGTGCCTGTCTGGGAACCACATCTCCAGCAAAGCAGGCTATGGCCGGGGAAAATAAAGAGGTTATTTTTACACAGATTTGGGCTTTAACTATGCTCTCAGCTAATATTGATTTTAACCTAAAACAGGTTTTAGATTCTCAGTGAACACAATATACAGGGATATGGGACCTTTAGCAAAATCTAGATACAGTTTACTACATCCACTGGCCTTCACATTTCAACTCTCTGCCTCATATAATGCTATATATATATATATATATATATATATATATATATATATATATATATATATATAACAGGTTGATCTAAATTCCATGCTGATTTCTACTTACAATTATCCCAAACAAATTCTTAAATATAGTCCCTTACCATTTCCTCAAACATTTTACATTCTATTAATGCTAGGCTGACTGGTCTAGTTTTCTGGTATGTATGCTGACTTTTTTAAATATTGGTACCACATTTGCTTTATGCCAATGTGTTGGTACCATTCCAGTCAGGTGTCCTTAGAAATTATAAAAAATGGCCAGATTATAATGGAGCTAAGCTCTTTGAGGACTCGTGAGTGTAAGCCATCTAGTCCTAGTGATTTATTCACATTAAGTTTTTCCAGTCTGATTTTAACCTGAATTCTTGTCAGAAAACAGAAATACATTCAGTACATTGTTGTAGTATTTCTGTTCTGACGATCAACCCTGTCACGAAAGAGAAAAATGCATTTAATACTTCTGCCTTCTTTATATCCTCATTATCACCTTTCATATGGCCTACAGTATATGTATATGTTTTGTACCATTTTACTTTTGATATGGTTGAAGATATTTTTGGGATTTGTTTTAGCAATATGTTTTTCATATGCTATTTTTAGCTGCTCAGAGTGCTCCCTTGCATCTTACATTCCTTGAATCTCTGAAATGCTGAAGATGATCCTTTCAATTTGGTTTTTGAAGACCCGATTTTCTCATTGATTTTTTTTTTTACAATAGGATTTAGCCATATAGGTTTCAATTTTGTTCCTTGTATTTATTGGCCATTGGTATACACTGGAAAATGCAGTTGTTTACTGTATAAAGTCAATAAAACGCGCCCACTTGTCTTCTGTGTTCTTTGTTAGGTCCTACCTGAGATGCTGGGCAGCAACCTGTCTGATTCATTGGACAACCCCACCTTGTGGCTTGACTTCTGCTGAAACTTGAACTTCTTGCTCCTCCCATGAACTTCCTGATTTAAGCCATGTCTCTGCACTTCCTGTTTGCCAGATTTTTGTGCTCTCTTCAGCCAGTATCTCGCTCTCGTCTTCCCTGCTGCCGTCCATATTGTGCTACCGCTCATTATCGATCCTTGGCTTGTTCCTTGACTACGCTTTCGCCTGATTTCAGTCTGCTACTACTCGTTACTGACCTTTGACTTGTTTTACTGACTATGCTTCTGTTTGATCCCTACCAGCTTATCCGCTTCTGGACCCCAGCTTGCTCTCCTCCTGGTGGGGTGATACTGAGGACAGCAACCTGGTATTAACATTCAACAAAATCCATCTGGTGGCATCAGGAGCTCTGGGGAACACTGGTTAGTACCTAGACTCTGCATCTCTGATGAGCTTGCGCAATCTGCCAGGATGACTGCCTGTGTACTTATCCTGCTGGTTGATGGTAGTCATGCAACTGCTGTGACAACTGATCTTTGAGCCTGACCCCTGATCGTGACAGGAGGCTTGTTCAGAGTGTCAATCTCCTGGGGCTGTTGCCTCTTGGAGGCAGCCAGCGTACTGAGAAGCTGTTGATAGGCCTTAACATATGCTTGGCAGCGGAACTGGAGTAACTTGGACTGAAAAACATTTGCTGGAGGACACTACCTAAGAGAGCTGGGCTGGAGAAGGACCCCTTTATCACTACAGAGTGCTGCATGGAAGCTGGTTGGCGACAGCTGTCCTTGGACATTGTGAGTAGGACCTTTGCTGAGGATTCTAGGTGTGCCTATGCTCTGGGGGACTGAATGCTGGTGGTTGCTGTAAAGACTGGGACTGCTCAGAGTCTCATATTAACTGGCTATTCCTTCTACCTCCAACAAAGTCTGCTGTTATTGGGTTTGGGGTTAAGAATATGTCCTCCTGTATTTTCTGGTTTTCTTGGAGTATCCTACATCCACACCCATCTCTTCTGCTCTATCCCTGCAAAAAATCTACAAAAAGGCATCCCGTAAACTGAACCTGTGTTTGTCGGTGTGCTTGGAACTAGTGTCTGGGCCTGGCAGCCTGAACAGGTAAGGGAGCCCTGGGTCATTCTCAGCAGCAACTTTACGGGGTAAATGGTTTACCTTGTTTCCAATTTTTGGAATACACTTCTGGACATTCCATGTTCCAGAAGTACACAGTAATTTAAACCTAATGCTAAATTTGGTGCCCCAATTCATCTCCAATCCCCTTTTTGTCATTATTTGTGCCCTCTTTATTCGGCTATGTAAATTTGCTAAATGCTAAATTTGGTGCCCCAATTCATCTCCAATCCCCTTTTTGTCATTATTTGTGCCCTCTTTATTCGGCTATGTAAATTTAAAAAGCTTATTTTAACCTAACTGCACAATTTCAGCTACGGAGTGGTTGCAGGATACGTATTTAGTTAGCTGTAATGAGTCACAGGTTTTTATTATGCTGGAAGCTCTGCAATCTCTTCAGGCCAAGATTCTGTACGATGGAGCCAAGCGGCATTCTAATGGCAGTAGGGAGCGGAGAGCTGATCCTATCTTGGGTGATGGCCAACATCTCGGTCAACTTGTTTAATATGATTTTGAGCTGGAAGTTTATTTTCACTAAGATTCATTTTTGTTTTATTTGTAGAAAATGAAAGGGTCATGAACTTTTGTGTCTGATAGAGATTTAGTGGACTGCGTAACAAGGAACGATCATCTTCAAACGCATTGTTTAAATGACTACCGCAGCTATTCCTGACATGTTGCACTACATTTCCTCTTCTGAACAACTCTATTGCTAGCCAAAAAAAATTTAAGGGCACTAATATTAAAACAAGGCTTAAGTTTGTCTACTCCAGAAGAGTGTATTCTAGAGCAGAGACTAACAACCTGTTAGATTTGGCTGGCATTTGTGTTAAAATTGGGTTGAAGTCGTATGGGAGCAGAGAAATCTTTGCTTAGCTCTGTAAAGGTGAACATTCACATGGGCAGAGGTACACGTCAGGAAGATGGATGGTTGCTGACACGATAGAGATTATGGAGGATAAGCTATAAAATGAGTGCTGAATTTGTTGTTTTCTTACACTTAGGCACTGTGTTATTTTTAACGAAAACTTGAATTTTGCTCACATTTTAGTGGTCTCGGGTATATCTCAAAGGCTGTCTTTGTATGCATTTTTTCCAGATGTGCCCAAGGTTTTGCATTTTTACTTCCCTGAATGCAATCATTATATGACCCATACAACTAAAGAGATAAAAAAAAAATTATAGTGTTGTCAAAAAGTCCTAATATCCACAATACAATGGTATTGCACAGAGTGGCCCTGTTCCTCCTCTTCTGGAGTTTCCCGGCAGTGCTCTCCACTTCTTTCCTGCGTGTGCCGCCATAGCAAGGTGTGTGCTATGGGGGGGGGCACATATGTGGGAACGCATCCTAGCCAGGCTGTGTGCGCTCATATACACACACAGTGCATATCGGTCATGCCCCTCGCTCCCTCACAGGATTTGACTGACAGTAGCAGAAGCCAATGGCTCCCGCTTGCTCTCAGTGTATCCTGTGAGAGCAGGAAGAGGGGAGAGAAGATCTGCAGCTGGGCACAGTCCTGGATCGATATGGGACTTAGGCAAGTGTTTAGGGGGGGTTGAACAGAATGCATTATGGTAAAAATAAAACTTTTGACTTTAGAACCACTTTAAATTTGGATGTGTCCATTTCTTCCACAGGCAAGGTATGTACTGTATGTCCAAGTCCAAAGTAGTATGGTCCTGAGCATAGACACAAGACATCATACTGTCTACATGCAGTGTAGTAGAGTGAGTTCCACTTAGCAACTCACTGACCTCAGACAAATATGTAGGTCAGGAGTTCCTCACACATGTTCCATGCCAGTGACTTCCTAAGCCGTGAAAGATCAGCCCAGCAGCTCAGCAACGTGCATTTTCAAAAGGTTTTTTAGAAATGACGGCAATGACAATGGCAGTATTTTTTTCTCATGACATTTTCTCTAACATCTAAGTCAAGCATGTTTAGTAAATACAGTATATTATTAGTATACAATATGGGAATTCCTCCAAACTTCCCTAAAATATACAGAGTCTAACATTGGCACCATGAGCTCCATGTTTGACACTCAAATGCATCTTAAATATATTTCCTCTATTTTGACTTTCAGAGTGCTTGAAGATGTATGTTATATCTCTCCAACCTAGCATTTATAAAGCCATTCAGCCTTCCTTCTCGTGATGTAGATCGGTGGTCTCCAAATTGAGTCCTGTGGGCCAGATGCATCCCTTTATTTGCCTTTATTTGGCCCTTAGGGTAATATTTCTCTCACTGACACCAGCAACGAGGCAGTATTTCTCACACTGACACCAGCGATGGGGCATTTATCCTCCCACTGACTCCAAGAATGGGGGACAATTCCTTCCACTGACACCAACCACTGGGTTGCCAAGCTATTATTTAAAAAGCCATTCAGCCTTCCCTCTCATGATGTAGATCAGTGCCACAGGCTAGATGCGTCCCTTTGCTTGCCTTTATTCTGCTGTTGGGGATAGTTCACTGACACCAGTTGCACTTATCCTCCCATTAACTCCAAGGATAGAGCACTATTTCTTCAAATGATTCCAACAATGAGGCACTTATTTTTTACACTGACAGCAACTATTAGGTACTATTCCTTCCACTGACAATGATAGGGCACTATCCCCCCACTAATACAAATGAAGGGACACTATTCCTCTTCCTAATGACCACAGGTGCTTTGTAATTGTTCCACACTGACCACCAAGTCTGAGATATTGTCTGTTTCCACTGATGCTGGGGCATTTTCTACTCCCACTGGTCACAGTCTGGCCTCCTATAAAGTCAGAATAACAGTAAACTGGTCCTTTGTTTAAAATGTTTGGAGACCCAAGATGTAGATCAGTGGTTGCCAACCTTTTGGACCTCACAAACCACTAAACTCACAATTTTGAATCTCGCAGACCACTATCATGAATTTTACATGCCTTATACACACAATGCTCCAGCTCTCTGCCCTCCTCCCCCTGAATCACACTGCTGCCTTGTACACACACTGCCCCAGCTCTCTGCCCCCCTCCCCCTGGATCACACTGCTGCCTTGTACACACACTGCCCCAGCTCTCTGCCCCCCTCCCCCTGGATCACACTGCTGCCTTATACACACAATGCTCCAGTTCTCTGCCCCCGCACTCTGCATGGATCTCCCCTCCTTATCCAGCCGTGTGTTTGAGCTCCCTCCCATAGTCTGTGATCAGCTCTGCCATTGGAACTCCCCTCCATCTTCACCTCCTGCTCTCTGCACTACTCTCGGCACCTCCCTCTAAGTTCACAGGAGCTGGAACTACAGAGTAGGCATTGAGTATCAATGCGGGCTGACAGTATTGACTGTCAGCCCGCATTGAGAACAACACTGGAAACATTGGGCGGTATACATCCGCCACATTGTTGAATTATGGCACAACCCCTGGGGACCACCAACATGTTCTTGTGGATCATCAGTGGCCCACAGACTAGTGGTTGGTGACTGCTGATGTAGATCAACACTTTAGTAGTCACTTGCTCCTTTCTCTTTTATTGATGTCTTTCATGGATTGTATTCTGCAGGCTGTTTTCCCCAATTTCAATGTCCTGGCTTTCTTTCAGTATCAGCCTTCTTTTATTACCTCAGAGAGGCTGTCTGCTGTTCTCCTAATAGTACCTAAGCAAATTAATTAAAAAAAAACAACTATTTTTGCAAAACTCAATCAAGTCTAGAAAAGGCTTTACCCCCTTCATTACTGGGCCATTTTTTGCGACACGGAACTGCGTTATTTTAACTGACAATTGCGTGGTTGTGCAACGCTGTACACAAATAAGATTGATGTCCTTTTTTTCACCACAAATAGAGCTATCTTTTGGTGATAATTGATCACCTCTGCAGTTTTCTTTTTTTGCGCTATAAACAAAAAAATAACGACAATTTTGAAAAAAAAAAAAACAATATTTTTTCTTTCTGCTATAAAACATATCCAATAAAAATTTTTAAAAAAATTAAATTTCTTCATCAATTTAGGCCAATATGTATTCTGCTACATATTTTTTGGTAAAAAAATCCCAATAAGCGTATATTAATTGGTTTGTGCAAAAGTTATAGTGTCTACAAACTATGGGATATTTCTATGGAATTTTTATTTTTATTATTTTTTACTAGTAATGGCAGCGATCAGCGACTTATAGCGGGACTGCGGACACTTATCACACTTTTTTGGGGATCAGTGACACCAGTGTTAAAATATGTACTAATGGCACTGGCAGGGAAGGGGTTAACATCAGGGGCGATCAAAGGGTTAAATGTGTCCCTAGGGAGTGCTTGCTAACTGTGTGGGAGGTGGTTGTACTGTGGGAGGACAGAGATCTGTGTTCCTGCTTAGAAGAAACACAAGATCTCTGTCTTTCCTTGTCACACAACGGCAATCTGCCTTGTTTACATAGGCAGGCCGCCGTTCTGCCTCCATTGGGAACGATTGGCGGGTTCCCGGAGGACGGCAGGTTCTGGCGGACATTGGGTTCGCCGGTGGCACGTGTGTGCATCGCAGACCCAGGAGCGTGGGATCACGCACCTGTACGTGATTTCATGTAGAAGAGTTGCTGCCCCGCAGTATATGTACGTGGAGTGGTAGGCAACCTGTTCAACTTGAATTCAAAGTGGAACTTGCAGTACAATGTAAGGTCCGCTTGTAGCAAGGTGTTAGTGTAATTCCTTGGGAGAGTTCTTATGCAATGCTCCCAGGTGCCACCAGATGTCCCAACATGTCCACAATGTCTATGTTGCTATGTGCCGTACCTGTGTCTTTCGCATCGCTTGAAGTGATGTCATCATCTTTTCAGAAGGATTCCTGGAGAATGCAGTTAGACAGGTTTTGCTGCACAAATAAGAAAATCAAAATTGATTGTCGGACAAATATTGACACTCATAAATACTTTGGTTAATGTCGCAATATCTACCCTGTACTCACTCCTGTCTGAATGGCTGCGCTAGTTAGAGATACTGAATAGTTCACCTAGTTGAGCTACATCTGCACAATACAGCCCACTTTCAGCCCAAATATACTCATAAGGGGGCGAGGGCGGGGAAAGACAGTGATTATTGCCAGCAGCTATAGTAGCCACTAGCGATAATCGCAAGAGAATCTGGTAGGCTGGTTGTACCCAAGTTGATCGATCAATCAACGTTGTACATTCAATCTGCCCATAAATGGCTCGATTTGAACCATGTATGGCCGGCCCACGACAACACATGGGAGCCCTAAATAAGAATACTCGGGAAAACCTTGAACCTTGCTGATTGCCTAAATCTTCTTAGGCACTGGAGTGTCTGTGTACAACCCCTTCTCCATTCATCGCCCTAAACAGGAGCACTCTGGCCATATTAATAGCAGTTTTTCATAAACCAAGTGGTTAGCTGTCATTCATAGATATACTTCAGTCACATATGAAAATGTAGCATATAAAGTAAATAACTAAAAGTAAACCACTAAAATTAACATGAGCGTTGACCAGTTATTGTCAATTCAAAAATTAATATTTTTTAAATCTGCAGTTTTTTTTAAAGTAAAACTTTTTGACAGGGGAAAATAATGAAATGAGTGGACCCATGTGCAAAATAAAAAGTGGGCCCTAAGCATTGATTTTTAAAAAATGGCGCAACATGTGGGTGCGGCTAAAGTTTGCTAATGGGGGTATGGTTTAATAGAGTCTGAGATGACTTACATAGGGCAGAATGCAGTAATGTTAAATAGGTAATGTACAGTGCGGAGTGTACGGAGGTGGGTAGCATGTATAGGAGAAGGGTGTGGAGTGTATCAAGAGACAAAAGGGTAGCCCCTGAAAGTCGCACATCTAAGGTGTCCTAGAGAAGCAAATAGAGTGGCAACCTCAGCCTGGACTCCAACCAGGCCATGCCTCCAACGTGTTTCACTCCACCCCCAGAGCTTAGTCATGGGTTTCCCATGTATGGGGCAGTGGACAGTGTCAGTAGAGCAGTGGATGGTGTCAGTAGTTTTTTGTTTTTACGTATTTATTTTTTTACAATATTTTTTCTTTTTTTTAATGCTTTTTGAGGGGAGGGGGTGGGGCAGTGGGCAGTGTTGGTAGGGCGGGGGCGGGGGGGTGTCATTAGTTATTTATTTTCATTATATTTTTTTTCAATTTTTTTACTTTTTTTTACTTTTTTTTACTTTTTTACAATTTCATTTTTTAATATGTATTGCATTTTTTTTTTTATCAGTCATGTTGGTGAGCTTTGGTATCAGGGGTCTAAACAGAGCCATGATATCTCCCATTTGCTCCTTTAATAGGAGCAAACGAAGGTCTAGTCATTGAATTCACTAACAGCTCAGAAAAATCTAAACTAGTTTTATGCATATGGCAAAGGTAGAGTATTAAACCCAAAATGAAAAATTTAATATAATGCAGCTTACCAATTATTAGGTGTGACGGCTGCATTAATTTTATTTTTTTTAGGCTTTTTTCCGTTTATCTAACCAGGAGATCCTGCCAGTAACACACTTCCTGTGTTAGGGTGTCTGCGTTCTGGAGGAAATAGTAAAGCAGATACTCTTGGACAGCAGCATTGTTGTTCTGGAGGGATGGGAGTGTAATGTCTCTTACATAAAATACAAATATTGGACGAATGATTGTCTGTTTTTTTTTTTTTTTGCATGCTAGTCTCATATTGAAAAACCAATAGGTTACTGAAGTTATGAAAATTCTCGTAGGACAGAACATAACTTCAGAAATGATGTAATGTGTTGTATTGTATTGTGTTCTTTTATTTCCGAGCGTGCGCGGCCTTGGTCACATGATTTTTCATACAAATAACATACTAATTACACAGGGGTGCTTACACCAGCCCAGGGTTTTACATAAATGTAGAAAGGCTGAACAGAGTAAGCACCCCTGTCACCCCTTCTCTAGGTGCCTAGTTGTTAATTAGCTTGCTGGTTAATCAGTTAGCTGTTGATTGGATTGCTTTTTGGTTAGCTCACTGTTAGGTGCTAGCTGTTCATTAGATGTACTTGTAGGCCTGGTGAACACTATTCGTCTTTTTACGTTCAACACAGTGGGTTGAAGGAATACAAACTGTCAGCTCCAGTCGGACCCACTGTACTTACTACCTGATGTTAGTACAGTGATCTCCCCGCCAGAACACTCCGATCATTGCTCTCAGCCATTGGCTAAAAACACTGATCGGTAGCCAGTTGGCTGCTGGTTTTCCGGCATACTTGTCCGACAGAAGCCGGCCAAAAGGCCAGCTGCCATCGGACTGGCTGGCATACACATAGGCCGAATGTCAGACGTTTTTTATTGACCTGCCAATGTCAGCCAGCATTGGGCCTGTGTGTACGGGGCTTTAGACGTACTGATGATATTACTGTTTAAAGTTTGCATTGTTTAGGATAAAGTGATCAAGCTCTTATCTGATTTTACGTTTATACAGTGCCTTGCAAAAGTATTCACCCCCCTAGGCATTTTTCGTGTTTTGTTGCCTCACAACCTGGAAATAACATGGATTGTTTGAGGATTTGCATCATTTAATTTACAGAACATGCCCACAACTTTGAAGATTTTTTTTTTATTGTGAAGCAAACAACAAATAGGACAAAATAACAGAAAAAGTCAATGTGCATAACTATTCACCCTCCTAAAGTCAATACTTTGTAGAGCCACCTTTTGCGGCTATCACAGCTCCAAGTCGCTTTGGATAAGCCTCTATGAGCTTGCCACATCTTACCACTGGGATTTTTGCCCATTCCTCCTTGCAAAACTGCTCCAGCTCCTTCAAGTTGGATGGTTTGCGCTTGTGAACTGCAATCTTTAAGTCTGACCACAGATTTTCTATTGGATTGAGGTCTGGGCTTTGACTAGGCCATTCCAACACATTTACATGTTTCCGCTAAACCACTCAAATGTTGTTTTAGCAGTGTGTTTGGGGTCATTGTCCTGCTGGAAGGTGAACCTCTGTCCTAGCCTCAAATCACACACAGAGTGGTACAAGTTTTGCTCAAGAATAACCCTGTATTTAGCACCATCCATCTTTCCCTCAACTCTGACCAGTTTCCCAGTCCCAACTGCTGAAAAACATCCCCACAGCATGATGCTGCCACCACCATGTTTCACTGTGGGGATGGTGTTCTTTGGGTGATGTGATGTGCCGGGTTTGCGCCAGACAGCATTTTCTTTGATGGCCAAAAAGTTCCATTTTAGTCTCATTAGACCAGAGCACCTTCCTCCATACATTTTGGGAGTCTCCCGCATGCCTTTTTGCAAATTGCTGAAAGTAATGGCTTTCTTATGGCCACTCTGCCATAAAGCCCAACTCTTTGGAGCGAAAGGCTTATTGTCGTCCTATGTACAGATACTCCAGTCTCTGCTGTGGAACTCTGCAGCTCCTCCAGGGTTACCTTAAGTCTCTGTACTGCCTCTCTGATTAATGCCCTCCTTGCCCGGTCCGTGAGTTTTGGTGTGCGGCTGTCACTTGGCAGGTTTGCTGTTGTGCCATGTTCTTTCCATTTGGTTATGATAGATTTGATGGTGCTCCTAGGGATCATTAAAGATTTGGATATTTTTTTATAACCTAACCCTGACTTGTACTTCTCAACAACATTGTCCCTTACTTGTTTGGAGAGTTCCATGGTCTTCATGGCAGTGTTTGGTTAGTGGTGCCTCTTGCTTATCTGTTGCGACCTCTGGGGCCTTTCAAAAAGGTGTGTATATGTAATGACAGATCATGTGACACTTAGATTGCACACAGGTGGACATCATTTCACTAATTATGTGACTTCTGAAGGTAATTGGTTGCACCAGAGCTTTTTATGGGCTTCATAACAAAGGGGGTGAATACATACACACATGTCAATTATCAGTTTTTTATTTCCTGAAAAATTGTGTAATGTATATAATTTTCTAATTTTACTTCACCAACTTAGACTACTGTGTTCTGATCCATCACATATAATTCAGATTAAAAAAACATTGAACTAAGGGTTGTAATGTAACAAAATAGGTAAAAAGCCAAGGGGGGTGAATACTTTTGCAAGGCATTGTATGTATAACCTATACGTATAAATTATATGTGAATTTACAATAAAGAGTTCTTGTTTGCACCTAAGCTAGTGTTGTCTAGTTCTTGCATGCAATTCTCAGCTATAATACCTGGTTCCAGAGAAGAGGAATCTGTATCTTGGTGGAGGCACCCAGGCGACGTGCCAGGTGGTCCGTCACAATCCGGAAGTAGAACATTCGTTCTCAGAAAATCAAGACATTGGCATAGTACACAAATAAATTCATTCGAAATAAGTCAAGGCCGTTAGGCCACCATTTGGCTCCCAGTTGTGCTTCTGCATGTCACCCTGTCACATAGGCTTCTGATGGAGAGAACACAAATGACACAGGCTTGGTCCCACGTTGTCACCATCTGTAAACTCACCCTGAGAAATCCCATGCAGCCACTGGTGAAGTGCACTTATGTAGACAAGAAGAGGCTGCAAAGAGGATGCAAGAGATCAGAAGCACTTCTATTCAAGGAGGAAAAAAGGGGGGAAAAAAGTGCAAAAACCACGGTGATTGTTTATAATGCTTATGTACAATTACTGTAAGTTACATCTACTTTAAACCCAGTCTGGGCTACAACTTAACATGGGTATATAAAAATCTTGTTAGGGATACAGTATATATCCTACCACAGTGCCAGAATGCTTATTTTTTAAAGAAAATAATACTGGAAAATGGAGGCAATTTGGGTCATTGTTTAACTGATCTCTGTGGTTGTGGGATACACAGGGTTTTTTCATACTAGAGGTTGGGGAGCATGAAAACCCTGCAATTGAGCCATGCTTTTCCCTCCCCTAACCATTACCCCCTTTAGCTGCTGATGCAGTGGCCGGGAGCAAAGCAACAGAATTATACTCCATTGGGGGGAGGTTGGGGCGTGCTCGTGCAGAGATCAAGGGGTTAAAGCAAGCAGTGTGGAAGCGATACAAAGCCTCCTCACTGCTTGTCAAATGCTCTCTGAAGAGCGATCTAAATCTTCAGAGACGATCACTCTTCAGAGACCAAAGCTTGTGTGAATGAGCCCTGATGCATTATTAAAATTAACAGTAAACAGAACATGATATATAATGTTGTTTTGTATATATTTCCTCATGTTGTAAAGCGCTGCGCAAACTGTTGGCGCTATATAAACATAATAATATTCCTTTAATTATATTTAGGGGCTAAAAAGTAAAATTGTAACTAATATATTTTGTATTTCTTTTTTAGGCAGGTAAAATATTATAAGTGAATATTTCATATTTACCACTTGCAAGCAAACTAGAGACTATTGGTCTGATTTACTCAAGGAGTTGAAAACCTCCACACAATACATTTTTGAATTTTAAATTAAAATACCTAAATAATAATAATGAATTAATTACATTCAAAAAATAAAATGTGAATTCATTAAAATAATTTAATAATTGCAATAAAAAAATATTTTACATTTTAAATATGAACTTCAATTATTCAATAATGTGAAAGCAAAGCAAATTCAAATTTTTACTTTGAATACCCAATCATGTGTAGAGGAAATAACTGAACAGGATTAGATAATAGAAGTTCATATTCACACAAATTATTGTGTAAATCAGCCTCCCTATATCCATTTTTCTGTAGTTGATTTACTACTGTGTTGTGAATAGCCTCTATGGAAGGTGATAGATTTGCACACATAAAGACACACAGGAGAATGAGCCAGAGAGACCTACACCCCCCCCCCCCCCCATTTTTTTTTTTATCCTACCAGAAATAAGACAAGCAAGGAATTTTATTCTGCGAAAGCAGCCAACAATTGTGCAGGCAATGCTTTTTTATTAGAAAACCCAGAGTGCTTTGCTACTGTATATCATTTGGTCACCATGTTATTCATTTCTATTTTTTTTTTTAATAAGGACATAAGGATTGAAAAAAAAAATAAAACTTTCAAAAATTTTAAAATTAGCCAAAACCATTACCATTCCTTTTTTAGTTTCCATGATTGCACCACTTTAACCCAGGTTCAGTGTTTCCTGCATAGCAATAGAGCTTCACTTGGTTTTACATATTGGAATTGCTTGTTAAATTGTGAGAAAGCAGAAAGAGTTCAAGAGATGTAAGCAAGGTCTTACTACTTCTACTGTACTTATATTTCAAACAATATATTAACATAACATTTCTAAATTCTTTTTGACTGGAGAAGCAATATAAAATGAGTTAGCTGCATCTTAGTACATGCCTGGATAATATCTTACACACTCACTTGGCTTAAGTCCTGTCAGGTCTCCTATCACTCTGCCCACCAGGACATCCCTTTGTATATAGTCATTGTGGATTCCATTAGACTGTACATTGAACAGGTGCCGTTTATTTTAACTAGCACACCTCCACTGGACCATCTCATGGAAGGGCTACAGTAATTCTGTGTGATGGAGGGGGAGCGGAGTAGGAGGGGAGGGTGGGGGGGTGATGCAATCTGCAAAGTAAGCCAGCCCCGATAAAGGTAAAGGAAAACCCTACATTTTTCCCTGGTTTCCATAATCCCCCTCTATACTTTCCAGGTTGACTACTCTGTAAGATTTATGTCATTTACAAACCTCCTATTTTTTCTCATTCATCAATCTGTTATATGAGATAACACATGCTTAACCACTTCCTGTCCGCGCTAAACCCGAAAGACGGCTGCAGCGCGGACTTCATTTGTCGGGAGGGCGTCCATGGACGTCCTCCCGTGCTTGAGCGGCTCGGCGCGCTCTCCTATCAGCGCATCTATGAGACTCGGGTGATCACAGATCAGAGTAAGGGGTCGTTCCCGACCCCTTACCACATGATCAGCTGTCAGCCAATGACAGCTGATCATGTGATGTAAACAGAGCTGGTAATTGGCTATTTGAGGAGAAAAAAAAAGCTGATCACCGGCAGCTGTGAGAGGGACATTGGTCCAGATTGTGGAGAGCCTCTGCAGAGGCTTCTGTGCCCACCAGCACCACCTACCAGTGCCCACAGTGTCACCTATCAGTGCCCACAGTGCCACCTATAAATCACCAATCAGTGTGTCATCACCAGTGCTGCCTATCAATACCACCTGCCAGTGCCACCTACCAGTGCGCATCAGTGGCACCTACCAGTGCCCATCAGTGCCACCTACCAGTGCCCATCAGTGCTACCTATTAGTGCCCATCAGTGACATCTATCATTGCCACCCATCATTGCCACCCATCAGTGCCACTCATCAGGACCCATCCGTGCCATCTTATCAGTGACCATCAGTGCCCATCAGTGCCATCTTATCAGTGCCCATCAGTGTCATCTTATCTGTGCCTATCAGTGTCGCCCTATCTGTGCCCATCAGTGCAGCCCATCAGTGCCCATCAGTGCAGCCTCATCAGCGAATATCAATGAAGGAGAAAAATGACCCGTTTGCAAAATTTTATAACAAACTAAGAAACATGTTTTTTTTTTTTTTTCAAAAATTCCTGTCTTTTTTTGTTTGTTTAGCAAAAAATAAAAAAGTGGTGATTAAATACCACCAAAAGAAAGCTCTATTTGTGTGAAAAAAATGATAAAAATTTAATTTGAGTACAGTGTAGCATAACCGCGCAATTGTCATTCAAAGTTTGACAGCGCTGAAAACTGAAAATTGGTCTGGGCAGGAGGGGGGTTTTAAGTACCCAGTAAGCAAGAGGTTAAAGTGTCACTAAACCCACATCATAAAATACTATCAATAAATGGTGAATTACATGTTGTCCACACTTACGCAGTAACTATGAGATTAATTTTCTGTTTTCTGCAAAAAACCTGGTTGATCCTGCTGGTCTCTATCTCCACCTTCTGTTCATGTCCCCAATTCAGCTAGGGATTTTGCAGCTGTGGTGACAACTCTGCACATGCTCAGTTTTCAGTGAGTTTCTAAGCTGAGCATTTCCTTCCTATCACATCTGAGCAGTCCATGTGACTATAGAGTCACATATGTTAGTGTATACACAATAGAAAATGACAACCCACAACCCACTCCTTTCCTCCTTCTCCATGCCCACTAACCAGCTAAACACAATGGGGGTGGGATATTACATCTTGATTGATGGAAGACTTAATCTTCGTCTTATTCTAAGACACAGGTTGGAGTGGTGTGACACAGCCTGTGATTGGCAGAAATCCACCTACACCATGGTATTGCCAAAAAATACGGTAATAAAGATTTAGTTTCAAATATATATTTGTATGACAATTTAAAACAGTTTATTGATATTATGTATTTATTTTTACTCTGCATCCCAAAATTATATTTTTTATTTTGAACATGTGACCAGTACCCGAGGACTAGAAGCTCCTCCTGCTTATGTTTCCCTGCAGACAGGCTGGGAAGGAGCTGGGTCATAAGATAGCTGTATATTGATTAGGAAAAAGGTACTGGGAGTTTTTTCTTTTTTTTTTAATAAAATAATACAGTGCCATCATCCATATACAGAAATAGAAGGGACCAGGTAAATTAAACAGCATGGGGTTGATTTACTAAAACTAGAGAATGCTGAATCTGGTGCAGCTGTGCATAGTAGCCAATCAGCTTTTAACTTCAGCTTGTTCAATTAAACTTTGACAAATAAAACTTGGAAGCTGATTGGTTTCTATGCAGAGCTGCACCAGATTTTGCACTCTCCAGTTTTAGTAAATCAACCCGGGTGTGTTTAGTATCACTTTAAGGTTGTATATTGGGCAAAAAAAAACACATATGATGATATCACCTGAATGATCAAATAAGGGAAAAGTCGAATGTGCATCATGTGTCAGCTAAGATGTTGTGTACTTTGCATACAGTATTATCCCAGCTATATATTCCTGGTTGGTTCTTTCTGGTTCGATAATGAATGGGCAGGGGAGAACACAGGTTTGAAGACCCTATTGGGTTTCTTTTGAGTCTTGGCAGTCCATAGGTGTTGAGCCCTCGTTAGCTTTGCTCATATGGGCTTCATGCAGTCAGACTGAACCCTGGAATCTTCCTGAAGACACTGGGGACCCTAAATAATGACAGTAGAAGCCCCCCCCCCACTCATTTTTTTTTCAAAGACCCAGTTGTAAAGTCTATGGATTTGTATTATTTGTGAATATATTGTCATTGCTTTCTGACACAATACAATGTGCAGTATCTATGCTTCTAATGTCCCTAGCTACTTTTACTGCAAATACATGCACTGACTGATGTCTATAATGTCTTCTGTATACAGATCAAGAGCATTGTTGAGTCCATTTATCTTGTGTCATTTTACTCAGCCCTGATAAAGGGGGATTGTGTAACCCTGAAATGTGCTGGCTGTACTTTGTCTTGCTTGTTGTAACCAGCTTACAACTTTGGACTCTCAAGGATTTTTCATTTGACACTCTCTTTAACCCATTACAGTTGGATTTCTCAACTCAGGCGAACCTCCTCACCTGGGGGATTCCGGCTTTGTGATGAGCTGCCAAATTCAGGCCAATTGGGCTCAAATATTAACTTTGCCCACATAGTGAAAATCCACATCCAGCTCTACCACTATCTTTTGGACCGAACATTTAGTGCAGTGCACTTAACTGTCCCCCATCCTATGTTGATTGTATTTTCGAAAAGATATACTTACGTAATCCCTAGTTCCATGGAGATTGTTTCTTCCAAAACCTTTCTACCTTGTATTGTGACCAGCTACCCGTGCATAGCCCTAACTCTTTGGCAACAAGCTTTTCACTGAAGATAAAAGACTTCAAGTGCAGAAATGGAAATATTTTTAGGGAAGGCTGTACAGTGCCTGGCAGGCCACATCCCAAAGAGCTGCGGTTTAGGTATGTATAAACTTTTTGCCACAATGATCAGCAGCAGACAGGAAAAGGATACTAAAAGTGCAATTCTTCATAAATATTTATAAAAAGTGCAATTTTCATTAATATTCATCATCAACAAAACCATGGAGTCACAATGTCAGTGCTGCATACCTCCCAATTGTTCCAACAGTTCCTGATTACGAGAGACTGTCCCTGATTTGGACCAAAGTCCCTCTGTCCCTCTTTCCTCCCTGTTCGGCCCCCATTTTTGTCTAATCTATATAGTTGTATATAAAACCTGTGGGTTTAACTAATCGTTTTTTAGAATAATTCTCCTTTAAGGGGGAGTGGCAAGGGGTGTGACCCATGCCTACATACTTTTGCTAATAGGTGTCCCTAGTTCCCACCTCAAAAAGTCTACATTGCTGCATTTATTAATTTCAAAAGCCAGTATAAAGGAATAGTAGTAGTAAAAAAAAAGAAGCACTTGTGGGTTTAACAAATTTTTGTTGTTTAGCTGTCTTTAAGGGGACATGGTGTGTGTGTGGGGGGGGTGTCCTATGCCTAGATACTTTTGATAATAGGTGTATCTCATTCCCATCTCAAAACCTTGGGAAGTATGGTGCTGATATGATGATTACATGGCTTTTTTGATAAATAAATTCATGTCAGGGACCTAGTTTTGTTTATAAACAAAGCGATGTTGCTAACAGCTACCAGTGTATTTCTTACTAGATATACTCAATGTGCACCTAGAAAGAAATAATTATCTTGAATAAGACACACTTAGTTACAAATATATTTTAAACTTTAATAATTTTTTTATTAAAAGATAGGACAGTGGCGGCTGGTGCTCCATTTTGGGCCCCCCCCCCGGTCGGTCCCCCCCGCCAAACCCCCCGTCCCTTGCTCGTCCGTCTGCCCCACCAGCCCTGCACTTACCCCTGGAGCAGGACCGGAGACCAGGGGAGCCGAGCCAAAGTGTCAGGCACCCTTGGATAACGTGCAGCACACCGAGCCCGATGGGAGGAAGGAGAATGGAAGCCCGTGCTTCTCCTCTCGGCCAATCGGATCTCAGGACCTTCTTCCTGATTGGCCGGGAGGAGAAGCAGGAAGACAATAGCAAATATATTTGCTTTTGTCACACAAGTGGGCTTTTTGAAGCCAATTAGAGCCTCCAGCTCTAATCACGTGCTTCGGGGAAAAAAAAACCCATTGGAATTCATGCGTCCGGCACCCTGCATGTAGTTAGGGGCTGGGTTCAAGAATTAGGGGGATGGCGCCCCTGCACCCCAAATGGACAGGCTGCCACTGAAATAGGATTCCCTCAGTATCAAATGGACTGTTCCCAGTTAATGAGGAGCACAAGAACAGACTGCGGGTTCCCTAACCTTTAAAGCCATTTAAAGTCTGTTGCATATTTAAAAACCACCTTAATTTTACCTTCCATGTTGACTCTAGTGAATTTTGCAGAAAATGGGTATTAACCTGCAATTTTGATAAAGTGGAAACTCTCAATTTGCTCATCCCTAGTGCTGAGGTTAATATGGGGTTGACCTGTTACTGATCTGGAACAAACATTCTACCAGTAAAGTCAGGATAAAATCAGAAAATATTGCAGATATTGCATAACCAGTTAACAGTCAGCCAACCAGAGAAGGATAGGTTATAAGTTGCAGTCTCCATGTTAACTCAGAACAGTTTTTCTTTGAAATGTTCTTCATGATTTTTTGCCAGCTTTAAAGTTTTCTGTTTTAGTTTATTTATGTCTGACAAATGTAGGCAGAACCATAACAACTGCTAATGGACCGGGGTGAAGATAATATTTAAAGGCATTGGGCGTGTTAAAATGTTTTAATTATATATAAGAGTAGTTATGTGCATACCTCCCAACCGTCCCGGATTGGCCGTGAAAGTCCCGCTGTGGGAGGTCTGTCCCGCGTCCCGGCCACCTTCATTCCGGGACAATACAATGTCCCGGAATTGCCCCACTGGCCGATCTGATGCCCCCCTAAAAATTGCCGCCGCATTGCCGCTGTCCCTCACTGCCCGCTGTACTAGTTTTGGCCGAGACCGCTTAATTTCACCCCCAGACGCTGCCTGGCTCACTGCCAAAACAACTGGTTGCTAGGCATGGCCCGCCTGGCGTCTAACAACCAGTGACGTCACGACAAGGAGGAGAGTGGAGCCCCAGCATTTAGCCAAAGGAGGAGTCCTCTTCGCGCCTAAGTTCCGCCCCCGGCTCCGCCCCTGACTCCGCCCCCAACTCCGGGTCTTCCCCGAAGGCTGTTCCTGCGCTGGAATAAAGGTAGGAGAAATGCTCCCTGCACTGCCCTGACTCTGAGTACACTTATGGTCACTCTGCTCCCTCCCATACACTGCCCCTCTCCAGTCATGCTGTACAGTCCCCCCATACTGCCCTCCACTACCCCCATTATACTTCCCCCCTCCCATTTTACTGCCCTCCACTACCCCCCAATATACTGCCCTCTACTACCACCCCTCCCATCATACTGCCCCAATCCCATCATACTGCCCCCCCCTCCTATTATACTGCCCTCCACTACCCCCCCATTATACTGCCCCCTCCCATTTTACTGCCCTCCACGTGACTACCCCCAATATACTGCCCTCTACTACCACCCCTCCTATCATACTGCCCCAATCCCATCATACTGCCCCCCCCTCCTTTTATACTGCCCTCCACTGCCACCCCTCCTATTATACTGCCCTCCACTAACCCCCCCATTATACTGCCTTTCACTGCCACCCCCACCCATCATACTGCCCCCCTCCAATTATACTGCCCTCCACTGCCACCGCTCCTATTATACTGCCCTCCACTAACCCCCCTCCCATCATACTGCCCTCCACTACCACCCTTCCCATCATACTGCTCTCCCTCCCATCATACTGCCCTCCACTACCACCCCTCCCATAATACTGCCCTCCACTACCACCCCTCCCATTATATTGCCCTCCACTACCACCCCTCCCATAATACTGCCCTCCACTACCACCCCTCCCATTATATTGCCCTCCACTACCACCCCTCCCATCATACTGCCCTCCACTACCACCCTTCCCATCATACTGCTCTCCCTCCCATCATACTGCCCTCCACTACCACCCCTCCCATAATACTGCCCTCCACTAAACCCCCTCCCATTATATTGCCCTCCACTACCACCCCTCCCATCATACTGCCCTCCACTACCACCCTTCCCATCATACTGCTCTCTCTCCCATCATACTGCCCTCCACTACCACCCCTCCCATAATACTGCCCTCCACTACCACCCTCCCATAATACTGCCCTCCACTACCACCCCTCCCATCATACTGCCCTCCACTACCACCCTTCCCATCATACTGCTCTCTCTCCCATCATACTGCCCTCCACTACCACCCCTCCCATAATACTGCCCTCCACTACCACCCCTCCCATCATACTGCCCTCCACTACCACCCTTCCCATCATACTGCTCTCCCTCCCATCATACTGCCCTCCACTACCACCCCTCCCATAATACTGCCCTCCACTACCACCCCTCCCATAATACTGCCCTCCACTACCACCCCTCCCATTATATTGCCCTCCACTACCACCCCTCCCATCATACTGCCCTCCACTACCACCCTTCCCATCATACTGCTCTCCCTCCCATCATACTGCCCTCCACTACCACCCCTCCCATAATACTGCCCTCCACTAAACCCCCTCCCATTATATTGCCCTCCACTACCACCCTTCCCATCATACTGCTCTCCCTCCCATCCCCATCATACTGCCCTCCACTACCACCCCTCCCATAATACTGCCCTCCACTAAACCCCCTCCCATTATATTGCCCTCCACTACCACCCCTCCTATCATACTGCCCTCCACTACCACCCTTCCCATCATACTGCTCTCCCTCCCATCATACTGCCCTCCACTACCACCCCTCCCATAATACTGCCCTCCACTAAACCCCCTCCCATTATATTGCCCTCCACTACCACATCTCCCATCATACTCTGTACATAGCTTAACCCAGAACCCTGCACTCTGCATGCCGCTCACTTTGCTCAATCTGCTGTGGGACCATGAAGGGTGATGGGATCAGTGGGAAGGGCTCTGGGCTCGAAGGGAATGGCCTAGGCTGGAGGTCGGGGGGCCCTTCATGGTTTCTTGCACCAGGGCCCCTGAAGGTTCTAATTATGCCTCTGCTGCACCCTGTATATAGCTCATCCAGTACCCTGTGCCCTGTATATAGCTCGTCTCAGAACCCCGCACCCTGTATATAGCTCATCCCAGAACCCTGCACCCTGTATATAGCTCATCCCAGAACCCTGCACTCTGCACATAGCTCATTCCCGAACCCTGCACTCTGCACATTGCTCATTCCAGAACCCTGCACTCTGCACATAGCGCATCCCAGAACCCTGCACCCTGTATATAGCTCATCCCAGAACCCTGCACTCTGCACATAGCTCATTCCAGAACCCTGCACTCTGCACATTGTTCATTCCAGAACTCTGCACATAGCGCATCCCAGAACCCTGCACTCTGCACATAGCTCATTCCAGAACCCTGCACTGTTTACATAGCTCATTCCAGAACCCTGCACTCTTTACATAGCTCATCCCAGAACCCTGCACTCTGTACATAGCTCATCCCAGAACCCTGCACTCTGTGCATAGCTAATCTCAGAACCCTGCACTCTGTACATAGCTCATCTCAGAACCCTACACTCTGTACATAGCTCACCACAGAACCCTGCTCTCTGTACATAGCTCATCCCAGAACCCTGCACCCTGTACATAGCTCACTCCAGAACCCTGCACTCTGCATTCAGCTCACTCCAGAACCCTGCACTCCGAATGCAGCTCACCCCAGAACCCTGCACTCTGTACAAAGCTCATGCCAGAACCCTGCACTCTGTACACAGCTCATGCCAGAACCCTGCACTCTGTACACACACAGCTCATGCTAGAACCCTGCACTCTGTACACAGCTCATGCAAGAACCCTGCACTCTGTACACAGCTCATGCCAGAACCCTGCACTCTGTACACAGCTCATGCCAGAACCCTGCACTCTGTACATAGCTCATTCCAGAACCCTGCACTCTGCACATTGCTCATTCCAGAACCCTGCACTCTGCACATAGCGCATCCCAGAACCCTGCACTCTGCACATAGCTCATCCCAGAACCCTGCACTCTGTACATAGCTCATCCCAGAACCCTGCACTCTGTGCATAGCTCATCTCAGAACCCTGCACTCTGTGCATAGCTCATCTCAGAACCCTGCACTCTGTACATAGCTCACCCCAGAACCCTGCTCTCTGTACATAGCTCATCCCAAAACCCTGCACTCTGTACATAGCCCAACCCAGAACCCTGCACTCTGCATGCAGCTCACTCCAGAACCCTGCACTCTGAATGCAGCTCACCCCAGAACCCTGCACTCTGTACACAGCTCATGCCAGAACCCTACACTCTGTACACAGCTCATGCCAGAACCCTGCACTCTGTACACACACAGCTCATGCTAGAACCCTGCACTCTGTACACAGCTCATGCAAGAACCCTGCACTCTGTACATAGCTCATGCCAGAACCCTGCACGCTGTACACAGCTCATGCCAGAACCCTGTACTCTGTACATAGCTCATGCCAGAACCCTGCACTCTGTACATAGCTCATGCCAGAACCCTGCACTCTGTACATAGCTCATCCTACAACCCTGCACTCTGTATATAGCTCATGCCAGAACCCTGCACTCTGTATATAGCTCATCCTACAACCCTGCACTTTGTACGTAATGCACTCCAAACACTGCATTCTTTTATCCTTTTTTTTAAATGAATGTGCTGGGGTATGTATGTATCCATGAGACTCTTGCTTGTGGAACAATAATAAAAGCATATTTTATAGATACAAGGAAGCCAAAGTTTTGTTTAATGATGCCCATTAAGCTCCTCCCACTGTCAAATGTTTGACCACGCCCACATTTGCCACAGCGCGCTATGCAAGGTTACTTCCTTCCTCAAGTGTCCCTCATTCTGAAGTTCAAAAGTTGGGAGGTATGGTTATGTGGCACCCAGAGAGCTACTGTTTTGCTAAGTTTTGTTTTTAGCCTTGTCAGGACCTGGATCTGAACCCAGGGGACCTCTCCTGTGTCTGGTAGTAACTCTTCTCGCTCAGCAACCTGAGATGCTGGACAGCTATCTGCCTGATTGCTTAGACAACCTTGCCTTATGTGTTGTTTCTCGTGAACCTTGAACTCTTTGCTCCTCCAATGAACTTCCTGATTTAAGCACTGCCTTTACACTTCCTGTTTGCCAGATTATTGTGTTCACTCCAGCCAATATCTCGCTTTTATCACTCCTTGTCTGAGTCTTTGCTACCACTTGTTACCGACCTTTGGCTCGTTCCTTGACCATGCTTCTGCTTGATCCCAACCTGCAACCACTTGTTACCAACCTTTGGTATGTTTACTGACTATGCTTCTACTAGATCCCTACCTGCTAATTCTGCTCCTGTGCCCTGGTTTGCTCACCTCCTGGTGGGAAAATCATGAGGGTTGTTACCTGGTACTAACATGCATCAAAACCCAACTCCACCATCAGGAGCTCTGGTGAACACCGGTTAGTACTTAGACCCCAAAGTCAAAAAACAAAATAAGTGTAGCGCTAGGAAGAGGGGTCAGAAAATGGAGTCTATGGATTGACAGTTCAAAGTTCGTGTGTTTAAAGGAACATCCCTGGAGGGAATATGAAAAGTCCTCTGAAACAGATCTCAACAAGGGTGTGAGTCATCTGTGGAGGGAGCCCACACACCACCAATAGAAGTAAAAAGGCTTACCGGACTCGGTGGACCCAACAAGGCATACGCCAGGTAGAGTCAATTAGGCTTAGGTGGTGCTGGACTGCAGTTGGCCCGGACGGGCAAAGTTGGTGGAGTGGCTACCACGTGGCTGTATTCCTCAAACGTAATCGGGCCCAAAGATATGGAGTACAGCACCCATAAATCGTATCCCTCAGATCAGCGTTGGAACCAGCAATATCAGCAGCAAAATGAAGGAAGAGAAGGAATGGCCAAATAGTGTAAATCCGTTTAATTGGAAATATATTAAAAGAAGTATACACTCACATGAAAAGATATCTAAAAACAGCGCTGTGAAGAAGTGGTGACAGTGGGGCCCTACCCGACGCGTTTCGTCTGCATAGACGTCATCTGGGGGGTTCCCCCCACTGTAGCCACCAGAGTATATATAAGAAAACCATCAAAAATGATGAAAAACAGCTCCACGGTTATTAAAACGTCACTTCTGGTATTAGGGGAAGATGGCCGAACGGCGTGCGTTCCACGCTGACCTGCGTGCGTTCCACGCCTCACAATGGTAGGCACCGGAAGTGGAAATAAATAGAATAACATTGAGAAGTTCATGTAGAGGGGGCCCTGTCAATAGTGCCAATTACAGAAGGAGGTTGATGGGTGGGTAAGTGACGTGAAGTGGCATAAGGGATGTGAGCGGCGCAACATTGTGCGCGCGCATCGAGATGAAAAAACATACACTGCACATGTGCAAGGAGCGTGCATAATGGAGCAGTGGAGGGGCGGAATGACGGCATTAGAAGCCAAACGGGGCTGCGTGTCGAGTGCGTACATGGTGAAAGCCTCCCAGAGAGGCGGGCAAATGTGAATGCCTTGGTGACTATGGTAACAAGCCACAACAACGGCGTAACCTACATAAAGAAGGACGTTAAAAGCGCTAACGGGACAAATAAATGTCGGTGTAACAAACGTGTACCAACTGGGTGACACAATAATATAAATAATATTAACAGAAAATTGTGTGCAAAAAGTGAGGACAAATGTACAAATGACGTACGATATATCCACAATTATGTGGGCATTAAAAATGGAAAGACAGGGACAGGTGGTATTAAGCCATGAAGGAAGTACCCATTGTTGTACTTAGACCCCACACCTCGGGTGAGCCCGTGCAGTCTGCTAGGGTGACCTGCTTGTTCACTTATCCAGCTGGTTAGTGGGAACCTCTCCACTGTTCTAGCTACTGGCCTCCGAGCCTGAATCCTGACAGTGACACCTACTTTATATTGGTTATATGTCCCCATTCACATAGCAAAACTTAAAAAACCCTTAACCCTGTGTGTACTGGGCAGGCAGATCTTTGTTATCAATTGTAACTAGATTTTAACACTGTCTATGTGTTTATTGCATTATCCTTTGAAAATGAATGAGAGGTCATAGGCAACACTTATTAGATGGGGAATTATTTGTTTTCTGGGAACAAAAAAGGTCATATTGACTCAATGAATTCAGACTAGTCCCCTACAATAGAGGCTTTTAAGGTGACTATGTTTAGATTTTGTATGATGGATAAATTGGATAACCAAAGAAATAAGAAATTGTGCATTGAAAAATATTTTGGTACTGGGTCTTGATATATGGTGATGGAGTTACCCACAGATCATCTTAGTGGAAACAAATTACCACTTTTCAGTATACTACATGGTAAAATATGGGTATAATATAGTTAAAGGGTACTTTGGAACTGCTTGAAATAATGGAGTAGTTTATTTTTAAATATATTCTTAAAGCAAAGCAATTTTTTACTGGAATTCTTCTTTGAATTAGCTTGGCAAGCCTTTTATTATGATAAATTTTTCGATTATCCACTAAGTGTGAAAACAAAAACTTACTGGAATGCTATTCTAGTTTTTCTACACCTATAAAAGAAAAGGGCGTTTAAATTAAAATTATAATCAGAAATACAGTGGTGTTGTGTGTGTGTGTCTATTTTTAAATGTAGAATCAAGATATTTTGGTAGGTTATCTTTTAAAGACACTTTTTTAGGCAGAATTTCTACGTTAGACGAGATAGCATGGTCACAATGTCAGTGCTGATATGATGATGTGGCTTTGCTGAATCGAATTCATGTTAAAAAACATGGCTTTGTGTTATTGCTTCGTGTTACTGACAGGTGCCACTGTATTTTTTAATGGGCGTATTTGTTGTACCTCTAAAAATACTTTCCTGAAATAAAAACTACCCATTTAACAATACATAGCTCCCAACTGTCCCTGATTTCCAGAGACTGTCCCTGATATGAACAAAGTGCCTCTGTCCTTCTTCCCTCCTCATTTTTCCCTGATTTTGGTCTGATCTACTGTATATAGTTGTATATAAAATGCACTATTTATCTTTCAAAATGTGTTTCCTGGTGCTAAACCTTTCATCCAATTTCTAAATTGTTGGATTTGTAAATTTCAAAAGCCAATATAAAAGAATAGTAGTGGTAAAAAAGCACTTGTGGGTTTAACTAATATCTTTTTGTATAATTCTCCTTAAAAGAGGCGTGGGGGGGCGGGGGAGAGTGTCCTATGCCTGCATACTTTTGCTAATAGGTGTCCCTCATATCATCTCAAAAAAATTGCAAAGCATTTGGTTCATTTGCAGGAAATGTTTGGTTCCCTATGCTCCTCAGTACTAGGGATGAGCTTCGTGTTCGAGTCGAACCCATGTTCGACTCGAACATCGGCTGTTCGGTCGTTCGCCGAATTGCGAACGATATGGGCCGTTCGCGCCAAATTCGTGTGGCGCGTCACGGCCCATAATTCACTGCGGCATCGCAGTGCATTGCTGGCTGATGATTGGCCAAGCATGCACTATGACCCGCATGCTTGGCCAATCACAGCGCCGTCAGTAGAGAGAGCTGTAATTGGCCAAAGCCAGGGTGGCTTTGGCCAATTATGGCTCAGGGGATTTAGTACACACCCCACACTACATAAGGCCGCCTGCACGGCGGCCCTGTGTAGTGTGTGTTCCGGTGTGCTGAGAGATAGAGAGAGAGAGAGACAGTGTCATTTGATTTGAGTTAGATAGATTAGGCAGAACAGTCAGTCAGTTAGCTGCACTTACAGTGTATTGTGTATATATATGCATCCCAGGTGTTGCATATATATATATACACTGTATTCAGTTTAGCTAGATCCGTTCCTGTTATCTTCTATCTAGACTATTTACATTTAGTGCAGTGCGTCCTGCTCACAGTGTTCAGCTAGATCCGTTCCTGCTATTTATATTTAGTGCAGTGCGTCCTGCTCACAGTGTTCAGCTAGATCCGTTCCTGCTATTTACATTTAGTGCAGTGCGTCCTGCTCACAGTGTTCAGCTAGATCCGTTCCTGCTAATTACATTTAGTGCAGTGCGTCCTGCTCACAGTGTTCAGCTAGATCCGTTCCTGCTATTTACATTTAGTGCAGTGCGTCCAGCTCACAGTGTTCAGCTAGATCCGTTCCTGCTATTTACATTTAGTGCAGTGCGTCCAGCTCACAGTGTTCAGCTAGATCCGTTCCTGTTATTTACATTTAGTGCAGTGCGTCCTGCTCACAGTGTTCAGCTAGATCCGTTCCTGCTATTTACATTTAGTGCAGTGCGTCCTGCTCACAGTGTTCAGCTAGATCCGTTCCTGTTATCTTCTAGACTATTTACATTTAGTGCAGTGCGTCCTGCTCACAGTGTTCAGCTAGATCCGTTCCTGCTATTTACATTTAGTGCAGTGCGTCCTGCTCACAGTGTTCAGCTAGATCCGTTCCTGCTATTTACATTTAGTGCAGTGCGTCCTGCTCACAGTGTTCAGCTAGATCCGTTCCTGCTATTTACATTTAGTGCAGTGCGTCCTGCTCACAGTGTTCAGCTAGATCTGTTCCTGCTATTTACATTTAGTGCAGTGCGTCCTGCTCACAGTGTTCAGCTAGATCCGTTCCTGTTATCTTCTAGACTATTTACATTAGTGCAGTGCGTCCTGCTCACAGTGTTCAGCTAGATCCGTTCCTGTTATTTACATTTAGTGCAGTGCGTCCTGCTCACAGTGTTCAGCTAGATCCGTTCCTGCTATTTACATTTAGTGCAGTACGTCCTGCTCACAGTGTTCAGCTAGATCCGTTCCTGTTATCTTCTAGACTATTTACATTTAGTGCAGTGCGTCCTGCTCACAGTGTTCAGCTAGATCCGTTCCTGTTATTTACATTTAGTGCAGTGCGTCCTGCTCACAGTGTTCAGCTAGATTCGTTCCTGCTATTTACATTTAGTGCAGTGCGTCCTGCTCACAGTGTTCAGCTAGATCCGTTCCTGCTATTTACATTTAGTGCAGTACGTCCTGCTCACAGTGTTCAGCTAGATCCGTTCCTGTTATCTTCTAGACTATTTACATTTAGTGCAGTGCGTCCTGCTCACAGTGTTCAGCTAGATCCGTTCCTGTTATCTTCTAGACTATTTACATTTAGTGCAGTGCGTCCTGCTCACAGTGTTCAGCTAGATCCGTTCCTGTTATCTTCTAGACTATTTACATTTAGTGCAGTGCGTCCTGCTCACAGTGTTCAGCTAGATCCGTTCCTGTTATCTTCCTACTGACAGGCAGGCTTGTCTGGTTACAGTATATAAAGCTACCTGAAGAAAATTACAGGTGTTCTATTTGATCCTATTAGTACCACGGTCAGGCAGCTAGACTATTTACATTTAGTACAGTGCGTCCTGCTCACAGTGTTCAGCTAGATCCGTTCCTGTTATCTTCCTACTGACAGGCAGGCTTGTCTGGTTACAGTATATAAAGCTACCTGAAGAAAATTACAGGTGTTCTATTTGATCCTATTAGTACCACGGTCAGGCAGCTAGACTATTTACATTTAGTACAGTGCGTCCTGCTCACAGTGTTCAGCTAGATCCGTTCCTGTTATCTTCCTACTGACAGGCAGGCTTGTCTGGTTACAGTATATAAAGCTACCTTAAGAAAATTACAGGTGTTCTATTTGATCCTATTAGTACCACGGTCAGGCAGCTAGACTATTTACATTTAGTACAGTGCGTCCTGCTCACAGTGTTCAGCTAGATCTGTTCCTGTTATCTTCCTACTGACAGGCAGGCTTGTCTGGTTACAGTATATAAAGCTACCTGAAGAAATTTACAGGTGTTCTATCCCAGCTTAGTGCAGCTACAGGCCATTAGTATGTCTGGAAGGCCAAGAAGGAGAGGCAGACAGTCACAAGCCAATAAGAGAGGGCAAGCAGGCTCTGTGTCTAGTGCTGGTCGTGGAGACGGTGCATCCTCATCAGCACGTGGCCATGGGACACGCTTGGCCTTTTTTTCGGCAGCTGGCCGTGTTGAGCCGCAACATGCGGAAGACTTGGTCGAGTGGATGACCAAGCCGTCCTCATCCTCCTCATCCTCTCTCACCCATGCCCAGGGTGCTTTGTGTGGCAAAGCAGCGGCCTCTTCCCTCAGCTCAATGTCATCAGTGACTCCTTCCCTAGCTCCACCATGTCCTCATGAGGATTCCCTCGAACTGTTTGACCACAGTGTTGGGTACATGCTCCAGGAGGATGCCCAGCGTTTGGAAGGCTCTGATGATGATACTGAGCTCGATGAAGGCAGTAACATGAGCACGGACAGAGGGGGTGCCCAAGAAGGACAGCAATCTGGCAGTCGTGCTCCCCCTGCTGCAGCATACTGCCAGGTTTGCTCCAGTGATGAGGAGGGAGGGGATGATGAGGTCACTGACTCAACGTGGGTGCCTGATAGGAGAGAGGAGGAGGAGGAGGAGGAGGTGGCACATCACCAACGAGGCAGGATGCCCTCCAGGGGCCAGCCTAAGGGCAGCACATTGACTGCATCACACCCCAAAGCTCCACATGTGCAGGGCGCTGCAGTCTCTCCCAGCCATTGCTCCCAGCCATCCACATGCCCAGCGGTTGAATGCTAGCTTGGCAAAATTGCTAGCACTTCAACTGCTGCCTTTTCAGTTGGTAGACTCTGCCCCCTTCCGTGAGTTTGTGGAATGTGCGGTTCCTCAGTGGCAGGTACCCAAACGCCACTTTTTCTCACGGAAGGCGATTCCGGCTCTCTACCGGCATGTGGAAGGCAATGTCCATGCCTCGCTGGACAGGGCGGTCAGCGGTAAGGTGCATATTACCGCTGACTCATGGTCCAGCAGGCATGGACAGGGACGTTACCTAAGTTTCACGGCGCATTGGGTGACTCTGCTGGCAGCTGGAAAGGATGCAGGACAAGGTGCAGTAGTGTTGGAGGTTGTTCCGCCACCACGCCTCCAAAATGCTGATTGTGACACACCTCTCTCCTCCACCCCCTCCTCTTCTTCTTCCTCCATGGCCTCTTCCTCGGAACCAGCGGTGCTCCGTAGGCGTTCAAGGGGCTACGCAAGTACGCAGGCCAAAAGATGCCATGCGGTGCTTGAGCTGGTGTGCTTGGGGGACAGGAGCCACACTGGGGCAGAGGTTCTGTCAGCTCTGCAGGGGCAGGTTCAGAGGTGGTTGACGCCACGCCAACTTAAGGCAGGAATGGTGGTTTGCGACAATGGCACCAACCTCCTCTCTGCCCTCCGACAGGGACAAATGACCCATGTGCCCTGTTTGGCTCACGTCCTTAACTTGGTGGTGCAGTGGTTCTTGGGCAGGTACCCGGGCTTACAGGATGTCCTGAGGCAGGCCAGGAAAGTCTGTGTGCATTTCCGCCGGTCATATAATGCCAGTGCTCAGCTGACGGACCTCCAAAAGGAGTTTAACCTGCCCAAGAACCGCCTAATCTGTGACATGCCCACCAGGTGGAACTCAACGTTGGCCATGCTGCAGCGGCTGCACACGCAGCAGAGGGCCATCAATGAGTACCTGTGCGACTATGGCACCAGGACAGGGTCAGGGGAGCTTGGTTTTTTTTCCCCACGCCAGTGGGCCATGATCAGGGATGCATGCACTGTCCTGTCACCATTCGAGGAGGCCACAAGGATGGTGAGCACTGACAGTACATGCATCAGTGACACTGTCCCCCTTGTCCACCTGTTGGAGCACACGCTGCGTGGAATAATGGACAGGGCACTTGAGGCAGAACAGAGGCAGGAAGAGGAGGACTTCCTTAGCTCTCAAGGCCCCCTTTATCCAGACAGTGTTCCTGCGTGCCCGCCGATCACACAGGAAGAGGAGGAGGAGGAGGAGGAGGAGGAAGATTGTGTCAGTATGGAGGTGGAGCCTGGCACTCAGCATCAGCAGCAGTCTTTAAGGGATCAGTCCCAAGGAACACATGGACTTGTACGTGGCTGGGAGGAGGTGGCTGCGGACGTTGTTGTCCTTAGTGACCCAGAGGACTCCGGACCGAATGCCTCAGCAAACCTACGCTGCATGGCCTCCCTGATCCTGCAAAGCCTGCGTAAGGATCCTCGTATTCGTGGTATCAAGGAGAAGGACCAATACTGGCTGGCAACCCTCCTTGATCCACGTTACAAGGGTAAGGTTGCGGACCTTATCTTGCCATCGCAGAGGGAGCAGAGGATGAAACATCTTCGGGAGGCCTTGCAGAAAGGTCCGTGCAACGCGTTCCCAGAGACTGGGAGGTTACAAACTCCTGTTTCTGGACAACGTGTTGCTGAGGCTTCGGTCAGTCAAAGAAGGAGCGGTGGAGAAGGTGGCCGTCTGACCGATGCGTTCAGGCAATTTTTTGGTCCGCAGCCCCAAGGTATGATCGGTTCCAGCAACCATCGCCAGCGTCTGTTTTACATGGTGCAGGAATACCTAGGGGCAAGATCAGACTTGGACACCTTTCCCACCGAAAATCCTCTGGGTTACTGGGTCTTGAGGATGGATCACTGGCCAGAGCTTGCACAGTATGCAATTGAGCTACTGGCCTGTCCTGCATCCAGCGTTCTTTCGGAACGCACATTCAGTGCTGCTGGAGGCGTGGTAACCGATCACAGGGTGCATCTGTCCACCGACTCGGTCGATCGGCTGACCTTCATAAAAATGAATCAGTCTTGGATCACCACCAGCTACCAAGCACCTGATGCAGATGTAACCGAATAATTTTTTTTGAAATCTCAGATCCCTTCAAAGACTGCCTATGCTGATGCTGAGTGACTATCCCTGAGTAATTATCCTCTTCCTCCTCAATCATCACGCTGATAGCTTGTAAGAACATTTTTGGTTCTGGGCGCCACCACCAGTGCCTAAGGCACAATTTTTCAGCCCCTGTTTAACAGGGGCGTGTAATTACAATTTTTGATGTAATACTTTGCAGCAGGGCTCGTTCCTGCATTCCAACTAGAGTGTCTGTGAGGGGTTGCAGTGTTGTGGCACCAGCACCAGTGCCTAAGGCCCAATTTTTCTGCCCCTGTCTAACAGGGGCATGTAATTACAATTTTTGATGCAATACTTTGCAGCAGGGCTCGTTCCTGCGTTCCAACTAGAGTGTCTGTGAGGGGTTGCAGTGTTGTGGCACCAGCACCAGTGCCTAAGGCCCAATTTTGCTGCCCCTGTCTAACAGGGGCGTGTAATTACAATTTTTGATGCAATACTTTGCAGCAGGGCTCGTTCCTGCGTTCCAACTAGAGTGTCTGTGAGGGGTTGCAGTGTTGTGGCACCAGCACCAGTGCCTAAGGCCTAATTTTTCAGCTCCTGTTCAACAGGGGCATGTAATTACAATTCTTGATCTAATATTTCACAGCAGGGCCCTGTGAGGGCTTACAGTGTTTTGGCCACAGCAACACCTAAGGCCCAAATTTCTGCTGAGTATATAGGGCAGGACCCTACTTTCAAACATCTAACTTACAAACGACTCCTACTTGCAAACGGAAGGAGACAACAGGAAGTGAGATGAAATCTACCCCTAGGAAGGGAAATTCTCTCCTGTAAGAGTTAATATGGGAAAACAATTTCTCCTTTCCACTGATGCTTTCCAATCCTTGTTCCACAAAAAAACCCAAATTTTCAAAAAACATTTTTCATTGGGACAAAAAAGTGAGGTGAAATCTTCTGAAGAGGAGGAAAGACGCAAAACAAATGTCACAGGGGTGATAACCCTTCCCTATGTTTTCCAAAAAGCTTAGAAAAGATTTTTTGGCTGGAGCTAAACACGTTAAAAATGTTCAAAATTACAAACAGATTCTACTTAACAACAAACCTACAGTCCCTGTCTTGTTTGCACCGCCTGTATACTGCTGTTCAGAGTATATAGGGACCTTTCCTTATTTTAATTTGGGTGCGGGGTTCCCCTTAATATCCATACAAGACCCAAAGGGCCTGGTAATGGACTGGGGGGTACCCATGCCGTTTGTCTCACTGATTTTCATCCATATTGCCATGACCCGACATGACATTAAACCCGCAAGCAGTTTTAAATGAGATTTTTTCCTTTAAAAATTACATTTGGTGCAGGGACTGTTCTAAACATGGGAAACACGCGTCACTTTACAGGCATACTATAGACACCCCCCAGGTACGATATTTAAAGGAATATTTCACTTTTTTTTTTTTACTTTAAGCATCATTAAAATCACTGCTCCCGAAAAAACGGCCGTTTTTAAAAGTTTTTTTTGCATTGATACATGTCCCCTGGGGTAGGACCCGGGTCCCCACACCCTTTTTAGGACAATACCATGCAAATTAGCCTTTAAAATGAGCACTTTTGATTTCGAACGTTCGAGTCCCATAGACGTCAATGGGGTTCTAACGTTCGTGCGAACTTGCGGTCCGTTCGCGGGTTCTGGTGCGAACCGAACCGGGGGGTGTTCGGCTCATCCCTACTCAGTACCTAATATCATGTGTCCTACATCTGACTATGTCCCTCATCCCGGCACAAACTCATACTGTTTAGTAGGCTGTGTTCGCAGGAGTGCAAATCGTGACCTGGATAGGTAAGCTCTCCCAGCAAGGACTGTATACTCTTGTCTTTATTCCAAGGATTGGTAGCAATTTTTTATGCATTTCTGTATTTGTATCTAGGAAGTCTTGGAAAAGTCCTAAAGTATATGTACTGTACACAAGATAGTATTAATTACTTGATAATCACTTCAGATGATATTCCAAGGAAAATAATTGGATAGGGCATAAACCCGAGAGGTGTTTTCATTGCTGAATTTGAAAATGACATACTACATTTTTATTCTTTTGGAATAAAAAACTTTCTTTTTATAAAGTTACACAGTAAGTCAGATTGAACAAAGACACATGTCCGTCTAGTAAATCCGACAGAAAAAAATAAATAATTAGACCTAGGAAAATTGTGGCCCTTTGGCTGTGCCTTTGGTCCTGGATGCCTCCACTCAGCTTGTCTCTCTGAGCCTTAAGCCTGGTGCACACTAGAAGTATTTTTTCATTCAACCTAATGGGCTCAATGAGCTCAGGAGGAGCTCATGTACTAACTATTCAATGTTAGTACAGTGACCTCCTCCGCTGAGCTATTGTGTTTAGACAGTGGGACGACACCCCCCAGAACACACGGGTCAGCGCTCTCATTGGCTGAGAGCACTGATTGAGTGCCGATCGGCAGACCTTTTTCGGTCATGCCCCTTCGACAGCCAGCCAGTCCGACAGCCGGCTTCTGTCGACCCGACTGCCTTACACACAGGCTGAATGTCGGCTGGTTTCTATTGAACCGGCTGATGCCGCCTGATATTCAGCCCGTGTGTACGGCCCTTGACTGAAGAAGGTGACAGGCTCAGAGAGGCCAGCTGACAAATGTCCATGAGGAGAGCTGCAAGAACTGGAAGGAGAGGGTCTGAGAAGCTGATTGATACAGAGGGGGAAGCTCGGTTCTGGCAGGAGAGTGTTGCCTAGCAGAGAGGAGTATCAGTGCTCTTCTGCCACTCTGCTACCCAGCCATGTTCTTACTGTGTATGCGCCTGAACGCTGCACACTCCAGAAGCTGTACACGTGTTCTTCACTCCAGGCCAGGATCTGCAGAAATCCCCATTCTACCGATGTCAGGTCTCTCTTTTCAGTTTTTGCCAGTTATTTAACTGAGCAAATTACCTATATTTATGGTTATGGTCCTATTGCTGAAGACATCAGAATAGTTCCTGGATTTCAATCCCTGGTTATATTACTTATAAATGTTAATATTTTGCACATTTAGGAATGCATTCAGCTCTTTTCTAAACAATCTACTGAGCTGGCCAGAACTATTTCTTGGGGAGTCAATTTACATTGTTCACAGCTTTTAGGGTTCATTTACACTTGCTTCAAAACATGGCTTTGGACACGCTTTTGTAAAGCTCTCTGAATGCTAGTCGAAGCTCCTGCCACTAAATATAATGGTTAGCTTACAGTCCTGTTTACACCTTGCTTTTGCTTTGCTTCAAAAATTATATCCCATGTCGCTTTAGTGGTGCTTCAAATTGTCTTTAAAGCCTCCATAGAAGCCTATGACAAAAGCTTGCTTAAAGAACCTGAAGCTTTTGAGAGGCTTTAATTCAGCTTTAGCTTTGCTTTGTTTTAAAGATATTGCAGGTACGAGATATCAACACACACACAGGGCATCTGCCAAGCTTCAATAAAGCTTCAAAAAAGCACCACGGATGCATAATCGAAGCACCATCAAAGCATCATCGAAGCATCACCGAAGCATCAAAAACACATAAAAAAAGCATGTAGAAATGGTAGGCACCTTAGTGTGTGTTGTAGTCAAAGCAAGTGTAAATGAGCCCTAAGTGTAAAAAAGCCATTCCATATTTAGAGGTTAAATCTCTTTTCCTTCAGATGTAAAGAGTGTCCCCTTGCCATCTGTAATGACCTGAAAGTGAATAACTCAACACCACGTTCATTATATGGAACACCTACAGTGCCTGGAAAAAGTATTCATACCCCATTTTTTTTCACGTTACAACCAAAAACATAAATGTATTTTATTAGGATTTTAAGTGATAGACCAACACAAAGTGGCCCATAATTGTGAAGTGGAAGGAAAATGATAAATGTTTTTCAAAACTTTTTACAAATAAATATGTGAAAAGTGTGGTGTGCATTTGTATTCAGTCAATACTTTGTAGAACCACCTTTCACTGCAATTACAGCTGCAAGTCTTTTTGGGGATGTCTCTACCAGCTTTGCACATCTAGAATAGTGAAATTTTTGCCCATTCTTCTTTGTAAAATAGCTCAAGCTCTGTCAGATTGGATGGAGAGCGTCTGTGAACAGCAATTTTTAAGTCTTGCCACAGATTCTCAATCGGATTTAGGTCTTGATTTTGACTGGGCCATTCTAACACATAAATATGCTTTGATCTAAACCATTCTATTGTAGCTCTGGCTGTATGTTTAGGATTGTTGTCCAGCTGGAAGGTGAACATCCGACCAAGTCTCAAGTCTTTTGCAGACTCCAACAGGTTTTCTTCTAAGATTGTCCTGTATTTGGCTCCATCCCATCAACTCTGACCAGCTTCCCTGTCCCTGCTGAAGAAAAACATCCCCACAACATGATGCTGCCACCACCATGTTTCACAGTGGGGATGGTGTGTTCAGGGTGATGTGCAGTGTTAGTTTTCTGCCACATATAACATTTTGCTTTTAGGCCAAAACGTTTAATTTTGGTCTCATCTGACCAGAGCACCTTTTTCCACATATTTGCTGTGTCCCCCACATGGCTTCTCACAAACTGCAAACTGACTTTATACGGCTTTCTTTCAACAATGGCTTTCTTCTTGCCACTCTTCCATAAAGGCCAGATTTGTGGAATGTACTGGTAATAGTTGTCCTGTGGACACATTTTCCCACCTGGGCTGTGGATCTCTGCGGCTCCTCCAGAGTTACCATGGGGCTCTTGGCCTCTTCTCTGATTAATGCTCTCCTTGCCCGGCCTGTCAGTTTAGGTGGATGGCCATGTCTTGGTAGATTTGCAGTTGTGCCATACTCTTTCCATTTTCAGATGATGGATTGAACAGTACTCCATGAGATGTTTAAAGCTTGGGATATTTTTTTATAACCTACCCCTGATTAAACTTCTCCACAACTTTATCCCTGACCTGTCTGGTGTGTACCTTGGCCTTCATGATGCTGTTTGTTTACTAAGGTTCTCTAACAAACCTCTGAGGGCTTCACAGAACAGCTGTATTTATACTGAGATTAAATTACCCACAGGTGGACTCTGTTTCTAAGTGGTTGACTTCTGAGCGGCAGAGGAAAGTTGGCTGAATACAAATGCACGCCACACTTCGCAGATATTTATTTATTTTATTTCAGGGCACTGTATGTATGTATAGACAATGATCACATCTCCACCTAAACGCCTCTTCTCAATAAATTCAGTTCGGCTAATCTTTCCTCATAGCTGAGCTCCTCTATGTCTCTTATCAGTTTGGTTGATTTTCTTCGCACTTTCTCCGTTTTTTCGATATTCTTTTTGTGATCTGTGGATATATATGATTTCTCAGCTGTATATCTTCAGAGTATAGAGTACCAGTAAAGTGCTTAATGAATATGTGGGTACTGAGCTCATGCTCAACATTCAAAATTCCTATATGACCTTCTAGTAGTTATTGTATTATTTACACAGACACTTGCTGAGTCTCTAAAAATGTTACCATTACATTTGTGGCTACCTGGTGGGCACTGCTTATGCCAGAAACAAGATGGCAGGGCAGCAGAAGCATTTTTAGAGGGTTTGTTTTTAGGATAGAGTGATGTTTGGGGAAATTAAGGATAGCTGCAATAAAGTGTTGTAGTTTTTTAGCAATTGTTTAAAAAAACAAAAACAAAAACGGGGCCAAGGTCTCTATAACCCCTTCCCACCGACCGTACGCAGATATGCGTACTCGGCTTTCCGGGGTTATACCGGGATGATGCCCGCAGCTGCAGGCATCATACCGGTACCGTTGTTTCCAGCGGGCGATCGGCTACCCGAGTATAACAACCGATGCGGCTAAAAGCCGCTCGGTTGTTATACCGGAGGAGCGGGAGGGGACATCCCCCCCCTCCCGCCGCCTCCCGCCGCTGTTACCGGGCCTCCCGTGCGATCGGGAGGCCCGTTGTCCGATCGGGTATCTTCGGCGGCTGGGGGCGGGCTGGAACGAAGCTGTGGGCGGCTTCTTCCAGCCTTCTCGTTGTAAACGCGGAAGCGACGTCATGACGTCACTTCTCGTTTACTCGGCTGCCAATGGCGCCGAATTTAAAAAAGTACACAGTATTCAGAATCGCCGTTTTTGGCGATCTGAATACTTTGAAGTGTAAAGGAGGGATGGGGGGGTCTTTTACTCCATAAAGAGTACCTGTCACCACCTATTACTGTCACAAGGGATGTCTACATTCCTTGTGACAGCAATAAAAGTAAAAAAAAAAAAATTTTTTTTTAAAACACAGTTTATAAAGTAAAAAAAAAAAAAATAAATAAAAAAAAAAACATTTTTTTAAAGTGCCCCTGACCCCGTGAGCTCGCGCAGCGAAGCGAAGAAAACGCATACGGAAGTCACGCACGCATATGTAAACGGTGTTCAAATCACACATGTGAGGTATCGCCGCGATCGTCAGAGCAAGAGCAATAATTCTGGCCCTAGACCTCCTCTGTAACTCAAACCTGGTAACCGTAAAAAAATTTTAAAGCGTCGCCTATTGAAATTCATAAGTACCGTAGTTTGTCGCCATTCCACGAGTGCGTGCAATTATAAAGGGTGACATGTTTGGTATCTATTTACTCAGCATAACATCATCTTTCACATTATACAAAAAAATTGGGGTAACTTTACTGTTTGGATTTTTTAAAATTCATGAAAGTGTCCCTTTTCCAAAAATTTGCGTTTAAAACACCGTTGCACAAATACCGTGTGATATAAACTATTGCAACAATCTCCATTTTATTCTCTAGATTCTCTGCTAAAAAAATATATATAATGTTTGGGTACTCTAATTAATTTTCTAGCAAAAAATACGGATTTTATCTTGTAAACACCAAATTTCAAAAATAGGCTTAGTCATGAAAGGGATAATATATGTCCACAGATGGCTTTGTTAATTAAATGTTTTCTGTTGCCAAAATAAATGTTCCTTCTACATATGTGTATGCATGCTGAATAATATACAGTAGTACCTTGGATTACGAGCATAATCCATTCCAGAATCATGCTTGTAATCCATATGGATTTATGACCCTGCATGTATACATTTTTTATATTTTTATATTTGTTTATATTTGTATAGTTTTTTCATACATTTATCATATATACACACTTTTCAACAAGACTGCCTGCATTGTTTAACTCCCTAGACAAGTGTCTTGTTGATATCTTTAAGTTGTTCCCTGTGTGCACTCCACCTGCCCCCCCGTTCACAACGAGGCTTGAAGGACAACGCCGTGACGTCACAACGCTGATTCCTTTGCCCACACGCCGTCAATTACACAAGGACACGGTTTACACTTGCATCCTGAAAACGAGTCTTGGAGCGCATGAGGTTGTACATCCATGCGCTCCATTACACTTATTCGAAAGTGAGTTGCCTTTATTGAACGGCGCAGCGGATTGGAGCCACGGCTGAACATGGGGGTCTTTCAGTATATAAATAGGCAGTGTACAGAGTTGTGTGGCACCCCAGATGATGTCCCTTAGGACGAAACGCGTCGGGACAGACTGCTGACACCACTGACACTGCCATACTTTTTACATTATAAACGCAGTTTTTTCTCCAGAAATGTGAGTGTTTTTATCTTCAATAAATGAGCTTTAAGCTTTTTATGCAGTATTACGCTATGTACTCTCACGTTTTTTCCATATATACTCTGGATGCCTGATTGGATTTGTCCCCTTTGCCACACATATCTTTGCAAGCACCTGGGTCACCTGGATTTGCGTTTATGCCATACAGACACCATTGCGGATCCCCACGTTTACAAGCTTGATTGACACAGTCAGTGTATACCCATCTGTGTCCAATCTTTCCGGTAAGCTCCCATTTTGAGCGGTGGTGGATCTTCTATCAACACTTCTTTTATTTATACTTTCTTCACTTCTTGGTGTTATACACCTTTTTGGACCCTATTTTCTATAGACTTATTTACTACACTAATTATATATTTGTGTCACAAAACATTTCGTGTATCACGGACACAATTTTTTGATTTGGAAAGTTTATCATACAACTTTACATATCTGTATATTGATTTACATCATTCATTATAAGATATTTATTAATGCTGCACATTATATATTTATTTGTTAGCGCTGCACTTTTCTTTATTTAAGTTTGTTCACAGGATTAGATCACTTGTACTAGCTGCTTACACATTTTTGCTTCTGACAGCGCAATATTTCCACATAAGTTTATTTGCCTTGTAAACCAAAGCAGTCGTATATCAAAGCAAATTTCCCCATAGGAATCAATGGAAACTCAAATAATTCGTTCCAGTGTCACTGCTAGTGTATGCAGTACCACATGTGGCCAGAGCTGGGAGGGCACCGGAGATACTCGGAGACACTCGGGAATGCCGTTTTTCCGAGTGTCTCTGAGCGGCTCCTAATGTCCCCGAGTGTCACCCGCGCCCCCGCACCTCTGGCCACATGCGGTACTGCACACCCCAGAGGCTTAAATACTGCTCATCTTGCGAGACAACGCTCGCAAATCGAGTCAGGATTTAAAAAAAAAAAAAAAAACAGCTCTTATTGGGAAACGCTCGTAAACCACATTACTCACAATCCGAGGTTTTACTGTATACAGTATCTCACAAAAGGGAATACACCCCTCACATTTTTGTAAATATTTTATTATATCTTTTCATGTGACAACACTGAAGAAATTACACTTTGCTACAATGTAAAGTAGTGAGTGTACAGCTTGTATAACAGTGTAAATTTGCTGTCCCCTCAAAATAACTCAACACACAGCCATTAATGTCTAAACCGCTGGCAACAAAAGTGAGTACACCCCTAAGGGAAATTGTACAAATTGGGCCCAAAATGTCAATAGTTTGTGTGGCCACCATTTTATTCCAGCACTGCCTTAACCCTCTTGGCCATGGAGTTAACTAGAGCTTCACAGGTTGCCACCGGAGTCCTCTTCCACTCCTCCATGGCAACATCACAGAGTTGGTGGATGTTAGAGACCTTGCTCTCCTCCACCTTCCATTTGAAGATGCCCACAGATGCTCAATAAGGTTTAGGTCAGGAGACATGCTTGGCCAGTCCATCACCTTTACCCTCAGCTTCTTTAGCAAGGCAGTGGTCATCTTGGAGGTGTGTTTGGGGTCGTTATCATGTTGAAATACTGCCCTGCGGCCCAGTCTCAAAAGGGAGGGGATCATGCTTGGCTTCAGTATGTCACAGTACATGTTGGCATTCATGGTTCCCTCAATGAACTGTAGCTCCCCAGTGCCGGCAGCACTCACACAGCCCCAGACCATGACACTCCCACCACCATGCTTGACTGTAGGCAAGACACACTTGTCTTTGCACTCATCACCTGGTTGCTGCCACACACGCTTGACACCATCTGAACCAAATAAGTTTATCTTATGACATGGTTCCAGTAATCCATGTCCTTAGTCAGCTGGTCTTCAGCAAACTGTTTGCGGGCTTTCTTGTGCATCATCTTTAGAAGAGGCTTCCTTCTGAGACGACAGCCATGCAGACCAATTTGATGCAGTGTGCGGCGTATGGTCTGAGCATTGACAGGCTGACCTGCCACCCCTTCAACCTCTGCAGCAATGCTGACAGCACTCATACGTCTATTTCTCAAAGGCAATCTCTGGATATGATGCTGAGCATGTGCACTCAACTTCTTTGGTTGACCATGGCAAGGCCTGTTCTGAGTGGAACCTGTCCTGTTAAACCATTGTATGGTTTTGGCCACCGTGCTGCAGCTCAGTTTCAGGGTCTTGGCAATCTTCTTATAGCCTAGGCCATCTTTATGTAGAGCAACAATTCTTTTTTTCAAATCCTCAGAGAGTTCTTTGCCATGAGGTGCCATGTTGAACTTCCAGTGACCAGTATGAGAGAGTGAGAACAATGACACCAAATTTAACACACCTGCTCCCTATTCATACCTGAGACCTTGTAACACTAATGAGTCACATGATACTGGGGAGGCAAACTGGCTAATTGAGCCCAATTTGGACACTTTCACTTAGGGGTGTACTCACTTTTGTTGCCAGCAGTTTAGACATTAATGGCTGTGTGTTGAGTTATTTTGAGGGGACAGCAAATTTACACTGTTATACAAGCTGTACACTCACTACTTTACATTGTAGCAAAGTGTCATTTCTTCAATGTTGTCACATGAAAAGATATAATAAAATATTTACAAAATGTGAGCGGTGTACTCACTTTTATGAGATGCTGTAACAACAACAGGTTTTTATTACCTCTCAGAGAGATCACAGTGACATTTTGTTTGATTTGTAAATTTTAGATACGATATATAGATAGACAGACAGACAGATTTTTTGTCAAATTTAGACGTCATGTAAATACTGACGAGAAGCACTGTAGCTGGAATGTGATGAGTAGTATGTTATTTCTAGAAAAACGTAATGGGTGAAGGTGGTCTCGCTACTGGAAAGCAGTGACTAGTATTTTTGTTATTTTTGACCCAGAACATCAGACAAGAAAATAAATAAAACCCCAGGATGACTTAGTCGGTGGTTCATTGACTGTCATCAATATCTGTTTCATGGAAGCCTAAACTGAGTAACTCTGCCCTGTATCCGAACTAAATGGAGGCATGCAGCAATCCACAAGGAGATTTTCTGTGTGTATAAACAATACTTTTTATATTAGTGATAATTGATGATACTATATAAATATTGCAAGAGAATGCCTTAAAAATCTTTAGCAAAAAGAACCTGAAAGTTATATATATATATTTATATATATAGTATATGACAAAAGGGTTAGAAGGGCCTTGCTTACAATCTAAAATTATATATTTATAATGTCTGCTTTAATAAAGTATTTTCTGGTTTTGTCTTTAGACTTCAGGTAAAGCTGCTACTCTTCCACATTAAGAAGAGCTAAACCACACAGGTCAATGCCTTGTGTCAAGTACTTAGTGTGCTTTAGAATACATTTTTTTGTCTGTTACTAGTTACAAACTAATCTAACCATTTTGATAAATAGATATTTCCATTGTAAGTGGAAATTTTTTCTAGCCAATGCAAAAAAAAATCAAATGTTTTCATGTTTTAACAATTCCTCTAACATGCCACCAACACTAAATGCTCCTAAATTGTTCCTAAAAGAAACTTAATTATGTTTTCCTTACTTTGATTAATGTATAAAAGTCCTTCATAATGCCAAGCTAAATAGGGCTGGATAAGAGTGCATAGTATGAGTAAACGAAAGAAATTACATGAATAAGTGGAATGTCATAATAGTAACAAAAATATGCTGAAAGGCTTCTTGAGTTCTCTATTTCAAGGATGCTAAATGTACAGTAAACTGTTGGCAGCAGAAACCAAGTAGCACTGCTGCTGTATATTCTAAGGCCCTTTCTCAAACTTCTTACCCCAGAGCAACCTCTAAAATAATGTTCAGGTCTTAGGAAACCCTTACTAAAATGAAATCATGTTTGGTCAGACTGTTGGTTGGAAGCTAAACAGTGGGGACCTTGAGTGGAGAGTGAACAAGTCTTGCTTTTTGACTGCTGGTGATTGCTGGGTTGCATTTTTTAGGTTCTTTTTGGGGCTTTTCTTTGTAGCTTTTTAACACCTTTTTCTGACACTTTTTATGGCTCTTTCACATGGAGGATCCGTATGTCCGTTTTTCATCCTTTCCGTTTTCGGATGAAAAACGGACATACATGTATCCCTATGGAGCGTCGGATGTCAGCGGTGACATGTCCGCTGACATCCGACTCGCTCCGATACGAAAAGTGTAACGGAGGAAAACCCTATTTTTCCATCCATTTTTGGATCGGATCGGGTGACAACGGACTCTACGGTCCGTCAACATCCGATCCCCCATAGGGGAGAGTGGCGCTCTGTCATCTTCCTCCGCCGATCCCCGCTGAGCAAGCGGGTGTTCACGGGGTGGATCATCACTGATCCGCCCCGTGTGAAAGAGCCCTTAAACAGCTTTTTTTTTCTTTGCTTCCTTCAGCCTACTAATAAAGGGCAATGGTTAATTGGTCACAGGTGCTTGAGGCTTATATAACCTTGTGTAGAACTCATTTTAAGCCTGCTCATCTTTGAGTTTTCTGGAACTCTGTCCAAGTTGAACTGGACTAAGTGGTGAGTTAAAAACCAGAGTTGAAAACAGGAGGTTATAACAGGGGTCATAGTACCTGTGTAGCGTGAGTACCTGAGTGTTGTCTGAGTAGTGTGTGTGGATTGTTAGTACTTGTGTATTGTGTATTGTGTACTTGTGTATTGTGAGTACACGTGGGTCTGCGAGTGCACGTAGGTTCTGTGAGTGCCTGTGCATTGTCTTGTTGGGTATTAGTGTATTGTCTTGTTGAGTATTAGTGTATTGTCTTGTGTATTAGTGTCAGGAAGCTAGTTGTTAGGTAATTTGGATAGGGTGTAATCCACAATACTCATTAAATTTAATAGGTACGATGCCCGGCACGTGTGGAGAGGTGACTCATTGTACATCTTGCGGCATGTATGCGTTCCTTGATCATCCGATCGAGGGTGAATACTGCTGTGTAAAATGTAAGCATATTGTTTCCCTGGAAGCCCAGGTTCTGAATCTGGGGAAGCAACTGTCAGCACTGAGAAGCCCTCCATACTAAAGGAGAGCCAGGAACGTACACGTCAGGTGCCGGCAGGGGCCAGCACAAAGGCGGGTGGAGACAAAGAGGTTCAGGCACTAGGAAAGATTAGATGGGTGACAGTCAGGAAGGGTAGAGGGGGAAGTGCCAGGGAGGCCAATCCAGGGCTGGAGCATCCCAAAAAGTACGCTCCATTGAGTGACATTGGTGAAACCAGTCAGGGACCAGCACTGCTGGAGCTGAGGGACTCTCCTAGCTGCCTGGGGAAGAACTCCTCCAGTGAGAGTGGGGGGAAGCGAAGGGAAAGGAAAGACAGAATCTGGTGGTAGGGGACTCAATTCTTAGAAAGACAGAGAGGCTAATCTATAACAAAACGCCGAACTGTATGTTGTCTACCAGGCGCTCGGGTTCGACACATCACAGATCTGGTGGACAGATTGCTGGGAGAGGCTGGGGAAGACCCGGCTGTCATGGTGCACGCTGGCACCAATGAACAAGTCAGAGGCAGATAAAGTGTCCTAAAGAACGATTTTAGAGACTTAGGAGCTAAATTGAGGAAAGGGACCTCAAAGGTAGTATTCTCAGGAATACTACCGGTACAATGAGCCACACCAGAAAAGCAGAGGGTGATTAGGGAAGTAAACAAGTGGCTTAAGAGCTGGTGTAGTAAAGAGGGGTTTGGGTTCCTGGAGGACTGGGCTGACTTCTCAGTCGATAACCAGTACTATAGAAGGGATGGACTGCACCTAAATGAGGAGGGTGCAGATCAGCTGGGAATGAAGATGGGCAAAAAGTTAGAGGGGCTTTTAAACTAGGCGATGGGGCGAGGGTCCAGAGGTAGCGATAGTCAGCGTGGAACATATTCCAGAGGGTAGTATTGGGGACATCAGTGGTAGGTGGACCAAAGCACATAAACCCAAGGTAAGTATAGTAGCAAGTCCTTGTTGGAACACCCAATAAGAGGGTAATATGCGACCGGTCTAAACTAAGTGGCATGTTCACCAATGCCAGGAGCCTGGAGGACAAGATGGGTGAACTAGAGATACTGTTGTACAAGGAGGATTTGGATTTTGTGGGAATTTCAGAGGCCTAGTTCAACAGCTCTCATGATTGGATGGCAATCATTCAAGGGTATACCTTTTTTCGCAAGGATAGAGAGGGTAAAAAAGGGGGAGGGGTATGCCTATATATCAAGAATAATGTACAAGTGAATGTGAGAGATGATGCCACTAAGGGTGCTAGGGAGGAGGTGGAATCCTTATGGGTAGAACTCCAAAGGGATGAAGCTAAGGGGAAAATAATACTGGGAGTATGCTATAGGCCCCCTAACCGGAGAGAGGAAGTGGACACACTCCTATCACAATTTGGATTAGCAGCAAGAATGGGAAGTGTTATCATAATTGGGGATTTTGGGGACATAGACTGGTAAGAGGGAACTACGCATTCATCTAAGGCTCGCCAGTTCCTAAATGTTTTACAGGACAATTTCATGGGTCAGATGGTAGACGCACCAACTAGAAATAAAGCGTTACTGGATCTACTGATTACCAAAAATACAGACCTAATCACGGATGTGGAAATACGCTGCAATTTAGGTAACAGCGATAACAAGTCAATTGGCTTCAGTATAAATCACACAAATAGGAAACATAAGAGGAATACAAAGACACTGACTTTCAAAAGAGCCAACTTCCCTAAACTACAAACCATGCTAGAAGGCATAAATTGGCATAAAATCTTAGGAACAAAGAACACAGAGGAGAGATGGGTTTGCTTTAAGAGCATATTAAATAAGGGCATTAGCCAATGCATCCCATTGAGTAATATAATTAAAAGAGCAAACAAAAGTCCTGGATGGCTTAAGTCCAATGTAAAAATGCATATAAAAGCAAAGGAGAAGGCCTTCAAAAAATACGAGGTTAAGGGATCATCAGCATTCACACTTTATAAAGAATGCAACAAGACATGTAAGGGTAAGGATAGAACACAAGTATAGAACACATGATGAAAGACACATCGAAAAAAATCCCAAGAAATTCTTTAAGTATGTAAACAGTAAAAAGGGAGGACAGACCATATTGGCCCCATAAAGAATGAGGAAGTTATCTGGTTACAGAGGATGGGGAGATGGCGAAGGTATTGAATTTATTCTTCTCCTCAGACTTCACGAGGGAATCGAGGGGCTTCAGTAACCAAAACTGCAGTGTTTATCCTCATGACACATCACAGGAGGCACCTCCTTGGTTAACAGAGAACAGAATTAAAATTAGACTTGGGAAACTTAACATTAATAAATCACCGAGACCAGATGGCTTGCACCCGAGGGTACTTAGGGAACTCAGTCAGGTTATTTCCAGACCATTGTTCCTAATTTTTACTGTAGCACCAATATTGAAAAAGTGCCCACAATACATCCCTGTGAATTACAGACCAGTTAGCCTAACATCAATAGCATGTAAACTCTTGGAGGGGATGATAAGGGACTATATACAAGATTTTAGTAATGAGAACAGTATTATTAGCAGTAATCAGCATGGATTCATGAAGAATCGTTCTTGCCAAACCAATCTATTAACCTTCTGTGAGGAGGTGAGTTGCCATCTAGATAAAGGAAGGCCCGTAGACGTGGTGTATCTGGATTTTGCAAAAGCATTTGACACAGTTCCCCATAAATGTTTACTGTACAAAATAAGGTCCGTTGACATGGACCATAGGGTGAGTACATGGATTGAAAACTGGCTACAAGGGCGAGTTCAGAGGGTGGTGATAAATAGGGAGTACTCGGAATGGTCAGGGGTGGGTAGTGGGGTCCCCCAGGGTTCTGTGCTGGGATTAATCCTGTTTAATTTGTTCATAAACGACCTGAAGGATGGGGTAAACAGTTCAATCTCTGTATTTGCGGACGATACTAAGCTAAGCAGGGCAATAACTTCTCCGCAGGATGTGGAAACCTTGTAAAAAGATCTGAACAAATTAATGGGGTGGGCAACTACATGGCAAATGAGGTTCAATGTAGAAAAATGTAAAATAATGCATTTGGGTGGCAAAAATATGAATGCAATTTATACACTAGGGGGAGAACCTCTGGGGGAATCTAGGATGGAAAAGGACCTGGGGGTTCTAGGGGATGATAGGCTCAGCAATGGCATGCAATGCCAAGCTCCTACTAACAAAGCAAACAGAATACTGGCATACATTAAAAAGGGGATCAACTCCAGAGATAAAATGATAATTCTCCAGCTCTACAAGGCTCTGGTTCCGCCGCACCTAGAGTATGCTGTCCAGTCCTCAGGAAGGATGTACTGGAAATGGAGCGAGTACAAAGAAGGGCAACAAAGCTAATAAAGGGTCTGGAGGATATTAGTTATGAGGAAAGGTTGCGAGCACTGAACTTAGTCTCTCTGGAGAAGAGGCGCTTGAGAGAGCGTATGATTTCAATATACAAATACCATACTGATGAACCCACAATAGGGATAAAACTTTTTCACAGAAGGGAGTTTAACAAGACTCGTGGCCACTCATTCAAATTAGAAGAAAAGAGGTTAACCTTACAGTACGTAGAGGGTTCTTTACTGTAAGATCTGTAAGAATGTGGAATTCCCTTCCACAGGCAGGGGTCTCAGCGGGGGGGGGGGGCATCGGTAGTTTCAAGAAACTATTGGATAAGCACCTGAACAACCGCAACATACAGGGGTATAGTCACACACATAGGTTAGACTTGATGGACTTGTGTCTTTTTTTCGACCTCACCTACTATGTAACTATGTAACTATGTGGGGGTCAGCAGGAAAAATGTTAACTAAATCTGTGGTCAGTAGGAAGAATGCAACCGTCACAGTGGTGGTCAGAATGTCACCTTTACATACAACTAAAATTACCACTAGTGCCATGTTGCTGGCTTTGCCAAGTGGAGTAATCCTAGAATTTGACAGGCACCATCAAATGGGAGGTCAATTAGCCACAGCTTCAGGAACCCCTGGAAACCTCTGGAGGTTCCCTAGGGTTCCATGAAACCTTGGTTGACCTTGGCTCTCCTCAGGTCCCATCTATGGTTTGAAGTGCATCTCTGCCTCCACAATGCAAAGGTAGAGCTTCTGAAAAAGCCCAAACTTTTCAGTTAGTATTTGAACAAAACTTTTATTATTTTCATGTTTGATATAATTGAATTCATACATTATCATAGCAATCATCAATTGACTCCCAATGTTCAAACCGATTTGTGTAGCTATCCTATGTCTGTGTGAAACACGTCTACGTGACGACAATTTGGTGTCTCTGGTGTTATCTTTGTGAAGCAAAATAAAAGGCAATCAGAAGTTATGGGAATATGATTTCAATATACAAATACCATACTGGTGACCCCACAATAGGAATAAAACTTTTTCGCAGAAGAGAGTTTAACAAGACTCATGGCCACTCATTAAAATTAGAAGAAAAGAGGTTACCTTAAACAACGTAGAGGGTTCTTTACTGTAAGAGCGGCAAGGATGTGGAATTCCCTTCCACAGGCGGTGGTCTCAGCGGGGAGCATCGATAGCTTCAAGAAATTAATATGCCCTGTACACACGGACATTGATCGGACATTCCGACAACAAAATCCATGGATTTTTTGCGACGGATGTTGGCTCAAACTTGTCTTGCATAAACTTGTCGGAAAATTCGATCGTTCTGAACGCGGTGACGTAAAACACGTACATCGGGACTATAAACGGAGCAGTAGCCAATAGCTTTCGTCTCTGAGCATGCGTGGCACTTTGTGTGTCGGATTTGTGTACACACGATCGGAATTTCCGTCAACGGACTTTGTTGTCTGAAAATTTTATAGCAAGCTCTCAAACTTTGTGTGTCGGAAAATCCGATGGAAAATGTGTAATGGAGCCTACACACGGTCGGAATTTCCGACAACAAGGTCCTATCACACATTTTCCATCGGAAAATCCTATCGTGTGTACAGGGCATTAGATGAGCACCTGAATGACCACAACATACAGGAATATACAATGTAATACTAACACATAATCACACATAGGTTGGACTTGATGGACTTGTGTCTTTTTTCAACCTCACCTACTATGTAAGTTCAGGATGTGCAGCCATTTCTTTCTTCTTTCCAAGTTCTCCTTTAATACGCCAGGATTCCATTAGCAGGTCTGGACAACATTTTTTTTTTTTCCAATAACATTTTTATTTTATTCTGTTATCAAAGTTTACATTGCATAGAATACAACGGGTGAAGTATTAGAAGAGTGCGATACATGGTATTAAACAGACAAGTACAGGTACATGTAGTATTCTCCCTAGTGTGTTGCGAGAGGGTTATGGTTTCTAAGCTAGCATGGTTACCGCAGCTTCTCAACATCACAAATTAAGGATAAACCTCTGATATCTAATAACAAAAGTAACTTTTGTAATAAGAACAAGAGAAGGGGAAGAAAAAAAGAAAGGGAAAAGAACAGGGAAAGAGAAGGAGTAAAGTCACCTGAGTGAGTCAATGATCTGTTTATAAAGAGTCCTCCCGGAGGTGCCACAGCTCCCAGACCTTATCGCGGGCTTCCAATCTGTCCTGCATCCGGGCCGTCATCTTCTCCATCAGTTCCACATCTTTAATCCTCGCGTACAGTGCTTCAGGGGTAGGGGGGGGTTTCTTTTTCCAATTCAATGCTATGAGGCATCGTGCGGCCGTTAGAATGTGGCATACTAGTTTTTTATTGGTTTTTGAAAGCTTTAGTGGGGATAAGCCTAGTAGGAAAAATTTAGGGGTCATAGGAAGTGGTTTTCCCAGGAGATTGGTCAGTAACTGCTGAACTTTTCCCCAGAAGGTGACAATTTGGGGGCACTCCCAGTAGATATGAAGAAGGGTACCCCTGGCTCCCGAGCATCTCCAGCATCGATCTGAGCTAGTGGGGTAAATAGCATGGAGTACATCTGGGGTCATGTACCAGAAGAAAATTATTTTGTATGCGTTTTCTTTATATAGTGTGCAAATTGAACTTTTCGCTGCCTGAGACCATATCACCTGCCATTGTTCCGTGGAGAGTTCCTCCTTAAGGGCTTTCTCCCACTTAACCATATAGAGGTGTTTGCCTTGCGCCTCTGTTGAGTAGGAATTTAAGATTTTATAGATATCAGAGATCAGTCCCCTCTGAGTCAAACCTGTCATAACCAAGTTTTCAAAGGGGGTTAAGGAGGAGAATCGCAGGTCAGGCGCTATGGTCAGGGCATAGTGGCGGATCTGTAAATAACTATAAAAAGCTTGGCGTGGTATATCATATTTAGTTTGGAGTTCGGAGAAGGCTAATAGCCTACGTGTTCTAGGATCCACTATGTTGCCGAAGTGGAACAAGTTTCGGGAGGACCATGGGTAGGACATCTGGTGTGTGAGGCTATCCGGCACTTTGGGGTTGCATATAAAGGAGGTTAACAGCGATTTTTCAGAGGAGAGGCCATGTGGGCAGCGCAGTGCTTTCCACGTTTTACGGAGTTGAGACATAGCTCCTAATAGACGTTCGGGGGCACCTCCGCATCCGCACACCAGAGCAAGCTATTTGGGTGGGTTGGGGCCAGCCAGATCTTCTCAATTTCTGTCCACTTATTGTAGGACCACTGGGTGGACCGCGAGATTATAGCTCTGAGTTGAGTGGCTTGGTAGTATTTAATTAGATTCGGTAAAGCAAGGCCACCATCAGACCGAGCTGCCATAAGGACTGATTGGGGGATTCTATGCTTTTTATAGTTCCAGACAAATTTAAGTAGATCTATCTGAAGTTTTCTGAGATGTTTGTATGGGACTGAAATGGGTAATGTTTGAAATAGGTAGAGTAATTTCGGGAGGATCGTCATTTTAATGGACGCTATTCGCCCCAAGAGGGAGAGGTGATGTTTTTTCCATCTGAGGAGCATGGCTCTGATAGAATAAAATAGGGGGGGGAAATTTTCCTGATAAAGAGTGGCGAATATTGGAGTAATGCGGATTCCCAGATATTTTAAAGATATAGTTTTCCAATGATATGGGAAGTTGGCCTGTAAGTGTGCGATTTCCGGTTCTGGGATATTTATTGGGAGGGCTTCCGATTTGGACGCATTAATTTTATAACCCGATAGGGCCCCATATTTATTAAGCTCGGCGTGGAGATTCGGGAGGGATATTCTAGGTTGTGTCAGGGTCATAATGATATCATCAGCAAACAATGAGATTTTAAACTCCCTACTGCGAACTGATATTCCGTGGATATCCTGGTTACCTCGGATGTGGGCTGCTAAAGGTTCCACGCATAGCGCAAACAGTAGGGGAGAAAGGGGGCACCCCTGCCGTGTACCGTTGTGTATTGGGAACGGGGCCTGGACAACATTTTAAGGGCTTCTGAGCAAAATTAGTTGACTTAATGATGGCAAAAAGAAAAAAGAAATTTCCCTACAAAAAATCTAATGAAAATCTAACCATGTATGGCCAACTTTATAGTACAAGAAGCAGCTTTCTTTCTTCTAGTTGAAGGACAATTTTCTAAGTAAGATAAATAAACGTTTTGGATATAACGGAGAACTTAAAATAATAAAAAAATAGTACCATTACCGAAAAATAAGGAATAAGTATCACTTTAATCTCAAACTGATTAAATTAGACGAATGATCTCCTGTCAAATGTTCTGTATTTGTATGACACAATCCTCCCAAATAGTCAATTTAAGTTCTCCTTTCCGGCTCTGAACTCCAGTGTTTTATGTTAAACAACTGTAAAAGCAAGTGTTACATTTTTGTGTGGGTGCCAATCGCTGCTATAAGTGAAGAGAGATCCAGCTCTGACTCATTGTAGCTGTTCTGTTTTTCAGCAAGTGTTAATTGTACCTATCCATCATGGCTATATGGCAGCAGTCTGGTGACTCCCCTCACTATCCCGTACATTGCACCCCGCCAGGTCTCCACATACTGCTGTTCTCAGCTATTCTGATCCCAATTTCCAGGGCTGACCACTCTGTCCTTGGCCCTTGGCTGCTCGGGAACAGTCATCTGGCGGAGAGCCACCTCCAGTGCTGGAACTCCCCAATATTACAAGTCAATGGTGTTGTCTTTGCTGTATTGGAACCAGTTCTAGAAACATTTTATCCCAGTGTGGTTTAAACAGCAAAATGTAAACAGACAAGGCAGGAAGGTAATAAGTGTTTATATAACTTCACTAATCAAAACTATTAAATGTAAAATGGCGTCGAACACTAAAAAGCAGCAAAGTGATTTTGGCAAAATAAATTGTCAAAATCAAAGTTTGAATGTTTTCTCAGAATGGGGAACCTCATTCAGCTGCTTAAAGTGTTACTAAACCCACAACAGTAAAATCAGTGTGCATATGCAGTAAATCATGCTTGTTATACTCACTGTGGAACCTAAGGAGTTAATCCTCCGCATTGTGTAAAAAGGCTGTTTGATCCTGTCTTCTCTGATCCTCCCCTTCGTTCACTGTCCCCAATCAATCTCCTGATAGAACAGAGCCTTTAGGGTTACTTTGCACATGCTCAGTTTTGTGTGTATTGCTAGAGAGTTTTCTTTTTTTCTTAGGAGAGTGCATGTGTTTAGCACAGAGCCAATCAGCACTGTCCAGACAGAGGGTCAGGGGTCACGCAGCCTCATAGGACAATCAGGGGAGAATGAAAACTCCTCCTACAAACTTTAACCAGACACTGATAGAAGTCAAAAGACTGCTAAATACTGCTGATGAGAATAGGTATTTAGAAATGTATATTTACTAAAACAATTGCATTTCCATTTTCTGTGTACTATGGGAGACCAGATATAGTGAATGCAGGGTCCTGGGTTTGGTAACACTTTAGGCAAAATTATAATAATATATATATATATATAATAATATATATATATATATATATATATATATATATATATATACACTATATACTATATACACATACACTATATGACCAAAAGTATTGGGGCACCTGCCTTTACACACACATGAACTCTAATGGCTTCCCAGTCTCAGTCCGTAGGGTTCAATATTGAGTTGTCCAACCTTATTCAGTTATAACAGCTTCAACTCTTCTGGGAAGGCTGTCAACAAGGTTTAGGAGTGTGTCTATGGGAATGTTTGACCATTCTTCCATAAGCGCATTTGTGAGGTCAGGCACTGATGTGGACGAGAAGACCCAACGCACAGTCTCCGCTCTAATTCACCCCAAATGTGTTCTATCGGTTGAGGTCAGGACTCTGTGCAGACCAGGAAAGTTCCTCCACCCCAAACTCCCTCATCCATGTCTTTATGGACCTTGCTTTGTGCACTGGTGCGCAGTCATGTTGAAACAGGAAGGGGCCATCCCCAAACTGTTCCCACAAAGTTGGGATCATGAAAATGTCCAAAATGTCTTGGTATGCTGACGCCTTAAGAGTTCCCTTCATTGGAACTAAGGGGCCAAGCCCAACCCCTGAAAAACAACCCCACACCATAATCCCCCCTCCACCAAATGATTTGGACCAGTGCACAAAGCACAGTCCATAAAGACGTGGATGAGCGAGTTTGGGGTGTAGAAACTTGACTGACCTGCACAGAGTCCTGACCTCAAACCCACAGAAGACCTTTGGGTTGAATTACAGCGGAGACTGCGAGCCAGGCCTTCTTACCCACATCAGTGCCTGATCTTCCCAAAAGAGTTGAAGCTTATTGCTGCAAAGGGTGGGCCAACTCAATATTGAACCCTATGGACTAAGACTGGGATGACATTAAAGTTCATGTGCGTGATGTAAAGGCAGACGTCCCAATACTTTTGGTAATATAGTGTATATATACAGTATATGTGTATAGATATATATATATATTATTATTATACGCGACATAGCGCCAACAGTTTACGCAGCGCTTTATATATAGATACTGTTTATACTGTATATATAACAACAGTCTAGTTTAATTAACTAATTTATTTAAGGATTTTTTTTTTTCATGTAATTGGGGCAGTTTAGCTTATTTTATTTAGTTTACTTTGTTTTGGTGTTTGCAAAGGTTTTTATTTAGCTAGAATTAGCCACGTTTATTTAAACGTGTCTATTTTTTCAATTTCTTTGGTATATCTGATTGTTATTTGTGTGTTGCTTTTGTAATTTTTAATAAATTGTTTTTTTTTTACTGTCTGTTTCCTTCTTTCAGTGAAAAAAAAACAAAAACGAAAAACAGGTCCAGCAGAGTTTTTGAAACTCTTAAGTGCAATCTAAAACTCATTGCCCCCTTAAAAAAATAAAATCACCAAATTTTTGTCTAAATTTTGGAAAAATGTAACCACTTCAGCCCTGGAAGGATTTACCCCCTTCCTGACCAGAGCATTTTTTGTGATTCGGCACTGCGTCGCTTTAGCTGACAATTGCACGGTCGTGCGACATTGTAACCAAACAAAATTAACGTCTGTTTTTTTCCCCACAAATAGAGCTTTCTTTTGGTGGTATTTGATCACCTCTGCGGTTTTTATTTTTTGCGCTATAAACAAAAAAAGACCGACAATTTAAAAAAAAAAACAATATTTTTTACTTTTTGCTATAATAAATATCCCCAAAAAATATGTAAAAAAACAAATTTCTTCCACAGTTTATACCGAAACGTATTCTTCATATTTTTGGTAAAAAAAATCGCAATAAGTGTATATTGATTGGTTTGCGCGAAAGTTATAGCGTCTACAAAATAGGGGATAGATTTATGGCATTTTTATTATAATTTTTTTTTTACTAGTAATGGCGGCGATCTGCGATTTTTATCGGGACTTACAGCGATCAGAGCTACAAATAGCCACTGATTACTGTATAAATGACACTGTAGGGGGGATGGGCTCACTACAACATGACAGAGATCACTGCTCTCCCGATGACAGGGAGCAGTGATCTCTGTCATGTTGCTAGGCAGAACAGGGAAATGCCTTGTTTACATAGGCATCTCCCTGTTCTGCCTCTCCTTGCCACAATTGCAGGCCTTGGGGCGAGCATCGAGTTCACGGGACCCACGGACTCGCACCCGTGGAGGGCACGTGCGCGCCCGCTAGGCTACAAATTCAAAGGGACGTACGGGTACGCCCTTTTGCCTACCCGTGCCATTCTGCCAACGTAAATCGGTGTGTATCGTGCAGGAAAGTGGTTACATTCTCATATTTGCTCATCCCCATTGAAAACCAAAAAGTTCTAGTTAAAGGTAATGTATGAACAAAACAGCACTTGCACCAAATCAAATAAAATGTTCAATAAAAATTGCATCATAAATTTCTGTGTACCGTATCTTTAAAGCTTCTGATAAGTCCAATGAAATAAAAGTTCAAAAAAAGGTATAAAGTAAATGCTTGTGTGTAGTGTCTTTAATTCACCAATATGATGAAAATTAATAAACGTGCATTCAATAGTGTTCCTTTCCTCTGTGCAATCACACTCCACACTCACCAGATCCAATTGATTCCAGTGGGGTATACTTCAGTTATAAAGTGCTTGCTGGTGTTACTTCACACCGGTACATCAAGGTAAGCGTGCCTCATCATCTGATTATCCACTGTTATCTGGAGATATCCCTTTAAAGCGGAGCTCCACCCAAAAGGGAAGCTCTGCTTGTTTATATCCCCCCCTCCATTGCCACATTTGGCACCTTTCGGGGGAAGGGGGAGCAGGTACCTGGTTTTGACGGGTACTCGATCCCACTTCTGGCTGATCTCACCATAAAGTCAGCCGGAAGTTCAGCCCCCTCCTTCTTCCCCCATTGCCAGGCCATTCACAAAGTACAGCGTGTTTCACATATTCACAGTAGGGAACCGTCTGTGAAGCTGCAAGCCTTCACTGCCGGTTTCCCTTAGTGGAAATGGCAGCGGCAGCACCTGACAGCCGATTGAACAATCAGTTGGGGTGAAGACACCGCTGGATTCATTGACAGGTAAGTGTCCTAATATTAAAAGTCAGCAGCTACAGTGTTTTCGGAAGGAGCCTGGAGTTCCACTTTAAGCACTCAAGCCAATCTCACCAGTGCCTTGATTGATCCACACATAGCCTCAATATATCCTCAGGAGCTGCTTGCATGCTAGTGACGAAACACGTTTGGAGGGACTTCTGTGATGTTACTTCTGATTTTATTGAACATTTTTTTGATTGGGTGCAAGCGCTGTTTTGTTCATTGAAACTGGGTTGTGTTTGGAAAAAAAAAACAGCTGCACTATACTGTACATAAAATTTTTTATATATTTTTTATTTTATCATTATCTGTATCTGAGAGGGTGCAGGTGTTACATTGAATATATAAAGGAAGTAATGTATGGTCTTTTCTTTTTTGGTGCACAAGAAATCTGCTTGACATAAATTTTTAAAAATGTGTTATTATTTAGAATATATAGTGATAAACTGACAATGATTATTTAGCGTAGACAATTTAAACATAACTTTACATACTAGACATTCACATCATTGTATGATTTCCCTGTGGATACAGGAAAATGTATTATAATAGAAACACCGCCAATAAGGTATTGTTTATTAGTAAAATGATTTATGTATTTGTTTAGTTAGCCACAAATTTTAGTCTGTACAATCTATTTGAAGCAACAGCAACTTAGAGGTATTAGGTAATAGGTAATTATATTAGGTAATTGTTCCTGTGTTCTGGCTGTTTAACCACTTCCTGTCTGTAGGATGTCATATGATTTCCTGGACTTTTAGTCGTTATACTGGGATGATGCCCGCAGATCCCAGTAACAAAATTTTTAGCAGCCAAAGCCCTGTAAAGTAGAAGTGGCTCGACTGGCTATAGAGCCACTTGATCACTTCTACAAGGGGCAGTACATAAAGGGTCAAACACCCCCCCAGTGCTGCCGCCACCTTTCCAGGGCTCTCCCATCTGATCGGGGAGCTCTGACCAGCACTATCTGCTGCATTACTCAGAGAAAGCGGAACTGACATTGCTCCTCCCTCTCCATGACCTCAGAATCCAGAAGTAATGAGGATTTTGTCACTTCCACTTTCTGTTCTTTGTTTACCTGTCCTTTACCAGCCCCTGAAGCAGCTGATCAGACCGATCTGTGCCTGATAGGCTGCATTGGAGGCCAGAGGAGAGATCTCTCCATATAGAGGACCTGTCACAGCCAATGCTATCACAAGGGATTTTGTTCATCCCTTGTGATAGCAATAAAGTTGATAAAAATAAATAAATAAGGGGGCAGTGTAAAAAAAACTTTCAACAAAATAAATAATTTTAAAAAAAATATTTTAACTTGCGCTCCTTCCCAATGCTCACGCACAAATGCGAACGCAAACGTAAGTCCCTCACACATATGTAAATGGTGATCGCACCAAACCTGTGAGGTATCACCGCAAACGTAAGAGCAATAATTCAGCCCCAGACCTCCTGTGTAACTCTAATATTGCCCGTTCCACAGGCATACACAATTTTAAAGCCTGATATTATTATATTGTGTTTGTGTGCACTATAATTCATTGAAGTGTATTTTTTTAATTTTTTTTTTAAAAAACTGTTTGAAAAATCGCTGCACAAATTCCTTGTGGCATTAAATATTGCAACACCCACCATTTTATTCTCTAGGTCCTCTGCATAAAAAATAAATAACGTTTGGGAGATTTAAGTGATTTTCTTTTGAAAAAAATTATGATTTTTACAAGTATAAGAAAAATGTAAGAATTGGCCTCAGTGGAAACCTGTTACCTGTGGCTACTCATAACTTCTCGATCTGAATCCTAATGACAGACAAGTCTCTGTCCTATTGTTATTGTTATCTGTCCTATTGTTATTGTCCTTCATGCACAGTGCCAGATAGCTAGGCCTGTGCTACTGCATGTGTGTGGTAATCATCTTCCAGTATAATAGTAGGTGAACCTATTTATTGCAATAGAGTTTATATACAGCTCCTGTTATTTTAGTTAACCCTGTCCCTTCTGGTCTGGTATTCTATAGCTAGTTTTAGCTTAAAGGGGTTGTAAACGTCTTGTAGTGCACCAGCCCCAAAGAGCCCCCCTTTTGCTTACCTGAGCCCGATCGTTCCTGCACCGGGGACGAGCACATCCACTCCAGCCGGTGTCTTGGGTCCTGATTGGATAGATTGATAGCAGTGCAGCCATTGGCTCCCACTGCTGTCAATCAAAAACAATGATGCTGGAGCCAGGGGCGGAGCCAAGTCCTGCTGTCTGTGTCAATGGGCGCAGAAGCAGGACATGGGAGTGCGCCTGCATGGGTGCCCCCGAGGGAGAGCGCTTGCACCTCAATGCATAGAATGCATTGAGGTGAGAAACCTCTTGCAGTGCAGCAGCCCCCCAGTGCCCCGTTTTACTTACCTGAACCCTCTTTTTCTCACTCCGGGGACAAGCACCCCAGTTCAAGCCAGTGTCTCGTGTCCTGATTGGCTAGATTGATAGCAGCACAGCCATTGGCTTCTGCTGCTATCAATCAAATCCAATGACGTGGGCGCTGGGGTGCGGGGCCGAGTCATACATCTGGCGGCTATGGACGCCGAATGCTGGACTCGGGAGCGCATCCGCAAGGTAACCCCAACGGGGAAGCGCTTCTAAGAGGGGGTTATCTGATGTGGGGAGGAGCCGCGAGAGCCACCGGGGGACCCCAGAAGATGAGGTTCGGGGTCACTCTGTGCAAAACGAGCTGCACAGTGGAGGTAAGTGTGATATGTTTGTTATTTTAAACAAAAAAAAACAAAAACGAACCCTTACAATCACTTTAAGGAATGCTCCATGCTGGTCCTTGACAATTTTTTCTAGGCTCTCAGGGAACAGACAATAATATACAACAGGTGTAGTTTCCTTCCACTATACTGCTTCAAACTTGACTCCACATTGGCTGCCGGTAGTTCCACAGTAACATAGAAGAAACAAAAGTGTCTCCAATAGTGCAGTATCCAGGGGATTAAAATCAGAACCTCACCACCCCAGCTAATATTCAACTCACATTTATTTAAAAAGTTCAAAGCATTGATACAAAATCCATAGGAAAGATCTCACTTGTTGCAAAAGGTTTCACCGCCAGGCTCCACCTCTACTAGTTACACCACCTATCTCATGGCTTCATCTGGAGGAAAGATTTAATTTGTGTACTGCAATGCTGTTGAGTGCATTTCAGAATATTAGAAGAAAAAAAAGGAAAAAAAAAATATATGAAAAACATAAAAGTACAAAGGTAGAGAGAACACATTCAGTTGAAGCGTGCTTTACCTAATGCTTATTCAGCTATCTTTGTACATCATTTCCAAAATACAAAATTCTAATCAAAGCTGGATGATAGTTAATGGTTCCTGTCTGCAGTACTAATATTCTAACACTAGGTGGCAGAGGTAAACTATCAGAGCTTTACAGAGAAAGTCTTTACTGTCAATATTTTGGAGTAGCAAACAAAATTTAAATACTCAAATTCATATAATTATGATAAACACCGAATGATTGTAAACTGGGTACTTTGCAAGCAGAACGCTTTGGACACAACCATGTTTAATATCTATTTGCAGTGCCTCTGCACTGAGTGGCATTCAGATCACCCAACTATATGCAGATTTCTCCTATAGAAGGGGAATTTAAACAAAAGCTACTAAAGGGCCTTTGATTTTCAACATTTGATTAATTAGCAATGGCAGAGTGTGATAAAACCAGGCCTTGCTGCCTCCCTGTGAAAATACCGGTTGACATTGCCTGTCCTGCAGAATCCATGAATTGAATATTTCCTGAGACACCGATTGAGACTAAATATGTAGAAAGTGAGGTCAGGATGATGTCAGATCCAATTGTTGAAGTCAATAGACAGGCAGGTAAGTAGAAGCAGAGGTCAGCAATGGCAACCCCTATATTTGTCATAGAACAGGTTTATTAACTGAAATCTGAAAACATGAAGACCGTATTGCTAACCTCCCTCTTGAATTGGGTGCCTGGCTGACTTTGGATTTAAAACTTAGTTATGTTGAGCTGGAATGAGTTCTCTGATCAGGATTGTTAGACTAAAGTTGGAACTCCAGATCTCTAAATGTGCCCCTACTCAGTATATCTGAAAGTGTATATAACCCTAGGTACAAAATTGTACTATGTTTCAACTTACCAGTCCTTAGACGTGGTTTATGTACTTAAAGGGTCCACCAGCACACCTGTGGCTTCCGGAATCTCCCAAGCAGCCGAACAGACCACCAACACCCCCTGGAGTACTCAGTTCAAAAATCAAGAGATTGTTCAGCGCTTTTTAGCTTACAAGTCGTTAGACGTGGTAAATGTATTCATTTTCTTTTTTCCTTTATATTCACAATATGCTCTTGCCAGCAAACTGCTTCTTGTTCTAGGGTGACAACTCTCACTCACAGTTCTGTATCTATGGAGGAGCAGGATTGTCACTCTAGGACAGGAAGTGTGCAGAAAGTGTGCTGAGACTACATAACGCCTCCCCCCTCTCCTCATCTTTATAACATGGGGGATAGTCCAAGGTAGAGACCTCAGTAGTACTGATAACACTGTCTGAGATTACAATGCAAAAGAAGAGAGCACAAATCCTCCCTAGTATAACTTTAATAAGGTAAAGTTAAAAACACTACAATGGTCAAACTCACATTGTGTGGAGATAGATACAGAATAAGATCCCGACAGGAGAAGGGGGAGCCGTGGATGTTTAACCTAGCTGCTTGGATCCTGGCAGCACATTCGAGGCTATCCACCACCATGCTCGACGTGCAGGTCCTAATACGTATGCCAACAAAACCTGGGGAATGCCCAGGAAAAAATTCCAAGCCTACTTACCACCAGCTCGCAGACAACCAATTGACCTGTCTAACAGTGCGTTAAAAATAGGGGTTCAGTCCGCACGCATTTGCAAACGCATGCGTAAGCCACAGAGCCACGTCACGGCACCCTGTAATCTGTGGTCCTAACACTAAAATTTGGGTGTCCCCACAGTGGAGGCACATGCATTCTAATGGATAAGTGAGGGCAGGTGGACTGAAGGGAGCCCACCCCTTCTTAAAGGTACAGGGCACACCAAACACCCAGCAGGTAGCACAATGGCTGCAAAGGTGCTGGTGCGTTGCTGGACCAATACACACACCCACGTGATTGCAAAAAACTTGCCACCACCCTCACTTATAGCTGGCTATTGCAGTAAGAGGCATTGGAAGGCCACAAACAGATACCAACAAAACCTGGGGAATGCCCAGGAAAAAATTCCAAGCCTACTTACCACCAGCTCGCAGACAACCAATTGACCTGTCTAACAGTGCGTTAAAAACAGGGGTTCAGTCCGCACGCATTTGCAAACGCATGCGTAAGCCACAGAGCCACGTCACGGCACCCTGTAATCTGTGGTCCTAATACTAAAATTTGGGTGTCCCCACAGTGGAGGCACATGCATTCTAATGGATAAGTGAGGGCAGGTGGACTGAAGGGAGCCCACCCCTTCTTAAAGGTACAGGGCACACCAAACACCCAGCAGGTAGCACAATGGCTGCAAAGGTGCTGGTACGTATGCGCCTGGTCCAGCCAGCGTTGCGCTCCTACGAGATAGATAGATCTATCTCCACACCATGTGAGTTTGACCATTGTATTGTTTTTAACCTTACTATATTAAAGCCGAGTTACACTGGGGCGGCTTTGCACTCTCTTCTTTTGTGATTTTGTCTAGATGTGTTCTTGCACCCAGAGGATCCATAGAGAGCAGCAGCACCCATTGACTTATTTAATTATTATCAATAGCCAGAAGGAGGGCTGTACTAAACTGTTGATCAGCGCACCTGCTAGTTTTTTCTTTTGTGTGTAATTTTGTTGAGATTTCAGTACAGCATGAGATGTTTAAAGTTCACTGGATTTCTGCCAGGATCAACTGTTCTTTTTTTGGGGGGGGGGTGGCTTTATCAAACAGATGAAAGAATGAACTGTTGATTGTAATTTTAGAATACCAGAGGAAAACAAGAAAAAGAAGTTCATTGTTAAGGGCCGTACACACAATCGGACTTTTTGACAACAAACATGCAAATTAGCTGTTTTGGAGCAACATCCGACCGTGTACACTCTCCATCGGACAAACTTTTTCAGTTTCCATCGGACTTTTGTTGGCTATGCGAACAGACAAACTTTCCTGCAACAAAAGTCCGATGGAGCAAAGTCCGATCGTGTGTACACAAAGCCATCGGACTTTTGTACAAACTACAGTACCCAGCCGCGAGAATGTTTCCAGCGCGATCAGATCGCGCTGGTTCTCGGCGGCAGGAACACATTTTCCTACTGCGGCAGGCGCGAGAGGGAATTCCCCTCTGGGGAACACCAAGCCCTTCGGTCTAGTATGGATTTTAAGGAGAAGCCCCTACGTCGAAAAAACGGCGTGGGGGTCCCCCCCCAAAATCCATGCCAGACCCTTATTCGAGCACGCAGCCTGGCCGGTCAGGAAAGGGGGTGGGGACGAGCGAGCGCCCCCCCCCCCTCCTGAGCCGTACCAGGCCACATGCCCTCAACATGGGGGGGGTGGGTGCTTTGGGGGAGGGGGTGCCCTGCAGGCCCCCCCACCCCAAAGCACCTTGTCCCCATGTTGATGAGGACAAGGGCCTCTTCCCGAAAAACCCTGGCCGTTGGTTGTCGGGGTCTGCGGGCGGGGGGCTTATCAGAATCTGGAAGCCCCCTTTATCATCAACAAGGTGCTTTGGGGTGGGGGGCCCGCAGGGTGCCCCCCTCCCCCCAAAGCACCCACCCCCCATGTTGAGGGCATGCGGCCTGGTACGGCTCAGGAGGGGGGGCGCTCGCTCGTCCCCACTCCCTTTGCTGACCGGCCAGGCTGCGTTCTTGGATAAGGGTCTGGTATGGATCTTGGGGGGACCCCCACACCGTTTTTTCGGCGTATGGGGTTCCCCTTAAAATCCATACCAGACCGAAGGGCTTGGTATGCCCCTGGAGGGGAACCCATGCCAGTTTTTTATTTAAAATTTGGCGTGGAGTTCCCCCTCAAGATTCATGCCAAACACAGTGCCTGGTATTGGCGGGGATCCAAGTCGGATCCCCGCACCAGTGTCAACCCGGCTCGCAAGGTGTCAATCTCGCCAATAAAAGTGGCGAGATTGACACAATATCAGACAACAATAAAGAAGTTAAGCAAAGGGTGGTGGTAAAGAGCTGAAAAACCACGTGATTTGGTGAAAGTTGGCTGGAAAAGTACTGTCGTCTGTATGCAAGACAAACTTTTGGGCAACGCCCTTTGTACAAAAATCCAAGGGAAAGTTTGTACAAAGTCCTATCGTGTGTATGGGGTTTTAGGGTTTACATACATTTAATGCCAATGGGGTTGATTTACTACAGCAAATAAAACAAGAGAAGGGATAAAGGATTACTTTACGATTCCATTGTAGAGCTGAGAGCACACGCAGATAGCCATGTACTGTGCATAGTGATTGTAATCAAACATCCACATCATGTGCATTTTGTGCCTTCTGTTGCTAAAAGATAGACTACAGAATGCATGCGTCAACATTTCACTGAAAATTTTATTACATTTTTTTGCTGTCTAAGCAATGAAATGGACATGTGCCAAGCTAAACAGCATACCAAAGACCCTTACACTTTGTTGCAATGTATGTACTGGTATTTATGACCGAAAACCTCTGTTCTAAGCACTAGAATATGGAATTTTGTGCATGTTCAGATAAGCGTATGTGAAATACAAGCCCCATGCATCTTGTAAGAATTTTCATGCATGCAAAAATGTATGGTGCTGTAGGATTGCCAGAACAAGAACATCTGGAGCCCAGGGCAAACATGCCAAACTGTGCCCCTCAAGATGTATGAGCATTATGTGCCAGCAAAAATCACCCCCAATCACCAACAAACAAACTGAGCACTGATCTGTCTACTTTCTCCCTAAGCATAAATCCCCCTTCTCCCAGATCAGATCTTTGCCCCTCTATCCCCCAAATCCCCCAGCTCAAATGCCCCCCCCCCAAAAAAAAGTGACCCCCTCAGTGCACAAATCCTGTACTCATACTACACATCTTCCCCACCCCCACCCCCACTCTAAATCCCAGCACAAACCCCCCCAATCCCCCCCTCATAGCACAAATCTTCTACCCCCCACCCACCCTCCTAAAACAAATCTCCCTAAATCACCACTCTTAGCACCCCCCCCCCAAATGTCCCCTCCTAGAACAATACTTATCCCCTGCCGCCCCCAAATGTCCCCTTCCAACACAAATCCCCTCTCCCTCAGTCTTCTTGTGGCCCCCCCCCCCCCATATCACATGATAATACAGCAGTGCCCAGGGAAGCCGCCCCTCCTGCCCACCCCTTGTGCCAACCCTGTGTTGCAGGATCATGCAGTTTGGTGTGTCGCAATTGTGAATAAGGTCAGGGGCTTCTTTTCTGCGTGGGGCAGCCTATTGAAATTAATAAGCGGACCTACAAACATTGCGCAGGAAAGAATGGAATCACACTTGAATTGTGTGAATGAATGGCGCCCTATGGTATGTGCATTTCAAAATAATAGACTGAAAAGCATAAGAGAAAATGACATTTGTATTTTAGGCATGTCACTGCTTAGTCAGGGTACATTCTGATGCAGGATGGTACATTCCATAACAGACAACCTTTATAAATATTCACATATATAGACTTTAGCCAATGCATGTGTGTCTGCATGTATCATAAATCATATGAAGATATGATTTCCTTGACAATCCTCGAACAATGTACCAGCCCATGTGCAGATCGTTTAGTAAATTAGCCCCATTGGATCAGCTTGACTCAGAGCGAGTTAATATTTGCAGTGAGACGTGTGCTGCTTCCCTCCTAGACACTAATGATGGTTTGTGTGCCGGTCTACTTTGGAAAAAGATGGGGACATTAACACTGGGACGACTTGTCAGGCGACTTAGCCACCTGACAAGTAGCGTCCCGTTCTGTACAATGGAACCGTTCTAATTGGAGCGATGCAGGTCGCTCCGACTTAGAAAAAGGTTCCTGTACGACTTTGGGGGCGACTTGAGGTGACTTGCATTGACTTCTATATAGAAGTCGTTTTGCAAGTCGCCGCTGCAGTCGCGTTCAAGTCGTCTGAGGCAGTCGCGCTGCAAGTCGTGCTGCCTCAGTGTGAACCGACTCTAAACTGTATTTTATTACATTGATACCAAACAATGCAAAGAAGTAGCTCTCTATAAACTTTTTGAAAAGACTTAAAATGTAATTCAGCTAACATTAGTAACTGCAGTAACTAGTAGAGTAGGGATGAAGGAAATTGAGAGTTTTAGGCCTCATGCACACCGGACGTTTTTTCTGCTCCTAGGAGTGTCTGGCTTTTTTTTCTCCTTCCTCTAAACATCACTGTATATTAGTCTATGGGGGTTGATTTACTAAAGGCAAATAGACTGTGCACTTTGCAAAGTGCAGTTGCTACAGAGCTTAGTTAATGAGCAGAAGCTCTGCTGACTTTTTTTTTTCTTTCCTTGCACGTGATTGGGAACGCTTTGCAAAGTGAAACTTTACATCGTTTACTAAGCTCTGGAGCAACTGCACTTGCAGGGTGCATCTGAACTTTGCAAAGTGCAGTCTATTTGCCTTTAGTAAATCAAGCCCTATGTGTCCATGCACACATAGGCATTTAGAGGCAGGGGCGTTTACAGGCAGAAAAAAAAAAAAGCCACTGCCAGTGGCAGCAGAATTTTAGCCGAAAAAAAAACGCTTGATGTGCCTAAACATGTGTAAACTTGTCTAATTGCGTCTAAACGTGCCTAAGCACTAGGCGCGTTTAGCGCTTGAGGGTTAATTCATTTCAATGGCCAGAGTAAATTATTCTGGCAAATTAAATGAATTAACGCCCAAGCGTGTGACGTGCCTAAACACTTTACATGAGTTTACAAGCATCAAGTGTTTTTTCTGCCAAAACTTTGCTGTCAGGAGGAAAGGAATTAAGGAGAGTTTACAAAACACCCCATGTGCATGAGGCCTGAAACTTCACCAATTTGGTCAAATGCATTGGAGTCAATGGAGAATGGAGAAGGCGAAATTAAAGTGGTTCTAAAAGCAGAAGGTTTTTTTTATCTTAATGCATTCTATGCATTAAGATAAAAAAACCTTCTGTGTGCAGCAGCGCCTCCTAATATTCACCTGAGCCCAATCTAGATCAGTGATGTTGCACAACATAACCTTGGCTGCCCAGGTCTCTCCCTCCTGGCTTGGCTGAGACACAGCAGTGGGCCCCATTGGCTCCCGCTGCTGTCAATCAAAATCAGTCAGCCAATGAGGAGAGAGAGGGGGCAGGGCCGAGCCACGGCTCCATGTCTGAATGGACAATACAGAGCAGCGGGTGGCCCCATAGCAAGCTGTTTGCTGTGGGGGCACTCGACAGGAGGGAGGGGCCAGGAGCACTGGCAAGTAACCAGAGAAGTGGAGGATCGGGGCTGCTCTGTGCAAAACCACTACACAGTGCAGGTTTGTATGATATATTTGGTATTTTTAAACAAATAAAAACCCAGCCTCTGTTTTTAGGCACTTTCAGCAGCTGATATAGGTGTCCATTTAAGAAACAGTGGGAAATATCCACTGATGAGTTCTTTGGCATTCACAGTGGAGATCGTTTTCCTGTGAGTGCCAGTTTATGAAGTGGTGTAGACCTCTTCTTCTTTTGTGAAGTGAAGCGATCTACAAAGGCTTTGGCCCCTGATACTGGAATCTCGTGAGACATAGTGAGATTACAGTACCAGAAATTCACCGAAACACTCTGGTGTCCATTTATTAAGTGGTGGTAAGTTATCACTACTCAGTACACAGACATTCTCAGAGGAGACCGCTATCCTCATTAATAAAGTAATTAGTCCCCCTAAATAATATATATATATATATATATATATATATATATACACAGTATATATATTTATATATACACATAAACAAGGCTGGGGGACATGGTCACTGTCTTGGGGGTCTGATTGAGGTAGAAGGAAGTCAATAATCTTCCTCCTTCCCCCGGGATTCTCTCTTCTCTCCCCAATTCTCCACCTCTGAACTGGTGAATCAGGGAGGTGAATTCGGACTCAGATCACCAGTGAAGTGCTGAGATCGCAGCTTCATAAACTGGCTGTTTCTGTTTGCTTCTCAGTGTGCGGAGATGATCGGGGGGGGGGGGGAGAATATGTTCTCCCCCGATCATCCCTGTTTCATAAACCATTAATGGACTGAGATCCTCGGGATCACCACTGTTCACAGTTTCATTAAAGAGACACCTTAATCACTTACTGAGCATTCAGTTTATTTATCCTTTAATTCTTGCCTATGTTCCATTGTAAGCTGGTGTCATGACTGCTGCCCCAGATTTTCTGATTCAAGGTGGCTCCTTACTTTTGCAGTGCAGAAAATAAAGTTGTGTCTCCCTACACTGTGTACATCAATAAAAAACACAGCCCCATAGCCTAGGATGGCAAGACATTTCCTTGCCCCCCTCTCCTCCTCCCCCTCCCTTCTCCAAACTGCACTGTCCACTGTTAACTCTTTCCTGTGGAGCATGGACTGGGTTCAGAGAAGCAGCACTAAGAGAGCAGGTGCCAGTAGGCAGCACTGAGAGAGCATTTGATATATGCCCCTGATTTGCCAATAGTATGTTTGCTGAAAAAAATACCCTACTTATCCTTTGTAACTGGTATGTTCCTATTAAATCACGTATGAGTCCTAATGGATTTCAGAAATTGCAAAAATTCAGAATTTTTCTGAGAAATCAGTTTGAAAAACACCCCCTAGCTTTTCTAATGGTGGACATGTTGAGTAAGGACAGATGATTCATGTAGCATTTACTTCCTGGAATCCGACTGCCCTTTGCTTGGAAAGTAGGATGTGCTTAGCTGAGAAAACTCCTCCTCCCCTGCTGAAGGCTGCTGGGATCTATGACATCATTTGCCTAGGCCTGAAAAACAGGAAGTAAGTGAAATAGTTTAAAACAAGGAAATATGATATACTTTCCTATCTATTTACTAATGTTAGCAACATAGGGATTAAAAAGAGTCAGTGTTGATTGAGAGAGTGAAGTTACACTTTAAGCCATCTTAACTATTTTATCCCCTTCCCGCCGACCGTACGCAGATATGCGTACTCGGCTTTCGGGGGTTATACCGGGATGATGCCTGCAGCTGCAGGCATCATCCCGGTACCGTTGTTTAGAGCCGGCGATTGGCTATCTGTGTATAACGACCTATGCGGCTAAAAGCCGCTCGGCTGTTATACCAGAGCAGCGGGAGGGGGCGTCCCCCCCTCCCGCCACCTCCCGCCGCCTCCCGCCGCCTCCCGCCGCTCTTACCGGGCCTCCCGGTCGATCTGGAGGCTCGGTGACCAATCCGATGCCTTCGGTGGCTGGGGGTGGGCTGGAACGAAGCTGTGGGTGGCTTAGTTCCAGCCTTCAAATTGTAAACACGGAAGCGACGTCATGATGTCACTTCCCGTTTACTCGGCTGCCAATGGCGCCGGTTTTTAAAAAGTACACAGTATTCAGAATCGCCATTTTCGGCGATCTGAATGCTTTGAAGTGTAAAGGAGGGATGGAGGGTCTTTTAGACCCCCGATCTCTCCATAAAGAGTACCTGTCACCACCTCTTACTGTCACAAGGGATGTTTACATTCCTTGTGACAGCAATAAAAGTAATCAAAACATTTTTTTTTAAACACAATTTATGAATTTAAAAATAAATAAAATAAATAAGAAAAAAAAATGTTTTAAAGCGCCCCCGTCCCCGCGAGCTCGCGCAGCAAAGAAAACGCATACGGAAGTCGCGCACGCATATGTAAACGGTGTTCAAATCACTCATGTGAGGTATCGCCGCGATCATCAGAGTGAGAGCAATAATTATAGCACTAGACCTCCTCTGTAACTCTAACCTGGTAACCGTAAAAAATTTTTAAAGCGTCGCATATGGAAATTCTTAGGTACCGTAGTTTGTCGCCATTCCACGAGTGCGTGCAATTATAAAGCGTGACATGTTTGGTATCTATTTACTCGGCGTAACATCATCTTTCACATTATACAAAAAAATTGGGGTAACTTTACTGTTTGGATTTTTTAAAATTCATGAAAGTGTCCCTTTTCCAAAAATTTGCATTTAAAACACCACTGCACAAATACCGTGTGATATAATATTATAATATTATAATATTGCAATAATCTCCATTTTATTCTCTAGATTCTCTGCTAAAAAATATACATAATGTTTGGGGGTTCTAAGTAATTTTCTAGCAAAAAATACAGATTTTAACTTGTAAACACCAAATTTCAAAAATAGGCTTAGTCATGAAAGGGTTAAATAACTATTACTAACGATTTTATAGCTTTACTATATTAAAGGGCCAGTCCACCCAAGAGTAAATAATTTATTTAACCACTTCAGCTCCAGAAGGTTTACCCCCCTTCATGAACAGGCCATTTTTTGCAATACGGCACTGTGTTACTTTAACCACTTGAGCCCCGGACCATTATGCTGCCTAAGGACCAGAGGTCTTTTTCCAATTTGGCACTGCGTCGCTTTAACTGCTAATTGCGCGGTCATGCAATGCTGTACCCAAACGAAATTTGCGTCCTTTTCTTCCCACAAATAGAGCTTTCTTTTGATGGTATTTGATCACCTCTGCAGTTTTTATTTTTTGCGCTATAAACGGAAAAAGACCGAAAATTTTTTAAAAAAATGATATTTTCTACTTTTTGTTATAAAAAAAATCCAATAAACTAAATTTTAGTCATACATTTAGGCCAAAATGTATTCGGCCACATGTCTTTGGTAAAAAAAATGTCAATAAGTGTATATTTATTGGTTTGCGCAAAAGTTATAGCGTCTACAAACTAGGGTACATTTTCTGGAATTTACACAGCTTTTAGTTTATGACTGCCTATGTCATTTCTTGAGGTGCTAAAATGGCAGGGCAGTACAAAACCCCCCCAAATGACCCCATTTTGGAAAGTAGACACCCCAAGGAAATTGCTGAGAGGCATGTTGAACCCATTGAATATTTATTTTTTTTGTCCCAAGTGATTGAAAAATGACAAAAAAAAAAAAAAATATTTACAAAAAGTCGTCACTAAATGATATATTGCTCACACAGGCCATGGGCCTATGTGGAATTGCACCCCAAAATACATTTAGCTGCTTCTCCTGAGTATGGGGATACCACATGTGTGGGACTTTTTGGGAGCCTAGCCGCGTACGGGGCCCCGAAAACCAATCACCGCCTTCAGGATTTCTAAGGGTGTAAATTTTTGCTTTCACTCTTCACTGCCTATCACAGTTTCGGAGGCCATGGAATGCCCAGGTGGCACAAAACCCCCCAAAATGACCCCATTTTGGAAAGTAGACACCCCAAGCTATTTGCTGAGAGGCATATTGAGTCCATGGAATATTTTATATTTTGACACAAGTTGCGGGAAAGTGACACTTTTTTTTTTTTTTTTTTTTTTTTTTCATAAAGTTGTCACTAAATGATATATTGCTCACACAGGCCATGGGCATATGTGGAATTGCACCCCAAAATACATTTAGCTGCTTCTCCTGAGTATGGGGATACCACATGTGTGGGACTTTTTGGGAGCCTAGCCGCGTACTGGACCCCAAAAACCAATCACTGCCTTCAGGATTTCTAAGGGTGAAAATTTTTGATTTCACTCTTTACTGCCTATCACAGTTTCGGAGGCCATGGAATGCCCAGGTGGCACAAAACCCCCCCAAATGACCCCATTTTGGAAAGTAGACACCCCAAGCTATTTGCTGAAAGGCATGGTGAGTATTTTGCAGCTCTCATTTGTTTTTGAAAATGAAGAAAGACAAGAAAAAACATTTTTTTTTTTCTTTTTTCAATTTTCAAAACTTTGTGACAAAAAGTGAGGTCTGCAAAATACTCACTATACCTCTCAGCAAATAGCTTGGGGTGTCTACTTTCCAAAATGGGGTCATTTGGGGGGGTTTTGTGCCACCTGGGCATTCCATGGCCTCCGAAACTGTGATAGGCAGTGAAGAGTGAAATCAAAAATTCACGCCCTTAGAAAGCCTGAAGGCGGTGCTTGGTTTTCGGGGTCCCGTACGCGGCTAGGCTCCCAAAAAGTCTCACACATGTGGTATCCCCGTACTCAGGAGAAGCAGCAGAATGTATTTTGGGGTGTAATTTCATATATTTCCATGGCATGTTTGAGCAATATATCATTTAGTGACAACTTTGTGCAAAAAAAAAAAAAAATTTGTCTCTTTCCCGCAACTTGTGTCGCAATATAAAATATTCCATGGACTCGACATGCCTCTCAGCAAATAGCTTGGGGTGTCTACTTTCCAAAATGGGGTCATTTGGGGGGGTTTTGAACTGTCCTGGCATTTTATGCACAACATTTAGAAGCTTATGTCACACATCACCCACTCTTCTAACCACTTGAAGACAAAGCCCTTTCTGACACTTATTGTTTACATGAAAAAGTTATTTTTTTTTGCAAAAAAATTACTTTGAACCCCCAAACATTATATATTTTTTTAAAGCAAATGCCCTACAGATTAAAATGGTGGGTGTTTCATTTTTTTTTTTCACACAGTAATTGCGCAGCGATTTTTCAAACGCATTTTTTGGGGAAAAAACACACTTTTTTTAATTTTAATGCACTAAAACACGCTATATTGCCCAAATGTTTGATGAAATAAAAAAGATGATCTCAGGCCGAGTACATGGATACCAAACATGACATGCTTTAAAATTGCGCACAAACGTGCAGTGGCAACAAATAAATACATGTTTAAAAGCCTTAAAAAGCCTTTACAGGTTACCACTTTAGATTTACAGAGGAGGTCTACTGGAAAAATTACTGCCCTCGATCTGGCCTTCGCGGTGATACCTCACATGCATGGTGCAATTGCTGTTTACGTTTGACGACAGACCGCCGCTTGCGTTCGCCTTAGCGCGAGAGCAGGGGGCGACAGGGGTGTTTTTTTTTTTTTTTTTTTTTTTCTTTATTATTTTTTTGCTTTTTTAATCTTACTTTTAAACTGTTCCTTTCATATTTTTTTTTTTAATCATTTTTATTGTTATCTCGGGGAATGTAAATATCCCCTATGATAGCAATAGGTAGTGACAGGTACTCTTTTTTGAAAAAATTGTGGTCTATTAGACCCTAGATCTCTCCTCTGCCCTCAAAGCAAATGACCACACCAAGATCGGTGTGATAAAATGCTTCCCCAATTTCCCAATGGCGCTATTTACATCCGGCGAAATCTAAGTCATGAAATACTCGTAGCTTCCGGTTTCTTAGGCCATAGAGATGTTTGGAGCCACTCTGGTCTCTGATCAGCTCTATGGTCAGCTGGCTGAATCACCGGCTGCATTCTCAGGTTCCCTGTTGAGACAGGAGAGCCAGAGAAAAACACGGAAGACGGTGGGGGGGGGGGGCATTCCCTCCCACGGCTTGTAAAAGCAGTCTAGAGGCTAATTAGCCGCTAGGATTGCTTTTACATGAAAGCCGACCGCTGGCTGAAAAGAATGATACCAAGATGATACCTAAACCTGCAGGCATCATTCTGGTATAACCACTCAAAGTCGTGAATGGCGTACCTGAAGACAAAAAAATGGTTAACAATAGTTAACAATAAAGCACAGTAAAGTGTAAATAATTACACACCTGAAAAACAAACATGATAAAACATAATAACAATAACAATAACAATAACAATCAATAACAATAACAATAACAATAAAACATTGCAGAATAGAATACAGTAAAAAAGAGCAGAACAATAGAGAGAGAGAATAGAGAGAGAGAGAACAATAAAACAACAACTATTTTTTTTTATTTCATATTTTTTTTTTTTTTACACTTTTTTTGTAACTAACTTTTATAACTGTAACCGGTTCCAGGTTCGGGTCTCTCAAAATGCGATGGCATCTTGGGAGACCCTGTGAAAGTGTGCCTAGTCTGTGCAATGCTGTACCCTACGCTAATACTCAACTAGTGAATGGTAGCGTTCAAAACATTCACCAATGCAAAGACCAGGATTGTCAGGACAGGAGGGACAATAATAGCGGGTGTCACGCCTATATCCTCGCTTGCTGCAGACACGACATCTTTTTTGGGGGGGTTCGTTGGGTAGGGGTACTCGGGAGGACATAAAAATGCCTCTCATGCAGCCGACTGCATTTGGTTGGGGATGTGAATGGGGGAAGTACGGGCGCTGCAGAAGCGGTGGGTTCCCAATTAGGATTGGCGAATGCAGCAGGAAGGGCACTATGGGCACGACGGGCCTGTGTTTGTCTTTTTGGTGGCAGCGGGACACTACTTGTGCTTGCCACCTCACCAGCTTGAACTGCACTTATGGGACTCGCCACGTCACCAAGTGTTACTGCAGTGCTGGTTTGACTACGACCGGGGTGTACTACGCCGCTGGTGCTTGCCAGTTCACCAAAACGCTACAAAAAAAACTGTTAGCGATCACAGGGATCAGGCCTGACTCTGCGAACGCTGCAGTTATGCGTTTAGTGTTTTGTAAGTGTCAGTGATCGATCGATACTGCACTTGGGTGGGCTGGGCTGGGCCGGGCGGAGGGGCAAAACGCAGGTGCTAGCAGGTATCTGGGCTGATTCCGCTAACACTGCGTTTTTGGGAACCCTAAACTGCTGGGGACGCTAGTATAGATCTGATCGGATCAGATATTGATCCGTTCAGATACTATACCACTAAGGGAGGTGTATGCTGCGTGCGTGGGTGTTAGCGGTACTGGCGCTAATCTGACGCTGCCTGGGGCTGGTGCTTGCCAGTTCACCAAAACGCTACAAAAAAAACTGTTAGCGATCGCAGGGATCAGGCCTGACTCTGCGAACGCTGCAGTTATGCGTTTAGTGTTTTGTAAGTGTCAGTGATCGATCGATACTGCACTTGGGTGGGCTGGGCTGGGCCGGGCGGAGGGGCAAAACGCAGGTGCTAGCAGGTATCTGGGCTGATTCCGCTAACACTGCGTTTTTGGGAACCCTAAACTGCTGGGGACGCTAGTATAGATCTGATCGGATCAGATATTGATCCGTTCAGATACTATACCACTAAGGGAGGTGTACGGTGCGTGCGTGGGTGTTAGCGGTACTGGCGCTAACCTGACGCTGCCTGGGGCTGGTGCTTGCCAGTTCACCAAAATGCTACCAAAAAAACTGTTAGCGATCGCAGGGATCAGGCCTGACTCTGCGAACGCTGCAGTTATGCGTTTAGTGCCTTGTAAGTGACAGTGATCGATCGATACTGCACTTGGGTGGGCCGGGCGGAGGGACAAAACGCAGGTGCTAGCGGGTATCTGGGCTGATCCCGCTAACACTGCGTTTTTGGGAACCCTAAACTGCTGGGGACGCTAGTATAGATCTGATCGGATCAGATATTGATCCGATCAGATACTATACCACTAAGGGAGGCGCATGCTGCGTGCGTGGGTGTTAGCGGTACTGGCGCTAATTTGACGCTGCCTGGGGCGACGCATATCACCGCCGGGCGATCGGGGGGCTAAACCTTTATTCGGTAATAAACGGCGGGTGCCCTGACACTATAAAAAATAAACGAACTAACCAGCGTCAACCGTAACGGTTATATGGTGATCAGTGGTGAAAGGGTTAACTAGGGGGCAATCAAGGGGTTAAAACATTTATTAGGTAGTATATGGGGGTCCCTGACGCTATAAAACGCTGACGGCGAACCTAAATATTTACCTCACTAACTAGCGTCACCAGCGACACTAATACAGCGATCAGAAAAATGATCGCTTAGCGACACTGGTGACAGGGGGTCATCAAGGGGTTAAAACTTTATTAGGGGGGGTTAGGGGGGTACCCTAGACCTAAAGGGGGGTAATATACACTGTCCCAACACTGTCACTGTCACAAACTGACACTATGCAGTAATCAGAAAAAAAAAAAAAAAAAAAAACTGCTGGTGTCAGTTTGTGACAGGGGGGGGGGGGTGATTGGGGGGGGATCGGGGGGCGATCGGGGGGGGGATCGGGGTGATTTGTGTGCCTGGCATGTTCTACTGTGTGTGTGTAGTGTTGTGCACTCACATACTTGTCGTCTCTCCTCGGGCCGGAACGGAAAATACCGACCCGAGGGGAGATGACATCACTTCCTTTGCTGCTGTTTAGCATACAGCAGCAAAGGAGTGATTTCATTGGCCGGCGGCGATCGCGAGGGGGGGGCCACGAACGGATGGTCTCCCCCTCATCACCGATCGCCGCTGGACATAGGACGACCGCCTCGGGCACCGGGGGGGGGGTCCGATCGGACCCCCCACCCGCGGAAGGCAAATCACGTACCCTGTACGTGATTTTGCCTGTCCGTGCCACTTTGCCGACGTACATCGGCGTGAGGCGGTCGTCAAGTGGTTAAATGACAATTGTGTGGTCGTGCAACATTATACCTAAATAAAATGCTTGTCCTTTTTTCCCCACAAATAGAGTTTTCTTTTGGTGGTATTTGATCACCTCTGCGGTTTTTTGCCCTAAAAACAAAAAAAGACCGTCAATAAAAAAAAAAACAATATTTTTTACTTTCTGCTATAAAACATAGCAAATAAAAAAATGGATAAAATCTAATTTTTTTCATCAATTTAGGCTAATATGTATTCTGCTACATATTTTAGGTAAAAAAAAATACCATTAAGCATATATTGATTGGTTTACGCAAACGTTATAGCATCTACAAACTATGATATTTATATATATATATTTTTTTATTTACTAGTAAAGGCAGCGATCAGCGACTTATAGCGGGACTGCGATATTGCAGCGGACAAATCGGACACTTAACTGACACTTATGACACTTTTTGGGGACCAGTGACAATATTACAGTGATCAGTGCTAAAAAAATATGCACTGTAACTGTACTAATGACACTGGCAGGGAAGGGGTTAACATCTAGTTCGATCGAAGGGCTAAATGTGTTCCTAGGGAGTGCTTAATAACTGTGGGGGAGCTTTGACTGGGGGAAAGGTAAAGATTGGTGTTCCTGTTTAGCAGAAACACAGGTTTAGTACATTCCCCTCTAACAGCCTGCCTCCCGTACGATCAGCGGTCCCGGCAGACATGGTGTCCGCTGGACCCGCTAATTGGCTGGATGCCGGCGGCGAGCGTGTGCCCCCCAGGCCCGGAGGTGTCAGATCACGTACTAGGTACATGATCTGGCACAGAGCGGCCACCCTGCTGCAGTATATGTGCGTGAGGCGGTCCGCAAGTGGTTAAACTTTGAGTCTAAAGCCTCGTACACACAATCGGATTTTCCGCAGACAAAACTTTGGACTTTTGTCCGAAGGGCGTGTGCCATGAACTTATCTTGCATACAAACGGTACACAATTGTCAGCCAACAAACACGAACATAGTGACGTACTACGAGATGATAAAGAGGAAGTTCAGTTGTCAGGCGCCACCCTTTGGGCTCCTTCTGCTAATTTCGTGTTAGTAGAAGTTTGCTGAGTGTTGATTTGCACTTTTCATTTTGCACTTTTCATCTCACACTTTTCATTTTGCGCTTTTCAATTTGTTTCTGAATGGTCGTTCGTCAACCAGCCATGTTGCGGAATCAGAGGCGATAACGTGTTATTTATTATTGGTCTTGGAGTTATTGTTTTGACCCAAGTCCAGTCCAGGAACAGGAGGAGGAAGAACTCTTGGACGAAAAATTGGTTGCTTTATTAATCGTGACCAATTATGTCATATGCCTTAGCTGCGGGAGCTCCAGGAGAATAATCCAGATGATTTTCGGAAATTATCTTCGGATGACGGACCCCTGCTTTCACCAACTCTTGCCATTGTTGTCCCCCTATATTAAGAAGCAACACATGCATGAGGCTTTTATTTTATTTTTTGGTTGAATAATGATTTCATGATTTTCTATATTTTTGGATGCATAGAATGCACTTTTTGGTTAAGTTCTATTGGCAGATAGCATGTCTAATTTTATTTGTTTTGTTTTTTTTAATGCACAATAAAAAAAATGTGTAGCATAATACTTGGCTATGTGTTTTACTTCAATTGACTGTTTGGAAGTAGGTAGTTATATTTAAAAAATACAATGTAAAAATAACAAGGGACACCAACATAGTTGTATCTTTGATATAAAAAACTACGGGATAATAGTGTTGTGGTAACTTGCACCAAAAAAAAATAACAAGCATAATAATATTATTCTTGATATCACTAGAAAAAAAAGCCTTTGAAAATTTGTTTGCAATAACTCCATCAGTATCACCAGCAAAGCAGGTTCATTATTATACCATTAAAGAAGAAGAGAATTGTGTGCTGCATTTCGACATTTCATAATTTGCCGCGTCACGAATGTTAATTCTCCATTACGAACACTAGTTTACAAGACCGACCGCTTCTGGCCCATCCTTGCTTCTGAGCATGCGTGTTTGTACTTTGGACTTTTGTCCGACGGACTTGTGTACACACGCTCGGAAAATCCAACAACAGACATTTGTCTGCGAAAATCCGACAACAATTGTCCGATGGAGCGCACAAACAGTCGGATTTTCCGCCAACAGCCTGTCATCACACAATTCCCGTCGGAAAATCCGATAGTGTGTACGAGGCTTAAGGGACTGAATTAGCCCCTGGCTCTTAATATGTCTTGGATACTGTTTCCTGACTCTGTTCTTGTCCACCTGGAAATGTGGGTGTTTTTGCTCACCATTGTGTGTTTCAGAATTTCCTGTTGCATTCCCCATATAACGAGGGCTGTATTGAAAGTAATGCATAACTATTTTATTAAGTGATATAGGTTGTTTAAATCTCACATATTGGTAGAGCAAATCCTCCTCTGTAGTAACTCTTCTTCTTTATCAATGCAGGCGAATAATGGATTCCAAGCAGAAGCAATATGCTGTCATTGAGTTCTTCAAGAAGGAGGGGTGCAGGCTGTCCAATATCCTCAGACAGCTACAGAATGTTTACGGAGATGACACCATTGTGAAGAGCAAAGTCTTGTCATTGGCGACTCTCGTCAATGCTATAATTTCCGTAAACATTTTGTAGCCATCTGTGGATGTCAGACAGCCTGCACTCCTCCTTCATGAAGAACTCAATGACAGCACATTGCTTCTGCTTGGAATCCATTATTCACCTGCAATGAGACACTATAGAAGAAGATTTACTCCAGCAATGTGTGAGTTTTGAGTGACCTATCTAAGTAAAGAAAAAGTTATGCCTACTTTTGCTTTGCTTTCGGTACAGCACTTGTATAATAAATGCAAAATCCATCAGGTAGAGTGGGAACATCGGGTGATGTCCAAAGCTGATGTGTAAATCCAGGAACTCAAAAGGATATATATTATTAGACAGATACAATAGACTATCCAATGGTTTAACTCATCACTATACACCAAAAACTGAAACATCAGCCTTGTGAGGAGAGAGTACATCGATCCCTTCCAATCAATCCTTGCACTAAAGAACATGAAAAGTGAAAGCTCTATGTCAAGCTAAATCAGATGCCTTTAAACCTATCTGTATGTACCAATTTTGATCAATAAGATGCTTAGGGAAATTTCCTTGAAATAGAAAAAAAAGAAAAGATCTACTCTTTAGAGGATATAATTTTTTTCTTGGACTGGGTCCGGTGTATTTAGGGTAGTTTATTTTTTTTTTTTGTGTGTTGTGTATTTTTTGTTTTTTAGTGTATTTGATATTTAGTTATTTATGTGCTGTCTCTCTTTTATTTTACTTTTATTTTACTGTTTGTTTGTTTTTTCTTTCTGTGGAAAAAAAGCCTGAGTAGCTATTTTTTTGTTGGCACAAGAACAGGTCAGGGTGTTTAAAGGGACCTCATGAGCCATTTAAAGAATTTAAAAAGAAACAAAAAAAACATTAATTTTACCTTCCCCATTGACTCCACTGTATTTTACCAAAATTTGAAAATTTCATCGAAGTATCTTTATTTTTGCTGGAATTTTGGGGAAGTGAATACTCTCAATTTCATTCATCCCTATCTAGACCCAGAAATGAGGAGCAAAAAATGTTAACCACTTAGTCACCATTCTGATTATTTTTCTCCTGTAGAGAATTACACAGTACAGGAGTCTAAACAATCAGGAATCCAGGTCCCTATCCGTATGATTCTCCGCAGGCTGGACAAATCTACATATATATATATGTAGAAGAAACACATTAACAGTTTACCTGCTTTGCAAATTTACTTACCCATTAGCGCCCTGCAAGCTCAGTATGTAATCACAAAATATTAACCATATTTATTACATGGAACATTTACTCAGAACATTTATCAATGAAAGAAGTGATATACTTGTATTTTTCCAGATTCCTATACTTCACCTATTCAAAAGGAATTTCACTAGCACTATTTTTATTTTCATTACGTTATGATTCTCAGAAAATCTCCAGCTCTTTTTCTGAAAAAACAAAACAAAATTGCACGTATAAAAAAGATGAATCTCTGTACTGTGGTGGGGCGGCATCTGAAAAAGATAAGTAATATACCAAACTTATAAATAATCGTAACAAAAAGTGTATAGTGCCAAAAGTAAATGAACAGTCATGAGATGAGAATACTGTATTATAAATGGACAGCACATTGAAATAAAGTCCAAAAAAGAGTTAAAGTGAAAAAATGCTAAAGTGAAAAAAAAAAAAAAAAATCTTATGGATGGAAATCAACAATAAAAAAACAATATAGAAAAGAATTCAATCCGGATGGCCGCACTCCAACAACGATTTCTTTATTGGTTAAAAACCATACAGCAAAAGATGAAATCCACAGCTGACATGTTTCACACCATAACTACTGGTGGTGCTTACTCATAGCTGACTGTTTAGGCAATAGACAGGAATTTAGATGCACATGCCAATACAATTTTTACAGAGTAAACGAGGTGGGCTTAATTGGATAATTGAAAAGCTGGTGAATTAGTGGATACTCACTACACATGGAAGCTCGGCTCTGATTAAATCAATACCAGATCTGCCGAGGCCCGTGTCTCACATGATGTTGCCACTTTGATGCGACTTTAAACGATTAAAGCCCAAATCGCTACTACAATATGTATACATTTGATGGTTTTTGCAATTGCTGATGACAAAGCTATACATCTAAAAACATAGATAGGAAGTAAAAACATCAAAAAAGGCAAAAAAAAACCACAAAAAAACGTAAAAACCAAATACAGTAAATCCTTGGCTTGAGAGCGTTTTGCAAGACAAGCAAAATTTTTAAATAAGTTTTGACTTGATATACAAGCGATGTCTTGATATAGAAGTAGCGTCATGTCACAACTGAGTATAAAAGAGAAGAGAGTCTAAGTGTAGCAGTATGGTTACATTTAATGAAGGTACAACATTTAGCAACATATTGCTACACTTAGAGGCGCCTCTCTTCTCTTTTATACTCTCTAGCTCCTGCTGGATTTTGCTTCTAATCCCCTTGTGGAGGCTTTCATCTGTGGATGGACATTTTATGGTTACACAACTTGATCACATTGCTATAATCTTTTTATATGGACTATAAACTGAAGGACCTATGAATAAATGGTTGTAGAATGAATCATCTGAGTTTCCATCATTTCTTATGGGGAAATTCGCTTATATACAAGTGCTTTTGGATTACAAGCATGTTTCTGGAACAAATTATGCTTGCAATCCAAGGTTTTACTGTATATGTATTAACATATCTATACAGTTTCATTATTGCATTATTTATAGGAACACCTGATAAAATTGGCATCAAAGCCAAATAATTCAATATATACTGTATATGTATATATATATATATATATATATATATTAAGATATATATATATGTATATATATATATATATATATATATATATATATATATATATATATATATATATATATATATATATATATATATATATATATATATATATATATATATATATTTTTATATATATATATATATATATATATATATATATATATATATATATATATATATATATATATATATATATATATATATATATATATATATATATATATAATATATATATATATATATATATATATATATATATATATATATATATATATATATATATTTTTATATATATATATATATATATATATATATATATATATATATATATATATTTATATATATATATATATATATATATATATATATATATTTATATATATATATATATATATATATATATATATATATATATATATATATATATATATAAAATTGTTTAGTTATGTTAAGACTTCAAAGCAATCCTTCCAGCAAAAAGTATATAGAATACTTATTAGCCCCTTATTGACAGTAATAATTCTCACATAAGGCTACTTTTCTATTTATCTTTTCTAGATTTAAATATATTAATTCCAATGATTGCGTGAAAAAGAACACATATGTATGTGTACATGAGAACGTGAAATGACAGTAAAAAATTGGAAGAGTACTGGAACAGATGTTAAAAATGCAGGCCTAATGAAAAGACAATGGATGTCAGCGTAGAAAACAGTGTGTATGACACAGATTGTATATGGATGTAAACGCATCCATATATGTGAACGTGTGTGAAAACACACACACATCTGTGTGTGTGTGATGTGTCGAGTGCCTTCTAGAAAAATCTATTTTATCTTGTAGTAAAAAATCTCTGTTTTATCTTATAGTAAAAAAAGAGGGGGAAGGGACTGATACAACACACACATGATGAATAGTAAAAGAGAAAACAATCGTTGCTATTTATGAGCCAACGATTGCATACTATGAAACTTTTTTTTGGTGTGTTAGAGAGGCTGATGTTATTGTATATAAAGTAAAAGAAAAGGAAGAAGACACAGTTTATCCCACTCAAAATTCATACCCGCTGGTATTCTGGTGTTCCAGATTGGAAAAAAAAAAATTGGAAAAAATCCAATCAACCTCACATTTACATAAAACCCTAAATTTATCTCCTCCTCTGATAGGTAACACTATTTTCTCTACACCTTGGATGGCTAAACTGGAGACATTTTTCTGATGTATGTTGTTCCAGTGTCTAGCCACGTTGGTGTTGTGATCTTTATGTATGTCATATAGATGATCTTGAAATCGATCACGCAACCTGCGTGTCGTTCGACCTACATACTGTATGTGGCATGATATATAGATATAAATGCACAGTCCCATGATAGGATCAGTAATATAAACTTATTGGTGAAAACACAATAGTTCAGTGCAAATATGTGCACAAAAATTTGGTGGTACCTTGAAAAGTGAAGAGGTGATCCAGTGCAGTGCTCCGGAATCATCCACCGCACCCCTGTGAAATGGACAATCACCAGAAAAGATGGCTGCCATTACAGCAGTAAACACACACTCAGTGTAGATCCGCCATCTGTTGTGGGGAAGGCTGGATCACCTCTTCACTTTTTAAGTCACCACAAAATTTTTGTGCACTTCTTTGCACTGAACTATTGTGTTTTCACCATTAAGTTTATATTGCTGATCCTATCATGGGACTGTGCATTTAAATCTATATTTTTCACTACATAGTTTTTTTTATTAAAAAAGACAAAAATAGCTGTGCTATAAACTTGGATGATAAATAGAACAATTCAATCCCCTCTAAATATAATGATTATGCACCCATTATAACGTGACAAACAGTGAAAAAAATTTTACATCAAAGGATAGAAAACATGGATAAATTAGTATATTCAGTCCATTCCAAAGATATAAAGGAAAAAAGTTCACTGGCAGAACAATCCTTCAAGGGTAGGTAAGACAAGCATCCATGCGGTGTGAATCATGCGACCATAACACCCAGAAGAGCGTGGTGACAGAAGGGTTCCTCCACCAATAAAAATGCTGACCCTTACCAGTTCCTAAGATCTCTTGTTACAGGAGATCATGCAGGCGTGTGGCTATCTACCCCAGCCTCGGGTCTTTGATAAGGATGGATCCTAATGTTTCTCCCCACCATGAATCTTCTAGGCAGTGGATGGGCACTCATCCCCCATAAAAGGATACATAAAAAGGCCTCCATAGCGTAATACGTTCTCATACAGTTTATTGGATAAAAAGAAGAAATGCACTTACAATTACGTTGTATATCAAAAGCTCGTTAAAAACATAGTTCGGCCAGCTTCAGTATGCTGCCCGTCGGTTCCGGGATCAGCGTGGTATGTGGTGATGTCAGCACGCCGCTTCTCCCTACGCCGTTTCGTCACAACTGACGTCTTTTATTGTTGATTTCCATCCACAAGATTGGACTTTTTTTCTTTCACTGTAGCATTTTTTCACTTTAACACTTTTTTGGACTTTATTTCAATGTGCTGTCCATTTATAACACAGTATTCTCATCTTATCGCTGTTCATTTACTTTTGGCGCTACACACTTTTTCTTAAAATTGCACTATGCTGATTATTCATTTTTGAATAAAAATGTATTGTTTAAAAAATTGCACGTATGCATTTTTAATGCACAGGTTTTAATATGTGTTAGCACATGTGCAGGGGTTGCCAGCATTTGTAATGGTGCTAGTTCATATATATGCAGCGCATCGGCCAAAAAAAGTCATGTTTATTATTTCGTCCATCAATGTGCGGTATCAGGGTTTTAGATAAAAATAGAAACGCATGTCAGTGCATCTTAAAACACATCAAACACTCACATCGAAAATGCCCCTCACTTACATTTGTGCAAATACCCAATAAGGGGCAGGAAAGTTTAAAAATAAAATAAAAATGCCTCAGACAGGTTACTTTTTTAACAATTTTTACCTTAATGCAATCCCTGCACTACTTGTCCTGGCCACCCTGTTCCTAAACACTTACCTTGCACCTCTCACGACTCCAGCGCTGTCCTTTGCTGCAGCACCACTCATCCGCTTCCTGGTCTCACATGAGACACTGAGGGCAAGAGACACCATAGGCTCCTGCTGCTGTCAGTCAAACTCCTGCAAGGAGGGGGCAGGGGGCATAGCTTACCAGCACTGAGGGGTTGACTTACTAACGGCAAATAGACTGTGCACTTTGCAAAGTGCAGTTGCACTCTGTAAAAGCAGTTGCTTCAGTTCTTAGTAAATGAGCAGAAGCTCTGCTGACTTTCATCATCCGAACATGTGCAAGCAAAAATGCAGTTTTTTTTATTTTCCTTGCATGTGATTGGATATTCTTTGCAAATTGATCCTTTACCTCATTTACTAAGCTCCGGAGCAACTTCTCTTGAAGAGTGCACAGTCTATTTGCCTTTAGAAATCGACCCCACTGTGTGTCTGTGGATGCACACAGCCCAGCACAGGAGTTCACCTGCCTGGGTTTCCCCTTAGCACACGGCTTGCTGAGGGGGCACCTGGAGGAAGGAGGTGTGGACTGCACCAGCAGGGGACTCCAGAAGAGGCGGCAGGGGACTGCTTTGTGCAATATCATTGCACAAAGCAGGTAAGAATAACATATTTTTAAGCAAAAAAAAAAAAAAATTCTGTAGTATCACTTTATTCACTTCAGCCCCAGAAGGATTTGCCCCCTTCCTGACCAGACCATTTTTTGAGATACAGCACTGCTTTAACTGACAATTACGCGGTCATGCAACATTGTACCCAAACAAAATGTATGTCCTTTTTTTCCCCACAAATAGAGCTTTCTTTTGGTGGCATTTGATCACCTCTGCAGTTTTTATTTTTTGCGCTATAAACAAAAAAAGAGCGACAATTTTGCAAAACACACAATATTTTGTTGTTTTTGCTATAAGAAATATGCCCAAATTTTTTTTTAAAAAAAACACAGTTTTTCCTCAGTTTAGGCTCATGTGTACTCTTCTACATATTTTTGGTAAAGAAAAATATCAGTAAGCGTATATTGATTGGTTTGTGCAAAAGTTATAGCGTCTACAAAATAGGGGATAGATGTATGTCATTTTTTTTCTTTTACTAGTAATAGCGGCGATCTGCAATTTTTATCAGGACTGCGACATTGCAGCGGACAGATCGAACACTTTTGACTATTTTGGGACCATGCGAGCCCCTGCTGTGACGTCTTAAAGTAGCGATGTACAGTTACGGCGATTTACCCAGCCGAGCCAACCTGCCGCAGTATACCTGTGGTCGGCTAGTGGTTAAAGGGTAACTCCACTTTAATTAAAGGAAAAAAAAATAAAGAAAAAATAATATAGCAGACAGAAGTACAGTTAAATCACACTTGTTTAATAATAATAATAAAAAGGTAAACAGAGTAAACATAGTCAAAACATAGCCAGAGGTCAGGAACCGAAACAGATCAGGGAGCCAGAGATGAGCGTAGTAGAACAGCAAGCAAGATGTGGAGCCAGAAGGAATGTCAGCCAAGCAAGTCTTTAACAGGAACACAGGAGAGCGTCTCTAGAGATGTGACCAAGGCGAGCGAAGTGACAGAAGTACAGTTAAATCACATTTGTTTAATAATAAAAGTAAAAAGAACAAACGTAGTCAAAACATAGCCAAAGTTCAGTAACCGGAACGGATAGTCAGCCAAGCCAGAAGTCAGGGATCAAAGTAGCGGAACACCAAGCAGGATCCGGAGCCAGAAGGGATGTCAGCAAAGCCAGTCTTTAAACAGGAACACAGGAAATGTTTCTTGTGATGTTGACCAAGGCAAAGGCAGAGCTCATCTGGACTGGACGGCTTAAGTAGGCAGGACTGATGAGCAGGATATCATCAACAGGTGAGTCACTGTGGAGACAAAGGAGCTGGCAATTAGCTGACATCTGAGCGGCCAGCTTTGAGAAGGAAGGGCTGAGCCCAGCCCTGACAGTACCCCCTCCTCAATGACCCCTCCCCCTCGGAGGACCACCAGGCTTGAGGGGAAAATGTCTATGAAAATCACGGAGGAGGACAGGGGCATGTACGTTTGAGGATGAGACCCAAGAGCGTTCCTCTGGACCGTACCCTTTCCAATGCACCAGGTACTGTATGTGCCCACGGAACCTACGGGAGTCAGCAATTAACTGTACTTCATACTCCTCATGGTTCTCAACCTGTACAGGGTGAGGATGAGGCACCGAGGTGGTAAAGCAGTTGCAGACCAAAGGTTTTATTAAGGAGACATGAAATACATTCAAGATACGCATATTAGAAGGAAGGTCTAATGCGTAAGCCACTGGGTTAATCCTGCGAAGAATACAGAAAGGCCCAATAAACCGAGGTGCGAACTTCAGAGAGGGAACACGAAGTCCGAGGTTGCGAGATGACAGCCAGACCCTGTCCGCAACCTGGTAGAAGGGTGCAGGCAGGCGTCTGCGGTCAGCATGGAGTCTGTACCTATCATTAGCATGTCGCAAAGCCTCCTGGACTTGTGCCCAAGTGAAACGAAGACCACAGAGATGCTCCTCTAACGCAGGAATACTCTGTGGAACAAAACGAGTTAGGGAACATGGAAGGTTGGAAACCATAATTCACCATAAACGGAGACAATCGGGAAGTAGAATTCAAGGCACTATTGTGAGCAAGCTCCGCCCAAGGTAAGAGGTCTAACCAGTTGTTATGATGGTCAGAAATATAGCAACGTAGGAACTGCTCCAAGGACTGGTTGGCTCGTTCTGTGGCCCTATTAGACTGTGGGTGATACGCAGAGGAGAAAGCAAGCTGAATTCCCAACTGTACACAAAAGGCTCACCAGAAACGGGACAGAAACTGACTACCCCTGTCTGAGACGATAATCTTGGGTAGCCCATGTAAGCGAAAGATCTATCAAGCAAAAATGGAATCCAGTTCCTTAGAAGTGGGCAACTTCTTAAGTGGAATACAACGGGACATTTTCGAAAACCGGTCAACCACGATAATTATAACTGTGTTGCCCTGGGAGTTGGGTAACTCCACAATGAAATCCATAGACAGGTGGGTCCAGGGCCTCTCTCCATTGGGCATGGGTTGTAGGAGGCCCACTGGAAGGTGTCCTGGAGGCTTAATCTGAGCACACACGGAACAAAGGCAGTTACATCAGCACGTAGACTAGGCCACCAGAATTGTTGGGAAATGGCCCAAAAGAGTTGATTCTTCCCAGGGTGGCCACCAGCCTTGGGAGAATGGTAAGTCTGGAGCACGGCAGTACAGAGACTCTCTGGGACAAAGCAGCAGCCACAAGGTTTCTCAGGAGCAAGAATTTTGTCATCCAAAGGAGAAGTGAGACTAGTGCGAACCGTAGCCAGAATACGATCAGCAGGAATAACAGGAACCGGAACCGACTCCATCTTGGAAGTGGAGGAAAATTGTCGTAACAAAGCGTCAGCCCTTACATTCTTAGTAAGAATGTAAGGGCTGAGAATGAGACAATTAAAGACAAGAAAAGAGCCCATCGCGCCTTTTTGGGAGAGAGGCTTCATGTGTCTCTCTGCGGATGAGAGAACCCTTAGGAGGAGGGAGAGATTGTGCCTTTATTGTGGCCAGGCAGGTCATTTTTTGAAGTCTTATCCTAGGATAGCCTCAGACAAGCCTCAGACAAGAATGTGAGGTTCTTATGGTCAGTAAGAATGAGAACCGGCACAGTGGTACCTTTGAGGAGATGTATCCATTCTTTCAGGGCTAAAATAATCGCTAACAGCTCTCTGTCACCAATCTCGTAATTGCACTCCGCAGATGACAATTTCTTGGAAAAGTAGCCACAAGGATGCATAGCGCTCTCAGAGGCAGGTAAGAGATCTGACCAGTCGTTCTGATGGTCAGAAATATAGCAATATATAGCAAATCTCTATAGCAAACTATACACAGAAGGGTGCCAACTCCTGTCTCAGAAGCATCAACCTCCAGGATAAAAGGTAACGTAGGATCAGGATGTACCAACACAGGAGCAGAAACAAAGGCAGCCTTGAGACTCTCAAAGGCCTTATGAACTCCAGAGACCAACTCTGTGGGTTACCGTCCTTTCTGGTCATATCAGTCAGGGGCTTGACCAGAGACGAGAAGTTACGAATAAACTTCCGATAATAGTTTGCAAGGTCACGAAAACGCTGCAGAGGACATAAATCCATGGGTCGGGGCCACTGTTGGACTGCTGAAAGTTTCTCTCAGTCCATCAAAAAACCAGCAGTAGAAATGACAGGAATTTAACCTGTTCACGATGGAACTCGCACTTCTCCACTTTACAATAGAGATTGTTCTCTCTTAGTTTCTGAAGGACACGACAGACATCTGTGTGGTGGCTCTCCAGGGACTTGGAAAATATGAGGATATCATAGAGATAAACCACCATAACTGCAACAAATCTCGGAGGACATCGTTAATAAATTCCTGGAAAACTGCCGGAGTGTTACAAAGGCCAAAGGGCATTACGAGGTATTTATAATGGCCTGTTCTGGTATTAAACGCAGTTTTCCACTTGTTGCCCTCCCTAATCCTCACGAGATTGTATGCCCCTCTCAAATCAAGCTTTGTGAAAACCGTTGCTGACTCGAGGCAGTCAAATAACTTCGTAATCAACGGAATCGGATAGGCATTCTTAATCGCGAAACAATTAAGACCCCTATAATCAATACAAGGTCTCAGTTCACCACTCTTCTTCTTCACAAAGAAGAAAACAGCACCAGCAGGAGACGAGGATTTGTGGATGAAACCTCGAGAAAGTGCGTCTGCAACATACTCCTCCATGGCCCTATCCTCCAAGACCGACAAAGGGGTACCCGGCCACGAGGGGGTATGGCACCAGGTTGAAGGTCAATTGCGCAATCATACAACCGATGTGGAGGCAAACTACAAGCTTGACCTTTGTCAAAGACATCCCTAAACTTGCGGTACTCCTCCGGCAGGGAGGAGAGTGAAAAGGTGCACAGGACCTTGGCTACCTTCTGGAAGCATGACTTACTGCATTGTGGCGACCAGGAGAGAACCTCAGCACGGAGCCAATTAAATGAGGGCTTGTGCCTCTGTAACCAAGGATAACCAATAACCAGCGGAAACTTAGGTGAGGAAATAACTTGGAATTGGATTATCTCATGGTGAAGAGCCCCTATGGCCATGGACAACGGAACAGTTTCATGAGTCACATGGTCAGGCAGCTGCAGCAGAATAGAGTGCTTTGATACAAAGGCAGAATAAATATACAGGCCTGCAGCCCCAGAGTCGATTAGAGCCTGTATCTTGACGGACGACTCAGCCCAAGAAAGGGCAACCAAAACCAGGGGCTTATCATTCTGGATAACTGGGGATGAAACAACGCCACCTAAGGTCTGTCTGTGACAGGACTTCAAGGTTCGGACGTTCCCTGGACGGGTAGGATAAGACTTCAAAAAATGACCTGCCTGGCCACAATAAAGGCACAATCTCTCCCTCCTCCTAAGGGTTCTCTCATCCGCAGAGAGACGCATGAAGCCCGAGTGCATGGGTTCATCTTCACAGACCGACTCGGTACCAGGAGGCATGGGAGGTTAGGGAGGCAAGGGTGGGTCTGCAAAGTTCGTAGACAAATGTAAAGTAGGCTTCCGCAAGCTCACCATAAAAGGAAGTCTTTCTCTGAGTCTGGAGTCAATGAGGATGGTAAACGTGATCAACTTCTCCAGCTCAGTGGGTATATCTCGGGCTGCTATCTCATCCTTGATGGTATCTGAGAGACCATGAGAAAAAGCAGCCACGAGGGCCTCATTGTTCCAAGCAACCTCTGCTGCCAGGGTACGTAATTCAATGGTGTAATCGGCAACAGTTCTCGTACTCTGTTTGATGGACATAAGGCACTTGGCAGCAGAAGCAGAGCATGCAGGAACGTCAAATACCCTTTTAAAAGAAGCCACATTCTCTGGGTAACTCAAGACAACAGGTTTTTGCATCTCCCATAGAGGGTTAGCCCAGGCCAATGCTCTCTCAGAAAGCAAAGATATCACGAAACCTACTTTGCTTCTGTCCGTGGGAAATGCCTGGGGCAGAATCTCAAAGTATATTTTAACCTGGTTGAGAAACCCTCTGCATTGGACTGGATCGCCCCCAAATCGCTAGGAAGTGAAGCGGAACCAGACATACCTCTTATAGAAGTAATACTCGAGGCAGGTGCCTGCACAGAGACTGGAGCAGCAGCAGGGAAGGCCTGCAACACAGGTTGTACCGGAGCAGCCACAGTGGGAGATTCCAGGTGAGCCGTGCATCTCAGGAGCATTTGTAATGCCATGGCAAACTGATCCACGCGGTGATCTTGCTCATCCAATCTATAAAAAATATTACCAACAAGTGGATTGACTGCATCTTCGGAGTTCATGGCCTTCGTCTACTGTCAGAAAACATGAATAAGACTGAGACAGAAGTACAGTTAAATCACACTTGTTTAATAATAATAATAATAAAAAGGTAAACAGAGTAAACGTAGTCAAAACATAGCCAGAGTTCAGGAACCTGGATGGATAGTCAGACAAGCCAAAACGTCAGGGAGCCAGAGATGAGCGTGATAGAACAGAAAGCAGGATCTGGAGCCTGAAGGAATGTCAGCCAAGCAAGTCTTTAACAGGAGCACAGGAGAGCATCTCTAGAGATGTGACCAAGGCAAAGGCAGAGATCATCTGGGCTGGATGGCTAAAGTAGGCAGGACTGATGAGCAGGATATCATCAACAGGTAAGTCACTGTGAAGAGAAAGGAGCTGGCAATTAGCCAACATCTGAGCAGCCAGCTTTGAGAAGGAAGTGCTGAGCCTAACCTGACAAAGCCATTTTGTAATTGAATGTTATTAAAAATTACCTTTCCTTTTCAATCTGCAGCCGCTGTAATTTTCTGTAAAATTCAATGTGATATGGGAACCTGCAGGCCTTCTTTACACAGTTAGTATACAGAACTTCCCCAGAAATATCATTTCCTGCTTGTGTGATTGGCTCACCGGTTTCCCTAAAGGCTTGCACTAAGATACAAGTCAGATTTTAGGCATTCTCTGCAACAAAAAAATGCATTTTTTTATATACTCCCAGAGGGTTAATCACTTCTAAAGGGATGCTGACCCTGCAACTTTCCTCATTAGAACACTGCAAGCGCATCAGCAGATTAATAATGAAAAAGTCACTCCCAGTCAGATTCACTTTGCACATTGACATAATCAAAAAGACAGCTTTTTCTTTAGAGCAGAAACAGGTAGGAATCTGCAAGTTTGTTAACATCCCTGCAATGTACATTGATCACCCAAAAGGTTTATTTATTTATTTATTTATTTATTTTCACAACAAAAGTGGGGTTACACTTTAAGGCTAACTATTACTAAGAAAAAAGGAATTACATTTCTTTCCTTGTTCTTGCAATATTTAAAAAATGAATAAAATATGATTAAATTAAAAAAAATACTAATTTAATGAATTATTCCCTTACTGCTATTGGGGTCTTAATGCCTCTAACAACAGACACGTGTGGAATAAAAAGGGAAAAACTAAGACCTGTCAGTATACAATCCTCTCCTCTAGCATGTCATACCCAAGGAGTTTTGAGTCAGGAAAAAAATACTGTGTTCCCATAATGCACTTGGAGATTCTTGTGTGTAAGATGTGCTGTCAGTCATCATGATGTAGTGAAGAGCGTGGGTACAGACACAAAATTAGAAATGTGTCCAATGCATGGTACAGAGGGACAGTGTTAGCTGTGTGTATTGAGTTTATTATTTCCAGTAGATTGTTCGTAATGCTAGGTGATCACTGAAAATAAATTAAGGAACAGTCTCCAAAATACTGAACTGTCCTTTAGATAAACGGAGATGGCAACTGTATTATAGAAAATAGTACAATAAAGTGTTACTAAACCTAGGACCCTGCATTCACTATATCTGGTCTCCCACAGTACACAGAACATGGAAATGTAATTATTTTAGTAAATATAAACTGCTAAATACCTTTTCTCATCAGCAGTATATAGCAGTCTTGTGACTTTTATCAGTGTCTGGTAAAAGCTTGTAGGAGGACTTTTCATTCCACTATTACTGTCCTGGGAGAGGCTGCAGGACCCCTGACCCTCTGTCTGGACAGTGCTGATTAGCCCTGTGCTGATCACATGCACCCTCCCAAGGAAAAAAAAATCTCTAGCAATAAACATTAAACTGAGCATGTGCAGAGTGCCCCCAAGGCTCTGTTCTATCAGGAGATGGATTTAGGACAGTGCAAGAAGGGGAGGATCAGAGAAGACAAGATCAAACAACCTTTTTACACAATGCAGAGGATTAACCCCTTAGGTTCCACAGTGAGTATAACAAGCATGCTTTACTGCATATACAGACTGATTTTACCATTGTGAGTTTAGTAACACTTTAATTATAGAATAAAAATATTAATGAAGAAATAATCTTATCTAGCAATATATAGTGTAATCAGGTGGTTGTTTGCAAAGCTTGGATCATAAATTAAAGTGAAAGTAAACTCCCATCTCTGACTTGTACCTATAGGTAAGCCTATAATAAGCCTATAATTGTCAACACAGGGCTCTGGGCTGTGCATGTACACAGTTGATCAGCAGGTCTCGGCCATGACACATTAGTCGGGACCTGCTGACAAACTCCCGTTGTGTACAATCACATCGGGTGTCAATGGGTTGGCACGCATTTGCGTGCCCTAAACCTGAAAACAGGCAGCGACGTACCAATACTTTGCTTTCCCGTATGGTCTTTAAGTGGTTAAAAACATGTGTTCATACATTTTTGGCAAGGTTTTGTATTTAAAGAACCCCCCCCCATGAAAACACACCAAGGATGCACAGAAAACACACTACTTAAATGAACTGGAAAAATCCATAATTGTGCAGCAGCACTGGTGTGAACCTAGGCTAGGCTAATGATGTACAAAGGTTTATGGGCAGCTGTTGACAGCTTTTACAGATTCTGATGCCCCTTAAAGGGCAAGCTTGACTCCTTTCAGGCAGGAACTGATGGAAATAACTGAGTTGTCTGCAAACCGACAACCCTATATAAATTAATAAAATAATATACAAAATAAATATAATAGGTAATATGCAAAACAATAAAGCCTAAAAATGCTAAAAGCCTATGGAGAGCCTGCAGTGCCAAGGAGGAATCAGGCTACTGTTTTCTACAGGAGTGAGTATAGAGAAAGGAGCCTGAAAAACACAAGATGGGGATTCTCTGGAAGTTCTTCCCTGGCAGGGAGGCTGGAAAACTACCTGGCGGTTCCTTGTTCACAAATCCAGCACCATATTGATCTTGGCCTATACATTAACTTCTTGGTGGGGTGAAAAATAAACACGCGGCCCTGCAAAATGTGGAGATTTCTTTCTCCTGGGGGATGACAGGGAACTGTGTGAAGAGGATCTCAGCAGGACAAGCTGCTGAAGGCTCTTGCACAGGGAGGTGAGGAAGGGGTCTAGTTAACACTGTTGAAATAAACACAGACCACCCAACTTGCCTGCAGATCTCAGGAAGCCTCATCACCAGCCCTGTCTCAGACCCCCCTCCCCTGTGTCATTCTTTATTTTATTAATGGGCAACTCACTTTTAGTGGTTATAACACAATGGCACTTGGTTGTACAGTGCCCCTCATTATGGTAAAGTTTATCTTATTGTCAGACTGTATTTTTACAAGATGATTATGGATGGGGCTGTTGAAGCCTGCATCTCATAAGCCTTGTCTGAGCCATGTCTCTGCTGGAGCTGCCATTGTCCCTGCCAAGCACCTGGTAGCATGCTTCTAGGGTTTAATAGCTCAGTCTGCGCTACTGTTTAGAGAGGACCTGTCTAGCCTTCACAATGCTGGCCTTTGGAGGGATACAGCAATGCTATAGAAATGTATGCTGTCAAATCACAAGAGCCATTTAGGGCACAGTGCCTCAAGCTATAGCTTAAGCCTTAGGTTCCATTGAACTGGTGAATATTAGCAGGAGTAAAGGCTGCAACAGTGCTAAGGCATGTGCATGTAATTTCACATACACTGACACTCTGCAAAGGCACACACACTGACACAATGTACATGTACAGTACATGCACTGGAACTATGTAAGGGCACTGGCACTATATAAGGATACATGCACTGGCACTTTGTAATTGTACATACACAGGCACTCTGTAAAGGCACATGCACTGCCACTATGTAAGTGTACTTGCATTGGCACTTTAAGGATACATGCACTGGCACTCTGCATGGGTACATGCACTGGCACTTTGTAATTGTACATACACAGGCACTCTGTAGAGACACATGCACTGGCACTATGTAAGAGTACTTGCATTGGCACTTTAAGGATACATGCACTGGCACTTTTTATGGGTACATGCATTGGCACTTTGTAATTGTACATACACAGGCACTCTGTAGAGACACATGCACTGGCACTATGTAAGAGTACTTGCATTGGCACTATAAGGATACATGCACTGGTACTTTGCATGGGTACATGCACTGGCACTTTGTAATTGTACATACACAGGCACTCTGTAGAGACACATGCACTGGCACTTTGTAATTGTACATACACAGGCACTCTGTAAAGGCACATGCACTGGCACTATGTAAGAGTACTTGCATTGGCACTATAAGGATACATGCATTGACACTTTGCAAGGGTGCATGCACTGACACTTTGTATAGATACGTATGCCTGCACCTTATAAGGGCACATGCACTGGCACATTGTAAGGAGATATAAATTGGTACTATGTAAGAGTACATGCACTAGCACTATATAAAGATATATGCACTATGTAAGGGTGTTTGTATTGGCCCTTTAAAAGGACAATTAAACTGGCACTGTGTAAGGGAACATCTACTGGGACTATTAATAGGACATGCACTGGCACTATATAATAGCACATACACTATTTTCATTGCACATGCACTTGACACTATGAGGCTCATTTACTAAAAGGGTACAGAATATTTACACAATATGGTGTGTGAATATTCCCTTCAATTATCCATTCAAAAGAAAATTCAAGTTTACACATTTCTCCTGCACATGATTGCATAATTATAACTCAATATCCATGCAATTTATGAGTGAAAATTCTCAAATCCTTTAGTAAATCAGACTGAATGCTTTTGCACAAGCACTCTATAAGGCATCTGCACTGGCACTCTGTATTAGCACATTTATTGGCACTGTGTAAAGGCATGTACTATTCCCCTATTCAAGCACTTCTGCACTGGCACTATGTATTGACACATGGCACTGTGCTAAGGCATATATTATTTCTCTAAACAAGGGCTTGTGCACTGGCACTGTGTATTGGAACATATATTGACACTATATAAAGGCATATATTATTTCCCTTTACAAGGGCTTATGTACTGGCACTGTGTAGCGGAACATATATTGGCACTATGTAAAGGAATATTATGTAAAGGCATATATTACTTCCCTATACAAGGGCTTGTGCACTGGCACTGTGTAATGGCATACAGTACTGTATATATTGGCACTAAGTAAAGGCATATACTATTTCTCTATATAAGAATTTGTGCACTGGCACTGTGTAATGATACATATATTGGCATTATGTAAAGGCATACTCTTTCCCTATGTGCACTGGCTCTGTGTAGTCCTTTTTCCACTGGCACTGTGTAAAGGCACCTTGCAATTTCCACCCTGACATTTTCATATAGATGATCTACCAGTATTTAATCCCTATCAGAAAATAGGAACAGCTTTATTTGTGAAAATGAGAGGTTTTGACTCTTGATGGCTCGGGAATTAAAACATACCTTTCCCCTGCACATGATCATTTAGTAAATCGTCAGATAATAATGGCCAGTACACAGTCAAATGGTCAAATGGACTGAGATCGTTAAATGTAATTGGCTAGGAGGAGTAGATATGTCATATGTGTTTGGCAAGTGATCTAATTATATATATATATATATATATATATATATATATATATATATATATATATATATATATATATATATATTATTTTATTTTTTTCTAGCGGTGGTAACAAAGCGGCAATTAATTAGTGGGGTGAATGGGAGCAGAATTATAGATCTAGAGATGGTCATACACTGATGAATATGAGTTGATTATCGGTGACATCAAACTCCCTATAATGTATTATGACTGTCAGTAGAGAAGTATGATCTACTATTTATATACATATACAGTATACCAATGATACTATTATATTCAGTACAATGATGGTCGGTAATTCATGGCATCTATCAAAAATCAAAAATCATCTTTCACATAAAACTGTATTTAGGATTTGAACTTGTATTTTCGGCTGTTGGCAACATTGGTCTATATAAGCCAATTGCGGCAATATCTTATCCATTGTATAACCCCCCAATACAACTCCCAGACTGATCAATCAGCTATATATCGATATTCTCCATTCTGTAGGGCTCATTAGCTAACTGGAGATGATATTCATTTGAGGTTGCTATAAGGAATGTTCGCTATTGCTTAGTAAACAGGACAACCATTCTAGCTTTGTATATCCAATCCTGTGTAATAAAAAATGCCTGCAGGAAAATAGATGGACGATTAAAGTTTAAACCGCCTTACCTTATTTACTATTCTCAGTGATCTTTGACTTTGCTAATTGAACAGGCTCAACCCTTCTAGCAATTCAACGCCAATGTCTGTTTTGAATCCAATGACTCCACGCTATGATTAAATTTACTAGGTTACTAAGTTGTTACTAGGGTATTTTTACCAAAAATTAGAATTATTTTAATTGGATACAGTATAGTTTCCGAGTGGATTTCTGGTAAATCAAAAAAAAAAAAAAATAGTTCCTTCAGATGTACCACCGAGAAGGGTCCACACAGGACGATGTGAACAAATTGTACAGATTCTAATGTGTACGAGCCGAACTGATTGGCTGAATCCAGACAATCTACATCCAATGTAACAATATAGGAAGAGCTAATATCCATCAGAAGGGGAGAGGACACATTGGTGATTTTGCCAAGTTATTATTTGGGTTAAAAATCACCTATATTAAATATTATATACAAATTATATGCAGAAATCTGGTAAATACTAAAAGACGACTCTTTCTATTAATAAAGGAATATTTGTATGTCCTTATCAGGGTCAGACTACCCATGTACCGGCAGGAGAAGGATCGCTGTCAACTCTCTGATCTATCTATCTATCTATCTATCTATCTATCTATCTATCTATCTATCTATCTATCTATCTATCTATCTATCTCTATCTATCTATCTATCTATCTATCTATCTATCTATCTATCTATCTATCTATCTATCTATCTATCTATCTATCTATCTATCTATATGTATATATATAGAGATATAAATATCTATAAATATATATATATCAGTATATCATTTGAAAATAATACCCAATTATTTCTAAACTATGCTTAGTAAAATGAAACCTAACACTCACTCGAGTAATATAATATTGGTATTTTTTCTATAATATTTGTTTATATTTGGTTCAGCGATTTTAACAATAGAATAATATTATTATGCTATTTATATTTTTATCATCTATATTTATATATAAAAGAAAGATAGATAGATAGGTAGATAGATAGATAGATAGATAGATAGATAGATAGATAGATAGATAGATAGATAGATAGATAGATAGATAGATAGATAGATAGATAGATAGATAGATCAATAACAACTTGGAATATCAATATATGTAATTTGTGACATTTGTTTGCGAGTTGGAAAGGTGTAAATTACGAGTGCAGGAAATGCAAAGTAGTATATAGTAATAAAATATTATACTATTATTTTTTTTTATATTTGTATTAGCTTTACTTTTATAAAAGATGGGTGGGTAGATAGATAGAGAGATAGAGATAGATAGATAGATAGATAGATAGATAGATAGATAGATAGATAGATAGATAGATAGATAGATAGATAGATAGATAGATAGATAGATAGATAGATAGATAGATAATAGTAGAACAGCTTAAAATAGCAATAAATAATCTGGGAAATGTTTTGCCATTTGGGAAAGGTGTAAGGCTGGACTCACATTATACAATGTTCTTCTACAATTTTACCAAAACCATATAATATGAGGTCCAAACACTTGCAATGTGTATACAATCAGGCAGGCCCTTACACTATATAGTTGAAGTTAAATCTAAAGGAAATTGAACAACAAAATTGTATAATGTATGACCAGCTTAAGTTAAGTGTACATATTTGAATTAAAAAAATAAATATGAAGGTTTGCAGTAAATATATATAAGAGGTTGGAATAATTCAGTATTGTCATATAGTATTGTTATTTACCAAGAGCAGCAGTCTTCCTCGTCCAATTAGGAATTCGTTATGGTCGATCTAATACAAATTAACGATGCAGGTAAGTGGTCGTCTGGTTTTGGGTTAGTAGCTTTTACCATTCAGCTAGTTAATCCCTTACTGTGTGGTAACATCACTAATTTGATTTATTTTCTTGCACACTAATGGCACTCTGTGTTTTCATGCTGAGGATTTAGGGGTTAATATCTCAGCGTATGGTCAGCATTCCCAGGAGTTATCTAGCCAATGAGATGCGCCCTGTTCCAAAAACCAGCCAATCAGAACGCGCTGGCTGCAGCTGTCACTCACAGGTGAGCAATGAGAGAGAAGAGAGTGAGTGCAAAGACATCATCCAATGCCAGAGATCCCTCTGCAGGGAGCTCAGCCTGTATAGGAGAGCATAAGAGGGACATCTTGTATACAGGACAGCAGAGAGATCTGCAGGACAACACAGATCTACAGGACAACACAGATCTTCAGGAGAACACAGATCTACAGGACAACACAGATCTTCAGGAGAACACAGATCTTCAGGACAACACAGATCTTCAGGACAACACAGATCTACAGGACAACACAGATCTACAGGACAACACAGATCTTCAGGAGAACACAGATCTACAAGACAACATAGATCTTCAGGAGAACACAGATCTTCAGGAGAACACAGATCTTCAGGAAAGCAAAGATCTACAAGAGAACACAGAAAGACATCTGCAGGGAAGCACAGATCTTCAGGATAACACAGATCTGCATGAAAGCACAGATCTACAGAAGAGCACAGAGAGATCTACAGGGGAGGACAGGGGGCACATTTACAAGGGAGCACAGAGGGACAGATTTACAGGCGGATAAGGACAGCCCAGATCACATCCTGTACAGAGAGCAGACAGGGACAACACAGCTCTCAGCCTGCACAACAATCATAGAGGGACTGTACACAGAAGAGGGATATTTCTGATCACAGACCTTTTCCTGTAGAAAAATAAGAGGCAGCTAAAGCAGAGACACAGAGAGTAGACATAAAGAGCAGAGACACAGAAAGCAGGGGCACAGAGAGCAGAGGCACAGAGAGTAGGGACAGTGCAGAGCACAGAGAGCAGAGGCACAGAGAGTAGGCACAGTGCAGAGGTACAGAGAGCAGAGGCACACAGATTAGGCACAGTGCAGAGCACAGAGAGCAGAGGCAGAGGACACAGAGAGTAGGCACAGTGCAGAGAACAGAGGCACAGAGAGCAGAGACATTGGACACAGAGAGTAGGCACAGTGCAGAGGTATAGAGAGCAGAGGCACAGAGAATAGACACAGAGAGCAGAGGCAGTGGACACAGAGTAGGCACAGCGCAGAGGTACAGAGAGCAGAGGCACAGAGAGTAGACACAGAAAGCAGAGGCACAGAGAGCAGAGGACACAGAGAGTAGGCACAGTGCAAAGGTACAGAGAGCAGAGGCACAGAGAGTAGACACAGAGAGCAGAGGCAGTGTAGGGAAGATCCTGGGGATCAGTGGTGTTCCTGCCCTGTCTGTGCTGAGCAGAGAAGACATCTACAGAGGTGGAGAAGGTCGGAGGGGTCCTCGGTTTGCCTGGCCTGTCCGGGGCAAAGAGGACCTGTCTGTGTGGAGGCAGGCTGTTCCCTCCCGGGTCCGCTCCCAATAGCAGAGTGCGGTGATGCCATCCAGTAGATGAGATCCTGGGATCGCCTTTTTCTTTTGTGTGTTGCTGACAGCAGACGTTCCTGTGCGCCCATTCCTGGACATACCTGGATAAGTGGAGCGAATGACCCCCCCAGTGACTTGCATGGGCTGTCATCTGGCTTCTCCCCAGTGATCCGATCCTCGGAGGGGATTCTTAGCAGCCTGAGCCCCCCATCATCCTCATCCTCCTCCTCATTCCCCCTGCAGATGGCTGTGAGGAGCTCCGGCACCCTGACCTCCTTCTCCATCCAGGCCATCCTGAACAAGAAGGAGGACCGAGGGGCCACCTACCCCAGGCTGGGCTGCCTGATCCCCGCCAGCGGCAGCCCCACCACCCCCGCCTGCTGCTGGAGGCTGTTCGGGGAAGTGGAGGCCAGAGGACTGGCAGGGAAGGAGCAGGTTGGATGGGACTCGGACTCTGCTCTCAGTGAGGAGGGGGACCCGGGGAGGCCGGTGGACGGAAGCCTGAGGATGGAGGAATCGGGGGTGAGGTCCCTGGAGGCCAGACCGAAGAAGGAGGAAGAAGAGGAGACCCCGGGCTGCAGTGACTGTGAGATCGCAGCCAGTGGCACAGGTAAGGCTGGGGGGCTAATGGGGGCTGCTGGGGTCATACTGGGACAGTCTGAAGAATACTGTCATCTGACATGTCACCAACATTGACCCCTCTGCTTCAATTCATATACTTTGTATGTGTACAGTGCAAATATCAATACATATAAAATATAATACCCCCCCCTCCAATCCAAACATGATGTCAACATCACACACAAGATTCCCTGGAAAGATTCATGTCTTTTTTTATATTATTATACACTCATTTTACTTATGTGTCACTAACTTCATTGTATACATTTCACACAATTCCTATACACGAGTGATGCAATCTATACAACACCCCCCCCCCCCCTCCCTTCCTTACAGTGCCAGCAAACACTATAACTAGACAAGGCCTCACATGCATATTCTTATTATGATCATATCATATCACACACAATGGAAGAATCACAAATATGAATCTTTTTCCATATGCATAATACAGAGAAATGGCATACTGGGGCAAAAATATAAACTCTTAAACAGCTAATAACTATATACTAATGCAAACGACTCAATTACAACTCTCCAACACCAGCCCGAGACACTCTATTTTTAGCCACTAGACTGTAATTTACGAATTTCAATGACATAACTGAAAATAACTGTCACTCCTTTTTTTTTTAAATAAGGGTACTTATCGTGCTGTGTCAACTTTGTAAATGGAGCCTATGGTTACTAGATAATATGCTGAAATGACATGCAGGAGCAAACATGGTCAACTCATTTAAAACTTATTATTAGTTATATACCAATACAAGGGCTACTGTATGTTACAATTAAGTGACATGCAGGGACACAACTATAAAGCTTACTCAAAACGTATTAATAACTATATACCAGTACGATGACTACTATATAAAAAAGGTGAAATGGCATGCAGGGGCAAAACACTAAATATATATACAAAAAAGTATCTATAAAAGTATCCATTATATATTTATATATTTTATAATATATATATATATATATGTATATATATATATATATATATATATATATATATATATATATATATATATATATATATATATATATATATATATATATATATAGAGCTTGTTTTTTCCAAAAGAAAAGAAAGCTTGCATCGTGCCTAAACATTAATGAAAATGTGTTACTATTGCAGTTATTATCTGTGACGTAATGAGTCATATGTTCTTGTTCTGTAATAATAAAATATTACAGAACAAGTTGGGTGAATGTGACTATTGCTAATTATTATAATTATTATTATTACTATTATCAAAACACCACTACCATTCTCTATAATGTCTTAACCACATTTATGCTTGCAATATTAAATATACATATACTGTATATAAATATAGATAGATATATCTATCTATATATAGATAGATAGATTTATCTTTATATAGATCGATCTATCGATCTATCTATCTATCTATCTATCTATCTATCTATCTATCTATCTATCTATCTATCTATCTATCTATCTATCTATCTATCTATCTATCTATCTATCTATTTATCTATATATTATATAGATAGATATAGCTATCTATATATATATATAGATATATCTATCTATAGATATAGATAGATATTTCTAATATATCTATATATATAGTTTTTTGTTTTATTTTAATTGAATAAAGATAGATAGATAAATAGATAAATAGATAGATAGATAGATAGATAGATAGATAGATAGATAGATAGATAGATAGATAGATAGATAGATAGATAGATAGATAGATAGATAGATATTCCGAATGAACTATAGTGGCTCCTAATCTGCCTGATTTATTATTCACATACATTTTACCAGGTTGATTGAAAATAGAATCCGGCAAATTTCCTATGGACCAGGGCTTACTATATGACCCACCATTTATCCACATAAAAGAGCTAATTTACTAAAGCAAACAATTGATTCTTAAGTACCCAATCAGGTACAAGGGAATTAACAAGAAAAAAGAATAGAATAGAATAGAATAGGATACACATCTTCCTATGATCACAAAGCAGTATAAAATCACTCTTACTTACTTGCATAGTTACATAGCTACATAGTTACATATAGTTACATAGTTAAGTTAAAAAAAGACCAGTCCATCCAGTTCAACCAAAAAAAAAAAAAAGATAGATAGATAGATAGATAGATACAATATATATATAGACGTACAATGACAAATAATTTACTATGCACGACAGTTAAAGTACCAATGATAAGCCTGCTAGTATTACAAGAAATAATAATAGTAATAGTAGTAATAATAGTGGTTGTAGTATTTGTTTTGTAGTAATACTTTGTTTATCTTTGTTTTCGTTTCACTTTTAGTTTAGTGAATTATTGCTAATGCTTGACTTTTCCATTTGCTTAATTTACTAAGATGAAAATTTGATGAGTGTAATTATGAAGATGAGTGTGTGGTGTTTTCATTACAAGGGATGTGTCACTCTCTCTCCCCTGTGACTGACCTGTCATCGTGTGGGCGTGGCTCCAGGTTCCAGGGAGGTGTCAGGAAATTCTTATTGTGTCTGTATGGTGTGATGTACACCCAAACAAAACCAGAGCTTCAGATTATTCCCCACATCTGGAGCAACACAACCTGTGTATACAATGGTTGTATTCTTATTCTGTGGACGATTTGGTAGGAGGTTAAAACAATGTTGCAAATATAGTGTGTTTTGCTTGGCTTTTGTGGTTTTGTAGTGTGAACGCTTTTTGTTAAAGCAGTACAGAAAAAATAAAAAGTGTATTTTTAAATCGATATTATAAGTATCACAGCTGGGAATATTTTCTATATCTGGCAGATGGAACGTATATTATAGATGCAGAAAAGGTGTATTCTACATATATATATATATATATATATATATATATATATATATATATATATATATATATATATATATATATATATATATATATATATATATATATATATATAATCGACATAAATAACCTACATATTGGTCTGTACATTATATAGAAACGTGTTATAGATATAGACAGAATTATAAATAACTTATTATATGTAATTATAATAAACAACTAATCTGGTTACTAAAAAGGCCTTCAGAATATAGATGGGGCAATATATCTCCTCCGAAAAGCAAGATCTTAAATAAAAAATAAAAATAGATTTAAAACAAATCTAAAAATTAAAACAAAAAAAATAATAAATAAATATCATATGAAAAATGTGTGAATCTTGAGTGAAAACATTTATTAATAGACTCCATATAATCAATAAAATAAATAAATTCTTACTAAGGTCGGGAATATATTTTCTATAAATATTATGATATTTCTACAATTAATAAATTATATCAATATATTGCCTTCATGTTGCGGCTGACTGTCATTGGGGAACTAACGATTTTTCAGCAATGTACATACATACAAACATTTAACATACGTATTATTTTAGTATATGTTCCTATATGTTATATTTTATTACATACGGCGGCGTATACAGATGCGGTAGATGCACTGGAGGTATATTATACTTTCTGCATTTGTTACAGGGAGGTATTGTGAAGTTTATGTTTAGACAGTCTGCTTGTTAGGCTATAATGTTGGTCGTGATGATATTATATATAACTTATTTTTTATTTTTCACTGGAGTAGATTTCCGCAGGCTGATGAGCACCCTAGGAGCAACAGGCAGAATAGCACATGGAAGGGTGATTTATTAAGGGTAGGGAATTTCCATAGTAAATGACAGCAATTAGGCAAAGCTGTGCTCTCTTTGAATACCCAATCGTGCTATGGAAATTTTTATAAAAATAGGATTTTTATCTAGCATACGATTACTGCAACACAGTTTCAGCTTATTTGCTAAGCTCAGTGAATATTATTTTCCATAGGTGTACAGTGCCATAAATCACATGTTGTCGTGTGCTGTGTCCTCTGGTGATGTGCAGTGGGTACATCATTGTGTATACAGGGTTGTGTGCCCTATGGCTGCCAGTCAATGTCAGATGCACCGTGCTGGTGACCTCCTGGCCTCTCTCCTCGCTGAGGTATTAAGTTCTGTAACCAAAATTAACTTCTGACCTCCTAGCCTAGAAGGCCCTCTAGTAAATGATTTGCATAATATAGGCGCTGAATAGGATGGGGGCATCTGCCTGTCAGTCCCTCACCAGCCCTGGACACCACAGTGCATTGGAGGATTGTGTCCATTGCAGGAGATAAAATATCTATCTATGATATTATCGATTTGTATCTCTCTCTCTCTCTCTCTCTCTCTCTCTCTCTCTCTCTCTCTCTCTCTCTCTCTCTCTCTCTCGCTCTCGCTCTCTCTCTCTCTCTATATATATATATATTATTATAATACTTCATCTCTGGCATTAAGGAATTGTACCCTTTGTATGATGTATTACTAGTGAGCTTCATAAAGAATGTGGATGCTATAGGGAGATAACCGAACTTCTGACACGTGAAAATATACTTTTCTACAGCAGCAAGCAAGGGGTGTCCTATCTCCTTATAATAATTCTTTCTTTCTTTCTTTCTTTCTTTCTTTCTTTCTTTCTTTCTTTCTTTCTTTCTTTCTTTCTTTCTTTCTTTCTTTCTTTCTTTCTTTCTTTCTTTCTTTCTTTCTTTCTTTCTTTCTTTCTTTCTTTTTCTTTTTCTTTTTCTTTCTTTCGTTCTTTCCATAAATAAATAGCGACATACTGTAGATTTATCTAGTTGTTATCTCACATCTTTATCCACCCATCTAATATTACTTATAAGGATAACTAGTAAACTTTATAAAGAATGTGATTGCTAAAAAGGTGATAACTGAACTTGAACCTTTTGAAATACACTTATCTATAGCAGCGAGCTAATGGTGTCATACCTCCTTTGGACTTATATTGCTTTCTTTCTTTCTTTCTTTCTTTCTTTCTTTCTTTCTTTCTTTCTTTCTTTCTTTCTTTCTTTCTTTCTTTCTTTTTTTCTTTCTTCTCCCCCCCCCCCCCCCTCTCTCTCTTTCTTTCTTTCTGTCTCATAGATTTATCTAGCTAGCTGGTATCTATCATCTATTTTTCATATTTTTATATATCATGTTATAATTTATATTTCCTATAAATCTAACGTTAATTATTCTAAATGTAGATTCCTTGCTTGCTGATAAATATATAAATATAATGCAGAGTACAATAAACCATAGCACTTTTGGATATTTACGATGACAAAAAAGTAGATGAAAGAAAAAAAAAAGAAACAAAACAGATATTTTGTCTGCACACAACTGGATGATTTATGCACTAAACATTCATTTTAACTAGTTAATTTAATCAGTCTATGCTTCTTTAGTAAGTATGTATGTATGTAAGTATGTAAGTATGTAAGTATGTATGTATGTATGTATGTAAGTATGTATATATGTATGTATGTAAGTATGTATGTATGTATGCCTTCCTCTGGATCAACTGTGGGTGAAGGATTGTGTATATGGGATTGTATTATTATTTTTTTTTTTTTATTTTTTGGTTGAACTGGATGTCTTTTTTCAACCTGACTAACTATGTAACTATATGTAACTATGTAACTATATGTAACTATGTAACTATATGTAACTATGTAAGTAAGTATGCAGTGATTTTATACTGCTTTGTGATCATAGGAAGATGTGTATCCTATTTTATTTTCTTTAAGAATCAAGTGTTTCCTTTAGTAAATTAGCTCTTCTATGTGGATAAATGGTGGGTCATAAAGTAAGCCCTGGTCCATAGGATTCAATTTTCAATCAACTTGGTAAAATATATGTGAATAATAAATCAGGCAGATTAGGAGCCACTATAGTTCATTCGGAATATCTATTATTATTATTATTATTATTATACACGATTAAAATAGCGCCAACAGTTCACGCAGCGCTTTACAATGTAGAGGGGGGGGGGGGGGGGGACAGCACAATTACAGTACAGTTCAATACAGGAGGGACAGGAGGGCTCTGCATATAGAGCTTACATTCTAAAGGGAGGGGTGGTGGTACAAAATGTATCTATCTATCTATCTATCTATCTATCTATCTATCTATCTATCTATCTATCTATCTATCTATCTATCTATCTATCTATCTATATTTATAGATAGATATATCTATATTCATAGATATATCTATCTATAGATAGATAGATAGATAGATAGATAGATAGATAGATAGATAGAATAATTATAAGAGTCATTAATAATAGTCATTGTATATCTGGTGCATTGATGATCATTTCTTTGCTAATCTGTGCTTTGATTACCCATTTGCTCAAGTTTATTGTTTATTGCCTGATTATCCAGTTAAGTATAATGTAATGAATCCAGTGCTATCCTGGATTATTGTAGCCGGTGGTACTAACATCCCGATGCCTCCACAGATCCCAGCCCCCCAGATGAGGACCCCAAGTGTGACCAGCTCCTCCTGGAGGCCCCCAAGCAGAGGAAGAAGCGCTCCCGGGCCGCCTTCTCGCATGCTCAGGTCTTTGAGTTGGAGAGACGCTTTAACCACCAGCGCTACCTATCCGGACCAGAACGGGCCGACCTTGCCGCCTCCCTGAAGCTGACGGAGACTCAGGTGAAGATCTGGTTCCAGAACCGCCGCTACAAGACTAAACGACGGCAAATGGCTGCAGACATGATGGCCACGGCCCCGGCCGCCAAGAAAGTGGCAGTTAAGGTCCTGGTGAGGGACGATCAGAGACAGTACCAGCCTGGAGAGGTGCTAAGGCCGTCACTAGTGCCCCTACAGCCACCATACTATTACCCTTACTATTGTGCCCTGCCTGGCTGGACGCTATCGGCTGCCGCAGCGGCGGCAGCAGCGGCGGCAGCCTGCACTGGAGGGACTCCTTAAAGCAGCCGCTATTTATTATACTCATCACTGTCCAAAATCAGGGGAGCTGGGGCTATCCCCTAATCAGCCTGCTGACTCCATCACAAGATCAAACAAGACAGGCTTCCTCCATGGTATCCATGCTGTTTGAACTATGTATAAGATTTACATATTATAACTACATATATTTTTATAGACTGGACTTGGTTGGAACTTGGAAACCAACAAAAGGTGCTAGCTGGGAAATGAGTACCGAATCAAGGACTGCCAGTCCCTAAATGACTCTGTGGGTGCAACTGGTAGGTTCTGGGGGGTTCTGACATTCCAAAGTCTTCCTGCCTATTCCAAGTCTGATGTTCCTTCCCCACTACCAGAGCCCCATCCTTCATCAGAAGGCCTTACCCCATGGAGATCTGATACTGCCCCTAGCACTTTCCTACTATACATAAGTATTTTTTTCATAGCCAATGTGAAGATTGATGGTTGGACAGAGTCTTCCTAAGAATAGCCTGATTGCCTGGCCTGCTTTGTGGAGATGATCCTGTAGAGGTGGCCTGCAGCAGAGGGCTCCATAATGCTCTTGTTGTCAATGGATCTTTTTTTTTTTTTAAGATGATGTACGTTTCCCTCTAATTTATAAACTACAGTTGGAAAAACAAGACAGTCTTGTGATTTATTCTATAATAAACTGTTTTTTAAATGTATTAGAGTTGTATTTGGTAATCTTTGTGTGCTGAAAACTACTTCTAAAATTAATTACAATAATAACACTAATGATAATAATACTAATGATAATAATGTGATTCTTAGTATAATAATCCTAATTTAAAGAATAATTTTCCTACCAATACAGTTATTACCTAATTCACTTTGCTGTATACCTCTGGTATGTATGTGCTAATTCTTTTTCAGGTAATTGGAAGTTCCATTATTATTATTATTATTATTATTATTATTATTATTATTATTATTATTATTATTATTATTATTCCAGGTAATAGGATGTTCCAGTATTGTTTTTATAATTATTATTTCAGGCAATAGGATGCTCTAGTATTATTGTTATTATTATTATTAATATTTCAGGTAAGAAGATTATTCAGTATTGTTTTAGTTATCATTAATTCAGATAACAGGATGCTCCAGTATTTTTTTAATTATTATACTATTATAATGATTATTTTTTATTTCAGGTAATAGGATATTCCAGTACTGTTTTGATTATTATTATTTAAGGTAACAAGATGATTTATTATTATTAGTATTATTATTAATAATAATACTAATAATAATTTTCAGGTACTAGGGTGCTTAATATTCCATATAAATATATATATCTATATATCTGTAGATATAGATATATAGATATAGATATATCTATATCTTTATATCTATATCTATATCTATAGAGAGAGAGAGAGAGAGAGAGAGAGAGAGAGAGAGAGAGAGAGAGAGAGAGAGAGAGGGAGGAAATAATCACAGTGTTATACATTCAGAATGTAGGAATAGCATTTTCTTGAAATCATTCTCCTATTGCTAAGCTAAGATGTCAACAATGAATAATCAGTTACTTTTGATGAATGGAAGAAGCGTTGTTTATTTTTTTTACTAAAGGCAAATAGGCTGTTCACTTTGCGAGGGGAGTTGCACTTTGCAAGGGAATTTCCCCAGAACTTATTGACAGCGGTGAAGTTTTACTTTGCAAAGAATACCCTGTCACGTTTACAGTAAATAATATATATATATATATATATATATATATATATATATATATAAATTTTTTAAAAATACAGCATTTTTGTTTGCACATGACTGTCAGAAGAGCGTCATCACATTCACTAAGCTTTGGGGAACTTTCATTACAATTCAAGGTAGAGTCTGCCTAGGATAGCACCCTGCTTCACACTGCTTATTCACCATGACACCACCTAGATATTATGACATTTTACCACTGATTGGCTACCAGAAATATTTTTATTTACTATTGCTGTGGAGTAAACAAACTACCATTTTACTAAGACGCCATGCTTGTATTACTATTTATGAAAATAATGGAATAACAGAATAATGATAACAATAGCAAGATAGATGTAATACAAATGGCAATACAAATCTAAGGCTACATGCACATAGCCATAAGAATTTCCTGATCATAGAGGCAGGGTTTTTTTGGAATTGTGTTTTATTTGGTAAGTGATCAGTAAATTGCTTGCCTTCAGATAAGGTTTTTTTTTTTTTCTTTTTTTATGCATAAAATTGTAGTTCTGTATCCTCCTGCTTTTTTTTTTTAAACCAGAATACACTTCTTGCAGTTATGTAAATGTGTATAAATAAGTTTACATGTGTAAATGTGTATTTACCATCTATCTTTTTAGCAGAAGCTGGCAAAAAAAACAGCGTAAAAAAAATTGCTTCATCTGGTGCATATTTACACATGTTAAAGCATGTATTTATGCATGTAAGGCCTCATACACATGGGCGGAATGAATGCTGCTGTTACAGGCACCTGGAATTTCTGTTTTTATGCCTCTGAAAGCAGTTCTAGGTTATTTATTTTGCATATGCACATTGTGTTGTTTACAGGTGTACTTTAGAGCAACGTTCAGGGGTGTAAAAAAAAAAACCCCATACCTGTGCAGAGTGCACTTTATGCTCATATGTGTGCAAATGTACATATTAAGTGCATAAAATGAATATTCTGGCCAGAAGAATGCATTTATGCTCAACATCATACGCGCACATATGCATATAAACATGAGTGCCAAGTTCAGGCAGAAATAATCCAGCATATCTGCAAAAAAATTTCATATGCCTGTGTACATGTGGCCTTAATGTGAGTAAAGTATGTGCATGTAATTTCATTCTAGTGGCTAGAACATAATTTGTTAGGCTGAAACTATGCACATAGTCTTATTGGTGTAATTTACGTATATAAGCGCATAAACACGCATATAGGCGCATAAACACATGCATATGTGTTTATGCGCCTATATGTGTGTTTATGCGCTCATATATGTAAATTACACCAAGATTCTCTCTGAATGCAGGTTTGGGGCATTTTTTGTGCCCCTAAACACTGCTCTAAAATACGAAAATAAATGCCACAATGTGCACACATTGGCTAATACTGAGCTGTGTTTAGAGGCAAAAAAAAGGAAGGAAAAATAATTCTAAAAGCTGCACTTTTTCTTCCCATTTGCATATAGTCTAATCAAAATAAATACATGATAGTTGCTGATCTCTAATCAATACAATGTAACTTTAAAAATAATAAAGATAGCATTCCCAGGGAGATAATACTTCACTCTCCCAGCTGTTAGTAATAGATAATATATATATTTTTAATATTGTAATTACATTACATTGGGTGTAGAAGTAGCAGCATTGTAATCCTAATACTAGCACAAACTGCTAGGTGTACTGCTCGCTATCATTTTTATTGTTAGTTTGGATGCTCTTTGTATATTACTATTTCTAACAATAGTACTTCTCCCCTGTAAGTTGAAGTGCTATTGTACTATTATTGTAATTAGTGGGCATGTGTGCAGCGTATTGCATTAGGGTATGCACCCCAAACCTCAAACACACATACGTGTGTGTATATATATATATATATTGTTAAATGTTAAAATGTAGTGGACAGTGTCAGTAGGGCAGTGAATGCTGTCAGTAGTTTTACATTTTTCTTATTTTATTTTTCTTTTATTTTTTACAATTTCTTTTTTTTTAAACATTTTTTTTAAGAGTTTTGATGAAATATCAGCAGGGGGGAATCTGCGCCGCATTGGGTGATTAGGGTGTGCCTAGGCCCATCCTGCATACCCCCTGCGCACGCCTATGTCAGTGGGGTTTATTTACTAAGACTTGTAAGTGCAAAATCTAGTGCCGCCGTGCATGGTAGCCAATCAGCTTCTAACTTCAGCTTGTTCAATTAGGCTTTGGCAATAAAACCTGGAAGCTGATTGGTTTCTATGCAGAGCTGCACCAGATTTTGCACTCTTTAGTTTTAGTAAATCAACCCATCAGAGCCTATTAACAGCATTATAGTCTGAATTATTCCTAGAATTGTTACTGATAGTAGTAAATTGTTACGGATAGTAGTAAACTGTTACCGATAGTAGTATTAATGCTGGTAATGATATTTTTGGTAAATGAAGATCACTGAACTAGGATAACAGTCATTTTTATTGGCTTCATAATGATGCTACTCTTATTACTAGAGTCACAGTTATAATTAAAGGACTAGCCGAACTAAACAAGTTATATAGTAATAATAATAATCTTATTATTCTTATTAATACTACTTGGAACAATGAGAAAAGTGGTTCGGTGTCTTTGGTGTCAGTCTCTGAAAGTACAGGCTGCACTTTGGTGATATTGGCACTGATCCTCCTCCTGCAGATTCACACTTTGTTTCTATTTTTTCAATATTTACAAGTCATTCCTACATGGAAAGCCACAGTTTTGTTTTATTTCGAAAGTGTAAAGACTAATACCTGAGATTTCTCCTACAAGTTTCCTCAGGGTCACAAAAATAATCATTTAATAGGCAGGAAACGAATTGGCCTCATTCAATGTTCAGGAATGTGCGTGGGCCAGAGCTGTGCAGAGTCCAGGCTGTGTACATAAGGGCCCAGATCCCCGCACAGCCACACTGCACTTCTCACCGCAATCACTTCCTGAGCCCAGGGGACTCACTTGAGAAGGCTTACTTAAATACCGGAGCCATCACCCAGATAGGGCTCACTTATATACCAGGGTTCTCACCAGGATAGGGTTTTTTCTATGCTGGAAATCACCCAAACATGGCTCACACATATGCTAGAGTCATCACCTGGAGAGGGCTCACTTATATACTAGGGCCCTCACCTGGATAGCTTTCAGTTTCATACTGGAGTCATCACAGGTGGGAGAGCTCACTTAAATACTGAGGTCATCACCTGGAAAGGGCTCACTGGTGTCATCACCCTGCTAGGGTTCATTTACATACTGGGGTCCTCAGCTGGGTAGGGCTCACTTATATACTGGAGTCATCACCTAGAGAGGGCTCACTTATATAGTAGGGCCCTCACTTGGTTAGGTTTCACTTATATACTGGAGTCATCACAGGAGAGAGGGCTAACTTTTATACAGTACTGAGGTCATAGCCTGGAAAGGGCTCACTGATGTCATCACCCTGATAGGGTTCACTTACATACTGGGGTCCTCATCTGGAGGGGGCTCACTTATATACTGGAGTCATCACCCAGACAGGGCTCACTTACATACTAGAGTCATCCCTGGATAGGACTCACTTATATACTAGGGCGCTCACATAGATAGGGTTCACCTATATACTGGAGTCATCACGGGAGAGAGGGCTCACTTATATACTGAGGTTACCACCTGGAGGGCTTATTGGGGTCATCACACAAATAGGGTTCACTTATATACTGGGCTCCTTACCTGGACAGGTCTAACTTATATATACTGGAGTCATCACCACAAAATAGCTCACTTATATACTGGGGTCTTTACCCAGAGAGGGCTCACTTATATACTGAGGTCATTGCCTGGAAATAACTCACTGATATACGAAGGTCCTCACTCAGAGAGGGCTCACTCATTAACTCAGAGAGGGCTCACTCATATACCGGGGTCCTCACTCAGAGAGGGATCACTTATATATTGGGGTCCTCACTCAGAGTGGGCTCCCTTATATACTGAGGTCATTGCCTGGATAGAGCTCACTTATATACTAGGGTTCTCACCCACTTATATACTGGGATCTTCACGCAGAGAGAGCTCACTTATATAATTAGGTCATCGCCTGGCAAGTACTCACTTATAGTATATGCGGAGGTTCTTACCTGGAGAGGGCTCACTTATATACTGGAGTTATCACCCAGACAGGGCTCACTTATATAATGAGGTAATCACCTTGTGAGGGCTCATTTATATACTGGGGGGTTTCTCCCAGAGAGGGCTCACTTATATACTGGAGTTATCACCCAGACAGGGCTCACTTATATAATGAGGTGATCACCTTGTGAGGGCTCACTTATATACTGGGGGGGTTTCTCCCAGAGAGGACTCACTTATATACTTGGAGTCATCACCCAGACGAGGGCTCACCAATATGGTGAGGTCATCACCTGATGAGGACTCACCTATATTGTGAGGTTCTAACTTGGAGAGGGCTCACTTATATACTTGGCGTTATCACCCAGACGAGGGCTCACCAATATGGTGAGGTCATCACCTGATGAGGACTCACTTATATTGTGAGGTTCTAACTTGGAGAGGGCTCACTTATATACTTGGCGTTATCACCCAGACGAGGGCTCACCAATATGGTGAGGTCATCACCTGATGAGGACTCACTTATATTGTGAGGTTCTCATTTGGAGAGGGCTCACTTATATACTTGGAGTTATCACCTGGATGAGAGCTCACCTATATGGTGAGGTCATCACCTCATGAGGGCTCACTTATATTGTGAGGTTCTCACTTGGAGAGGGCTCACTTATATACTTGGAGTCATCACCCAGACAGGGCTCACTTATATACTGGGTTATCACCCAGACAGTAAACATACAAATAAATATTGTGAGACTAATGTGAGCTAATGCTATTGTGAGGCCAAATTGTCTAAACAGCAATGGGAGTCAAATATTATGCAAAAGGAAGAGAAATAGGGCACTTCTGTCAGGAAATGTCCTCCAGTGAACTGTACTAGATTATTATCACATCAACATCAGCTTCGACATCAGGGTTAAGGGAAGGAGGAGAGACTGGGTGAGGCATCCTGTATAGTGCTTTGCCTCTAGGGGGAGGGAGAGCTGGCCCGCAGTTGTGACAGGTGAGGGTTAAGCGAGGAAGCAAGATGGTCGATGGACTTCAGGAACCAAGCTCAAGGGGGTGGTTGCGCATTTTGGAGCATGCGCAATTGTCTGCTTCATCAGAGTTCTGCCGAAGGAGCGAATTGCTCTGATTCCAAAACGCGTTACCGGCAGCATGGTTCCGGAAGATCTTATACAGATCTTAATACATAAATACATATGTCAAGTATAAGGAGTTACTGTAAAGTGTATAGGTCCAATAACGCCTTTCACATTTAAATACCGCTTCTTCAGATTGCCATAATCACTTATAACAGTTATCCAGTATAAAATATATATATAGATATAGGTATTCATTAGTACATACAACTTATTTCAAAGCAAAAACTATCCCCTCTGTGAAGGGAAAAAAAAAATTAAAAATGTGGAGAGGGCTTAAATTATATACTGTGGTCTTCACTTGAGAGAGCTCACTTACAGTATATACTGAAGGTCATCATTGGGCAAGGCTCACTTATTTACTGAAGTCATCACCTGGGCGGGGCTGGCTTTTATATCTAGGTCATCATCCAGGACTAGGGTTGCCACCTCTTCTTCAAGCCAAACTCGAACACTTTTGTGGCACAGGGTAATTTTTTTATTTTTTTTGCAGTAAGCACTATAGGATTACAAAAGACCTGGGACACATTTGGGTGCCCCAAGGGAAGTAGTAATGTAGCACACAGAGTGCGCCATTCGGTGTGGCCATATTGCTCTTGATGACATCATCACCCCACCCTTCAGTGATGCCAAACCTGCCCCCAAACAGCCACTCCGTAGTGGCAACAGATTTGTGTATGACTATCTCGGATACTTGAGGAGCCACAGCCTGGTCTGAATAATGTGTCCGGGTTTCAGGTGGACTGAAACCCGGACACATGATTCAAAACCCGAACTGTCCGGTTGAATCCTGGACAGGTGGCAACCCTATCCAGGACTCACTTATATACTGGGGTCATCAGCTGGAAAGGGCTCATTTTTTCACTGGTGTCATTATCCTATGAAAAGGGCTCACTTAAACTGGAGTTATCATCTGGAGAGGGCTCAATTATAAACTGGCAGGTTCGCCTGCCTACCTGAATCTCTGGCTGTTGCAGCTGGAAGTCATTCATTTAGTGGGAATATTTCTAGAGCAACTAAAAAACAGCTTCTCACTGGTTGCCGGCATGTTTCAAACTGTAAACAAACCAGCAAGTATTCCAGGTGATGTCATTGACTACATATAGTCATGATCATATGTGGTCAATGATGTCAGCCATGCTAATTGTTGACATTTAGTAGTCATTTAGGGAGCTGTCATTTAGCGAGAGGAGGCTAAATCATCATGGCACGAGTCATCAGGGATCTTTCTCTTGTGATAGATCTACATCGCCGGGCAATATGACTGACATTGAATTCACATCAGGGGACAATGTTTATTTGTTTATTTTTTCATTATTAACTTTATTTCATAAGGGACTTTATTTGTTTGTTTTATTTGTTTATTTACTTTGTCCTTTTTTTTGTAATTGAGTAGCAAGGGGTGCTATATACCCCTTATAAAGGGCTGGATTTTTTAGGCCCTCCAAATGGGGCTTTAAGATTCTGCTATGTCCACTCACAGACCCCCATATACACCCTGGCATGGTACTCTCCCACTATTAATGGCATGTGGCCTGGTATGGTTTACATGTGTGTGTGTGTGTGTGTGTGTGTGTGTGTGTGTGTGTAATGGGGGGCATACTCGCTGCATATCCCTTTCATGGGTAGCCAGGCTACATGCTCAAAAGGGTATGGATTTTGAGGAGGACATGTTACAAAAATTCAAAAGTCAAACCAGACCCTTATCCTACATGGACATGGATTTGGTATAGATTTTTAATGCAGTAGTAAGGTCTGAAAAAAATAAAAATTCCCCCCTGCAAGTTAAGGGCATAATGTGCCAGTATGCATTACATACTAGCGCCTTAACAATGACTTACTGTATTTATTGGTGTGTAACACGCACAGGCGTATAACACGCACCCCAATTTTAGGAGGGAAGTTTAAGGAAAAAAAAACTTACATTTTAAATAAAGAACTTTGAAGCAAAATTAGTGGTCACAGCTCATCAATGCACCCTGCTCAGTGCCCATCTGCAGCCTCTAAATTGCCCATCAACGCACTCTGCTCAGTCCACATCTGCAGCCTCTAAATTGCCCGTCAACGCACTCTGCTCAGTGCTCATCTCAGCCATTATATTGCCCAACAATGCAGCCTGTTCAGTGCCCATCTGCAGCCTATAAATTGACCAACAATGCAGGCTGTTCAGTGCCCGTCTGCAGCCTCACCTTTCCCATCATTGAAGCCTCGCCAGTGTTGGATTACCCCTGCTGTCTCCGGGGGAAGAGGAGGAGCGAGCACCGCTGAATTACACAGAGCCGCGATCTCCTATGTAACCGGCGCTCCATCACTCACAGCCACGCCTCCTGGCCCTGCTCATATGATAGACAGAACAGTGGCCCAATGCAGGGCCAGGAGGCGTGGCTGTGAGTGATGTGGCAGGTACACAGGCGATTGCGGCTCTATGTAATTCAGCGGCGCTCGCTCCTCTCCCCTCAGAGACAGCAGGGATCAGCTTAATACACGCACACACGATTTCCCCTGATTTTAAGGGGGAAAAAGTGTGTGTTATACGCCTATAAATATGGTACTTTACCATTTCAATACAGGACACTTTCACCCCCCCCCTCCTGCCCAGGCCAGCTTTTAGCCCTTTCGCACTTTGAATGACAATTGCGCATTAATGCAATGCTGTACCCAAACAACATTTTTATCATTTTTTTAAGACACATAGAGCTTTCTTTTGATGATATTTAACTACCACTGGGTTTTTTATTTTTTGCTAAACAAACAAAAAAAGACTGAAAAGTTTTTCTTAGTTTCTGTAATAAACTTTTGTAAACAAGCATTTTTTCTCCATCATTAATGTGCGCTGATGAGGCTGCACTGACGGGCACTGATAGGCTGCACTGATGGGCACTGATGAGGTGGCACTGATGGGCACTGATGAGGACGAATAGGCATTAATATGCGGCACTGGTGGGCACTGATAGGCGGCACTGATATGCAGCACTGATGGGCACTGATAGGCGGCACTGATATGCAGTACTGATGGTCAGGATTTATGGGCACTGATAGAAAGCAACGAAGGGCACTGATAGGCAGCACTGATGGGCACTGAAAGGCAGCACTGATTGGCATCACTGGTGGGCCCTGATTGGCATCACTGGTGGGGCTACACTGATAATCATTTCACTGATTATCAGTGCAGATCTCCTCTGTGAGGAAAGCCGCTTATCAGCTCTCCTCTCCTAAATAGGCACTTCCTATTTACATTATGTGATTGGACACAGCTGATCACATGGTAAAGAGCCTACATCATAGATTCTTTACTGTGATCAGAGACCACACCACCGATCGCCGCGCCGCGTGCCCCTGGGGGCGCGCACGAGTGGCTTGTTCTGAAGGATGTCATATGATGTCTAGTCAGAACAATGAAACCCCCACTGCACCATCATTCTGCTATAGGCCGGAGGGGAAGTGGTTAAAGCAGAACTAAACCCTCCTATCATTTTCAGCCAAGGAAGCTGCCATTTTGGCCTACCTTTGATCTTCAACTGCAATGAAACTGCACATGTGATCAGCTATGACACCAGCCATTTAATGGTTTGACAGTTTGTTGCGAGCACATACAATGTGACACTTTCATTCCTGGCATGTGCCGGTAATGTAACTGTTTTGAAACTGTAAATCAATGGGTTTTGTTCCGCTGTAAAATGAAGCCCTACAGCGGTGTGCTGTCAATGCTGACCAGGCTTCCATCTTCACCTGGTCTTCCTTCCTTGTTCCCAGGCTCTGGCAGTTTGGATGGCTGAGCCACAATGACATAAATCCCATGCATGCACACAGGAGTCACAGCCGCAGCACAGTGCTTTGAAGGGATGGCATACTGAGTAGGGATAAGCAGAACACCCCCCCGTTCGGTTCGCACCAGAACCTGCGAACGGACCGAAAATTTGCACGAACGTTAGAACCCCATTGACGTCTATGGGACTCGAACGTTCGAAATCAAAAGTGCTCATTTTAAAGGCTAATTTGCATGGTATTGTCCTAAAAAGGGTTTGGGGACCCGGGTCCTGCCCCAGGGGACATGTATCAATGCAAAAAAAACTTTTAAAAACGTCAGTTTTTTCGGGAGCAGTGATTTTAATGATGCTTAAAGTAAAAAAAAAGTGAAATATTCCTTTAAATCTTGTACCTGGGGGGTGTCTATAGTATGCCTGTAAAGTGGTGCGTGTTTCCCGTGCTTAGAACAGTCCCTGCACCAAATGTCATTTTTAAAGGAAAAAAAGTCATTTAAAACTGCTTGCGGCTTTAATGTAATGTCGGGTCCGGGCAATATGGATGAAAATCAGTGAGACAAACGGCATGGGTACCCCCCAGTCCATTACCAGGCCCTTTGGGACTTGTATGGATATTAAGGGGAACCCCGCACCCAAATTAAAAAAGGAAACAGCAGTATACAGGCTCTGTACTCTGAACAGCAGTATACAGGCGGTGCTAACAAGACAGGGACTGTAGGTTTGTTGTTAAGTAGAATCTGTTTGTAATTTTGAACTGGTACATTTTTAAGCTCCAGCCAAAAAATCTATTTTAAGCTTTTTGGAAAACATAGGGAAGGGTTATCACCCCTGCGACATTTGTTTTGCTGTCTGTGCTCCTCTTCAGAAAATTTCACCTCACTTTTTGTCCCAATGACAAATGTTTTTTGAAAATTTGGTTTTTTTTGTGAAACAAGGATTGGTGATAAAGCATCAATGGAAAGCAAAAATGTTTTTCCCATATTAACTCTTACAGGAGAGAATTTCCCTTCCTAGGGGTAGATTTCATCTCACTTCCTGTTGTCTCCTTTCGTTTGCAAGTAGGAGTAGTTTGTAAGTTGGCTGTTTGAAAGTAGGGGCCTGCCCTATATACTCAGCAGAAACTTGGGCCTTATGTGTTGTTGTGGCCACAACACTGTAAGCCCTCTCAGGGCCCTGCTGTGAAATATTAGATCAAGAATTGTAATTACATGCCCCTGTTGAACAGGGGCTGAAAAATTGGGCCTTAGGCACTGGTGCCACAACACTGCAACCCCTCACAGATACTCTAGTTGGAACGCAGGAACGAGCCCTGCTGCAAAGTATTGCATCAAAAATTGTAATTACACGCCCCTGTTAAACAGGGGCTGAAAAATTGGGCCTTAGGCACTGGTGCTGCTGCCACAACACTGCAATCCCTCAAAGATACTCTAGTTGGAACGCAGGAATGAGCCCTGCTGCAAAGTATTGCATCAAAAATTGTAATTACACGCCCTGTTAAACAGGGATTGAAAAATTGGGCCTTAGGCACTGGTGCTGGTGCCACAACACTGCAACCCCTCACAGATACTCTAGTTGGAATGCAGGAACAAGCCCTGCTGCAAAGTATTGCATCAAAAATTGTAATTACACGCCCCTGTTAAACAGGGGCTGAAAAATTGGGCCTTAGGTATTGGTGGTGGCGCCCAGAACCAAAAATGTTCTTACAAGCTATCAGCGTGATCAGAAGGAAGAGGATAATTACTCAGGATAGTCACTCAGGATCAGCATAGGCAGTCTTTGAAGGGATCTGAGATTTAAAAAAAAAATATTCGGTTACATGAGCATCAGGTGCTTGGTAGCTGGTGGTGATCCAAGACTGATTAATTTTTATGAAGGTCAGTCGATCGACCGAGTCGGTGGACAGACGCACCCTGTGATCGGTTACAAAGCCTCCAGCAGCACTGAATGTGCGTTCTGAAAGAACGCTTGATGCAGGACAGGCCAGTAGCTCAATTGCATACTGTGCAAGTTCTGGCCAGTGATCCATCCTCAAGACCCAGTAACCCAGAGGATTTTCGGTGGGAAAGGTGTCCAAGTCAGATCTTGCCCCTAGGTATTCCTGCACCATGTAAAACAGACGCTGGCAATGGTTGCTGGAACCGATCATACCTTGCGGCTGCAGACTAAAAAATTTTCTGAACGCATCGGTCAGACGGCCACCTTCTCCACCGCTCCTTCTTTGACTGACTGAAGCCTCAGCAACAGGTTGTCCAGAAACAGGAGTTTGTAACCTCCCAGTCTCTGGGAACGCACTGCACAGACCTTTCTGCAAGGCCTCCCGAAGATGTTTCATCCTCTGCTCCCTCTGCGACAGCAAGATAGGGTCCGCAATCTTACCCTTGTAACGTGGATCAAGGAGGGTTGCCAGCCAGTATTGGTCCTTCTCCTTGATACCACGAATATGAGGATCCTTACGCAGGCTTTGCAGGATCAGGGAGGCCATGCAGCATATGTTTGCTGAGGCATTCGGTCCAGAGTCCTCTGGGTCACTAAGGACGACATGGTCTGCAGCCACCTCCTCCCAGCCACGTACAAGTCCATGTGTTTCTTGGGACTGATCCCTTAAAGACTGCTGCTGATGCTGAGTGCCAGGCTCCACCTCCATACTGACACAATCCTCCTCCTCGTCCTCTTCCTGTGTGATCGGCGGGCACGCAGGAACACTGTCTGGATAAAGGGGGCCTTGAGAGCTAAGGAAGTCCTCCTCTTCCTGCCTCTGTTCTGCCTCAAGTGCCCTGTCCATTATTCCACGCAGCGTGTGCTCCAACAGGTGGACAAGGGGGACAGTGTCACTGATGCATGCACTGTCACTGCTCACCATCCTCGTGGCCTCCTCAAATGGTGACAGGACAGTGCATGCATCCCTGATCATGGCCCACTGGTGTGGGGAAAAAAAAAACAAGCTCCCCTGACCCTGTCCTGGTGCTATAGTCGCACAGGTACTCATTGATGGCCCTCTGCTGCATTTGCAGCCGCTGCAGCATGGCCAACATTGAGTTCCACCTGGTGGGCATGTCACAGATTAGGCGGTTCTTGGGCAGATTAAACTCCTTTTGGAGGTCTGCCAGCCGAGCACTGGCATTATATGACCGACGGAAATGCATACAGACTTTTCTGGCCTGCCTCAGGACATCCTGTAAGTCCGGGTACCTGCCCAAGAACCGCTGCACCACCAAGTTAAAGACGTGAGCCAAACAGGGCACTTGGGTAATTTGTCCCTGACGGAGGGCAGAGAGGAGGTTGGTGCCATTGTCGCAAACCACCATTCCTGGCTTAAGTTGGCGTGGTGTCAACCACCTCTGAACCTGCCCCTGCAGAGCTGACAGAACCTCTGCCCCAGTGTGGCTCCTGTCCCCCAAGCTCACCAGCTCAAGCACCGCATGGCATCTTTTGGCCTGCATACTTGCGTAGCCCCTTGAACGCCTACGGAGCACCGCTGGTTCCGAGGACCAAGCACAGGAACAGGCCATGGAGGAAGAATATGGGGGTGGAGGAGAGTGGTGTGTCACAATCATTAGTAGTGGCATTTTGGAGGCGTGGTGGCGGAACAACTTCCAACACTACTGCACCTTGTCCTGCATCCTTCCCAGCTGCCAGCAGAGTCACCCAATGCGTGGTGAAACGTAGGTAACGTCCCTGTCCATGCCTGCTGGACCATGAGTCAGCGGTAATATGCACCTTACCGCTGACCGCCCTGTCCAGCGAGGCACTGACATTGCCTTCCACATGCCGGTAGAGAGCCGGAATCGCCTTCCGTGAGAAAAAGTGGCGTTTGGGTACCTGCCACTGAGGAACTGCACATTCCACAAACTCACGGAAGGGGGCAGAGTCTACCAACTGAAAAGGCAGCAGTTGAAGTGCTAGCAATTTTGCCAAGCTAGCATTCAACCGCTGGGCATGTGGATGGCTGAGAGCGAACTTCTTTCAGCGGTGCAGCAGCTGGGGCAGGGAAATTTGCCTGGTACAATCTGACATCGGTGTACCAAAAGCAGATTGCCCACAAGTACTTGGCTGTGACACACCTAATTCTACACCTTCATTCCTCTCAGTGCAGGTCTCAGAGAGGACTGAAGGTATAGTAGAGTTGGAGATCTCAGCTCATGAGGAGCAAGGAGAGGTCCTCTTTGTTCTTTGGTGTGGGTCTTTTAGATACGCTTGCCAACGAACTGCATGGCAGGTCAACATATGTCTGGTCAAGCATGTGGTGCCCAAGCTGGAGATGTTTTGTCCACGCGAGATACACTTGAGACATATGTTGCAAATAGCAGCGGTGCGATCTGATGCACTCATCTCAAAAAAGGCCCACACCAAAGAACTTTTGGAATAACGCGCAGAGACAGCAGCGCCCTGACATACAGAGCTTTGGGGTGTGATGCAGTCAGTGTGCTGCCCTTAGGCTGGCCTCTGGAGCTCATCCTGCCTCGTTGGTGATGTGCTTCCTCCTCCTCTCTCCTATCAGGCACCCACGTTGAGTCAGTGACCTCATCATCCCCTCCCTCCTCATCACTGGAGCAAACCTGGCAGTATGCTGCAGCAGGGGGAGCATGACTGCCAGATTGCTGTCCTTCTTGGGCACCCCCTCTGTCCGTGCTCACGTTACTGCCTTTATCTAGCTCAGTATCATCATCAGAGCCTTCTAAACGCTGGGCATCCTCCTGGAGCATGTACTCAACACTGTGGTCAAACAGTTCGAGGGACTCCTCAGGAGGACATGGTGGGGCTAGGGAAGGAGTCACTGATGCCATTGAGCCGAGGGAAGAGGCCGCGTTGGCAGCTGCTTTGCCAGACAAAGTACCCTGAGCATGGGTGAGAGAGGATGAGGAGAATGAGGACGGCTTGGTCATCCACTCGACCAAGTCTTCCGCATGTTGCGGCTCAACACGGCCAGCTGCCGAAAAAAAGGCCAAGCGTGTCCCACGGCCACGTGCTGATGAGGATGCACCGTCTCCATGACCAGCACTGTTGCCTCTAGACACAGAGCCTGCTTGCCCTCTTTTATTGGCTTGTGACTGTCTGCCTCTCCTTGTTGCCCTTCCAGACATACTAATGGCCTGTAGCTGCACTAAGCTGGGATATATATATATATATACTGATACTGCAGCTAGCAAAATTAACTGCCTGCCTGTAGTATGAGAACACCACCAACCTTCTACAGGTAGCTTTAGCTGAACACTGTGCAGAACTCACAAAAAACTAACTTGTAGCTTATTTAGCTGCCTGCGGTAGTGATAGGATCAGGAAAATACCAACAACCTTCTACAGGTAGCTTTAGATGAACACTGTGCAGAGCTCGCAAAAAACTAACTTGTAGCTTATTTAGCTGCCTGCGGTAGTGATAGGATCAGGAAAACACCACCAGCATTCTACAGGTAGCTTTAGGTGAACACTGTGCAGAGCTCGCACTACACTAACTTGTATTTTTAGCTGAACACTGTGCAGAGCTCGCAAAAAAGTAACTTGTAGCTTATTTAGCTGCCTGCGGTAGTGATAGGATAAGGAAAACACCACCAACCTTCTACAGGTAGCTTTAGGTGAACACTGTGCAGAGCTTGCAAAAAAAATAACTTGTAGCTTATTTAGCTGCCTGCGGTAGTGATAGGATCAGGAAAACACCACCAACCTTCTGCAGGTAGCTTTAGGTGAACACTGTGCAGAGCTCACAAAAAAATAACTTGTAGCTTATTTAGCTGCCTGCGGTAGTGATAGGATCAGGAAAACACCACCAACCTTTTACAGGTAGCTTTAGCTGAACACTGTGCAGAGCTCCCGAAAAACTAACTTGTAGCTTATTTAGCTGCCTGCGGTAGTGATAGGATCAGGAAAACACCAACAACCTTCTACAGGTAGCTTTAGCTGAACACTGTGCAGAGGTCGCACTACACTAACTTGTAATTTTAGCTGAACACTGTGAGGAGGACGCATACACTAACTTGTAGCTTTAGCTGAACACTGTTCAGAGGACGCACTACACTAACTAGCTGAACACTGTGCAGAGGTCGCACTACACTAACTTGTAGTTTTAGCTGAACACTGTGAGGAGGACGCACTACACTAATTTGTAGCTTTAGCTGAACACTGTGCAGAGGTCGCACTACCCTAACTTGTAGTTTTAGCTGAACACTGTTCAGAGGACGCACTACACTAACTTGTAGCTTTAGCTAAACACTGTGCAGATTTAGCACTACACTAACTTGTAGTTTTAGCTGAACACTGTTCAGAGGACGCACTACACTAACTTGTAGCTTTAGCTGAACACTGTGCAGAGGTCGCACTACACTAACTTGTAGTTTTAGCTGAACACTGTGAGGAGGACGCACTACCCTAACTTGTAGCTTTAGCTGAACACTGTGCACTACACTAACTTGTAGTTTTAGCTGAACACTGTGAGGAGGACACACTACACTAACTTGTAGCTTATTTAGCTGCCTGTGGTAGTGATAGGATCAGGAAAACACCAACAAGGTAGCTTTAGGTGAACACTGTGCAGAGCTCGCAAAAAAAATAGCTTGTAGCTTATTAAGCTGCCTGCGGTAGTGATAGGATCAGGAAAACACCACCAACCTTCTACAGGTAGCTTTAGCTGAACACTGTGCAGAGCTCCCAAAAAACTAACTTGTAGCTTATTTAGCTGCCTGCGGTAGTGATAGGATCAGGAAAACACCACCAACCTTCTACAGGTAGCTTTAGCTGAACACTGTGCAGAGCTCGCACTACACTAACTTGTAGCTTATTTAGCTGCCTGTGGTAGTGATAGGATCAGGAAAACACCACCAACCTTCTACAGGTAGCTTTAGGTGAACACTGTGCAGAGCTCGCAAAAAAAATAGCTTGTAGCTTATTAAGCTGCCTGCGGTAGTGATAGGATCAGGAAAACACCACCAACCTTCTACAGGTAGCTTTAGCTGAACACTGTGCAGAGCTCCCAAAAAACTAACTTGTAGCTTATTTAGCTGCCTGCGGTAGTGATAGGATCAGGAAAACACCACCAACCTTCTACAGGTAGCTTTAGCTGAACACTGTGCAGAGGTCACACTACACTAACTTGTAGTTTTAGCTGAACACTGTTCAGAGGATGCACTACACTAACTTGTAGCTTTAGCTGAACACTGTGCAGAGGTCGCACTACACTAACTTGTAGTTTTAGCTGAACACTGTTCAGAGGACGCACTACACTAACTTGTAGCTTTAGCTGAACACTGTGCAGAGGTCGCACTACACTAACTTGTAGTTTTAGCTGAACACTGTGAGGAGGACGCACTACACTAACTTGTAGCTTTAGCTGAACACTGTGAGGAGGACGCACTACATTAACTTGTAGCTTTAGCTGAACACTGTGCACTACACTAACTTGTAGTTTTAGCTGAACACTGTGAGGAGGACGCACTACACTAACTTGTAGCTTATTTAGCTGCCTGCGGTAGTGATAGGATCAGGAAAACACCACCAACCTTCTACAAGTAGCTTTAAGTGAACACTGTGCAGAGCTCGCAAAAAAAATAACTTGTAGCTTATTTAGCTGCCTGCGGTAGTGATAGGATCAGGAAAACACCACCAACCTTCTGAAGGTAGCTTTAGGTGAACACTGTGCAGAGCTCGCAAAAAACTAACTTGTAGCTTATTTAGCTGCCTGCGGTAGTGATAGGATCAGGAAAACACCACCAACCTTTTACAGGTAGCTTTAGCTGAACACTGTGCAGAGCTCGCAAAAAACTAACTTGTAGCTTATTTAGCTGCCTGCGGTAGTGATAGGATCAGGAAAACACCACCAACCTTCTACAGGTAGCTTTAGCTGAACACTGTGCAGAGGTCACACTACACTAACTTGTAGTTTTAGCTGAACACTGTTCAGAGGACGGACTACACTAACTTGTAGCTTTAGCTGAACACCGTGCAGAGGTCGCACTACACTAACTTGTAGTTTTAGCTGAACACTGTTCAGAGGACGCACTACACTATCTTGTAGCTTTAGCTGAACACTGTGCAGAGGTCGCACTACACTAACTTGTAGTTTTAGCTGAACACTGTGAGGAGGACACACTACACTAACTTGTAGCTTTAGCTGAACAATGTGAGGAGGACGCACTACCCTAACTTGTAGCTTTAGCTGAACACTGTGCACTACACTAACTTGTAGTTTTAGCTGAACACTGTGAGGAGGACGCACTACACCAACTTGTAGCTTATTTAGCTGCCTGCGGTAGTGATAGGATCAGGAAAACACCACCAACCTTCTACAAGTAGCTTTAGGTGAACACTGTGCAGAGCTTGCAAAAAAAATAACTTGTAGCTTATTTAGCTGCCTGCGGTAGTGATAGGATCAGGAAAACACCACCAACCTTCTACAGGTAGCTTTAGGTGAACACTGTGCAGAGCTCGCAAAAAACGAATTTGTAGCTTATTTAGCTGCCTGCGGTAGTGATAGGATCAGGAAAACACCACCAACGTTCTACAGGTAGCTTTAGCTGAACACTGTGCAGAGCTCGCACTACACTAACTTGTAGTTTTAGCTGAACACTGTGCAGAGCTCACAAAAAAATAACTTGTAGCTTATTTAGCTGCCTGCGGTAGTGATAGGGTCAGGAAAACACCACCAACCTTCTACAGGTAGCTTTAGCTGAACACTGTGCAGAGCTCGCACTACACTAACTTGTATTTTTAGCTGAACACTGCGCAGAGCTTGCAAAAAAGTAACTTGTAGCTTATTTAGCTGCCTGCGGTAGTGATAGGATAAGGAAAACACCACCAACCTTCTACAGGTAGCTTTAGGTGAACACTGTGCAGAGCTCGCAAAAAACTAACTTGTAGCTTATTTAGCTGCCTGCGGTAGTGATAGGATCAGGAAAACACCAACAACCTTCTACAGGTAGCTTTAGCTGAACACTGTGCAGAGCTCGCAAAAAACTAACTTGTAGCTTATTAAGCTGCCTGCGGTAGTGATAGGATTTGGAAAACATCACCAACCTTTTACAGGTAGCTTTAGCTGAACACTGTGCAGAGCTCCCGAAAAACTAACTTGTAGCTTATTTAGCTGCCTGCGGTAGTGATAGGATCAGGAAAACACCAACAACCTTCTACAGGTAGCTTTAGCTGAACACTGTGCAGAGGTCGCACTACACTAACTTGTAATTTTAGCTGAACACTGTGAGGAGGACGCATACACTAACTTGTAGCTTTAGCTGAACACTGTTCAGAGGACGCACTTCACTAACTAGCTGAACACTGTGCAGAGGTCGCACTACACTAACTTGTAGTTTTAGCTGAACACTGTGAGGAGGACGCACTACACTATTTTGTAGCTTTAGCTGAACACTGTGCAGAGGTCGCACTACCCTAACTTGTAGTTTTAGCTGAACACTGTTCAGAGGACGCACTACACTAACTTGTAGCTTTAGCTGAACACTGTGCAGAGGTCGCACTACACTAACTTGTAGTTTTAGCTGAACACTGTTCAGAGGACGCACTACACTAACTTGTAGCTTTAGCTGAACACTGTGCAGAGGTCGCACTACACTAACTTGTAGTTTTGGCTGAACACTGTGAGGAGGACGCACTACCCTAACTTGTAGCTTTAGCTGAACACTGTGCACTACACTAACTTGTAGTTTTAGCTGAACACTGTGAGGAGGACACACTACACTAACTTGTAGCTTATTTAGCTGCCTGTGGTAGTGATAGGATCAGGAAAACACCACCAACCTTCTACAGGTAGCTTTAGATGAACACTGTGCAGAGCTCGCAAAAAAACTAACTTGTAGCTTATTTAGCTGCTTGCGGTAGTGATTGGATCAGGAAAACACCACCAACCTTCTACAGGTAGCTTTAGGTGAACACTGTGCAGAGCTCGCAAAAAACTAACTTGTAGCTTATTTAGCTGCCTGTGGTAGTGATAGGATCAGGAAAACACCACCAACCTTCTACAGGTAGCTTTAGGTGAACACTGTGCAGAGCTCGCAAAAAAAATAGCTTGTAGCTTATTAAGCTGCCTGCGGTAGTGATAGGATCAGGAAAACACCACCAACCTTCTACAGGTAGCTTTAGCTGAACACTGTGCAGAGCTCCCAAAAAACTAACTTGTAGCTTATTTAGCTGCCTGCGGTAGTGATAGGATCAGGAAAACACCACCAACCTTCTACAGGTAGCTTTAGCTGAACACTGTGCAGAGGTCACACTACACTAACTTGTAGTTTTAGCTGAACACTGTTCAGAGGATGCACTACACTAACTTGTAGCTTTAGCTGAACACTGTGCAGAGGTCGCACTACACTAACTTGTAGTTTTAGCTGAACACTGTTCAGAGGACGCACTACACTAACTTGTAGCTTTAGCTGAACACTGTGCAGAGGTCGCACTACACTAACTTGTAGTTTTAGCTGAACACTGTGAGGAGGACGCACTACACTAACTTGTAGCTTTAGCTGAACACTGTGAGGAGGACGCACTACCCTAACTTGTAGCTTTAGCTGAACACTGTGCACTACACTAACTTGTAGTTTTAGCTGAACACTGTGAGGAGGACGCACTACACTAACTTGTAGCTTATTTTGCTGCCTGCGGTAGTGATAGGATCAGGAAAACACCACCAACCTTCTACAAGTAGCTTTAGGTGAACACTGTGCAGAGCTCGCAAAAAAAATAACTTGTAGCTTATTTAGCTGCCTGCGGTAGTGATAGGATCAGGAAAACACCACCAACCTTCTGAAGGTAGCTTTAGGTGAACACTGTGCAGAGCTCGCAAAAAACTAACTTGTAGCTTATTTAGCTGCCTGCGGTAGTGATAGGATCGGGAAAACACCACCAACCTTCTGCAGGTAGCTTTAGGTGAACACTGTGCAGAGCTCGCAAAAAAACTAGCTTGTAGCTTATTTAGCTGCCTGCGGTAGTGATAGGATCAGGAAAACACCACCAACCTTATACAGGTAGCTTTAGCTGAACACTGTGCAGAGCTCGCAAAAAACTAACTTGTAGCTTATTTAGCTGCCTGCGGTAGTGATAGGATCAGGAAAACACCACCAACCTTCTACAGGTAGCTTTAGCTGAACACTGTGCAGAGGTCACACTACACTAACTTGTAGTTTTAGCTGAACACTGTTCAGAGGACGGACTACACTAACTTGTAGCTTTAGCTGAACACCGTGCAGAGGTCGCACTACACTAACTTGTAGTTTGAGCTGAACACTGTTCAGAGGACGCACTACACTAACTTGTAGCTTTAGCTGAACACTGTACAGAGGTCGCACTACACTAACTTGTAGTTTTAGCTGAACACTGTGAGGAGGACACACTACACTAACTTGTAGCTTTAGCTGAACAATGTGAGGAGGACGCACTACCCTAACTTGTAGCTTTAGCTGAACACTGTGCACTACACTAACTTGTAGTTTTAGCTGAACACTGTGAGGAGGACGCACTACACCAACTTGTAGCTTATTTAGCTGCCTGCGGTAGTGATAGGATCAGGAAAACACCACCAACCTTCTACAAGTAGCTTTAGGTGAACACTGTGCAGAGCTCGCAAAAAAAATAACTTGTAGCTTATTTAGCTGCCTGCGGTAGTGATAGGATCAGGAAAACACCACCAACCTTCTGAAGGTAGCTTTAGGTGAACACTGTGCAGAGCTCGCAAAAAACTAACTTGTAGCTTATTTAGCTGCCTGCGGTAGTGATAGGATCAGGAAAACACCACCAACCTTATACAGGTAGCTTTAGCTGAACACTGTGCAGAGCTCGCAAAAAACTAACTTGTAGCTTATTTAGCTGCCTGCGGTAGTGATAGGATCAGGAAAACACCACCAACCTTCTACAGGTAGCTTTAGCTGAACACTGTGCAGAGGTCACACTACACTAACTTGTAGTTTTAGCTGAACACTGTTCAGAGGACGGACTACACTAACTTGTAGCTTTAGCTGAACACCGTGCAGAGGTCGCACTACACTAACTTGTAGTTTTAGCTGAACACTGTTCAGAGGACGCACTACACTATCTTGTAGCTTTAGCTGAACACTGTGCAGAGGTCGCACTACACTAACTTGTAGTTTTAGCTGAACACTGTGAGGAGGACACACTACACTAACTTGTAGCTTTAGCTGAACAATGTGAGGAGGACGCACTACCCTAACTTGTAGCTTTAGCTGAACACTGTGCACTACACTAACTTGTAGTTTTAGCTGAACACTGTGAGGAGGACGCACTACACCAACTTGTAGCTTATTTAGCTGCCTGCGGTAGTGATAGGATCAGGAAAACACCACCAACCTTCTACAAGTAGCTTTAGGTGAACACTGTGCAGAGCTTGCAAAAAAAATAACTTGTAGCTTATTTAGCTGCCTGCGGTAGTGATAGGATCAGGAAAACACCACCAACCTTCTGCAGGTAGCTTTAGGTGAACACTGTGCAGAGCTCACAAAAAAATAACTTGTAGCTTATTTAGTTGCCTGCGGTAGTGATAGGATCAGGAAAACACCACCAACCTTCTACAGGTAGCTTTAGGTGAACACTGTGCAGAGCTCGCAAAAAACGAATTTGTAGCTTATTTAGCTGCCTGCGGTAGTGATAGGATCAGGAAAACACCACCAACGTTCTACAGGTAGCTTTAGTTGAACACTGTGCAGAGCTCGCACTACACTAACTTGTAGTTTTAGCTGAACACTGTGCAGAGCTCACAAAAAAATAACTTGTAGCTTATTTAGCTGCCTGCGGTAGTGATAGGGTCAGGAAAACACCACCAACCTTCTACAGGTAGCTTTAGCTGAACACTGTGCAGAGCTCGCACTACACTAACTTGTATTTTTAGCTGAACACTGCGCAGAGCTTGCAAAAAAGTAACTTGTAGCTTATTTAGCTGCCTGCGGTAGTGATAGGATAAGGAAAACACCACCAACCTTCTACAGGTAGCTTTAGGTGAACACTGTGCAGAGCTCGCAAAAAACTAACTTGTAGCTTATTTAGCTGCCTGCGGTAGTGATAGGATCAGGAAAACACCAACAACCTTCTACAGGTAGCTTTAGCTGAACACTGTGCAGAGCTCGCAAAAAACTAACTTGTAGCTTATTAAGCTGCCTGCGGTAGTGATAGGATTTGGAAAACATCACCAACCTTTTACAGGTAGCTTTAGCTGAACACTGTGCAGAGCTCCCGAAAAACTAACTTGTAGCTTATTTAGCTGCCTGCGGTAGTGATAGGATCAGGAAAACACCAACAACCTTCTACAGGTAGCTTTAGCTGAACACTGTGCAGAGGTCGCACTACACTAACTTGTAATTTTAGCTGAACACTGTGAGGAGGACGCATACACTAACTTGTAGCTTTAGCTGAACACTGTTCAGAGGACGCACTTCACTAACTAGCTGAACACTGTGCAGAGGTCGCACTACACTAACTTGTAGTTTTAGCTGAACACTGTGAGGAGGACGCACTACACTATTTTGTAGCTTTAGCTGAACACTGTGCAGAGGTCGCACTACCCTAACTTGTAGTTTTAGCTGAACACTGTTCAGAGGACGCACTACACTAACTTGTAGCTTTAGCTGAACACTGTGCAGAGGTCGCACTACACTAACTTGTAGTTTTAGCTGAACACTGTTCAGAGGACGCACTACACTAACTTGTAGCTTTAGCTGAACACTGTGCAGAGGTCGCACTACACTAACTTGTAGTTTTGGCTGAACACTGTGAGGAGGACGCACTACCCTAACTTGTAGCTTTAGCTGAACACTGTAAGGAGGACACACTACACTAACTTGTAGCTTTAGCTGAACAATGTGAGGAGGACGCACTACCCTAACTTGTAGCTTTAGCTGAACACTGTGCACTACACTAACTTGTAGTTTTAGCTGAACACTGTGAGGAGGACGCACTACACCAACTTGTAGCTTATTTAGCTGCCTGCGGTAGTGATAGGATCAGGAAAACACCACCAACCTTCTACAAGTAGCTTTAGGTGAACACTGTGCAGAGCTCGCAAAAAAAATAACTTGTAGCTTATTTAGCTGCCTGCGGTAGTGATAGGATCAGGAAAACACCACCAACCTTCTGAAGGTAGCTTTAGGTGAACACTGTGCAGAGCTCGCAAAAAACTAACTTGTAGCTTATTTAGCTGCCTGCGGTAGTGATAGGATCAGGAAAACACCACCAACCTTATACAGGTAGCTTTAGCTGAACACTGTGCAGAGCTCGCAAAAAACTAACTTGTAGCTTATTTAGCTGCCTGCGGTAGTGATAGGATCAGGAAAACACCACCAACCTTCTACAGGTAGCTTTAGCTGAACACTGTGCAGAGGTCACACTACACTAACTTGTAGTTTTAGCTGAACACTGTTCAGAGGACGGACTACACTAACTTGTAGCTTTAGCTGAACACCGTGCAGAGGTCGCACTACACTAACTTGTAGTTTTAGCTGAACACTGTTCAGAGGACGCACTACACTATCTTGTAGCTTTAGCTGAACACTGTGCAGAGGTCGCACTACACTAACTTGTAGTTTTAGCTGAACACTGTGAGGAGGACACACTACACTAACTTGTAGCTTTAGCTGAACAATGTGAGGAGGACGCACTACCCTAACTTGTAGCTTTAGCTGAACACTGTGCACTACACTAACTTGTAGTTTTAGCTGAACACTGTGAGGAGGACGCACTACACCAACTTGTAGCTTATTTAGCTGCCTGCGGTAGTGATAGGATCAGGAAAACACCACCAACCTTCTACAAGTAGCTTTAGGTGAACACTGTGCAGAGCTTGCAAAAAAAATAACTTGTAGCTTATTTAGCTGCCTGCGGTAGTGATAGGATCAGGAAAACACCACCAACCTTCTGCAGGTAGCTTTAGGTGAACACTGTGCAGAGCTCACAAAAAAATAACTTGTAGCTTATTTAGTTGCCTGCGGTAGTGATAGGATCAGGAAAACACCACCAACCTTCTACAGGTAGCTTTAGGTGAACACTGTGCAGAGCTCGCAAAAAACGAATTTGTAGCTTATTTAGCTGCCTGCGGTAGTGATAGGATCAGGAAAACACCACCAACGTTCTACAGGTAGCTTTAGTTGAACACTGTGCAGAGCTCGCACTACACTAACTTGTAGTTTTAGCTGAACACTGTGCAGAGCTCACAAAAAAATAACTTGTAGCTTATTTAGCTGCCTGCGGTAGTGATAGGGTCAGGAAAACACCACCAACCTTCTACAGGTAGCTTTAGCTGAACACTGTGCAGAGCTCGCACTACACTAACTTGTATTTTTAGCTGAACACTGCGCAGAGCTTGCAAAAAAGTAACTTGTAGCTTATTTAGCTGCCTGCGGTAGTGATAGGATAAGGAAAACACCACCAACCTTCTACAGGTAGCTTTAGGTGAACACTGTGCAGAGCTCGCAAAAAACTAACTTGTAGCTTATTTAGCTGCCTGCGGTAGTGATAGGATCAGGAAAACACCAACAACCTTCTACAGGTAGCTTTAGCTGAACACTGTGCAGAGCTCGCAAAAAACTAACTTGTAGCTTATTAAGCTGCCTGCGGTAGTGATAGGATTTGGAAAACATCACCAACCTTTTACAGGTAGCTTTAGCTGAACACTGTGCAGAGCTCCCGAAAAACTAACTTGTAGCTTATTTAGCTGCCTGCGGTAGTGATAGGATCAGGAAAACACCAACAACCTTCTACAGGTAGCTTTAGCTGAACACTGTGCAGAGGTCGCACTACACTAACTTGTAATTTTAGCTGAACACTGTGAGGAGGACGCATACACTAACTTGTAGCTTTAGCTGAACACTGTTCAGAGGACGCACTTCACTAACTAGCTGAACACTGTGCAGAGGTCGCACTACACTAACTTGTAGTTTTAGCTGAACACTGTGAGGAGGACGCACTACACTATTTTGTAGCTTTAGCTGAACACTGTGCAGAGGTCGCACTACCCTAACTTGTAGTTTTAGCTGAACACTGTTCAGAGGACGCACTACACTAACTTGTAGCTTTAGCTGAACACTGTGCAGAGGTCGCACTACACTAACTTGTAGTTTTAGCTGAACACTGTTCAGAGGACGCACTACACTAACTTGTAGCTTTAGCTGAACACTGTGCAGAGGTCGCACTACACTAACTTGTAGTTTTGGCTGAACACTGTGAGGAGGACGCACTACCCTAACTTGTAGCTTTAGCTGAACACTGTGCACTACACTAACTTGTAGTTTTAGCTGAACACTGTGAGGAGGACACACTACACTAACTTGTAGCTTATTTAGCTGCCTGTGGTAGTGATAGGATCAGGAAAACACCACCAACCTTCTACAGGTAGCTTTAGATGAACACTGTGCAGAGCTCGCAAAAAAACTAACTTGTAGCTTATTTAGCTGCTTGCGGTAGTGATTGGATCAGGAAAACACCACCAACCTTCTACAGGTAGCTTTAGGTGAACACTGTGCAGAGCTCGCAAAAAACTAACTTGTAGCTTATTTAGCTGCCTGTGGTAGTGATAGGATCAGGAAAACACCACCAACCTTCTACAGGTAGCTTTAGGTGAACACTGTGCAGAGCTCGCAAAAAAAATAGCTTGTAGCTTATTAAGCTGCCTGCGGTAGTGATAGGATCAGGAAAACACCACCAACCTTCTACAGGTAGCTTTAGCTGAACACTGTGCAGAGCTCCCAAAAAACTAACTTGTAGCTTATTTAGCTGCCTGCGGTAGTGATAGGATCAGGAAAACACCACCAACCTTCTACAGGTAGCTTTAGCTGAACACTGTGCAGAGGTCACACTACACTAACTTGTAGTTTTAGCTGAACACTGTTCAGAGGATGCACTACACTAACTTGTAGCTTTAGCTGAACACTGTGCAGAGGTCGCACTACACTAACTTGTAGTTTTAGCTGAACACTGTTCAGAGGACGCACTACACTAACTTGTAGCTTTAGCTGAACACTGTGCAGAGGTCGCACTACACTAACTTGTAGTTTTAGCTGAACACTGTGAGGAGGACGCACTACACTAACTTGTAGCTTTAGCTGAACACTGTGAGGAGGACGCACTACCCTAACTTGTAGCTTTAGCTGAACACTGTGCACTACACTAACTTGTAGTTTTAGCTGAACACTGTGAGGAGGACGCACTACACTAACTTGTAGCTTATTTTGCTGCCTGCGGTAGTGATAGGATCAGGAAAACACCACCAACCTTCTACAAGTAGCTTTAGGTGAACACTGTGCAGAGCTCGCAAAAAAAATAACTTGTAGCTTATTTAGCTGCCTGCGGTAGTGATAGGATCAGGAAAACACCACCAACCTTCTGAAGGTAGCTTTAGGTGAACACTGTGCAGAGCTCGCAAAAAACTAACTTGTAGCTTATTTAGCTGCCTGCGGTAGTGATAGGATCGGGAAAACACCACCAACCTTCTGCAGGTAGCTTTAGGTGAACACTGTGCAGAGCTCGCAAAAAAACTAGCTTGTAGCTTATTTAGCTGCCTGCGGTAGTGATAGGATCAGGAAAACACCACCAACCTTATACAGGTAGCTTTAGCTGAACACTGTGCAGAGCTCGCAAAAAACTAACTTGTAGCTTATTTAGCTGCCTGCGGTAGTGATAGGATCAGGAAAACACCACCAACCTTCTACAGGTAGCTTTAGCTGAACACTGTGCAGAGGTCACACTACACTAACTTGTAGTTTTAGCTGAACACTGTTCAGAGGACGGACTACACTAACTTGTAGCTTTAGCTGAACACCGTGCAGAGGTCGCACTACACTAACTTGTAGTTTGAGCTGAACACTGTTCAGAGGACGCACTACACTAACTTGTAGCTTTAGCTGAACACTGTACAGAGGTCGCACTACACTAACTTGTAGTTTTAGCTGAACACTGTGAGGAGGACACACTACACTAACTTGTAGCTTTAGCTGAACAATGTGAGGAGGACGCACTACCCTAACTTGTAGCTTTAGCTGAACACTGTGCACTACACTAACTTGTAGTTTTAGCTGAACACTGTGAGGAGGACGCACTACACCAACTTGTAGCTTATTTAGCTGCCTGCGGTAGTGATAGGATCAGGAAAACACCACCAACCTTCTACAAGTAGCTTTAGGTGAACACTGTGCAGAGCTCGCAAAAAAAATAACTTGTAGCTTATTTAGCTGCCTGCGGTAGTGATAGGATCAGGAAAACACCACCAACCTTCTGAAGGTAGCTTTAGGTGAACACTGTGCAGAGCTCGCAAAAAACTAACTTGTAGCTTATTTAGCTGCCTGCGGTAGTGATAGGATCAGGAAAACACCACCAACCTTATACAGGTAGCTTTAGCTGAACACTGTGCAGAGCTCGCAAAAAACTAACTTGTAGCTTATTTAGCTGCCTGCGGTAGTGATAGGATCAGGAAAACACCACCAACCTTCTACAGGTAGCTTTAGCTGAACACTGTGCAGAGGTCACACTACACTAACTTGTAGTTTTAGCTGAACACTGTTCAGAGGACGGACTACACTAACTTGTAGCTTTAGCTGAACACCGTGCAGAGGTCGCACTACACTAACTTGTAGTTTTAGCTGAACACTGTTCAGAGGACGCACTACACTATCTTGTAGCTTTAGCTGAACACTGTGCAGAGGTCGCACTACACTAACTTGTAGTTTTAGCTGAACACTGTGAGGAGGACACACTACACTAACTTGTAGCTTTAGCTGAACAATGTGAGGAGGACGCACTACCCTAACTTGTAGCTTTAGCTGAACACTGTGCACTACACTAACTTGTAGTTTTAGCTGAACACTGTGAGGAGGACGCACTACACCAACTTGTAGCTTATTTAGCTGCCTGCGGTAGTGATAGGATCAGGAAAACACCACCAACCTTCTACAAGTAGCTTTAGGTGAACACTGTGCAGAGCTTGCAAAAAAAATAACTTGTAGCTTATTTAGCTGCCTGCGGTAGTGATAGGATCAGGAAAACACCACCAACCTTCTGCAGGTAGCTTTAGGTGAACACTGTGCAGAGCTCACAAAAAAATAACTTGTAGCTTATTTAGTTGCCTGCGGTAGTGATAGGATCAGGAAAACACCACCAACCTTCTACAGGTAGCTTTAGGTGAACACTGTGCAGAGCTCGCAAAAAACGAATTTGTAGCTTATTTAGCTGCCTGCGGTAGTGATAGGATCAGGAAAACACCACCAACGTTCTACAGGTAGCTTTAGTTGAACACTGTGCAGAGCTCGCACTACACTAACTTGTAGTTTTAGCTGAACACTGTGCAGAGCTCACAAAAAAATAACTTGTAGCTTATTTAGCTGCCTGCGGTAGTGATAGGGTCAGGAAAACACCACCAACCTTCTACAGGTAGCTTTAGCTGAACACTGTGCAGAGCTCGCACTACACTAACTTGTATTTTTAGCTGAACACTGCGCAGAGCTTGCAAAAAAGTAACTTGTAGCTTATTTAGCTGCCTGCGGTAGTGATAGGATAAGGAAAACACCACCAACCTTCTACAGGTAGCTTTAGGTGAACACTGTGCAGAGCTCGCAAAAAACTAACTTGTAGCTTATTTAGCTGCCTGCGGTAGTGATAGGATCAGGAAAACACCAACAACCTTCTACAGGTAGCTTTAGCTGAACACTGTGCAGAGCTCGCAAAAAACTAACTTGTAGCTTATTAAGCTGCCTGCGGTAGTGATAGGATTTGGAAAACATCACCAACCTTTTACAGGTAGCTTTAGCTGAACACTGTGCAGAGCTCCCGAAAAACTAACTTGTAGCTTATTTAGCTGCCTGCGGTAGTGATAGGATCAGGAAAACACCAACAACCTTCTACAGGTAGCTTTAGCTGAACACTGTGCAGAGGTCGCACTACACTAACTTGTAATTTTAGCTGAACACTGTGAGGAGGACGCATACACTAACTTGTAGCTTTAGCTGAACACTGTTCAGAGGACGCACTTCACTAACTAGCTGAACACTGTGCAGAGGTCGCACTACACTAACTTGTAGTTTTAGCTGAACACTGTGAGGAGGACGCACTACACTATTTTGTAGCTTTAGCTGAACACTGTGCAGAGGTCGCACTACCCTAACTTGTAGTTTTAGCTGAACACTGTTCAGAGGACGCACTACACTAACTTGTAGCTTTAGCTGAACACTGTGCAGAGGTCGCACTACACTAACTTGTAGTTTTAGCTGAACACTGTTCAGAGGACGCACTACACTAACTTGTAGCTTTAGCTGAACACTGTGCAGAGGTCGCACTACACTAACTTGTAGTTTTGGCTGAACACTGTGAGGAGGACACACTACCCTAACTTGTAGCTTTAGCTGAACACTGTAAGGAGGACACACTACACTAACTTGTAGCTTTAGCTGAACAATGTGAGGAGGACGCACTACCCTAACTTGTAGCTTTAGCTGAACACTGTGCACTACACTAACTTGTAGTTTTAGCTGAACACTGTGAGGAGGACGCACTACACCAACTTGTAGCTTATTTAGCTGCCTGCGGTAGTGATAGGATCAGGAAAACACCACCAACCTTCTACAAGTAGCTTTAGGTGAACACTGTGCAGAGCTCGCAAAAAAAATAACTTGTAGCTTATTTAGCTGCCTGCGGTAGTGATAGGATCAGGAAAACACCACCAACCTTCTGAAGGTAGCTTTAGGTGAACACTGTGCAGAGCTCGCAAAAAACTAACTTGTAGCTTATTTAGCTGCCTGCGGTAGTGATAGGATCAGGAAAACACCACCAACCTTATACAGGTAGCTTTAGCTGAACACTGTGCAGAGCTCGCAAAAAACTAACTTGTAGCTTATTTAGCTGCCTGCGGTAGTGATAGGATCAGGAAAACACCACCAACCTTCTACAGGTAGCTTTAGCTGAACACTGTGCAGAGGTCACACTACACTAACTTGTAGTTTTAGCTGAACACTGTTCAGAGGACGGACTACACTAACTTGTAGCTTTAGCTGAACACCGTGCAGAGGTCGCACTACACTAACTTGTAGTTTTAGCTGAACACTGTTCAGAGGACGCACTACACTATCTTGTAGCTTTAGCTGAACACTGTGCAGAGGTCGCACTACACTAACTTGTAGTTTTAGCTGAACACTGTGAGGAGGACACACTACACTAACTTGTAGCTTTAGCTGAACAATGTGAGGAGGACGCACTACCCTAACTTGTAGCTTTAGCTGAACACTGTGCACTACACTAACTTGTAGTTTTAGCTGAACACTGTGAGGAGGACGCACTACACCAACTTGTAGCTTATTTAGCTGCCTGCGGTAGTGATAGGATCAGGAAAACACCACCAACCTTCTACAAGTAGCTTTAGGTGAACACTGTGCAGAGCTTGCAAAAAAAATAACTTGTAGCTTATTTAGCTGCCTGCGGTAGTGATAGGATCAGGAAAACACCACCAACCTTCTGCAGGTAGCTTTAGGTGAACACTGTGCAGAGCTCACAAAAAAATAACTTGTAGCTTATTTAGTTGCCTGCGGTAGTGATAGGATCAGGAAAACACCACCAACCTTCTACAGGTAGCTTTAGGTGAACACTGTGCAGAGCTCGCAAAAAACGAATTTGTAGCTTATTTAGCTGCCTGCGGTAGTGATAGGATCAGGAAAACACCACCAACGTTCTACAGGTAGCTTTAGTTGAACACTGTGCAGAGCTCGCACTACACTAACTTGTAGTTTTAGCTGAACACTGTGCAGAGCTCACAAAAAAATAACTTGTAGCTTATTTAGCTGCCTGCGGTAGTGATAGGGTCAGGAAAACACCACCAACCTTCTACAGGTAGCTTTAGCTGAACACTGTGCAGAGCTCGCACTACACTAACTTGTATTTTTAGCTGAACACTGCGCAGAGCTTGCAAAAAAGTAACTTGTAGCTTATTTAGCTGCCTGCGGTAGTGATAGGATAAGGAAAACACCACCAACCTTCTACAGGTAGCTTTAGGTGAACACTGTGCAGAGCTCGCAAAAAACTAACTTGTAGCTTATTTAGCTGCCTGCGGTAGTGATAGGATCAGGAAAACACCAACAACCTTCTACAGGTAGCTTTAGCTGAACACTGTGCAGAGCTCGCAAAAAACTAACTTGTAGCTTATTAAGCTGCCTGCGGTAGTGATAGGATTTGGAAAACATCACCAACCTTTTACAGGTAGCTTTAGCTGAACACTGTGCAGAGCTCCCGAAAAACTAACTTGTAGCTTATTTAGCTGCCTGCGGTAGTGATAGGATCAGGAAAACACCAACAACCTTCTACAGGTAGCTTTAGCTGAACACTGTGCAGAGGTCGCACTACACTAACTTGTAATTTTAGCTGAACACTGTGAGGAGGACGCATACACTAACTTGTAGCTTTAGCTGAACACTGTTCAGAGGACGCACTTCACTAACTAGCTGAACACTGTGCAGAGGTCGCACTACACTAACTTGTAGTTTTAGCTGAACACTGTGAGGAGGACGCACTACACTATTTTGTAGCTTTAGCTGAACACTGTGCAGAGGTCGCACTACCCTAACTTGTAGTTTTAGCTGAACACTGTTCAGAGGACGCACTACACTAACTTGTAGCTTTAGCTGAACACTGTGCAGAGGTCGCACTACACTAACTTGTAGTTTTAGCTGAACACTGTTCAGAGGACGCACTACACTAACTTGTAGCTTTAGCTGAACACTGTGCAGAGGTCGCACTACACTAACTTGTAGTTTTGGCTGAACACTGTGAGGAGGACGCACTACCCTAACTTGTAGCTTTAGCTGAACACTGTGCACTACACTAACTTGTAGTTTTAGCTGAACACTGTGAGGAGGACACACTACACTAACTTGTAGTTTATTTAGCTGCCTGTGGTAGTGATAGGATCAGGAAAACACCACCAACCTTCTACAGGTAGCTTTAGATGAACACTGTGCAGAGCTCGCAAAAAAACTAACTTGTAGCTTATTTAGCTGCTTGCGGTAGTGATTGGATCAGGAAAACACCACCAACCTTCTACAGGTAGCTTTAGGTGAACACTGTGCAGAGCTCGCAAAAAACTAACTTGTAGCTTATTTAGCTGCCTGTGGTAGTGATAGGATCAGGAAAACACCACCAACCTTCTACAGGTAGCTTTAGGTGAACACTGTGCAGAGCTCGCAAAAAAAATAGCTTGTAGCTTATTAAGCTGCCTGCGGTAGTGATAGGATCAGGAAAACACCACCAACCTTCTACAGGTAGCTTTAGCTGAACACTGTGCAGAGCTCCCAAAAAACTAACTTGTAGCTTATTTAGCTGCCTGCGGTAGTGATAGGATCAGGAAAACACCACCAACCTTCTACAGGTAGCTTTAGCTGAACACTGTGCAGAGGTCACACTACACTAACTTGTAGTTTTAGCTGAACACTGTTCAGAGGATGCACTACACTAACTTGTAGCTTTAGCTGAACACTGTGCAGAGGTCGCACTACACTAACTTGTAGTTTTAGCTGAACACTGTTCAGAGGACGCACTACACTAACTTGTAGCTTTAGCTGAACACTGTGCAGAGGTCGCACTACACTAACTTGTAGTTTTAGCTGAACACTGTGAGGAGGACGCACTACACTAACTTGTAGCTTTAGCTGAACACTGTGAGGAGGACGCACTACCCTAACTTGTAGCTTTAGCTGAACACTGTGCACTACACTAACTTGTAGTTTTAGCTGAACACTGTGAGGAGGACGCACTACACTAACTTGTAGCTTATTTTGCTGCCTGCGGTAGTGATAGGATCAGGAAAACACCACCAACCTTCTACAAGTAGCTTTAGGTGAACACTGTGCAGAGCTCGCAAAAAAAATAACTTGTAGCTTATTTAGCTGCCTGCGGTAGTGATAGGATCAGGAAAACACCACCAACCTTCTGAAGGTAGCTTTAGGTGAACACTGTGCAGAGCTCGCAAAAAACTAACTTGTAGCTTATTTAGCTGCCTGCGGTAGTGATAGGATCGGGAAAACACCACCAACCTTCTGCAGGTAGCTTTAGGTGAACACTGTGCAGAGCTCGCAAAAAAACTAGCTTGTAGCTTATTTAGCTGCCTGCGGTAGTGATAGGATCAGGAAAACACCACCAACCTTATACAGGTAGCTTTAGCTGAACACTGTGCAGAGCTCGCAAAAAACTAACTTGTAGCTTATTTAGCTGCCTGCGGTAGTGATAGGATCAGGAAAACACCACCAACCTTCTACAGGTAGCTTTAGCTGAACACTGTGCAGAGGTCACACTACACTAACTTGTAGTTTTAGCTGAACACTGTTCAGAGGACGGACTACACTAACTTGTAGCTTTAGCTGAACACCGTGCAGAGGTCGCACTACACTAACTTGTAGTTTGAGCTGAACACTGTTCAGAGGACGCACTACACTAACTTGTAGCTTTAGCTGAACACTGTACAGAGGTCGCACTACACTAACTTGTAGTTTTAGCTGAACACTGTGAGGAGGACACACTACACTAACTTGTAGCTTTAGCTGAACAATGTGAGGAGGACGCACTACCCTAACTTGTAGCTTTAGCTGAACACTGTGCACTACACTAACTTGTAGTTTTAGCTGAACACTGTGAGGAGGACGCACTACACCAACTTGTAGCTTATTTAGCTGCCTGCGGTAGTGATAGGATCAGGAAAACACCACCAACCTTCTACAAGTAGCTTTAGGTGAACACTGTGCAGAGCTCGCAAAAAAAATAACTTGTAGCTTATTTAGCTGCCTGCGGTAGTGATAGGATCAGGAAAACACCACCAACCTTCTGAAGGTAGCTTTAGGTGAACACTGTGCAGAGCTCGCAAAAAACTAACTTGTAGCTTATTTAGCTGCCTGCGGTAGTGATAGGATCAGGAAAACACCACCAACCTTATACAGGTAGCTTTAGCTGAACACTGTGCAGAGCTCGCAAAAAACTAACTTGTAGCTTATTTAGCTGCCTGCGGTAGTGATAGGATCAGGAAAACACCACCAACCTTCTACAGGTAGCTTTAGCTGAACACTGTGCAGAGGTCACACTACACTAACTTGTAGTTTTAGCTGAACACTGTTCAGAGGACGGACTACACTAACTTGTAGCTTTAGCTGAACACCGTGCAGAGGTCGCACTACACTAACTTGTAGTTTTAGCTGAACACTGTTCAGAGGACGCACTACACTATCTTGTAGCTTTAGCTGAACACTGTGCAGAGGTCGCACTACACTAACTTGTAGTTTTAGCTGAACACTGTGAGGAGGACACACTACACTAACTTGTAGCTTTAGCTGAACAATGTGAGGAGGACGCACTACCCTAACTTGTAGCTTTAGCTGAACACTGTGCACTACACTAACTTGTAGTTTTAGCTGAACACTGTGAGGAGGACGCACTACACTAACTTGTAGCTTATTTTGCTGCCTGCGGTAGTGATAGGATCAGGAAAACACCACCAACCTTCTACAAGTAGCTTTAGGTGAACACTGTGCAGAGCTCGCAAAAAAAATAACTTGTAGCTTATTTAGCTGCCTGCGGTAGTGATAGGATCAGGAAAACACCACCAACCTTCTGAAGGTAGCTTTAGGTGAACACTGTGCAGAGCTCGCAAAAAACTAACTTGTAGCTTATTTAGCTGCCTGCGGTAGTGATAGGATCGGGAAAACACCACCAACCTTCTGCAGGTAGCTTTAGGTGAACACTGTGCAGAGCTCGCAAAAAAACTAGCTTGTAGCTTATTTAGCTGCCTGCGGTAGTGATAGGATCAGGAAAACACCACCAACCTTATACAGGTAGCTTTAGCTGAACACTGTGCAGAGCTCGCAAAAAACTAACTTGTAGCTTATTTAGCTGCCTGCGGTAGTGATAGGATCAGGAAAACACCACCAACCTTCTACAGGTAGCTTTAGCTGAACACTGTGCAGAGGTCACACTACACTAACTTGTAGTTTTAGCTGAACACTGTTCAGAGGACGGACTACACTAACTTGTAGCTTTAGCTGAACACCGTGCAGAGGTCGCACTACACTAACTTGTAGTTTGAGCTGAACACTGTTCAGAGGACGCACTACACTAACTTGTAGCTTTAGCTGAACACTGTACAGAGGTCGCACTACACTAACTTGTAGTTTTAGCTGAACACTGTGAGGAGGACACACTACACTAACTTGTAGCTTTAGCTGAACAATGTGAGGAGGACGCACTACCCTAACTTGTAGCTTTTGCTGAACACTGTGCACTACATTAACTTGTAGTTTTAGCTGAACACTGTGAGGAGGACGCACTACACCAACTTGTAGCTTATTTAGCTGCCTGCGGTAGTGATAGGATCAGGAAAACACCACCAACCTTCTACAAGTAGCTTTAGGTGAACACTGTGCAGAGCTCGCAAAAAAAATAACTTGTAGCTTATTTAGCTGCCTGCGGTAGTGATAGGATCAGGAAAACACCACCAACCTTCTGAAGGTAGCTTTAGGTGAACACTGTGCAGAGCTCGCAAAAAACTAACTTGTAGCTTATTTAGCTGCCTGCGGTAGTGATAGGATCAGGAAAACACCACCAACCTTAAACAGGTAGCTTTAGCTGAACACTGTGCAGAGCTCGCAAAAAACTAACTTGTAGCTTATTTAGCTGCCTGCGGTAGTGATAGGATCAGGAAAACACCACCAACCTTCTACAGGTAGCTTTAGCTGAACACTGTGCAGAGGTCACACTACACTAACTTGTAGTTTTAGCTGAACACTGTTCAGAGGACGGACTACACTAACTTGTAGCTTTAGCTGAACACCGTGCAGAGGTCGCACTACACTAACTTGTAGTTTTAGCTGAACACTGTTCAGAGGACGCACTACACTATCTTGTAGCTTTAGCTGAACACTGTGCAGAGGTCGCACTACACTAACTTGTAGTTTTAGCTGAACACTGTGAGGAGGACACACTACACTAACTTGTAGCTTTAGCTGAACAATGTGAGGAGGACGCACTACCCTAACTTGTAGCTTTAGCTGAACACTGTGCACTACACTAACTTGTAGTTTTAGCTGAACACTGTGAGGAGGACGCACTACACCAACTTGTAGCTTATTTAGCTGCCTGCGGTAGTGATAGGATCAGGAAAACACCACCAACCTTCTACAAGTAGCTTTAGGTGAACACTGTGCAGAGCTTGCAAAAAAAATAACTTGTAGCTTATTTAGCTGCCTGCGGTAGTGATAGGATCAGGAAAACACCACCAACCTTCTGCAGGTAGCTTTAGGTGAACACTGTGCAGAGCTCACAAAAAAATAACTTGTAGCTTATTTAGTTGCCTGCGGTAGTGATAGGATCAGGAAAACACCACCAACCTTCTACAGGTAGCTTTAGGTGAACACTGTGCAGAGCTCGCAAAAAACGAATTTGTAGCTTATTTAGCTGCCTGCGGTAGTGATAGGATCAGGAAAACACCACCAACGTTCTACAGGTAGCTTTAGCTGAACACTGTGCAGAGCTCGCACTACACTAACTTGTAGTTTTAGCTGAACACTGTGCAGAGCTCACAAAAAAATAACTTGTAGCTTATTTAGCTGCCTGCGGTAGTGATAGGGTCAGGAAAACACCACCAACCTTCTACAGGTAGCTTTAGCTGAACACTGTGCAGAGCTCGCACTACACTAACTTGTATTTTTAGCTGAACACTGCGCAGAGCTTGCAAAAAAGTAACTTGTAGCTTATTTAGCTGCCTGCGGTAGTGATAGGATAAGGAAAACACCACCAACCTTCTACAGGTAGCTTTAGGTGAACACTGTGCAGAGCTCGCAAAAAACTAACTTGTAGCTTATTTAGCTGCCTGCGGTAGTGATAGGATCAGGAAAACACCAACAACCTTCTACAGGTAGCTTTAGCTGAACACTGTGCAGAGCTCGCAAAAAACTAACTTGTAGCTTATTAAGCTGCCTGCGGTAGTGATAGGATTTGGAAAACATCACCAACCTTTTACAGGTAGCTTTAGCTGAACACTGTGCAGAGCTCCCGAAAAACTAACTTGTAGCTTATTTAGCTGCCTGCGGTAGTGATAGGATCAGGAAAACACCAACAACCTTCTACAGGTAGCTTTAGCTGAACACTGTGCAGAGGTCGCACTACACTAACTTGTAATTTTAGCTGAACACTGTGAGGAGGACGCATACACTAACTTGTAGCTTTAGCTGAACACTGTTCAGAGGACGCACTTCACTAACTAGCTGAACACTGTGCAGAGGTCGCACTACACTAACTTGTAGTTTTAGCTGAACACTGTGAGGAGGACGCACTACACTATTTTGTAGCTTTAGCTGAACACTGTGCAGAGGTCGCACTACCCTAACTTGTAGTTTTAGCTGAACACTGTTCAGAGGACGCACTACACTAACTTGTAGCTTTAGCTGAACACTGTGCAGAGGTCGCACTACACTAACTTGTAGTTTTAGCTGAACACTGTTCAGAGGACGCACTACACTAACTTGTAGCTTTAGCTGAACACTGTGCAGAGGTCGCACTACACTAACTTGTAGTTTTGGCTGAACACTGTGAGGAGGACGCACTACCCTAACTTGTAGCTTTAGCTGAACACTGTGCACTACACTAACTTGTAGTTTTAGCTGAACACTGTGAGGAGGACACACTACACTAACTTGTAGCTTATTTAGCTGCCTGTGGTAGTGATAGGATCAGGAAAACACCACCAACCTTCTACAGGTAGCTTTAGATGAACACTGTGCAGAGCTCGCAAAAAAACTAACTTGTAGCTTATTTAGCTGCTTGCGGTAGTGATTGGATCAGGAAAACACCACCAACCTTCTACAGGTAGCTTTAGGTGAACATTGTGCAGAGCTCGCAAAAAACTAACTTGTAGCTTATTTAGCTGCCTGTGGTAGTGATAGGATCAGGAAAACACCACCAACCTTCTACAGGTAGCTTTAGGTGAACACTGTGCAGAGCTCGCAAAAAAAATAGCTTGTAGCTTATTAAGCTGCCTGCGGTAGTGATAGGATCAGGAAAACACCACCAACCTTCTACAGGTAGCTTTAGCTGAACACTGTGCAGAGCTCCCAAAAAACTAACTTGTAGCTTATTTAGCTGCCTGCGGTAGTGATAGGATCAGGAAAACACCACCAACCTTCTACAGGTAGCTTTAGCTGAACACTGTGCAGAGGTCACACTACACTAACTTGTAGTTTTAGCTGAACACTGTTCAGAGGATGCACTACACTAACTTGTAGCTTTAGCTGAACACTGTGCAGAGGTCGCACTACACTAAATTGTAGTTTTAGCTGAACACTGTTCAGAGGACGCACTACACTAACTTGTAGCTTTAGCTGAACACTGTGCAGAGGTCGCACTACACTAACTTGTAGTTTTAGCTGAACACTGTGAGGAGGACGCACTACACTAACTTGTAGCTTTAGCTGAACACTGTGAGGAGGACGCACTACCCTAACTTGTAGCTTTAGCTGAACACTGTGCACTACACTAACTTGTAGTTTTAGCTGAACACTGTGAGGAGGACGCACTACACTAACTTGTAGCTTATTTTGCTGCCTGCGGTAGTGATAGGATCAGGAAAACACCACCAACCTTCTACAAGTAGCTTTAGGTGAACACTGTGCAGAGCTCGCAAAAAAAATAACTTGTAGCTTATTTAGCTGCCTGCGGTAGTGATAGGATCAGGAAAACACCACCAACCTTCTGAAGGTAGCTTTAGGTGAACACTGTGCAGAGCTCGCAAAAAACTAACTTGTAGCTTATTTAGCTGCCTGCGGTAGTGATAGGATCGGGAAAACACCACCAACCTTCTGCAGGTAGCTTTAGGTGAACACTGTGCAGAGCTCGCAAAAAAACTAGCTTGTAGCTTATTTAGCTGCCTGCGGTAGTGATAGGATCAGGAAAACACCACCAACCTTATACAGGTAGCTTTAGCTGAACACTGTGCAGAGCTCGCAAAAAACTAACTTGTAGCTTATTTAGCTGCCTGCGGTAGTGATAGGATCAGGAAAACACCACCAACCTTCTACAGGTAGCTTTAGCTGAACACTGTGCAGAGGTCACACTACACTAACTTGTAGTTTTAGCTGAACACTGTTCAGAGGACGGACTACACTAACTTGTAGCTTTAGCTGAACACCGTGCAGAGGTCGCACTACACTAACTTGTAGTTTGAGCTGAACACTGTTCAGAGGACGCACTACACTAACTTGTAGCTTTAGCTGAACACTGTACAGAGGTCGCACTACACTAACTTGTAGTTTTAGCTGAACACTGTGAGGAGGACACACTACACTAACTTGTAGCTTTAGCTGAACAATGTGAGGAGGACGCACTACCCTAACTTGTAGCTTTAGCTGAACACTGTGCACTACACTAACTTGTAGTTTTAGCTGAACACTGTGAGGAGGACGCACTACACCAACTTGTAGCTTATTTAGCTGCCTGCGGTAGTGATAGGATCAGGAAAACACCACCAACCTTCTACAAGTAGCTTTAGGTGAACACTGTGCAGAGCTCGCAAAAAAAATAACTTGTAGCTTATTTAGCTGCCTGCGGTAGTGATAGGATCAGGAAAACACCACCAACCTTCTGAAGGTAGCTTTAGGTGAACACTGTGCAGAGCTCGCAAAAAACTAACTTGTAGCTTATTTAGCTGCCTGCGGTAGTGATAGGATCAGGAAAACACCACCAACCTTATACAGGTAGCTTTAGCTGAACACTGTGCAGAGCTCGCAAAAAACTAACTTGTAGCTTATTTAGCTGCCTGCGGTAGTGATAGGATCAGGAAAACACCACCAACCTTCTACAGGTAGCTTTAGCTGAACACTGTGCAGAGGTCACACTACACTAACTTGTAGTTTTAGCTGAACACTGTTCAGAGGACGGACTACACTAACTTGTAGCTTTAGCTGAACACCGTGCAGAGGTCGCACTACACTAACTTGTAGTTTTAGCTGAACACTGTTCAGAGGACGCACTACACTATCTTGTAGCTTTAGCTGAACACTGTGCAGAGGTCGCAAAAAACGAATTTGTAGCTTATTTAGCTGCCTGCGGTAGTGATAGGATCAGGAAAACACCACCAACGTTCTACAGGTAGCTTTAGCTGAACACTGTGCAGAGCTCGCACTACACTAACTTGTAGTTTTAGCTGAACACTGTGCAGAGCTCACAAAAAAATAACTTGTAGCTTATTTAGCTGCCTGCGGTAGTGATAGGGTCAGGAAAACACCACCAACCTTCTACAGGTAGCTTTAGCTGAACACTGTGCAGAGCTCGCACTACACTAACTTGTATTTTTAGCTGAACACTGCGCAGAGCTTGCAAAAAAGTAACTTGTAGCTTATTTAGCTGCCTGCGGTAGTGATAGGATAAGGAAAACACCACCAACCTTCTACAGGTAGCTTTAGGTGAACACTGTGCAGAGCTCGCAAAAAACTAACTTGTAGCTTATTTAGCTGCCTGCGGTAGTGATAGGATCAGGAAAACACCAACAACCTTCTACAGGTAGCTTTAGCTGAACACTGTGCAGAGCTCGCAAAAAACTAACTTGTAGCTTATTAAGCTGCCTGCGGTAGTGATAGGATTTGGAAAACATCACCAACCTTTTACAGGTAGCTTTAGCTGAACACTGTGCAGAGCTCCCGAAAAACTAACTTGTAGCTTATTTAGCTGCCTGCGGTAGTGATAGGATCAGGAAAACACCAACAACCTTCTACAGGTAGCTTTAGCTGAACACTGTGCAGAGGTCGCACTACACTAACTTGTAATTTTAGCTGAACACTGTGAGGAGGACGCATACACTAACTTGTAGCTTTAGCTGAACACTGTTCAGAGGACGCACTTCACTAACTAGCTGAACACTGTGCAGAGGTCGCACTACACTAACTTGTAGTTTTAGCTGAACACTGTGAGGAGGACGCACTACACTATTTTGTAGCTTTAGCTGAACACTGTGCAGAGGTCGCACTACCCTAACTTGTAGTTTTAGCTGAACACTGTTCAGAGGACGCACTACACTAACTTGTAGCTTTAGCTGAACACTGTGCAGAGGTCGCACTACACTAACTTGTAGTTTTAGCTGAACACTGTTCAGAGGACGCACTACACTAACTTGTAGCTTTAGCTGAACACTGTGCAGAGGTCGCACTACACTAACTTGTAGTTTTGGCTGAACACTGTGAGGAGGACGCACTACCCTAACTTGTAGCTTTAGCTGAACACTGTGCACTACACTAACTTGTAGTTTTAGCTGAACACTGTGAGGAGGACACACTACACTAACTTGTAGCTTATTTAGCTGCCTGTGGTAGTGATAGGATCAGGAAAACACCACCAACCTTCTACAGGTAGCTTTAGATGAACACTGTGCAGAGCTCGCAAAAAAACTAACTTGTAGCTTATTTAGCTGCTTGCGGTAGTGATTGGATCAGGAAAACACCACCAACCTTCTACAGGTAGCTTTAGGTGAACATTGTGCAGAGCTCGCAAAAAACTAACTTGTAGCTTATTTAGCTGCCTGTGGTAGTGATAGGATCAGGAAAACACCACCAACCTTCTACAGGTAGCTTTAGGTGAACACTGTGCAGAGCTCGCAAAAAAAATAGCTTGTAGCTTATTAAGCTGCCTGCGGTAGTGATAGGATCAGGAAAACACCACCAACCTTCTACAGGTAGCTTTAGCTGAACACTGTGCAGAGCTCCCAAAAAACTAACTTGTAGCTTATTTAGCTGCCTGCGGTAGTGATAGGATCAGGAAAACACCACCAACCTTCTACAGGTAGCTTTAGCTGAACACTGTGCAGAGGTCACACTACACTAACTTGTAGTTTTAGCTGAACACTGTTCAGAGGATGCACTACACTAACTTGTAGCTTTAGCTGAACACTGTGCAGAGGTCGCACTACACTAAATTGTAGTTTTAGCTGAACACTGTTCAGAGGACGCACTACACTAACTTGTAGCTTTAGCTGAACACTGTGCAGAGGTCGCACTACACTAACTTGTAGTTTTAGCTGAACACTGTGAGGAGGACGCACTACACTAACTTGTAGCTTTAGCTGAACACTGTGAGGAGGACGCACTACCCTAACTTGTAGCTTTAGCTGAACACTGTGCACTACACTAACTTGTAGTTTTAGCTGAACACTGTGAGGAGGACGCACTACACTAACTTGTAGCTTATTTTGCTGCCTGCGGTAGTGATAGGATCAGGAAAACACCACCAACCTTCTACAAGTAGCTTTAGGTGAACACTGTGCAGAGCTCGCAAAAAAAATAACTTGTAGCTTATTTAGCTGCCTGCGGTAGTGATAGGATCAGGAAAACACCACCAACCTTCTGAAGGTAGCTTTAGGTGAACACTGTGCAGAGCTCGCAAAAAACTAACTTGTAGCTTATTTAGCTGCCTGCGGTAGTGATAGGATCGGGAAAACACCACCAACCTTCTGCAGGTAGCTTTAGGTGAACACTGTGCAGAGCTCGCAAAAAAACTAGCTTGTAGCTTATTTAGCTGCCTGCGGTAGTGATAGGATCAGGAAAACACCACCAACCTTATACAGGTAGCTTTAGCTGAACACTGTGCAGAGCTCGCAAAAAACTAACTTGTAGCTTATTTAGCTGCCTGCGGTAGTGATAGGATCAGGAAAACACCACCAACCTTCTACAGGTAGCTTTAGCTGAACACTGTGCAGAGGTCACACTACACTAACTTGTAGTTTTAGCTGAACACTGTTCAGAGGACGGACTACACTAACTTGTAGCTTTAGCTGAACACCGTGCAGAGGTCGCACTACACTAACTTGTAGTTTGAGCTGAACACTGTTCAGAGGACGCACTACACTAACTTGTAGCTTTAGCTGAACACTGTACAGAGGTCGCACTACACTAACTTGTAGTTTTAGCTGAACACTGTGAGGAGGACACACTACACTAACTTGTAGCTTTAGCTGAACAATGTGAGGAGGACGCACTACCCTAACTTGTAGCTTTAGCTGAACACTGTGCACTACACTAACTTGTAGTTTTAGCTGAACACTGTGAGGAGGACGCACTACACCAACTTGTAGCTTATTTAGCTGCCTGCGGTAGTGATAGGATCAGGAAAACACCACCAACCTTCTACAAGTAGCTTTAGGTGAACACTGTGCAGAGCTCGCAAAAAAAATAACTTGTAGCTTATTTAGCTGCCTGCGGTAGTGATAGGATCAGGAAAACACCACCAACCTTCTGAAGGTAGCTTTAGGTGAACACTGTGCAGAGCTCGCAAAAAACTAACTTGTAGCTTATTTAGCTGCCTGCGGTAGTGATAGGATCAGGAAAACACCACCAACCTTATACAGGTAGCTTTAGCTGAACACTGTGCAGAGCTCGCAAAAAACTAACTTGTAGCTTATTTAGCTGCCTGCGGTAGTGATAGGATCAGGAAAACACCACCAACCTTCTACAGGTAGCTTTAGCTGAACACTGTGCAGAGGTCACACTACACTAACTTGTAGTTTTAGCTGAACACTGTTCAGAGGACGGACTACACTAACTTGTAGCTTTAGCTGAACACCGTGCAGAGGTCGCACTACACTAACTTGTAGTTTTAGCTGAACACTGTTCAGAGGACGCACTACACTATCTTGTAGCTTTAGCTGAACACTGTGCAGAGGTCGCACTACACTAACTTGTAGTTTTAGCTGAACACTGTGAGGAGGACACACTACACTAACTTGTAGCTTTAGCTGAACAATGTGAGGAGGACGCACTACCCTAACTTGTAGCTTTAGCTGAACACTGTGCACTACACTAACTTGTAGTTTTAGCTGAACACTGTGAGGAGGACGCACTACACCAACTTGTAGCTTATTTAGCTGCCTGCGGTAGTGATAGGATCAGGAAAACACCACCAACCTTCTACAAGTAGCTTTAGGTGAACACTGTGCAGAGCTTGCAAAAAAAATAACTTGTAGCTTATTTAGCTGCCTGCGGTAGTGATAGGATCAGGAAAACACCACCAACCTTCTGCAGGTAGCTTTAGGTGAACACTGTGCAGAGCTCACAAAAAAATAACTTGTAGCTTATTTAGTTGCCTGCGGTAGTGATAGGATCAGGAAAACACCACCAACCTTCTACAGGTAGCTTTAGGTGAACACTGTGCAGAGCTCGCAAAAAACGAATTTGTAGCTTATTTAGCTGCCTGCGGTAGTGATAGGATCAGGAAAACACCACCAACGTTCTACAGGTAGCTTTAGCTGAACACTGTGCAGAGCTCGCACTACACTAACTTGTAGTTTTAGCTGAACACTGTGCAGAGCTCACAAAAAAATAACTTGTAGCTTATTTAGCTGCCTGCGGTAGTGATAGGGTCAGGAAAACACCACCAACCTTCTACAGGTAGCTTTAGCTGAACACTGTGCAGAGCTCGCACTACACTAACTTGTATTTTTAGCTGAACACTGCGCAGAGCTTGCAAAAAAGTAACTTGTAGCTTATTTAGCTGCCTGCGGTAGTGATAGGATAAGGAAAACACCACCAACCTTCTACAGGTAGCTTTAGGTGAACACTGTGCAGAGCTCGCAAAAATCTAACTTGTAGCTTATTTAGCTGCCTGCGGTAGTGATAGGATCAGGAAAACACCAACAACCTTCTACAGGTAGCTTTAGCTGAACACTGTGCAGAGCTCGCAAAAAACTAACTTGTAGCTTATTAAGCTGCCTGCGGTAGTGATAGGATTTGGAAAACATCACCAACCTTTTACAGGTAGCTTTAGCTGAACACTGTGCAGAGCTCCCGAAAAACTAACTTGTAGCTTATTTAGCTGCCTGCGGTAGTGATAGGATCAGGAAAACACCAACAACCTTCTACAGGTAGCTTTAGCTGAACACTGTGCAGAGGTCGCACTACACTAACTTGTAATTTTAGCTGAACACTGTGAGGAGGACGCATACACTAACTTGTAGCTTTAGCTGAACACTGTTCAGAGGACGCACTTCACTAACTAGCTGAACACTGTGCAGAGGTCGCACTACACTAACTTGTAGTTTTAGCTGAACACTGTGAGGAGGACGCACTACACTATTTTGTAGCTTTAGCTGAACACTGTGCAGAGGTCGCACTACCCTAACTTGTAGTTTTAGCTGAACACTGTTCAGAGGACGCACTACACTAACTTGTAGCTTTAGCTGAACACTGTGCAGAGGTCGCACTACACTAACTTGTAGTTTTAGCTGAACACTGTTCAGAGGACGCACTACACTAACTTGTAGCTTTAGCTGAACACTGTGCAGAGGTCGCACTACACTAACTTGTAGTTTTGGCTGAACACTGTGAGGAGGATGCACTACCCTAACTTGTAGCTTTAGCTGAACACTGTGCACTACACTAACTTGTAGTTTTAGCTGAACACTGTGAGGAGGACACACTACACTAACTTGTAGCTTATTTAGCTGCCTGTGGTAGTGATAGGATCAGGAAAACACCACCAACCTTCTACAGGTAGCTTTAGATGAACACTGTGCAGAGCTCGCAAAAAAACTAACTTGTAGCTTATTTAGCTGCTTGCGGTAGTGATTGGATCAGGAAAACACCACCAACCTTCTACAGGTAGCTTTAGGTGAACACTGTGCAGAGCTCGCAAAAAACTAACTTGTAGCTTATTTAGCTGCCTGTGGTAGTGATAGGATCAGGAAAACACCACCAACCTTCTACAGGTAGCTTTAGGTGAACACTGTGCAGAGCTCGCAAAAAAAATAGCTTGTAGCTTATTAAGCTGCCTGCGGTAGTGATAGGATCAGGAAAACACCACCAACCTTCTACAGGTAGCTTTAGCTGAACACTGTGCAGAGCTCCCAAAAAACTAACTTGTAGCTTATTTAGCTGCCTGCGGTAGTGATAGGATCAGGAAAACACCACCAACCTTCTACAGGTAGCTTTAGCTGAACACTGTGCAGAGGTCACACTACACTAACTTGTAGTTTTAGCTGAACACTGTTCAGAGGATGCACTACACTAACTTGTAGCTTTAGCTGAACACTGTGCAGAGGTCGCACTACACTAACTTGTAGTTTTAGCTGAACACTGTTCAGAGGACGCACTACACTAACTTGTAGCTTTAGCTGAACACTGTGCAGAGGTCGCACTACACTAACTTGTAGTTTTAGCTGAACACTGTGAGGAGGACGCACTACACTAACTTGTAGCTTTAGCTGAACACTGTGAGGAGGACGCACTACCCTAACTTGTAGCTTTAGCTGAACACTGTGCACTACACTAACTTGTAGTTTTAGCTGAACACTGTGAGGAGGACGCACTACACTAACTTGTAGCTTATTTTGCTGCCTGCGGTAGTGATAGGATCAGGAAAACACCACCAACCTTCTACAAGTAGCTTTAGGTGAACACTGTGCAGAGCTCGCAAAAAAAATAACTTGTAGCTTATTTAGCTGCCTGCGGTAGTGATAGGATCAGGAAAACACCACCAACCTTCTGAAGGTAGCTTTAGGTGAACACTGTGCAGAGCTCGCAAAAAACTAACTTGTAGCTTATTTAGCTGCCTGCGGTAGTGATAGGATCGGGAAAACACCACCAACCTTCTGCAGGTAGCTTTAGGTGAACACTGTGCAGAGCTCGCAAAAAAACTAGCTTGTAGCTTATTTAGCTGCCTGCGGTAGTGATAGGATCAGGAAAACACCACCAACCTTATACAGGTAGCTTTAGCTGAACACTGTGCAGAGCTCGCAAAAAACTAACTTGTAGCTTATTTAGCTGCCTGCGGTAGTGATAGGATCAGGAAAACACCACCAACCTTCTACAGGTAGCTTTAGCTGAACACTGTGCAGAGGTCACACTACACTAACTTGTAGTTTTAGCTGAACACTGTTCAGAGGACGGACTACACTAACTTGTAGCTTTAACTGAACACCGTGCAGAGGTCGCACTACACTAACTTGTAGTTTGAGCTGAACACTGTTCAGAGGACGCACTACACTAACTTGTAGCTTTAGCTGAACACTGTACAGAGGTCGCACTACACTAACTTGTAGTTTTAGCTGAACACTGTGAGGAGGACACACTACACTAACTTGTAGCTTTAGCTGAACAATGTGAGGAGGACGCACTACCCTAACTTGTAGCTTTAGCTGAACACTGTGCACTACACTAACTTGTAGTTTTAGCTGAACACTGTGAGGAGGACGCACTACACCAACTTGTAGCTTATTTAGCTGCCTGCGGTAGTGATAGGATCAGGAAAACACCACCAACCTTCTACAAGTAGCTTTAGGTGAACACTGTGCAGAGCTCGCAAAAAAAATAACTTGTAGCTTATTTAGCTGCCTGCGGTAGTGATAGGATCAGGAAAACACCACCAACCTTCTGAAGGTAGCTTTAGGTGAACACTGTGCAGAGCTCGCAAAAAACTAACTTGTAGCTTATTTAGCTGCCTGCGGTAGTGATAGGATCGGGAAAACACCACCAACCTTCTGCAGGTAGCTTTAGGTGAACACTGTGCAGAGCTCGCAAAAAAACTAGCTTGTAGCTTATTTAGCTGCCTGCGGTAGTGATAGGATCAGGAAAACACCACCAACCTTATACAGGTAGCTTTAGCTGAACACTGTGCAGAGCTCGCAAAAAACTAACTTGTAGCTTATTTAGCTGCCTGCGGTAGTGATAGGATCAGGAAAACACCACCAACCTTCTACAGGTAGCTTTAGCTGAACACTGTGCAGAGGTCACACTACACTAACTTGTAGTTTTAGCTGAACACTGTTCAGAGGACGGACTACACTAACTTGTAGCTTTAGCTGAACACCGGGCAGAGGTCGCACTACACTAACTTGTAGTTTGAGCTGAACACTGTTCAGAGGACGCACTACACTAACTTGTAGCTTTAGCTGAACACTGTGCAGAGGTCGCACTACACTAACTTGTAGTTTTAGCTGAACACTGTGAGGAGGACACACTACACTAACTTGTAGCTTTAGCTGAACAATGTGAGGAGGACGCACTACCCTAACTTGTAGCTTTAGCTGAACACTGTGCACTACACTAACTTGTAGTTTTAGCTGAACACTGTGAGGAGGACACACTACACCAACTTGTAGCTTATTTAGCTGCCTGCGGTAGTGATAGGATCAGGAAAACACCACCAACCTTCTACAAGTAGCTTTAGGTGAACACTGTGCAGAGCTTGCAAAAAAAAATAACTTGTAGCTTATTTAGCTGCCTGCGGTAGTGATAGGATCAGGAAAACACCACCAACCTTTTACAGGTAGGTTTAGATGAACACTGTGCAGAGCTCGCAAAAAACTAACTTGTAGCTTATATAGCTACCTGCGGTAGTGATAGGATCAGGAAAACACCACCAACCTTCTACAGGTAGCTTTAGCTGAACACTGTGCAGAGGTCGCACTACACTAACTTGTAGTTTTAGCTGAACACTGTGAGGAGGACGTCCTACACTAACTTGTAGCGTTAGCTGAACACTGTGAGGAGGACGCACTACCCTAACTTGTAGCTTTAGCTGAACACTGTGCAGAGGTCACACTAAACTAACTTGTAGCTTTAACTGAACACTGTGAAGAGGACGCACTACACTAACTTGTAGTTTTAGCTGAACACTGTGCAGAGGTCACACTAAACTAACTTGTAGCTTTAACTGAACACTGTGAGGAGGACGCACTACACTAACTGTAAATAGTCTAGCCACCTGACTGTGGTACTAATAGGATCAAAAGAACACCAGCAATTTTCTTCAGGTAGCTGTAAATACTGTAACAAGACAAGCCTGCCTGTCAGTAGGAAGATACCAGGAACGGATCTAGCTAAACTAAATACAGTGTATATATATATATATATATATATATATATATATATATATATATATATATATATATATATACAACACCTGGGATGCATATATATACACAATACACTGTAAGTGCAGCTAACTCACTGACTGTCCTGCCTAATCTATCTAACTTAAATCAAATGACACTGTCTCTCTGTCTATCTCTTTCAACGCCGGAACACACACTACACAGGGCCGCCGGGCAGGCAGCCTTATATAGTGTGGGCGTGTACTAAATTCCCTGAGCCTTAATTGGCCAAAGCCTCCTTGGCTTTGGCCAATTATGGCTCTCTGTTCAGACGGTGCTGTGATTGGCCAAGCATGCGGGTCATAGTGCATGCTTGGCCAATCATCAGCCAGCAATGCACTGCGATGTCGCAGTGAATTATGGGGCCGTGACGCGCCACAGGAATTTGGCGCGAACGGTCCATATCGTTCGCAAGTCGGCGAGCGGGCAAAAAGACGATGTTCGAGTCGAACATGGGTTTGACTCGAACGCGAAGCTCATCCCTAATACTGACTATGCTGTCCCTTTAGAGCACAGTGTGCATATGCTGGTGAAATCACTGGCTGCAGAAATAATGATCATCTCCTAAACAGTGCACGTTTAGGAGATATTTTTTGTAGCTACAGGTAAACTTTATTCTAAGCTTACCTATAAGTACAGGTCATTAGGTGGTGTTTACTTGGGGACCCCACACCAAAAACAAATCCTAGAATTTCCCCCAAAATCTTTACTGGACTTTTATTTTAGATATTGGTCTGGAATGGAGTTTTGCAGAGAATGCAAAAAAACAAAATGGTTTGGACCCGCCACCCAAAATGTGTACCTGGCCCTTATCTCGGCAGTAGCTCCTCCTCCTGATCCAAAGCAGGCCACATGCCTTCAACATTGGGAGGGTACCTTGCCAGCTCCCCCTCCCATCAGACATCAATGTCTAACTAGGAGTGCTGTAGAGGAGGTTCCATTTAGACACACTTGTAGAGGCAGAGGCGGCTCTCTAATTAGGCAAATTAGGCGGTCGCCTAAGGCCTCGCACTCACAGGGGCCTCACGGCCTCCTAATTTGCCTGTTCTCAATCACTGAAGTTGACGCCGGCGGCTCCGCCTACCCCCACTGGGACTCTGTGGCTTAGGAGCTGATGGACAAATCAGATACTGCCCGCAGCCTGAGGAATAGCGGCCTCATCACGGAGCGTCCCAGTCCGTGGGGCCTCATGTGTAAGTTTTGCCTAAGGCCTCACAAAGCCTAGAGCCGCCTCTGTGTAGAGGGGCATGCCAATTCCTCAATTTCTTCATTTTATACACTATATTCAAAAAATGAAAGGTAATTGTGAAACCTCAGGGTAGTGTCTGTTCACTTAGCAAATTGAATATTCACTTTGTAAAGTGTATGTTCTCTTAGCTTAGTAAAAAAAAGGTGAAGCTGTGTTTACCTTAAATACCCAATCACGTGCAAGGGAAAAAAAGTGGAATGACTGAAGTAAACACAGCATACACTTTATAAAGTGTACATGTTCTATTCTTTTAATAAGTCAACTCCACTGTATACTAGGCCATCCTCATGGGCTTCGCTAGTGCTGGGCACCCAGGGCATGTTCCCCCCATAACTGCCTGATTTTTTTTATTTAAAGGGTATCTATGGTCAAAATGAGAAATTAAAGTGATACTAAAATCTCATTTTTATTTAGTTAAAAATAGCAAACACATTATACTCACCTGCTCTGTGCAGTGGTTTTGCACAGAGCAGCCCAGATCCTCCTCTTCTCAGGTCCCTCTTTGGTGCTCCTGGCCCTTCCCTCCTGCTGAGTGACCCCCACAGCAAGTAGCTTGCTATGGGGGCACCAGAGTCGAGCCACAGCTCCCTGTGTCCATTCAGACACAGAGCCGTGGCTCAGCCCCGTCCCCTTTCTCTCCTCATTTTCTTACTGACTTTGATTGACAGCAGCGTGAGCCAATGGCGCTGCACTGCTGTCTCAGCCAATGAGGAGGGAAGTCCCAGGCAGCTGAGACACTCCTACAACATCGCTGGATCTAGATGGAGCTCAGGTAAGTATTGGGGGGGGCTGCTGCCAAAACCCCGGTATCCTCTTTTTCGGCCGTCGGTCTGGTTTCCGACAATAGTGGTCTCTGCGGCAGATTTGTGGCAAGATCACTTTTATCGGCGGTGGGAGAGGGCCCCCCCTCTGCCGCTTACCGGAGCAGTCAGCAGTGGCGGAGGCGATCGGATCCTCTCACGTCAGTGGCATGGAGACGAGCGAGGGGAAGATTGCCCCCACCCGTCTCCATACCATGGCAGGGTGGAAGTGACGTAATTTTTTTTTTTTTATTGCATTTTAGTGTTAATATGAGATCTGAGGTCTTTTTGACCCCAGATCTCATATTTAAGAGGTCTTGTCTGCTTTTTTTCTATTATGTTTACATTCCTTGTAATAGGAATAAAAGTGACACAATTCTTTTTTTTTTTTTTTTTAAAGAATAGTGTAAAAATAAACAATAAAAGGTAAAATAAATAAGAAAAACATTTTTTTTTTTTAAACGCGCCCCGTCCTGCTGAGCTCGCATGCAGAAGTGAACGCATACAGGAGTAGCGCCCGCATATGAAAACAGTGTTCAAACTACACATTTGAGGTATCGCCATGAACGGTAGAGCGTCTGTAACTCAAAACACCCAACCTGTAGAATTTTTTAAACGTCGCCTATGGAGATTTTTAAGGGTAAAAGTTTGTCGCCATTCCACAAGCGGGCGCAATTTTGAAGCATGACATGTTGGGTATCAATATACTCGGCGTAACATTATCTTTCACAACATAAAAAAAAATTGGGCTAACTTTACTGTTGTCTTAGGCATCATTCTCACAAGGCGGATCCGCTGCCTCGGAGTCTGCCTCTGTCCGCCAGCTCAGCGGGACATCTCTCCGTTGATCTCCGATGAGCCGGCAGATGACAAGTCCCTCTCTGCTCACTGAACAGGGAGGGGCCTGACGAGCGCTGCTGCTTCCTATGGAGAGATCGTCCGAAAACGGACAGCATGTCCGTTTTCATCAGATCTCACCCGATCCGACCCGCCAGAGACGAATGCGAACGTAGGGGCATCTGTCTGCTTTTAGCGGATCGGACCGGGTCGGATGTCAGCAGACATGTCCCTGCTGACATCCGTCGCCCCATAGACTAGCATGGAGCGCCCGTTCAGGTCCGCCGTCAAAACTGACAGGCGGACCTGAACGGTTAGACAGTGTGAAAGGGGCCTTATTTTTTAATTCAAAAATTTAAAAAAATTTTTAATTTTAATTTTAAAAGTGTATTTTTTCCAAAAAAATTGCGCTTGTAAGACTGCTGCGCATATACGGTGAGACAGAAAGTATTGCAACGATCGCCATTTTATTCTCTAGGGTGTTAAAAAAAAAGTATAATGTTTGGGGGTTCTAAGTAATTTTCTAGCAAAAAAAACTGTTTTTAACTTGTAAACAACAAATCTCAAAAAGAGGCCCGGTCCTTAAGTGGTTAATGCATAAAATGCATTAAAATAAAAAAACCCTTTTGCATTTACAACCACTTTAAGTACTAATTTCCACATTGTATTTCAATTATTTCTAGCATACTCTTAAAAGTCCACAGGAGGATCGGTTTTAGGAGAGGCAGTACAGCCGGCCCTCCTGCTTGTCAAGTGCCCAGGCCCCCCCTGTTGAACTGAAGGGGTCCAAGCCCAGTACAGGAGGGACAGCTGTACTGTCTTATTGGTGGCCCTGCTCTGTGCCTTATGTACTGCTAACCCCTGCTCTCTGTGTGTTATGCACATCCAACCCTTGTGCCCTGTGCTTTGCTAAATCCCAAACCCTGCACTCTTTTGCCTCGTACACACGAGCAGACTTTCCAGCAGACTTGGTCCGACGGTCTTTCCGCTGGACTTTCCGGCGGACTACCTGAACGGACGGACTTGCCTACACACGTCCGGACTTTCCTGCAGGCTAGGTCCGCTGTAGTAGTACTTTCGCTGAAGTTACAGCGGACTTTCAGAATGAATGGACTTGCCCACACACGGACAAGTCGGTTCATTTTGAACATGACTCGGGTACGACGGGACTAGAAAAGGAAGTGAATCTCGCCGCTTTTATCGGCGAGATTGACACCTTGCGAGCCCCGTCGCGGGGCATACCAGGCGCTTAGGTCTGGTACGGTGTGAGGTCCCCCCCTAGAATCCATACCAGACCCCGATCTGAGCATGCAGCCCGGCCGGTCAGGAAAGTTGGTGGGGACAAGCGAGCGCCCCCCCCTCCTGAACCGTACCAGGCCGCATGCCCTCAACATGGGGGGGAGGTTGCTTTGGGGGAGGGGGCGCCCTGCGGGGCCCCCTCCCCCCCACCACAAAGCACCTTGTTCCCATGTTGATGAGGACAAGGTCCTCTTAACAACCCTGGCCGTTGGTTGTCGGGGTCTGCGGGCGGGGGGCTTATCGGAATCCAGGAGCCCCCTTCAAAAAGAGCGGCATGAAGATAGCGGAGGAGCCAGCAGAAGAACGGGAACACCGGGAGAAGAGGCCAGAGAGTGCGGAGAAGAACCAACCAGACGCCGGGAGAAGAGGAACTGGAGGGACCCCCGAAGTCGGAAGAAGACCCCCGAAGCCGGAAGAAGACCCCCCCGGAGCTGTCTAATAAATTACTTTAAAAACCTGTGTAGTGTGTTTTATTATTGACACTTTTTCCCTAGGTAAATGGGTAGGGGTACCCCATACTCATTCACATAGGGTGGGGGGGCCGGGATCTGGGGGCCCTCTTATTAAAGGGGGCTCCCAGATTCTGATAAGCCCCCGCCCGCAGACCCCGACAACAAACGGCCAGGGTTGTCGGGAGGAGGCCCTTGTCCTCATCAACATGGGGACAAGGTGCTTTGTGGTGGGGGGGCCCCGCAGGGCGCCCCTCCCCCAAAGCCCCCCCTCATGTTGAGGGCATGCGGCCTGGTACATTCAGGGGGGGGGGCGGTCGCTCGTCCCCACCCCCTTTCCTGACCGGATGGGCTGCATGCTCGGATCGGGGTCTGGTATGGTTTCTAGGGGGGGACCCCACGACATTTTTTCGGCGTAGGGGGTTCCCTTTAAAATTCATACCAGACTTAAGGGCCTGGTATGCCCCGCGCTCGCCGCAATAGGAAAATGTGTTGTTCCTATTGCAGCGAGTGCGAGGTGCAATACCCTGCCCTTGCGCCGTATCTGGTCCGTCGGACCAGCATACAGACGAACGAGACGAACAGGCTTTCTGTCAGGAACTGAGTCCGGCGGACTAAGATTTGAAACATGCTTCAAATCTAGGTACGGCGGACTTTTGGGAAAAAAAGTCTGCCGGAGCCTACACACGATCGGATTGTGCAGCGGACTCTGGTCCGCCGGACCAAGTATGCCAGGAAAGTCCGCTCGTGTGTACGCGGCATCAGTCTTGATAATGTAATCTACTGCATATCATATATTTCTTTCTGACCACTACACTCTAAGCACATTATATACTTACCAAAGTACAGTATATTATACTTCTGACCAATGTAATTACTATTTTAAGATATGCTGGTTGTTAAATAGCTACTTACTATTTTATTAAGGTTTTACTTTAAAGTGGTTGTAAACCTTAGACATGAACAACACATGTCCCTCTATAGTGTGTACTTGTCCCAGTTAGGAAGTGGTGTGTGTTTCTTCCCTCCAATCAGCTATCAGAGCTCTCCTCACTGAGCTCTGCAGAGTGTAACTTTAGCTCCCTGCCCCCTTTTTTTCTGATAGCTCACATAAGCTTTATAAATTCGCCACTTAGAATATTTGTAGAGAAGAGAAGACTGCAAATAAAAAGGTTTAACTTATGTAGGAGTATTCGCTTCATCTCTATGTATCACCTAAGGATAGTGACTTTACAGGGTATATGTAAGGGTTTACAACCACTTTAAGGTACTGTAGACATAAAGAATATGTAATGAAGAGTTTTTTTTTGTATGACTGTGCAATGGTTTGTATGTGTCTGTTAGATTCTCACTTGTGGCACAGTGATTAAAGGGGTTGTAAATCCTTATGTTTTCACCCTAATGCATCCTATGCATTAAGGTGAAAAATTTATGTCACTGACCGCCCCCCCCCAGCCCCCCGTTTTACACACCTGGGCCCCATAATTCCCATGCCGGAGACGCGCTCTTCCCCTCTGCCCAATGTCTCAGCTCTTGATTGGATACACTGATAGCAGCGCAGCCTTGGCTCCCGCTGCTGTCAATCAAAGCCAATGACTCCAAAGACATGCTGGTAGGCTAATTGGCTTGTGTCCAAAAATTGGCCCTAGTATATGAATGTGAGTTGGGGACCTTGGATTGTGCGCTCCTAAAGGGTAAGGGCCGATGTGAGTGTGCAATGTATTGTGTGGAGTGCTGCGTAAATTGACGGCGCTATATGGGTACCTTAAAAAAATAAATAAATAAATAAAATGGGGATAATTGTAGGCACGCACCCACACTCACTCAGGTTGAACTGGATGGACTGGTGTCTTTATTCAACCTTACTAACTATGTAACTATGTAACTATGATGCGGGCACTGGGGGGCGGGGCCGGGTTCGGCATTCTGCGTCTAGGGAGTTATACGATGCGGGGAGGAGCTACCAGCGTCGCTGGGGGACACCAGAAGTCGAGGATTGGGGCCACTCTGTGAAAAACAAACTGCACAGTGAAGCAAAGTATGACGTTTGTTATTAAAAAAACAAACAAAAAACAAAGCTTTAAGATCACTTTAAAGCATATTTTGTAGGTACAAGGACTGTGGCATATGTGTGCAATGTATACAGCGAACACAGTGAGTAGGATCAGGTTTCATTTAACCATACCCCTTTAAGACCCTCCCACAGTGCAATTTGCCCACACCTAACACAGTCTTTTCCTCTGGATGTCCAAAGGTGCTTGTTTTTTTACAATTCTAGCAAAGCCCCTGCAGAGCCTGGACTGGCTTTGTGACATCAGCTGACAGAGGACTTCAGCCCGCTGTCAGCTGAATCTGGGTCACAAGAGTGTAGAACTAAGTGCACTCCTGTGACCCACGGGAGAGGTATGGCCAGAAGAGCTTTGGCCCTACTTCTCCTTTAATGGTCAGCAGAAAAAAAAAATCAGAATGTGATAGATTGCTGACAGGTATGGGCAGAGAAATCAGAGGCTTAGAGTAATACTGATGGATAAAGTTCTGTTTTGTCTACATGTCTGAGTAGATAGTGATTAGAATGAACAGCATTCCCATTACAGAGCTTGTAATCTACACAGCAGGTGAATGGGGGAGTTCCATTATCGCAGCCAGCTTACATATGGCAGGACTCCATCAATAATAAGGCTTTACTGTATACATGTTAGGAAGTTCTATCCATTTTTTAGATATAATTAATTGGAAAACCGAGAAAACTTTATATTAGGCTCAGTTATTGCGCTACAACAAATGGATTAACATACATTATTGCAATTTGTGAAAACACGTATTTTGCGTACTGGTGCCCTTCGGTGCCATTCATTCTTAATGGCACCACAACACAACTTGCCAACAGCCTTGCACTGCAAAACACCATAGCACTGTGTGTTGTGGTGCGCTGTGTTACAAAAAATAGTACATGCACAGTTTTAAGTGTGATTTGGTACACTAGGCAATCAATTCATTTGAAAGCAACACGTTAATGCATGGAACATCAATGTGCATGCATTACTGCAGTGCAAAGATGTGAACCTAGCCTTCGAGAACAGTAAATCAGCTAAATAAATTCCAGGTGCATCAAAACAAAAAGAGTGCAAAAGCTTATAGTATATTTTCTTTTAAAGCTGCCACGCTTTAAATAGAGAGGCATGTCCTCTGTCTGGAGCTGTAGAGTCCTTCCCTTGTTCTCTGTGGGGAAGCAGTGCAGAAGTCCGACACCCCCCTGCTGAATTAGATCTATAGCTGATTCCTGCTGATTAGAGAGCTCTGACTCAGTAGTAGGAATGAGCTGCTGGTTATTTAAGAACCTAGATTTGGACCACATTTTGCATTTTCAGTGGTTTGGCAAATGGCTGACCTAAATTGGTGTTTAGCCGAATCAAAACCCTTGGTGGCTGTGGAAAGTGAAACATTTAGCAGTTGTATTACCACTGCATAGCTCCCAACTGTCCCTGATTTTGAGGGACTGTCCCTTAATTGGAACAATGTCCCTCTGTCCCTCTTTCCTCCTCATTTGTCCCTCATTTTGGTCTGATCTATATAGTTGTATATAAAATGCACTTTTTATTTAAGAGGTTCCCAGTGATAAACCTTTTATCCAAATTCTAAATTGCTGCATTTGTAAATTTTAAAAGCCAATATAAAGGTATAGTAGTGGTAAAAAAAAAAGCCCTTGTAGATTTAATTAACTTTTTTCTTGGTTAATTCTTCTTTAAGGGGGTGTGGCAGGAGGCGTGTCCTATGCCTACATACGTTTGCTAGTAGGTGTTCCTCATTCCCATCTCAAAATGTTGGGAGGTATGCCACTGCCACTAAATGTGACAACTTCCTCATAGACTGGTTGTTATGGAGTTGGCCACTGCTGGTGTCCTATTAACCACCCTGACGGTATTCCCGAGTGTGGCTCGGGGTGGACTTTCAGTACCAAAAGCGGTAACCCCAAGCCACACTCGGGATCTCATCGCAGGATCTAGGTACAGTTACTTACCTTGTCCCCAGGATCCTGCGATGTCTTCCCGCTGTGTGCGAGCCGTGTCCTCTGTTAGATCTATCACAGTGCCGAGCTCCATTCCCTGCAAGCGTTGCGACGCACGGGGACAGAGCACGGCGCCAAATTCAAAAAGTGAAACACACACTATACATACAGTACAGTGTAATCTTACAGATTACATTACTGTATCAAATTATTTCACATTCCTTTTGTCCCTAGTGGTCTGTCCAGTGCCCTGCATGCAGTTTTATATTATATATACAGTAAAACCTTGGTTTGCAAGCATAATTCGTTCCAGAAACATGCTTGTAATCCAAAGCACTTGTATATCAAAGCATTTTTTTTACAGGGTATAAAAGAGAAGAAAGGCACCTTTAAGTGTAGCAATAAGTTGCTAAATGTTGTACCTTCATTAAATGTAACCATATTGCTACACTTCGGCCCCTTTCACACGATCGGACCATTCAGGTCCGCCTCTCAGTTTTGAACGGGCGCTCCATGTTAGCCTATGGAGCGACGGATGTCAGCAGAGACATGTCCGCTGACATCCGACCCCGTCCGATCCGCAAAAAGCAGACGGATGGCCTTACGTCCGGATCCGTCGATGGCGGAACGGATCGGGTAAGATCGGATGAAAACGGACATGCTCCGATCCCTCCATAGGCAGCAGCGGCGCCTAACAAGCCCCTCCTCGCTCAGTGAGCAGAGAGGGACCTGTCATGCCCCGGCTCAGCGGAGATCAACAGAGAGATCTCCCGCTGAGCCGGCGGACCGAGGCGGACTCAGTGGAAGCGGAATCCCCCTCGTGTGAATAAGGCCTTCGAGGCTCCTCTCTTCTCTTTTATAATCAGTTGTGACATGACGCTACTTCTATATCAAGACATCGCTTGTATATCAAGGCAAAATTTATTAAAACATTTTGCTTGTCTTGCAAAACACTCTCAAACCAAGTTGCTCTCAAACCAAGGTTTTACTGTACTGTTCTTTCTGCCTGGAAACTGGAGATTGTCCATAGCAACCAAAACCGTCCCTTTACATCAAAAGTGGTTTTAGAGCAGCTAGAAAACAGTGATAATAAATTAGAATCACTTGCAGAATTGAGCGATAGTGATTTGTGGGGAGATCCGTCATCAAACACAGAAAGTAATGACAGTGACAATTCTGCAACTGAGCAAATTTCAGTGTTTTTGGTTTGATTATATTATTGAATAATTTTTATTATTATTATATTATTATTTGTTAAAATTATTTATAGTTATTTATTATATTATAATTTATGATTTCGTGTTTCAAACTTTATCATACTCGGGATGTCTACTAGACTCTTGTTTGGACAGATTTAAGTGAGTTATTCCTAAAAATTACAGGCCCACAATATAAAACGCCAAATTTCCATGCAAAACAATGTATCGTTTTCAGCATCAAAAATCTGAAATAATCATGCCGCCAGGGAGCTTAACCATGATTCAATCCCACTAGGCTGACAACAGAATGTAAACAAAGGAGCGTAAACAAATTGTATGGGATCACCCCAAATATTTATCCTAGAAACTTCAGGTCTAGAATGGATTTTAAAGTGGAAATTTACCCATAACAACTTGATAAAAAAAATAATGTTCTTTAGCAAGGAACATACATTCCACATTAACCACTTCAGCCCCGGAAGGTTTTACCCCCTTCCTGACCAGAGCACTTTTTACCATTTGGCACTGCGTCAATTTAACTGGTAATTGCGCGGTCATGCAATGCTGTATACAAACGAAGTTTGCATCCTTTTTTTTCCCCACAAATAGAGCTTTATTTTGGGGCTATTTGATCACCTCTGCGGTTTTTATTTTTTGCGCTATACACAAAAAGAGCAACAATTTAGAAAAAAAAACAATATTTTTTACTTTTTGCTATAATAAATATCCCCAAAAATGTTTTTAAAAAACAAATTTCTTCATCAGTTTAGGCCAATATATATTCTTCTACATATTTTTGGTAAAAAAAAAAAAAAAATTGCAATAAGCGTATATTGATTGGTCTGTGCAAAAGTTATAGCATCTACAAACTATGGGATTTATGGCATTTTTATGGCTTCTTTTTACTAGTATTGACGGTGATCTGCGATTTTTAGCGGTATTGCGACATTGCGGCGGACAGATTGGACACTTCTGACACATTTTTGGGACCATTGACATTTATACAGCGATCAGTGCTTTAAAAATGCACTGATTACTGTGTAAATGACACTGGTAGGGAAGGGGTTAACACTAGGGGGGCAATCAAAGGGTTAAATATGTGTTCCCTAGGTGTGTTCTAACTGTATGGGGATAGGACTGAGTAGGTGAGGAGACATTTCGCTGTTCCTATTTACTAGGAACAAACGACATGTCTCCTCTCCTCTGACAGCACAGGCATTTGTGTGTTTACACACATAAATCCCCTTGCTGGCGCTCGTGCACGCGATCGCGCGTGGCCGGCGTTGATCATGACTGCGGCTACGCGCATCAGGTCCCCGTATATATACAGGGGTTTCAAGCAGCGGTGCCATTGTGCTGCAGTAAATGTACGCGAGGCGGTCGGGAACTGGTTAATAACTCTGCTACCAAAATTAGTGTGTGCTGTAAATTGCCTCAACCATTGCTCCTGTTCCTTCTTGCCAGAAGCTGCCATTTTGCTGATGCCCAGAGTCCCTGAGCAGCAATCAATCTTTAGGCTGTCAGCAGATCGGCCTCTGGTAGCTCCGATGTTTGTCACAATGCCAATGTGCAGAGCAGGGTGAGACAGTGCATTAGAGGATTTTAAACAGTATAGGTACTTATTTTTAATGTTTTACATAGCTATACCTGCAGAAGGTGTCAGCCTGAAGTGATCTAGCGCGACTTAATTTTCTGACTAAAGTTCCACTTTAAGGGGGAGCCCACATAAAAATAAAAATAAAGAAATTCAGATCTAGTATGGATTTTGAGGGAGAACCCTACACAAAAAACAAGAAAAAAATGTGGGTTCCCCTCCAAAATTTAAATCAGATCCTGATTCAAGCATGTAGTCAGACTGGCCAGGAAAGGGAGAAACGAACGGCTGCCTGAACCATACCAGGCCACATCCCCTAAGCATGGGGGATCTCACAAAGCGAAGAACCTCTTCCCCACAACCCTGGCCTGGTAGTTATAGGGGTCTGTGGACAGGGAGGTGGAGGGATGTTTAAAGGGGTTACAATAAAAAGCCTTGTGTGTGCAGCAGCCTTCCCCTAACACTTACCTGAGGTCCCTCTCTGTCCAGCGATGTTCAGAAGTGTCTCAGCCATCGGAGATTCTCCCTCCTGATTGGCTGAGACATAACAGCGGCGCCATTGGCTGTCGCTGCTGTCAATCAACATCAGCTAGCCAATCAAGGGAGAGAGGGGCGGGGCCAGGTCAGGGGGGTTCTCTGTCTGAATGGACACAGGGAGCTGTGACTCGGGTGCCCCTATAGCAAGCTGCTGTGGGGGCACTGAACAGGAAGGAGGGGCCAGGATCACACAAGAGGGACCCAGGAAGAGGAGGATCCGGGCTACTCTGTGCAAATCCACTACACAGAGCAGGTAAATATAACATGTTTGGTTTTTTTTTTTTTTTATGGGGTAAAAAAAAGATACTTTACAATCACTTAAATTTTTAAATGCAGCATTCACTGTGCACAACATGAAGTGTACTTATTGATCAGATTTAACAGGACACTTTTATTCGTTTTTTCCACAAACATTTTTATTGGAAGCAAGAAAAATGGTACATACAATACAAAGATCGCAAAGGTTTTGTTAAAGGTCAGTGATATGTGATGGCATTGTAGATAACAGGTGGCTAATGCGTCACGGAGTATAGTAGAAAGGAGCAATAGAGTAAATCTAAAATCTTTGTACATAACACAGTTATTTGACAGACAAGAAAAAATGAGATACAGGTATATTCCAGGACAAAGTTATATCATCCCCATTGTGTGTACCTTATAGGGTTCATTCTTTTATTAGTTTTTTTGGTGATTGTGTTGTATACCTGAAAGAGAAAAAGCCATAGTGTGTGAAGTGCTGGGAATATCAGTGCACATGCGCACATTTGCTGCTTGTGGTCACAAACAGTTTCATATGCTGCTATTCAGGTTGGAGGTTCCGGTGGGGAGTACCAGTGCATGTGCTGCCTTTTTTGCCCTAACAGCATGGTGTATGGGTTGACATAGTGCTTTTCTTGCTATACTGATGCCGGTGACGGTCGCATTATTTTTTAACATACAGGTAAAAGGTTGTCAAATGCATTCTTTACTGCACCTAGGAACAGAATGCAAAAGAAGATTTATTTGGATGTTGAACTCACATTGCACATTATGGGTTTGATTTACTAACTGGAGAGTGCAAAATCTGGTGTAGCTGTGCATGGTAGCCATTGGTTTCTATGCAGAGCTGCACCAGATTTTGCACGCTCCAATTTTAGTAAATCAACCCCAGTGTCTGCTCCGTATATACTGAGCACCAAGGTGTGATTTTCCAGACCCGGGAATCATGTTTACAATGAATGCGTACTTTGATACGCAAATGCAGCCACACAGTACAAGTGTACCAGGGTGGTTTCTCTCTGCTTTTGTTTATTTCCCTTTAATACGTCAGTCCTTGTCTGATCTCCGGGCAGATATAAAAGACACTAATGCAGCATTGTATTCAATTAGCCCTCATTCACACCTGAAGGATCAAAAGCATGTTTCTAGAAACGCCTCTACGCTTAACCCTCATATTTTTTCCTGTTGTGCTTGTTCAAATCTGAGCTCAATGCACAGAAAATGTACAGGAGCCTCTTTGGGGCCCCATAAGACATACAAAAACAGAAGTGTGAATATAGCCTAGTAAATCATTAAAAGAAATCTATGGTCACAGCATACACTTTAATTTTATAACATCAGTACTGTAATAATAATACAAACAATAGTTATTTTTGTCAATCCAATATAAACTTAGTTGAACAATTTCCTTTCATGTTGTGAGCTCTGCCTGTCTGTTGATCATCTCTTTCCACAATTTCCTGGATTCCTTGTGTGCTTTTGCAGTTCCTCCTCTGCTGTTTACATTCAACTTCTAAGGACTACATGTCCCATGGTACCTTGCTGCCTGAAAGCAGTGATTCCTGTACTAACTCCGCCTCCTGAAACTCCTCCTCTGTGTTATGTGTTACACATCAGTACCCACCCACAGGGTATAGTGAATACCTGTCCCAGAATTCAAGGAAGTAATTGTGTGGGGATTTTCACAAAATTTTTACAAACTTCACGATCATTCAGATGAATAGGAGTAGGCTAGGAATAATTGAAGTACAATGTGGAAATTAATATATGATTTTACATTTTGACCATAGATGTGCTTTAAATATATTTTTGATAAATGCAAGCTATGTAAGCACTTGAATTTGACTTGGTATTAACCTCTTGCAGTCTCATACAGAAGACCTCAAACTGGAGGAAGGAGAAGCAGCACAAGGAGCCAATTAGGTGCGTGGCAGTCAGGGCTAGGCCAAGGGGTGGGCAGGAGACAGGGCAGCTGCCCTGGGCACTGTGGTATCATGTGAGGAGGGAGGGCTCTACATGGAGATTGGGGGGGTAGGGATTTGTGTTGGAAGGGGGGGTTTAGGGGAGGCAGGGGTGTAAGCATTATTTTAGGTGGGGAAATTTGAGGGGTGGAGGGGAGTGCTAAGAATGGTGATTTTTTTTTTGGGGGGGGGCATTAGGGGGATGGGGGGGGGCAAAGATTTGGGCTGAGAGGGAGGATTTCAGCACTGGGGCGGATTTGTACTGGGAGAAGGGGGGATTTATGCTTAGGGAGTAAGTGGTGGTGGTGGGGGGGATTTTTGCTGACGTATAATGCTCATACATCTGGGGGGGGGCACTTTGTTTGCCTTGGGCTCTGTATGACCTTGTCCCAGCATTGGTTGCAGTGCATGGAGCATGTAATAGCAGAGTGACAGAAAAACAAGCTCATTGTTGTGCTGTATTTTCACTTTCCTACCACAGCATCAAGTTGGGGAGGAGACCTGAATGTGAATGCAAAGCTGCAGAAAGAAAGATCAGTTCCCTTTCCCTGTGGCAGAGTGGTGGAAGCTCTCAAGACTGGATGGACAGAAAAACAAACCCTTTGGTAGGTAAAACAGCCCCCTCATATGAATTTTGTCTTTGTATTTAACTGTTAAAAGCTGAACTCTGGACATAAAAAAAAAAATTCACTGAAATATATTCCATAAATTATATAAATCCACGTTGTGTGCCTTTGCAAATCCAAATATTACTTTGTAAAAGTAGCTGTGAAATCATCACATTACAGAGAACAGAGCTGTAGGAGGAACCCAACAGGCCCCACCCACTACAGACTCCCTGCAGAAAACTACAGGAGGGGGCGGAGGCAAGACCGATCACCCTGCACAAGGAGAGAGAACAGCAGTGACTGGTCTTTATTACAGGAAGCTCCTGCATAGAGGTAAAGTTTTACAATGGACAAATCTGAAATAAATACACACCAAGATTCAAAGAATGCACATGTCTCTTGTACTTAGATATTATCTGTTTATCCCGGAATTCATCTTTAAAGTTAACATTCTGAATAGTTTAAATTGTAGAGTGTACAGAATTCCTGCACATCCAAACATTTAAAAAAAAATACAAATGTTTCCGAGTCTTCATCTTGCCAAAGTGTTAAAAAGCCGTGTTCTGCTCAAGGCAGCTGAAATATTTTTCATTAATAAATCTGTAGTAGATTCCAAAACATTTTCATTAGCATCACATTCCACTTTCACGATGAGTGCAGACGACAGATCATGATAGTTGTTAAGAGACAAGCATTTCATCAATGCGTTTCACCTTGTGTATTGTCAAGGCAAGGACATCAATGGGTGGCATTAAAGAAAGGTTTCATTTGCAGGGTTGATCATGGAAAGAGTATGTATCACACAAGTTAGAGTGGAAGAAAAACCTAACTAGTCTTAAAAACTGTTCCCTCCCCTCCTCCTCTTTATCCTTCCTAACTTGGATTTACCTGCTCATCTGCATTACCATGACCCTGTAAACCTTAAAACCCACCTGACACTCTGGGTTCAGACATCTTTCCACTAGCACCTTTAAATGGCACATCACACAGATCAATATGTTTATATTAACTCAGCTTTTACTGGAGTAGCAAAGTAGTAATAATTTACAAACAAGGGCAATAGATCAACCGAGTTCTGAATAACAGCCCAGACTCAGTAGAGGAATTCCCAAAGACAGCTTAAGAACAGTTTAACAATATGAAAATACTATATAAATATATGTACCGTGAGATACCACCTGAAGCATGACCTGTAGGACAATAAAGGGTTAAGTGTTTAATGCAGGTAGTTACACTCTAAAGGGGAACCCGAGACAGGACGGCCTATAAAGAATAAGAATTGTGTTTGGCCCATTAAATAGTAAGAACAGCAATGTCCGAGGTGCAGGCCTGATAGTCTTCATCTGCAGTTGGAGCTCATTAGATTATATATAATAAGGCACAGTGTTGTATTAACAGACTGACTGGCTTAAACAGGCTAATTTTCCTTGAAATGGTTGTAAGTAGAGGTGTCTATGTACAGTGTTCAAATGACAGTGCAGTAAAGTTATCCCAAGGTAAAGGTGTCTGTACACAGTGTTCTAATAAAGTAACCAGTAAAAGGTTGTAGAAGATGGGCTATTGCCCTCTCACCAATGACTGGACCGAACTAGATGCCTTGCAGGCAGTGACCCGGGAAGAGACATCCGTCGATGAAACCGCCAGCAATGGCCCTCAGGTGCGAAGGGTGGATGAACGTGGTGTCGAGCTGCTGAGTTGGTGCCGTGTAAATGTCTGATGAACAGCAAGCAGAGTTAGGCCCTTCGAGGCCAGGCTGGAATCACTTGGACACTGCGTGGTAGGCCGCAACCTCTCTCTCCCCGTGTGCACAGGGCCCAGGAAGAAGAGAGCGTGGGACTGATCTCCAGTCTCCTTTATAGTCTCTCCCAGAAGTCCCCTGGATTGTGGCAAGGATTTCTGGGATGTATAGTCCTGGTGTATGGTTATACAATGGAATTGCTGCTCAGAAAGATTACTAGTCCCACAATCCTTTGGGGTTGGGCTCACAAATATGATGACAGTCACTGGTGCTCAGCATTAAAGGGATATCCTATAGGTGAGGAAGGACTGGGAATGCACATAATATTACAAGTATAGTCCACCATCGCTACACCTGTATAAAAAAAGATCTGTGAACTTACCTATATTTAGTCCACTCACATGATTCCACAGCTCCAGCGCCCCTTGGTCAGTGAGCAGCTGCTGCGGGGGAGAGGATGAGGTGCCTATAGGTGACATCACGGCTCCCAGAGTTCACTTCCATTGTTGAGCATGACCAGACCAGAGCAGATTGAAAATAAGTAAGCACACAGATATCTCTTTTATAAAGCTTAGGCAGGATTGGCAGGAGGAAACATTTTTTAAGAAAAATTATAATTAGGGTTTTCTTTTACCGTAACTATTGTTATTGTCCCAAAATTTGCTTCCTTGTAACAAATAAGGGACATGCTGAATATTGTTTGTGTATGAGCTGATCCCAGATTTGTCATTTCTGTCTTATCTGATTGGATCACTGGTTTTCCCAGCAGTTTTTCTCATTACAATACTGGAACTGTTCATGTGAATATATTATATTTAAGTACTCAGGAAATAGGAAGTGACTGGAGTGACTTGATCAACATCTACAGAGCAGGAAAAGGTAAGAATCTGGAATCAAGTTTCTTAACTTACCCACTGGGCACTTAAACCCCCTTCCTAACCAGACCAATTTTCAGCTTCCGGTGCTCTCACATTTTGAATGACAATTACTCAGTCATGCAACACTGTACCTATATGAATTTTTTGTACTTTTTTTTGTACTTTTTTTTCACACAAATGTAGCTTTCTTTTGGTGGTATTTAATCATCGCTGGATTTTTTATTTTTTGCGCTATAAAAGAAACAAGACTGAAAATTCTGTAAAAAAATGCATTTTTCTTCCTTTCTGTTATAAAATTTAGCAAATTAGTAATTTTTCTTCATGAATTTTGGCCAAAATTTATACTGCTACATATCTTTGGTGAAAATAACCCACATTGGTGTATATTATTTGGTCTTTGTGAAAGTTATAGAGTCTACAAGCTATGGTGCCAATCTCTGAAAATGTTTCACACCTGAAGTACTGACGACCTATCTCATTTCTTGAGACCCTAACAAGCCAGGAAAGTACAAATACCCCCCAAATGACCCCTTTTTGGAAAGTTGACATTCCAAGGTATTTAGTAAGAGGCATGGTGAGTTTTTTGAAGTTGTAATTTTTTCCCACAATTCTTTGCAAAATCAAGATTTTTTTTCACAAAATTGTTATATTAGCAGGTTATTTCTCACACATAGCATATGCATAGCACAAATTACACCCCAAAATACATTCTACTATTCCTCCTGAGTATGGCGATACCACATGTGTGAGACTTTTACACAGTGTGGTGACATACAGAGGCCCAACATGCATGGAGCACCATCAAGTGTTCTAGGAGCATAAATTACATATAATGCCCTGTACACACGATCGGATTGTTGGCCAACAAAACTGTGGACTTTTGTCTGAAAGGTGTTTGCTCAAACTCGTCTTGCATACACATGGTCACACAAATGTTAGCCACATACTACGTAGTTTTTCAGCTCTTTAGCGCCATATATATATATAAATATACATATATAAACATGCATGTGTATGCAGTGTGTATGTATGTTGTATGCACAGTTTGTATATTGCAGTGTGTGCAAAGTGTGACACTGCTGTGTTATGCATAAGAGGGTGGTGGTAAAAAAAAAAAAAATCACAGGGGGTGCTGTGCACTAGGCTGTATATACTTTACTTCTGACTCCATAACTATGTATTGTATGTTACATACACCTGACACCTGCACTCTATGGATTACCTGCTCCTAACCCTCCCACTCTGTACATTACACACCTGACCCCTGCAATATATAAGTTACTCACCCCATACACCTGCATTATGTACATTACCCAACCTGAACCCCTGCACTATATATGTTCCATACTTTGGACTCCTGCACTCTGTACATCACCTCAAGTTTTAAAGTTATGGTAAAACCTTGTTTTTTTACAATAAAAATAGCAAACATGTTATACTTACCTGCTCTGTGTAATGGTTTTGCACAGAGCAGCCCAGATCCTCCTCTTCTCGGGTCCCTCTTCTGTGATCCTGGCCCCTTCCTCCTGTTGAGTTCCCCCACAGCAAGCTGCTTGCTATAAGGGCACCAGAGCCAAGCTGCAGCTCAGTGTATCCATTCAGACACGGAGCAGCGGTTCGGCCCCCACCCCCTCTCTCCTCATTGGCTAGCTGACTTTGATTGACAGCAGCGGGAGCCAATGGCGCTGCTGATGTGTCTCAGCCAATCAGGAGGTAGAGTCCCGGATGGCCGAGACACTCGTGGACATCACTGGACAGAGAGGGGTTTAGATAAGTATTAGGGGGCTGAGGGGGGCTGCTGCACACAGAAGGCTTTTTATATTAATGCATAGAATGCATTAAGATAAAATAAATCTGCCTTTACAATCCCTTTAAGCTTATTGTTTTTATCCCCCCTGCCATCTAATGCCGCCCATTACCTATTTTTTATGCAATTTACGGACTTTCCGGCCCCGCCCCCCCCCCCCTCTTTTCAGCTTATATAAGCCCACTGTGTCCTCCTCTCCCTATGCTTGACAAAGGAATGCGGCCATTCGTCCACCAATGGCAAGCCTATTCTGAAACGCGTCGCATGCGTGTGACGTCATCACCGGGCGCCACGCTGTACTTGCTCTCCAAGCCTCGTTTGAGATCTTCGGCTTTCCCTTCCTAGAGGCTTCACACCATTCTATCAGTGAGCAGCAGCACGGCTGAACGGATGCTCTGGCGTCCTATACATCTCTCCCTTCCTTCCCTGGAACCCCTATCTGTGCATCTGGGACATAACCTGGCTCCCAACCCAGCAGGATTTGTGTTGGACTGTTTGCTGCAAGAGACTGAACCTGGCTGCAAGAACTAATCCTCTTTGGACCTGGCATGCCCTGCAGGAACCGCTGTGACCTGTAGTTCCACCGCATCTCTCCAGCCCAGCCAACCGACCCTAATGCAACTTCTCCAACTTCCATGTGAGTGGATATTGTTGTTTTAATAAAATGTATTTATGATTTATACTCAGAGGCGCCCCTCTCCTTGTTGTTGTTTTAGCTTGCTGGACCCTGCTTTTGGTTCCTTTGGTGGCCGCCCTGACTGACCTCTTGTATATACTCCCAGTATATATGCATGAACTTACACATGCATTTTTACAGTTTTCAGTTTCTGGACTAATCGGTTTTACTTTCAAGGTAACTGTGCTTTGCGCCTTTTTACTTGTATTATCCTTTTTTCAGAAGCTCTAAGTGCCGCATGCACTATTGCCAAAGGAATATACGTGTGTATATATGTATATTTTTTACCGTGTCCATCAATATTAATCTGCACCACCACCATTTTTGTTATTCCAATTCTGTGTATATATAATTTTGTGTATACCTGCAACAAACGGTTCCTTGTTGTTTTATCGTATATTGAAACTGCACTTGTATATCTGTTTATAAGGTAAATTTTCCTACTAACACTACCCCCACAGATATTGATCCTAAGTGCCTCCCCCCCCCCCTTTTTTTTTTTTTGTTTTTTTGTTTTTTTGTTTTTTCTTTTGATTTTCCTATTGCCCTATCCCCCCGGTCTATTTATAATAATCCCTTATATAGTTGAACATACCAATATTTTATTGTTAAAGTTTATTTTTACATCATGGACCTTCTTAAAGACATAGAGACATATAGACACAATGTCCTGGAGGATATGTACACCATCCTTCCATCTACCATTTTTTCTAACGATATAAAATTAACAGGTGCCACTAGATATACCCTTTGCGGGAAATTTAAACACCTGGAGAGAATCATCAAAAACCTAAATCAGCAATGGTGGGATAGGTTTTTCTTGGAAAAATATATCTCGACCAAAATCTCCCCTCGAGGCCTCAGAATTACAAAAGACTGCCCATTTTTAAACTTCACCAGTAAAAAAGAATGGGAAACCATATCTGAATTTTGTACATCCAAATGGATGGAAATACTCATTGAGCATAGATTACATCTCTTCGAGAAACTTAAACTTGAAGCTAACACTATAGCTACAGAGATCACAGATCGTAGGGTTACAGTCCCACTCTCTTGGCTTGATATCCTCAAGAAAAACACCAAATCTGATGAGGACTATATGATTCAAACAAAATTGGGCAAATTCAAAAGAGATCTAGATGACTTTAATTGGAATAGAATTTTCAACTGGAAATCTAAATCTCAACAACCCCCTCCCCCATCTGATACCAGATTACCCTGTCCCCCTCCCTCCCTTTTCCCCCCCGCATCCACCACCAACCAACCACCTTTTGTACCCTCTTCCTCCCATCCCCCCCTGGCCCCTTCTTCCCACAGACCCACTTGTCCCCCCCGCCCCCGCCCATTACTTCCCACCACACCCTTGTCCCAACATCATCCGCCTCCACCCCTTATGAGCATTTCTATTCCCTATAGAAATTCTTCACTTGGTACTGTTCCTATGACTCGCATTAGTCATCCAACTAACAGAATTCCTACAACCAAATCCAGAAAACTGCTTTATGATCTTAATAATTTTTATAACAGGCCCTCCCTTACAGGAAGGGGACGTGATAACATCACAAATGATATTGCCCCTGTGCCCAACCCTGTTTCCAAAATGATGTCTACATCTATCTCAGTCAGGAAATCATTAGATTTAGCTATGGATGTCCAATCTGCCTCCAACACCCCCATTGTTACTATCGAACCTTCGACTGAATGTCCTAAACCTCACACATCGGGTTCCCCCACCACCACAGAGTCCAACACTTTTTTAGTCCCCAGTCCTTCTCGAGCCAACCGGAGAAAACGAAAACTCACCGGAGAGGCTGCAGAGGAGGACGAAAAAAGTCCCGAAACAAATACACCGAAGCTCCGCAAACTGTAAAAATCTGCAACCTATCATCTCTCGAACTCTCCCCCGCAGACATTAGCCTACTTAGCAGAGGCCTTAATTTTGCCCCTATTAATAAGCCCAATCCTTTCCTTTTATTTAAAGATTTAAACAGATACATTCGCAACTTGACCCTCAAAAGGTTTTTCCATGCCAAATCACACAAACCTACTGAAGTGTGCCTGGACCCTCTTCCCACCAGTCCTTCCACAGATATGTTTGAATATGACGGGGACATCATAGACATACTAGATTCCATAACGAATGAAGGAGACACTCTTAGTCTCTTTACTCAACACCTTGCTACGTCACCACCTATTTTACACTCATCACTAAAACCTAAATCCATCTTCTATCCGGCCCAGTCAAAAGGCCCTTACCTGGAAAGTTTTTACAGGGTAGTATATGCTGACTTCCTGAAACTTTGCCAGACTTCTACCACGATACCTTCTCATATACACAACCTTTCAGCTTCTGAAATCCAGGCTCTGGATTCCCTAACACACTCGGCTGACATTATCATCAAATCAGCGGACAAAGGGGGAGGTATTGTCCTGCAAAACAAGGCAGATTACATTAACGAAGCCCTTATGCCGCGTACACACGGTCGGACTTTCCGGCATACTTGGTCCGGCGGACCAGAGTGTGCCGGACAATCCGCCCGTGTGTGGGCGGCGGCGGACTTTTCCGGCGGACTTCTTCCCAAAAGCCCGCCGGACCTAGATTTGAAGAAAGTTTCAAATCTTTCCGTCGGACTCAGTTTCAGGACTCAGTGATTGACCACGCCCCCTAAAACGTCACAGTCCCAGCATGCCCAAGGACTGTGACATCATATGGGGGCGGGGTCTCCGCCTATATAAGTCACAACGCAGCCCTCAGAGACCAGTCCAGCCGGAGAGAGCGTCGTGTCAACATCTGGGGGAAGAGAAGAGAAGAGAAGACAAGAAGCCAAGAAGCCCAGAAGTCCGGACCTCCGCTGGCAATAGAGCTACATGAAGACAGCGGAGGGGCCGGTTTTTTCGGCGTAGGGGTTCCCCTTTATAATCCATACCAGACCTAAGGGCCTGGTATGCCCCGCGACGGGGCTCGCAAGGTGTCAATTTCGCCGATAAAAGCGGCAAGATTGACATCCTTTTCTAGTCCCGTCGCACCTGAGTCACGTTCAAAATGAACGGACTTGTCCGTGTGTGGGCAAGTCCGTTCATTCTGAAAGTCCGCCGGAACTCCGGCGAAAGTCCGTCGGAAAGACGGGCGGACTTAGCCCGCCGGAAAGTCCCGGCGTGTGTGGGCAAGTCCGTCCGTTTTAAAGTCCGGCGCACCTGGCGGACAAAGTCCGTCGGAAAGTGTGCCGGACCAAGTAGGATAGAAAGTCCGACCGTGTGTATGCGGCATTAGACTCCTCTCAGATGAGACTACATATAAAAAACTTTCCAAGGACCCCACCATTGAATTTGCCGCTGAAGTTAACATTTTGGTAAAATCAGCTCTTGATGGCGGAGTGATCGACAAAACGGAAGCCTCTTTCTTCACCAAAAACTTTTACCAGATCCCATATTTCTATCACTTACCTAAAATCTACAAGAGTCTCACTTCTCCCCCTGGCAGGCCCATTGTGGCTGCCATGGAGAGTGTTACTACCGGTTTTAGTCAATATATTGACCTATATCTCCAGCCCATTGTCAAACAATTACCGTCCTATATCAGAGATGGTTCACACTTGTTGGAACTACTTGCATCTTACAAGTGGGAACCATCTTACCTCTGGTTATCTCTGGACGTCACATCACTTTACACTTCAATCCCACACTCTTTTGGTTTACTTGCGCTAGAATTTTTTCTCGCACAAGATCCCTTTATCAACCCCAGACAAGCTGCATTCATCTTGGAGGCAACCAATTTTTGCCTCACCCATAACTATTTTGATTTCAATGGCGACTTCTACCTACAAACTAAGGGAACTGCGATGGGAGCGAATTTCGCTCCCTCCTATGCCAACCTGGCGATGGGTTATTGGGAAAAGAATTTCATTATACAAAACAACCCCCACTGTGCCAATATTGTATTTTTTGGCCGCTACATTGATGACATAATCATCATTTGGGATGGCCCTGTCGACCTAGTTTCCCTTTTTGTCCAACATTGCAATTCCAATCCATACGGCTTGTCTTTCACTTATGTTGTCGATCCTACTAATCTGGCCTTCTTAGATTTAGATCTGGGTCATTTAGACAACATGATTATCGCAAAAAACCACATCAAACCTACCGCTGGCAACTCCTATTTGCACTATAGGAGTTGCCACTATCCAAAATGGACACAAAACATACCTAAAGGTCAGTTCTGCCGCCTACGACAGAACTGCACCCTAGACAGCGACTATGACACCATGAGTATACAACTTAAAAAGAAGTTTGCCGACAAGGACTATCCTAAAGATCTAGTTGATCAAGCATGCAACTATTACGCTAAAGGCAAACCTGCCAAAAAAGATAAAGAGATAACAGATCATTCCACTAGGTTTATCACTACCTTCAATTTTCAGTACAAAAAAATGGAAAATATACTAAGGAAACACTGGTCCATTTTGCTACAGGATCCACTCCTAAAAACCTCCCTTCCGCTTATACCCAGAATCACGTACCGAAAGGCTCCGAGTCTCAAAAATAGGATTGCCCCAAGTAAATTGCCCATCGACAAGCCCATTTCCAACCCCACCACCCTCATACCACTAGTCGGCATGTATCAGTGTAAGAAAGCCCGCTGCAAGACTTGTATGTTTGTGGAACAGGGCAAAAAATCTTTTCTATCTAAAGGCAGAATTTATACATTGGAACAATTCTATAACTGCTCGTCTAATTTTGTAGTGTATGGCCTCACGTGCCCTTGTGGGTTAATCTATGTTGGGCGAACTATCTGCCCACTCAGGCAGCGGTTCGGCCAGCATCGACAACTCATTGAGGGTGGTAAGGACAAACACAGTGTCCCTCGGCACTTTGCCGAGTGTCACAACAAATCTACCACCGGTCTGTCTGTTTGGGTTATTGAACAAATCCCTAAACACATGTCAGAAGCTGAACGGTTCAAAAAGCTTTGCGCCAGAGAGACTTTCTGGATATACTGCTTAGATGTACTCTCCCCTGGCGGCCTCAATGAAGGAATAGAGATATCCACAGTCCTATAACAACCTTTCCTCTTACCACTTTACAGCTACCATGAAATTTTGTCTCAGTTGTAGTTTTTTTTCCCCCTTTTTTTACCCCCCTTTTTTTACCCCCCTTTTCCCCCTTTTTTTTACCCCCCCTTTTTTTACCCCTTTCCCCCCCCCCTCTTTTTACCCCCCTTTTTTACCCCCCTTTTTTTTTTTTTATATATATGTGCATGTGCATCTCCCCCTCACACATTTATATATGTACATATCTCCCCCCTCCCCCCACTTACCCTGAAATACTAAAATCCATCAGTGTTTATTTCCATATTCTCTGTAATCATAGTCCCAGGATCAATTTATAATTTATTAATTAAATTTACATTGTTTTATTCCATATTGCACGCCAGACGGTGCAGACTACAACTATTATTCCCCTATCCTTGACAGTCATCTCCCACTCTCTATACATAACATCTTATGGCAGTCTATTGTATTTACTGTATATTTATTTATATTTATTTGATCTATTTTATTGCACTGTACCTTATGATTTATTTCCTCATGATGTTTTAAATGCTTGTTCCTGAATTTATCTTACCTTATCTGGTTTTATTCACAATGTTTTGTCTTAATTGGAGCCCTGTTGTAAAATTATATACATATATTCTCCCTTTTATTTTTTCTGCACTATGTCATTGTAAGGTCCTTTTGTTTTTATCCCCCCTGCCATCTAATGCCGCCCATTACCTATTTTTTATGCAAATCACAGACTTTCCGGCCCCGCCCCCCCTCTTTTCAGCTTATATAAGCCCACTGTGTCCTCCTCTCCCTATGCTTGACAAAGGAATGCGGCCATTCGTCCACCAATGGCAAGCCTATTCTGAAATGCGTCGCATGCGTGTGACGTCATCACCGGGCGCCACGCTGTACTTGCTCTCCAAGCCTCGTTTGAGATCTTCGGCTCGGCCGGCCTTTTTCCCTTCCTAGAGGCTTCACGCCATTCTATCAGTGAGCAGCAGCACGGCTGAACGGATGCTCTGGCGTCCTATACATCTCTCCCTTCCTTCCCTGGAACCCCTATCTGTGCATCTGGGACATAACCTGGCTCCCAACCCAGCAGGATTTGTGTTGGACTGTTCGCTGCAAGAGACTGAACCTGGCTGCAAGAACTAATCCTCTTTGGACCTGGCATGCCCTGCAGGAACCGCTGTGACCTGTAGTTCCACCGCATCTCTCCAGCCCAGCCAACCGACCCTAATGCAACTTCTCCAACTTCCATGTGAGTGGATATTGTTGTTTTAATAAAATGTATTTATGATTTATACTCAGAGGCGCCCCTCTCCTTGTTGTTCTTTAAGCTACACCCACTGCACAATTTTTTCACACGTACCATTTGGAGTACCAAGTGTGCTGCTATTAGTCCTTCCCACCACTTTGCTCTCTACTTCGCCCCCATTCTCAGAAATTCAGATTTTAAAAATTTTCCACATATGCCAATAGAGTACGTTTACATTGAATGATGTATGCATGTATGCATGAGGCAGAGCCTCACCTGAAATTAACATAAAAAAAAAAAAACAATCGACTTTGAGGGTCGTAGCTCGGCGACCTCAGGTCACAGGTGGTAGCTGAAGTCCTACCCCACCACTGGTCAAAATTTGGGGCTCCTACGACCTATGGTTTGGGGCTCCTTGCGCAGCCTGTCAGAAGCTACATACAGAGCGGCCAGTTTAAATACAAGTTGGCACACTCTGTTTGCAGCAGACTGAGAGGATGAGCTTACAGTGCCTCTCCTCACTTCTTGTCAGAGGCACTGAGCTCAATGGACAGCTTGGAGTCTTGGACCAATGGTAAAGTACCATTAGCCCAAGCTGTCCAATAAAAATACTGCAGTGGAGGCACGCCTCTCACTGCAGTGTCATAGAAGGGGGCATGTGTCTAAAAGACACATGCTCCCTTCCAGCCCTCTTTTAACTACAAGGAAAAAACATGGGTTTATGTGTATAAGATATACCCACAATCCCATGTTTTTCTCACACAGTTAAGTGGGAGAATGAGAATCTGCTGCTGTTGAAAAGCTAAATCATATATTATTATGCTATATGTTATAAGATAATAATTTAGTATTTATTTATTTATTTATTTATTTACTGTGAAATTACTGGTAGGAAGTTATAATTTCAAACTTCAGTAATTTGTCCGTTAAGCCACCTGCATGAGTACAGTTTTTGAAAATATAGCAATTTAACCTTAAAAATAATATATAATAATTATTTGTATATTACTTATGGTAATTAACCCCTTTGGCACCCAGGCCAATTCTGACACGTCTCTTCTACATGTAAAAATCATAATTTTTTTACTAGAAAATTACTTAGAACCCCCAAACATTATATATATTGTTTTAGCAGACACCCTATGGAATAAAATGGCGGTCGTTGCAACTTTTTAAGTTACACTGTATTTGTGTAGCAATTTTTCACGTTTTTTTTGGAAAGAACCCTTTTCATGAATAAAAAAAAACAAAAACACTAAAGTTAGCTTGATTTTTTTGTGTAATGTGAAGGATGATGTTACGCTGAGTAAATAGATACCTAATATGTCACACTTTAAAATTGCGCACACTTGTGGAATAGCGCCAAACTTCAGTACTTAAAGGGGTTGTAAGCCCTCGTGTTTTTGCATCCTATGCATTAAGGTGAAAAAACACCTGGCAGTCACTGGCCCCCCAGCCCCCTCGTTTTAATTACCTGAGCCCCTTCATCTGTTTGGCAGGGATGCACTGTCCCTCTCTCCACGGGGTCCCGGCTCTTGATTGGATAAATTGATAGCAGCACAGCCATTGGCTCCCACTGCTGTCAATCAGATCCAATGATGCGGGTGCCGTGGGGCGGGGCTGAGTCCGGCATTCGTGTCTGTGGATGCAAATGTTAGACTCGGGAGCTAGGGTTGCCACCTCATCCCTCTAAACCCAAACACATATGAATTACACAGGTTCTCTGGCTGATCAAGGTGGTAATTAAACTCACTTAGGGCCTTATCTGCATTTAATTAGCCTCAGAACCCGTGTAATTCATATGTGTTTAAAGGGATGAGGTGGCAATTCTATTGGGAGCGCGCCCGCAAGGTAATCCCCTCAGGAGAGAACTTCTCCTAGGGGGTTATTTGATGCGGGGAGGAGCCACGAGAGCCGCCGGGGGACCCCAGAAGACAAGGTTCGGGGCCACTCTGTGCAAAACAAGCTGCACAGTGGAGGTAAGTATGACATGTTTGTTATTTAACCTCTTGCTTACTGGGCACTTAAACCCCCCTCCTATCCACACTAATTTATATGGTATTTGTGGTATTATAGTGGTATTTGATCACCTTTTCGTTTTTTTTATTTTTTGTTAAAAAAATGTAAAAATACCGAATTAAAAAAAAAAAAAAAATTATATTTTGTTATAAAATTTTAAAAAAGGTAATTTTTCTCCTTCATTGATGTACGCTGATGAGGCGGCACTGATGGGCACCGATAGGTGGCAGTGATGGGCACTGATGGGTGGCAGCGATGGGCACTAATGGGCACTGATCGGTTACACTGATAGGCAGCACTGCTAGGTGGCACTGATTGGCACCACTGGTGGGCATTGATAGGTGGCACTTGTGGGCATTGATAGGTGGCACTTGTGGGCATTGATAGGTGGCACTTGTAGGCATTGATAGGTGGCACTCATGGGCATTGATAGGTGGCACTGTGGGCACTGTCAGGTGGCAATGACAGGTGGCACTGGCAGGGGGTACTGATGGCACATATGAGGCAGAATTGCCTCTTCCTCTTCGGGACTGGTGTCCTTTGCTGATAAGCTGGTGATCGGCTTTTTTTCTCCTTGAGCTGTCAGCGTGAGGAGAAAAAAAAAACGATCACAGAGCTTTTATTTTCATCATGTAATCAGCTGTCATTGGCTGACAGCTGATCACATGGTAAGGGGACGGGACCGGCCCCTTACTCGGATCGGTGATCACCCGAGTCTGCGCGTGCACAGGGGAGGCCATCATATGATGGCCTCCCGGAAATTCAGGTCCACGCTGTAGCTGTCATTCGGCTATGGCGCGGATGTCAAGTGGTTAAAAAAAACAAAAAACGATCCTTTACAATCATTTTAAGAATATCCATAGACAGCACTTTAGAGTTACACAGGAGGTCTAGTGCTAGAATTATTGCTCTCACTCTAACGATCGTGGCGTATGTAACCTGTGTGTATCTGGCTCTGATACTAGCCAGTGCCTCACCAGCCACTGACCTCACCGCACGTCCCTGGTACAAACGGTTCCATTGTGTTAAATACGGTTCATATGCAGGACTGTGGACACCCATTTTTTTCTTTTGCAGTTGAGTGCTGCTCCAGATTATGGAGCTTTACATAACTGTTTGCATGAACCTACAAAATGTACGCATTACAGATCTGAATGCCGCATATTTTGCACCCACGTGCAAGGGGCCTGTATATATTCAGAAATGTTCTATGTGTACATGTATGTCTTTGCCAGGGTGAAAGAGGCCTACATGGGCTTGCCTAAGCCTGGGAGTTATAATAGTAAGAGTGGAGTTGATAAATAACAGTTAAAGGAGTTGTGTGTGAAACCCAGCAATAGATAATGGATGGTGTTCCTCCTCCTCCTGTGACCAGACAGTCCTGGAAATAACTTTGGTTTGATTTATAGTTTGCTTGAAAACACAACTAGGCCGTGTTATTTCTGACACTTTCCCTGACTGACACACTTCCTGATCTTTGTGCAGCACAAACAAAAGTGTCCCAAATAAAGCACCTGTGTGCGGGCAGCATGCAGAGCGCCAGTGACCTGTGACTCAGTGCTGGGTGACAAGCTGCTGAGGGAGGCTAATGGGAACTCAGTGCCCCTCCACACAGAAAGGGGCAGGATGAATAACACCTTCTAAATGGAAGAGAAGAGCGCAGGGAACGTCGCTGCTCCCGCACACAAAGAATGCACAGTTTTGGCAATCCGCAGCAGAATAACAGATTGAATGGCAGTGAAAATACACAAGCGCACAGCTCCTTCACACACAGACTGCTCACATTAATGCTAATCTATTAATAAAAGGAAAATACACACACACACAAGACAAAATAAATGCTGTTTGCAAAGGTGCAAATGAGCCACAAAGGATCTTATGTAAACCAAGCATAATAAAGAGGCATTGTGAAGAAGGCAAAGTAAATATATCCATACATGGGGGGTTGCATGATTGTTCGTTAAGTGTCAGTCAGACGGTTTGTATGGCTTATATAGTCATATACAGCAGAGTGACAATGGGAGGTTTTATTATCATACACATAGGGCTTGATTTACTAAGACTGGCCATAGATGAGTCATTTTATTTTCATTCAACTAGTGGATTGAATGGAAAAAAAAAAAGATTTGACTCACCTCAAATGTGAGCATGGGTTAATCCTCTGTGCTGAGCTATTAATTCTGACATTGCAGAGACTTCTCCGTCCTGAGAATACACTGATCAGCGTTGCCGGCTATAGCCAGCGGTGCTGATCCAGCTGCAAAAAACCTACAGGGCTGTTGTACAGAAGTTGGTCGGTAGATCGACTTCTGTACAATCACCCTGCCCTTACATAGTTACATAGTTACATAGTTACATAGTAGGTGAGGTTGAAAAAAGACACAAGTCCATCAAGTCCAACCTATCAAGTCCAACCTCCTTACATGGATCAAAATTCAGCTGGTCCCTGCTGAACTGTCCGAATTTTGATCTATGTATGACCGGCTTAAAAGGGTAGAGATGGTTGACTTTGCAAAGTGAAGGTTCCTTGATCCTAGTTAACTGCTTGACCTTCGAAAGGTTTATCCTACTTCATGACCAGGCCATTTTTGCAACACGGCACTGCGTTACTTTAACCACTTAAGGACCTAGCCTCTTTTTGAGATGTGTTGTTTACAAGAAAAAAACAGTTTTTTTTGCTACAAAATTACTTAGAACCCCCACACATTCAAATTTTTTTTTCTAACATCCTAGAGAATAAAATGGCGGTCGTTGAAATTTTTTTTTTGTCACACCGTATTTGCACAGCGGTCTTACAAGCGCACTTTTTTTTTAGAAAAAATACACTTTTTTGAATTAAAAAATAAGACAACAGTAAAGTTAGACCAAAGTTTTTTTTTTATATTGTGAAAGATAATGTTACGCCAAGTAAATTGATACCAAACATGTCACGCTTCAAAATTGCGCCCACTCGTGGAATGGCGACAAACTTTTACACTTAAAAATCTCCATAGGCGACGTTTAAAAAATTCTACAGGTTGCGTGTTTTAAGTTACAGAGGAGGTCTAGGGCTAGAATTATTGCTCTCGCTCTACCAATCGCGGCAATACCTGAGTGGTTTAAACACCGTTTTTATATGCGGGTGCTACTCATGTATACGTTCGCTTCTGCACGCGAACTCGGCCGGACGGGCCGTGTTTAAAAAAATAATTTTTTTAATTTATTTTACCTTTTATTTTTTATTTTTACACTGTTTGAAAAAAAAAAATTGTGTCACTTTTATTCCTATTACAAGGAATGTAAACATCCTTTGTAATAGAAAAGAAGCATGACAGGACCTCTTAAATATGAGATCTGGGGTCAAAAAGACCTCAGATCTCATATTTACACGTAAATGCAATAAAAAATAAAATTTGTCATTTAAAAATTTTTTTTTTAAAAATGGCCTTTTAAGTGCTATGGGCGGAAGTGACATTTTGACAGGGTTATGGCAGCTAGCTGCTGCTATAATAACGATATCGTCCTTATCAAAGTAAGGACGTATATCCGCGTGCGCCGGTCCAGAAGTGGTTAACTGACACTTGCACAGTCATGCAATGCTGTACATAAATTAAATGTATATATTTTTTCCCCACAAATAGAGCTTTCTTTTGGTGGTATTTGATCACCACTGCATTTTTTTGCGCTATAACCAAAAAAAGACTGACAATTTTGAAAAAAAAAACCTATATTTTTTACTTTCCGCTATAAAACATATCCAATAAAAAAAAATGTAAAATTCTAATTTCTGTATTAATTTAGACCAATATGTATTCTGCTACATATTTTTATTAAAAAAATCCCAATGAGCGTATATTGATTGGTTTGCGCAAAAGTTAGTGTCTACAAACTATGGTATATATACTGGAATTTTTACTTTTTTTTTATACTAGTAGTGGCGGAGATCAGCGACTTATAGCGGGACTGCAATATTGCGGCAAGCAATCGAACACTGACACTTTTGACACTTTGTGGGAACCAGTGACACTAATACAGTCATCAGTGCTAAAAATATGCACTGTCATTGTACTAATGACACTGGCTGGGAAGGGGTTAAACATCTAGAGCGATCAAAGGGTTAACTGTGTGCCTAGCCAGTGTTTTTGTGTACTGATGTGCTGCTTTTACTAGGGGAAGATATGTCATATGGCGGCGTCCAAGAACGAGAGCCGCACCGCCCCGCCGCCATTTGACGGCAGGCGGCAACTAGTTAATGGCTGTGTGTTGAGTTATTCTGAGGGGACAGCAAATTTACACTGTTATACAACCTGTACACTCACTACTTCTCACTACTTCTTCAGTGTTGTCACATAAAAAGGTATAATAAAATATTTACAAAAATGTGAGGGGTGTACTCACTTTTGTGAGATACTGTATGTAACGTGTGTATATATATATATATATATATATATATATATATATATATATATATATATATATATTGTGTAGGGTGACTTTAACTTTATTATTTTATTAATATGAGGTGTGATGTATTGAGGTGGGCGGTCTCCTCTGAGAATGTCCGTTTACTCAGTAGCGGTAATTTATAGCTGCTTAAAAAAATGACACCTAAATTGTTTCACTGATTTTCTGTTACTGTAATCTCACAATGTTTCACATTTTGTCATTTGTATTAGGAAGCCCTTTCACATAAATGGGTTGCCTAAACAAATCTATGAATCTATGAATTTATGAATCTTCACGTTCTCTCCTGAAGAAGCCATATGGCGAAACATGTAGAAAACATGAACGTGATCACAGTAAATAATTGTCAATAATAGGATGCCTTACACACATCCATGGCCATGACTGTACTGTATGCACTGTTTTTATTGATGTTGTTCATTTAATAAAATTTGTATATATTTTTTATACTTTGTTGTTTTTAATGATTTGCACCTTTAAAGTCCCATATCTCCCATATGTCTTGTTTTTAGCACAACACATGTTAAACACACTGTAATAGATTTCACTGGTGTGAATGAGCCCTTAAAGCATTTATTTATAAACTGACCACAGTATTTAATGGCTGCTGAGCTCTAACCCCGTGGTCAGTTTACATGCCTCCGTCATCCGCTGTCTCTCCTGTCCTCCTCTGTGCTCCCCTCCCCCACCTGTCAGCTAGTGACAGTGCCCCCCCCGCTACTGGACTAACATCTACATCTTTATACTATCCGCACTGTCTACTAATCCTATGTCCCCCTGTGTGTGTGATTTATTACCTCATTTCAGAACACTGGTCGGCGCTCACATGACCATCCAGCTCTCTCCTCCTCTCCTCCTCCCCTCCTGGCTGACATCAATGGGGGAATATCGGCCCCGCCCACTGCAGCTGTCAGAAGGGAAAAGGTGAGAGCTGGCTGGTCACGTGAGCGCTGAGCGGGGCTCTGAAATTAGGTATATAGCTGCATTTTTTTAAATAAATCATACACACAGGGGGACACAGCATTAGGAGACAGTGGATAGTATAAACATGTTAGAATGGCTTAACACCACTTTAACAATAGCGACAGATCACTAGTGTGACATAGGCCTTAGGCTAACCATAGACCTTTAAATTTATCTTTTTCGAGTGCGCATGCGCGAGAGCTCCGTAATGGCCGCCTAAGCCCGGAGCTCCGCACCACCCCGGACCGACGAGCGGCATATCCCCGGCCCCAGCAGACGGAGGACTATTTCAAGCACTCCCCCCGCTCGCGGAACAGCGGGGGAACACGGTGAGATGGCCGGCGCACAGGCCCGCCGTGATCTGGGCCCGCAATTTGCAGCGGTAGCGGCGGACGGGTCCTCCAAGATGGCCGCCGACGGGGACACTGCTAGGCCTAACACAGCCTCTCTTCACAAGGGATTAGAACAGCGTCCCATCCTCACCCCTCCGACCCTGACCTATGCCCAGGCAACACAGGGAGGCCACAACACGCTCCAGACCGAGCACCAGCATCAATCTCCACAGGCTGCTCCCGGAGCCTCTCACAGCAGAGAGCAGGGGGATGATGGCGCTTCTCCCTCAGGCATTCCCCCTCACCTCTCCTCCTATACAGGCTTCCCACCTGGATACACGTTTCAGGACATATCTGTCATGCAAGAGGAACTCTTCTCCAAGTTTTCTACCCTCTTGGAAAGGGGCCTAGCCAATACTGCCTCCCAGATCACAAATGCTATTAAATCAGACCTCTCTAACCTGGGCTCTAGGATGGAGGCGATGGAAGACAAAATTGACCATACAGTCGCCAGAACCAACCAGAACGCCGCACACCTCCAGTCAGTCCAAGAACAGCTAGAAACGGCCCTATCAAGAATTGACGAACTTGAGAACAGGTCCAGGAGGTACAATTTCCGAATTAGAGGCCTTCCTGAATCCTTCACGGATATCCCCCTCACGGTGCAGGACTTTATCTCGGACCTCATCCCCAACATCCCGCCCCATAGGCTGGAGCTGGACAGGGCGCACAGAGCCCTGGGTCCCCCGAGGAAAGACGGGACCCCAAGGGACATAATAGTTAAACCGCACTTCTACGCGGTAAAAGAGGAGGTAATGAGACAATCCCGCCTGAAGCCCAAGCTTCAACACCACGGCCACCAAATTCAGGTTTTTGCGGACCTCGCCCAATCCACCATCCAAAGAAGACGCACCCTCAAACCCCTCCTGTCAGTGTTGATGGAACGAGACATCAAATACCGCTGGACATTCCCCTTCGCGGTAAAGTTCACCATACAAGGCAAGACCCACACTTTCTCCAATCTCCCGGAAGGTGAAAAACTTTTCCTCTCCCTCAAGCTGATCTCCCAGGAAGCCCCCATGGAGCTCTCTTCATCTGCCTCGGGTTCATCCAAACGACCCCCCCCAAGCAGCCCAGTTTCTCCTCTCTGGAACAAGGGCCACATTAAGAGGAGCAAAGATGGCAAGCCCCCTTAACGGAGCAAGAAGACCCTCTTCTTTCACACCCAGGCCTTTCACGGTCTCTCCTGTGGGGGACGTTCCCCCTTCTTTGAATGAGCTCACGCTCCTCTTTTTCAATCCCAAGACCCCAACTAGACCTCTGGCACAGGTCCTCGATCCTCGAATTTTCTTTTTTTCTACAGACGGGACTAAGTCTACGGATGAAATCCTTTACAGTATTCATCATATGGAGAACAGTCCTCGCGATCACTTGGCCTTTTTCCAGGAGACTTCGCTCCCCATCCCAATCTGAGACTTTTACCAACAAGACCTTAGTTCCTAATAGCCCTCAATAACCAATTTCCTTTTCAGATCCAGGATCCAGGTCGCAGGTCACCTACGGTAGAAGGTCATGCCCGTCCCACGACATTGAATTACCTTCTCCCCGTTGTTCTTGTTTGTGTTTTTTTTTTTTTTTTTTTTTTTTTTTTTTTTTTTTTTTTTTTTTTCTTGTTGCACGGAAACAGCAGTATCAAATTGCACTTATTGAGTTGTAGATCTTATACTACGGTATGCAAATAGTTTATATTTCCGGTTCCTTAGAAGTATGGGTCCGGGGTGGTACCCATGCGCCTCCTCTCACCTCGAGGGCAACCACTGAGCCCCCGAAGAGTGAGACTTCTCTGGTCCAATATGGACGAGGGAAGACTTAAATTGGAGTTTAAGCGGCCTGACACACCGCTTTCCTCCACGGGTCCTTCTAGAAGACCCTTGTCGCTACAGTTTTTGTCTTTGTTGTTGTTGTTTTTTTTATTCACTAGTCTCTCCTCCTTCTTCTTCCCTCCTCTTCCTCTCACCTTTTCTTTTCCTCCTAGCTGGCCGTCTGGAGACCCCCCGATCCCTCCCACAAGCTTCTATAGCACGGACCCGCCCACCTATTCGTTTCCAAGGACCTCTCCCCATCACAAGGTAAGCGGCTCCTGGGCCGGTGATCACTCCTCTCTCTGTTCCCATGACTGATCAAATGTCTAGAGGCCTGGACCTTAGGGTCGCCTCTCACAATGTACAGGGACTCAACTCTCCTAGGAAAAGAAGGGTCGCCTTAGACCATTATAAATCCCTTAAACTGGACGTAGTGCTCCTTCAGGAGACCCACTTTCCGATTCGATACAGTCCCAAGTTTTTACACGCCTTCTACCCATCTTTCTTCTTAGCCAACGCTCCAAACAAAACCAAAGGGGTAGCAGTACTTTTCTCTAAAAATAGCAAATTTAACCATATCTCTGACTTCAAAGACCCAGAGGGTAGGTTCATCCTTGTGAAGGGCACTCTGGAGGGAGTACTATACTCCATAATCTCTTACTATGCCCCTAATAAGGGCCAAGCATCCTTCTTCCAGAACCTCTTTGCAACTCTTGGCCCCCTCCTGGAGGGGAAAGTCATTTGGGGAGGGGACTCAAATGTAGCGTTTGACCAGGGTCTAGACAAAACCAACCCTCTCAAAGGAAAACTAACACGCCCCACCAAACTAAGCACTAGAATAGCGAAAATGATCCACTCCCAGGGGTTAGCAGATATTTGGAGGGAGCTGAATCCCTCCTCCAGGGACTTTACACACTTCTCCTCACCCCACCAGACCTACGCAAGGATAGACCACATTCTTATCCAAACTAATCTCATTCCTATGGCCACCAAAGCCAAAATCCTAGACATAGTCTGGTCGGACCACTCACTGATCCTCCTGACTCTGAAAAATGTGCTATCACGTAGTGGAGGCTCTTACTGGAGACTGAACGAGTCTCTCCTGGGGGATCCAGTTCAAGCCAAATTAGTAGCAGATGCGATCAGGGAATATTTTCGGTTGAATGATGTGGGTAATATCTCCCCCGAAACACTATGGGCAGCCCACAAGGCCTCGGTCCGTGGTGAGCTTATCAGATTAGCCACTAAAGTTAAAAAGGAAAGGATGATAGACATTCTCAAGCTGGAACAAAAATATATAGCTTTAAAAACCGAACATAAAAAATCCCCATCTAAAAACCTCAATGACAAATTAGACACAATTAGATTGGAACTAAACCTAGCCCTAACGGCAAAAGCTGAAAAACACATTAGATGGAGCGGTGCTAAATTCTACTGCCACAAAGACAGAGTAGGTACAATGCTAGCCACGAAGCTCTCCCCCAAATTCCAATCTCGCACTTTCCCCAAAGTGCGCATAGCGGGTCAACCCCCCACGGCCAATCCATCCAAAATCATGACAGCCTTCCATGACTTCTACTCAGGCTTATACAAAGCCACACAAACACAGAGCGACAGTTCGGCCGTCTCCTTTTTAGAGAGTGTCGAACTGCCATCTCTTTCCAAAGACCATAGAGACCTGATGGAGGAGCCCTTCTCCTCAGACGAAATTAAGGAAGTCATCAAAAACCTCAAGACAGGCTCGGCCCCTGGGCCGGACGGCTTGTCAGTCCCTTATTACAAAAAGTTCGGGGATATACTGGCCCCACACATGGCCAAATTCTTCAACTCTAAGAGAAAGGGATCCCCATTAGACCCCCACTTAAATACAGCATTCATAACAGTAATTCCCAAACCAAATAAGAACCACGAAGAAGTAGAGAACTATAGGCCCATTTCCCTCATTAACAACGACCTCAAGATACTCACCAAAATCTTAGCCAACCGTCTAGCCTCCTTCATCAAACAGTACGTTCACAAAGATCAGGTAGGCTTCATTCCAGGAAGGCAGGGTCCAGATCAAATTAGGAGAGCGGTGGACATTGTCTCCATTCTCCAATCAAATTGGGATGGAGGTACCAAACAAGCAGGTATGTTGTTGTCACTAGATTTACATAAGGCCTTCGACTCGATCGAATGGCCGTACCTTTTCTCCATCCTGGAAAGATGGGGTTTCGGGGCTAGCTTTCTAGGGGTACTAAGATCCCTTTACTCCAATCCGGCGGCAATAATCCGACTGCAGGGACAATACTCTAAACCCCTTCAAATAACGAGAGGGACGAGACAGGGCTGCCCTCTCTCCCCTCTCATTTTTGCTATGGCCATCGAAACACTGGCAATAGCGATTAGATCAAACCCTAACATTCACGGCGTATCCTGTGGGGAACAAGTTCACAAGTGTGGGCTTTTCGCCGATGACATGCTCCTATTCATAACGTCCCCCATCACCTCACTCCCTAATTTATGCAAATTACTGAAAGATTTCTCTAACACCTCTGGCCTCAAAGTGAACTACTCTAAATCTTCTGCCTTAAACATCTCCCTGCAGCCGGGTACGTTTGCCGCTCTTAAAAGCTCCTTTGATTTCAAATGGAACGACCAATGGATAGATTACTTAGGAATCAAACTGCCAGCTAGGATAGAGCAACTATACCCCCTAAACTTCCCACCTATGTACCGGAAATTATCAGCTGATCTGGGATCTTGGTCCAAGGGCGAAATTTCCTGGCTGGGCAGAGTACATGCTGTGAAGATGACTCTTCTTCCCAGACTGCTATATCTCTTCAGAGCCATCCCGATAAATATAACAAAAGAACACCTTTCCAATTTCCAAAAGAAGATCACTAAATTTATCTGGGGGGGAAGAGGACATAGATTTAAACAAAAAACCCTATTCCTTCCAAGAGACCAGGGTGGCATGGGGGCCCCGCAGCTTCACTGGTACTTCCAAGCGGCCAGGCTGGCCCAACTCTCCACGGTTTACTCCAGGACAGAGAAACCAGACTGGATCCAAATAGAGCGACAGGCTGTCCCCACATACACCCTGGACTATCTCCTCTGGACCCCACCCAAACAGAGACCCCCAATTCTCTCCCCATCCTTATCTCAATCATTCCATTTATGGGATAATTTAAGGAAAAATCCGGCACTAATCTCTAGATGTCTTCCTTTAGCACACATATTCAACAACCCTGACTTTCCCCCTGGGTTGGACATTAAGGCTTTTCGATGGTGGCTGGACAAGGGACTGTATCGAATCGGACACTTCTTCACGAATGAGGGCCCTATCTCCTTGGAACAAGGAATAAGGCAACTGGAAATTCCACAGTCTGAACACTTCAGATTCCACCAAATTAGACATTTCTTAAGTCAACGTTGGAAAAGGGGAATCCCCTCACACAACGCTTTTACGCCATACGAATCATGGTGTGGTCGCTCCTGTGAACAGAGAGGGGGGATCTCAGTCATCTACCAGTCACTGGCCTTGCACCCCCAAAAAACCCCCTATATGCTGGATTGGGAGAGGGATCTGGCCTTTGAATGGGAGACCTCTAAATGGAGACGCTCCTTCGACAGGGCCTTTAAAGGCATCAAAAACATCTCCTTAATTGAAGGAGGGGTTAAGGTCTTGACTAGGTGGTATCTCACACCTGTCAAGCTCTCCAGAATGTACCCATCGGCTGACCCCAGGTGCTTCCGGGGGTGTCAGCTAGTGGGCACAATGGCCCATGTATGGTGGGAATGCCCCAGACTAAGGCCCTTCTGGAACAAGATTTTTTCCCTGATAAGGAAAACGACGCAGATCCAAATCCCGAAATCCCCTACCATAGCTCTTCTTAATGACAACCTCCCCGGGTTGCCGAAGAACTCACGCAAACTGACAAATTTCATACTCTTAGGTGCAAAACTCACCATCGCCAAGGCCTGGAAACAGCACAAAGTCTCGGTGAAAGCAGCTATCCACAAAATATCATGGATCATGTCCCAAGAGAAACTGGCTAGCATTTTAGATGACAAAACTAAGCAATTTGAAGCTATATGGGAGCCCTGGGCTAAATTCGTCGGCATCTCTCTCATACCAGGAGTCCCACCCCAAAACTAACAGGGATCATCCTATGAGGCGGGGACCCCTCCAGACGGACGGCTAACATTTCTCTCACTCTCTTCCTTTCTCCTCTTCTTCCTTTCTATCCTTCCAAATGTATTTTGTTTGATCCAGTCCCCCTGCTGGGGGAAACTAGGATAATTCAATGGGTAATGTCTGTATTGTGCTATCTGACCAGTTTTTCTTCATTTCAAGACAATCATTACTCATCTCGCAGATTATTCCTCTTAGATAGGTGGTAATCTCCACTGCATTATTATACTGTTCATTGAGAACCTAGGACCCTTGGTCAATACCGGGTCAGGAGGGGAAGGGGGCTCGCACTGTGCACAGAAAGATCCCGCCAGGGGTGCCGGTGCGACCCCCTTGCGCCTCACTAGACGCAAGACAATCCCCCTAGGGAAAACGTTCTAAGTTCGCATCAGTTGCTAGATTTCAAGTTTTGATTACCATACACCAGAGTTATCCATACGCAATGTGCCTTATAAATGATAACGCTCTAGCCCCAGTAGGCGTATCTTATGCACCAGAGGATGTTACAAGATATGTGATTTGTAATCCCGTATTGTATTTTATTTTATGTTTTATAATTTCTGATTTTTGTACAAAACCAATAAAAGATTTTGAAAGTAAATTTATCTTTTTCAGCCGCATGTTCAGCCCTAAGGACCCATTCACACTCACACGTGTTCCCGATCATGATTTTTTTTTTTGAGTGATCCACACGCGGTTCCACATGTGTCAGGCGTGTTTTTACACCCAAGATTCTCGTGTGTTTTGTCACACAATTGTGTCAAAATTGCAACACGTTTGAGGTGCCATTAAGGGTGAATGGTACCAAAACGCGCGTCACGCTTTTTGCCGTGATTTGGATTTCCGAATCTCTAAGGGTGAACGAGGTCTAAATCGCATCGAGGGAAGAATTTCCCCTGCTGCCTGTTGTATTAAGACAGCTTTAGCTTATGAATGCCTGCACAGTAACTGCATCTGGTTGGACGCGGTCACTGTTCAACTGACAACTTTTTACTTTTTTCAAAGTTTGTTGAGCTAGACGTGCCGTCAGGAACCAGGCCGAAATATGAGCTGTGTATGGCCAGCTTTAGTGTGTTTCTGCTGGCTCTATTTATTGCATCATTTAGACTTAAAGCACGACGTACAGACCTCAAGGCATTGACAGCTTTTATTGTATCATGGGAACTAAGTGTATTTCATGGTTCAGATGTACTCAGCTGTGAACCCTGAGGGGATTAGTAGCCACACGTGAAAAAAAAAAACAAGTTCTTGGCATGTCTTGTCTATTACAGACATAGGGCACCATGATAAGTATCTTTCTTTCGCTGAAAGGGTCATAGTTTATCTAAAAATGATAATTTTGTTATATTATGTGACCGTTTTCCAATACAAACTTTGCTTAGCAGAAGACATTCTTTGCTGGTTGCTGTGGTGTAGTGTACTTTGTACATCATCACTGCTCTTGTCATTGTCTGATTGGATAAGCCTGCATGAAATGTATGCGCAGAATGTTGTAACCTGTTCCAGTTTCTCTTGGGAAGAATTCATCCATTTATGAGGGAGATTGTCTGGTGGGATATAAACAAGCGTGATAGCGCTCAGACTGCTTAATCATCCAGCAGTCAAACACTGTTAACATCTTCCGTTCCGGATAGGAAGCTTCTGCCAAAAGAAGCCGACCTGACAAGAAGTGTACCATTGCAAACTAAAGCTGTAAGGCATCTTACTACTGGCAATTGTGTAAGAGGCCTTACAGCTAAAGTCCACCTAAAGTCCACAAGACAGCTGGAGTGGGATGTTCACATGCTATAGAACATTTAACATGGCATGTAAATTTGACAGGCGACAGCTCCATTCAAGTCAAGTCAAGTCAGGGGCTGTGCCGAAACTGCAAGCCAAACGCTTGTTCAGCAAAAAAATATAAGGCATTGTTCAGAAAAAATAAAAATAAAAATAAAAAGAATTCAGGAGGAGGCAGGGTTGTCTCTTGAACGCCTGACAGTGGCTGCATAGACGCACATTAAAAAGCGTTCTACCGCAGATTGATTTTCAGAAAATGTGTTAGTGAGAACTTAACCTTAAAGTGGTTCTAAAGACTGAAGGTTCTTTACCTTCATGCATTCCATGCATGAAGTTAAAAAAAAAACTTCTGTGTGCAGCTGCTCCCCCCAGCATCCCCAATCCTTACCTGAGCCCCCTCTGATCCAGTGATGTTCACGTTAGCCTTGGCTGTATGGGGACTCTCCCTCCTCAGTGGCTGAGACAGCAGTGTGAGCTTATTGGCTCCTACTGCTGTCAATCACAGCCAGTGAGCCACTGAGGAAAGAGTGAGGGGCGGGCTCTATGTGTCTTATGGATGCATAGCACAGCAGCCCAGAAGTGAGCATGCAGCCGTGCCCTCAGGGCAAGAAAGAGGCTTGCCCTCAGGGAGCACAATGGGAGATGGGGGGCCCTCTCCCACCACTGATAAAAGTGATCTTGCGGCAAATCAGATAAAAGCCGACCGCCCACTGAAGAAGAGGATAGCAGGGTTATGGCAGCCAGCTGTTGCCATAACAACGATAATCCTCTTCAAACCACAGACATATAACGACGGCGGGCAGTCGGCAAGTGGTTAAAAAACAAACAAAGCTTTATTCACTTCAGCCCCAGAAGGATTTGCCCCCTTAATGACCAGGCCATTTTTTGCGATTTGGCACTGCGACGCTTTAACTGACAATTGCGCGTCGTGTGACGCTGTATCCAAACAAAATTGACGTCCTTTTTTACCCATAAATAGAGCTTTCTTTTGGTGGTATTTGATCACCTTTGCGGTTTTTATTTTTTACGCAATAAACAAAAAAAGACCGACAATTTTGAAAACAAAACAACTTTTTTTACTTTCTGCTATAATACATATCCAAACAAAATATCTAAAAAAAAAAAATGTATTCATCAGTTTAGGCGATATATATTCTTCTACATATTTTTCGTAAAAAAATTGCAATAGGCATATATTGATTGGGTTGCGCAAAAGCTATCACGTCTACAAACTACAGGATAGATTTAGGGACTTTTTGTTTTTACTGGTAATGGCTGTGATCTGCGATTTTTAGCGGGACTGTGACACTGCGGCTCACAAATTTGACCCCAAATGACACTTTTTGGGGACCAGTGACATTATTACATTGATCAGTGCTATAAAAATGCTCTGATCAATGTAAAAATGACACTGGCAGGGGAGGGGTTAACACTAGGGGGGATCAAGGGGTTAACTGTGTTCCCTGGGTGTGTTCTAACTGTAGGGGGGAATGGGCTACCAGGGTCATGACAGAGATCGCTGTTCCCAATCACTGGGAACAGAAGATCTCTGACATGTCACTAGGCAGAACAGGGAATCACCTTGTTTATACAGCGATCGCAGACATCGAGTCCGCGGGATCTGTGGGCATGCTCCTGCGGCGCTCGGCGGGTGCGTGCCCGCTATCCTCCTTGCACGGACCGATGTACAGATACGTCGGTTCCTGCAGGAGAGCCAACCTGCCGCAGTAAATGTACGTGAGCAGCTTGGCAAGTGGTTAATATCACTTTATTGTTAGCTTCTCCGTCCTCTACTGTCAAACTTAAAGCGAATCGTCACTCATTGAAGTGGTTGTAAACCTCAGACATTAAATATGAACAAAGCATATCCCTCTATAGCGTGTACTTGTCTCAATTAAGAGCACTAGGTGTCATTTCTGTCTGCTGCTTCGTTTCTCTGCTATCAGTATGAATCACTTTTAGAAATGTTTAGTATTTCCTGCCTCCTCGCTTAGGTGAGAATGATGTAGGGAATCCCAGAGGCAGTCCTTTAATGCGGGACACATGTGCAGACATGATGCAGATCAGGTATTTGGGAACTGGCAGGGACCCACAGCATGTCTATGCATGCATTTGGGGGATTCCCCCACATGCGTACACATGATGCAGGTTTATATAAGGTCCCAGATACCCAAAACCAATGGCATGTGTGTGAAGGTGCGGGAATCCCCCACACATGCATAGTCATGTCCCAGCTCTCTTTCAGGTTCCAAATACCTGGCAAGGACCTGTAACACATCTGCAAACGTTCAAGATGGTGGTGTGGAAGAACAGTGGTGGGATGAAAATTTTGGCAGGGTGAAGTTCCTGTTTAAGATGTACACAGTCCCAGATTCCTATCACCAACCTTTGGTGCCCAAAAGAACCACCTCTGTTGGAATAAATTTTCACACCATTTTATTCTTGTATTACTCCAGTTTTGAATATTGTGTAAATAACTTAATATAAGGTGAATCTATTTCTAGAGATCATGGAGAAAAAATATGTACTCAATGACTGTACAGGAAAAAAACACCTCTAGCATCTTCCACCTATAATCACCTACTGTGTCTAATGCCCCGTACACACGGTCGGACATTGATTGGACATTCCGACATCAAAATCCATGGATTTTTTCCGACGGATGTTGGCTCAAACTTGTCTTGCATACACACGGTCACACAAAGTTGTCGGAAAATCCGATCATTCTGAACGCGGTGACGTAAAACACGTACGTCGGGACTATAAACTGGGCAGTAGCCAATAGCTTTCATTAACATTTATTATTTATAAAGTGTTACAAATGTAATATTATTAAAGCAGCATCAAATGTAAATGTAAACATTTTTTTTTGAATGCCTCTTTCTTAGCTAACAAATCAAACTTAAACACACAAATGTAACATATAGTATATCTGTAAACATCATAGAACACAGAATGTATTAACTTTCTTTTTAAGCCTTTTAGGAAAGTAATTTGCACTTTAAAGTGTGAACTTTTGAAAAAAGATTCCCCACATCTAGCTCTAAAAAGATCTTCTGAAAAACTTCAAAGGTATATTTTAGGTTTTAGGGTAGCTCAGCATAAATCCCTATAGAGGAAAACACATGCTTGGGGTACATCAGAGATTCCAGTGAGAATCTCTACTCCAGTGGTCATCAACTCCTGTCCTCAGGACCCACTAACAGGCCAGGTTTGCAAGATAACTGAAGTACATAACAAGGTGATATCATTTGTTGCTCAGTGATTGCAGTATTCTAGTCTGCATCTCCCCAAGGTAATACTTAAAATCTGGCCTGTTAGTGGGCTCTGAGGACCGGAGTTGAGAGCCACTGCTCTACTCCCTCATAACTATCCCCAAGGTGGTACTGTTTTCATTAGTAACTTTGTGGATAACAAAAATATTCAGGATCAAGGTAAATAGGTCTTCTTGGATGCGCGAAAAAACGACAGTTTGGTTTTGAAGTTTTTGCACATTAAATTTGATATTATGTGACCTCAAGCCCCACCCACTTTGCACCCCATGTTATTACATTTGAAAAACAAATATACAATTTGTTTGTGCTGCGCTTGAGCCACCTAAACAAACATTTATGTCATTTTCGTTTCAGATATTATAGTTGATGAAACCTGCTCACTTTGGACCCCATGTTATTAAATTTCTAAAACAATTATACCATATGTTTGTGCTGAGTTTGTGCTTCAATAACTGGTATTGGTATAGTGCAAATCATACACCAGGGCATTGGTGCCCAAATAAATGCCTTATGACATGCCAACCATTTCTCCTGCACACAGAATGAACAGCCCATAATCATTCTTTCTGATACAAAATGGGAGTACTATGTGAAAAAATACACTATACCAACAAATGCAGCACAAACTTATGGTATATTTGTTTTTGAAATGCAATAAAATAGTGCAAAGTGGGCGGGGCTTTAGGTTACATCAGGGGTCTTCAAACTACGGCCCTCCAGTTGTTCAGGAACTACAATTTCCATCATGCCTAGTAATGTCTGTGAATGTCAGAGTTTTACAATGCCTCATGGGATGTGTAGTTCCGCAGCAGCTGGAGAGCCGTAGTTTGAAGATTCCTGGGTTACATAATCTAACGTTGAATGTCCAATATCTCAAAAAACGAACAAACAGAAAGGTTTTTTTTGTGGTACAAATCAGCACAAACAAATGCTATAATTGTTTTTAAAATGTAATAACACGTGGTGCAAAGTGGGAGAGGTTTCATCAACTATAATGTGCAATATCTCTGAAACCAAACCAGCACATATGTTGGCACAGATGCTGTGCAAATGAATGCTATCTTTGTTTTTAAATTTTAATAACATTGGGTGCAAAGTTGGTGGGGCTTGATGTTACATAATCTGAATTTGAATTCCAATATCTCAAAAACCAAACCGGCTGAAACATTCATTTTTGTGGCACAAATCAGCACAAACAAATGGTATAACTGTTTTTAAAATTTAATAGCATGGGGTGCAAAGTGGGCGGGGTTTCATCAACTATATGGAGTAATATTTCTGAAACCAAACGGCACAAATGTTCATTTTTGCAGCACATATCAGCACAGATGCAGCACAATAATGCTATCTTTGTTTTTACATTTTTTTTACATAACACGGGGTGCAAATTGGGTGGGGATTGAGGTCACATAATCTAAAATTTAATGTGTAATAAATTCAAAACCGAGTGGCAGAAACATTAATTTTTGTGGCACAAAACAGTTTTTAAGCTTAACAGCGATGGTCCCTCACCGTGTATCTTGGTTGCGTTCTGCCGAATGCAGTAAGCGCAAACTTTGCGTGCGCATACTGTAAGTGAGTTGTCTCAATAGGTGTATACAATGGATGTATGTTAATTGGTAAATAAAATAAACATTTTGGATGGTATGTTAGCCACTTGCCGACCAGCCGCTGTCATTATACGGCAGCAGGTCAGCTTTTCCTGTGAATCGCTGTACCTGTATGTCGGCTCCATTAAGAGCCATAGCAGATTTCCGCTGCACGGCGGGGGACCCGATACGTGTGGCCGGGTGCCGCGATGTCCGCCGGCCACCCGCGATCGCGGGCACGCGAGCCAGAACGGGGATCTGTGTATGTAAACACACAAATCCCCATTCTGACAGGGGAGGAGAGACAGATCTGCTGTTCCTAGTAATCAGGAACAGCGATCTGTCTCCTCCTCCAGTCAGTCCCATCCCCCCACAGTTTTCACACCATTCTTTTATTACTCCAGTTTGGAATATTGTGTAAATAACGTTGTATAAGGTGATTCTATTTCTACGGATGGAGAAAAAATATGTACTCAATGACTGTACAGGAAAAAAACACCTCTAGCATCTTCCACCTATAGTCGCAAGCCTACTGTGTCTAATAGTAACATTTTCCCTAGGTTTACAAGTGCTATTCACTGAGTTCATGTCCTCCATCCATGCTCCATCGTTATTTGGATGGTGAGCTGTATTGGATTTTTGCCAGACATATCGTTTGGTGTTGAGGACAGATAATTAAATTTTACTCTGATCTGGCCATAACACCTTTTTCCATGTGGCCTTAGAATCTTCAAGGTGCATTTAGATGGTCAGATGAGACTAAAATGAGATTATTTGACCTGAACACCAAACTAAATGTCTGGCGGAAATTCAATACAGCTCTCCATACAAATAATACCATTCCTACAGTACAGCATGGAGGGGGTAATATCCTGTTATGGGGGTGTTTCTCCGCAGCAGGGACTGGAGCAGTTGTCAGGATAGAAGGAAAACACACTGCCTACAAATTGTTGCTGCTTCACTGTAAAAAATTGTGTGCTGCGTCTACTGAAAAAAATTGAGGCAACTATTTGCATCAGCTTTTTAAGTACTGTCAACTAAACTTATTTCTGTCTGACTCATTAGACTTTTCATATTTTCAGGGGAGGAGAGACAGATCTGCTGTTCCTAGTAATCAGGAACAGCGATCTGTCTCCTCCTCCAGTCAGTCCCATCCCCCCACAGTTAGAAACACACACAAAGGAACACAGTTAACCCCTTGATCGCCCCCTAGTGTTAACCCCTTCCCTGCCAGTGACATTTGCACAGTAATCAGTGCATTTTTATAGCACTGATCGCTGTATAAATGCCAATGGTCCCAAAAAAGTGTCAAAAGTGTCCAATCTGTCCGCCATGTCGCAGTCCCACTGAAAATCGCAGATCGCCGCCATTACTAGTAAAAAATAAAATATTAATAAAAATTCCATAAATCTATCCCCTATTTTATAGATGCTATAACTTTTGCGCAAACCAATCAATAAATGCTTATTGTGATTTTTTTACCAAAACTATGTAGAAGAATACATATTGGCCTAAACTGATGAAGAAATTATTATTATATATTTTTTTTTAATTGGGATATTTATTATAGCAAAAAGTAAAAAATATTGTTTTTTTATTTCAAAATTGTCACCTTTTTTTTGTTTATAGTGCAAAAAAAAAATGCAGAGGTGATCAAATAGCACCAAAAGAAAGCTCTATTTGCGGGGAAAAAAGGACGTCAATTTTGTTTGGGTACAGCCTTGCACGACCGCGCAATTGTCAGTTAAAGCGTCGCAGTGCCGTATCGCAAAAAATGGCCTGGGTATTAAGAGGGCAAATTCTTCTGCTCCTTAAGTGGTTAAGCAACATTTAAACCATGTGAACGATAATTTGTTCACTGTTCACTCTTACCTTTCAATGGCATTGCATGGCTTTGTAGTGACTTGGGAAAATTCTTGTCACTGGTGTTGCTCTTTTGTCCTGATTGGCCTCAAACGTATGGGAACTACCTTGTACAGGTTTTCAAAGTTCCAAAAGATGTCAAACTCTTTAAAATGACGGCATCAAAACTTGTGCGGTTGCACGGCAAACATCTGTTTCCCGCAATTTCAGTCAAATGAAAAGATACATTTTTTAAGTAAATGTAACTCAATTAGAATATGGAAATGCACATACCTTAAAAGTTTTGTCTAGATTACTCAATATTATACATTATTGTTGTAAATGTAAAAGGTATGTTTTAAGAACTAATGAAAATTAAGTAAGGTACTTAAAATATCAAAGTAAATTAATTAACATTTATTTGTTGAAAATGATAACATTTTTGTGTTAAAATTACAGCCAACAAAATCATTTTTATCAGTGTTACATCTCCCTTTTGGAATGAGGCAGTATGACATCAGGAGCGAGCAAGAGAGGGTGGCTACATTCCTACATACAGTGGGACCATAGGGAATCAACGTAGCCACCCTCTAACAGGAGGATGAATCACAGCTGCAAAAAAAAGAGGAACTTTTTCTGAATTAGGAATATATACTTGAATATAATTTTTTAAAACAGAGTTTAGTGTCACTCTAACCACGTAAATACCTGACACTTTTACCCCCTTCCTGCCCAGGCCAATTTTCAGCTTTCAGCGCTGTCACACTTTGAATGACAATTGTATGGTCATGCGACACTGTACCCAAGTGAAATTTTTTGATTTTTTTCACACAAATAGAGCTTACTTTTGGTGGTATTTACCGCTGTGTTTTTAATTTTTTTGCTAAATAAACAAAATAACTGAAAATGTTGAAAATTTTTTTTCTTTGTTTCTGTTATAAAACTTTACAAATAAATACTTTTCTTCATACATTTAGGGCAAACTGAATTCTGCTACATTTATTTGGTGAGTAACTAAAATCAGTGTATATTATTTAGTCTGTAGGAAAGTTATAGAGTCCAAATATGGTATATACAGTATATATCTGAAAATTGATTAATCCTGATGCACTGATGGCCTATCTCATTTTTTGAGGCCTGAAAATTCCAGGACAGTACAAATGACCCCTTTTTTTTTAGAAATTAGACAGTCCAAGGTATTTAGTAAGAGGCATAGCAAGTTTTTTGAAGTTAACATTTTTTGTCAAACTTTTTTGGAAAGGAATTAAATAAAACTAGTTTTTTTCACATTTTTTTTTTTTAACATACTATCACCAGTGCATTACAGCATCATGATACGACTGGTGTGGTGGTGATCAGGGACATTAACTGGTACTACATGTAAAAAATAAAAAAAAATAAAATAAAACATTTTAATAATTTTCTTTAACATATTTTGTCTTTTTTATTACATTTTTTCTTTCTTTTTTTAAAGACTTTTTTTTTTTTTTACATTCTGTGACCAGAGCAATAAAGTGCTACCATAGTAAAACTGCACTACTCTGGAAGGTGATCAGGATTTTTTTTTTTACACTCTATGATTGTTTATAATAGTAATAATCACTGTTATAAGCAACCACTTTTTCTAAATGAAATCTATTCATAGTGTGTACTATTGTGATTAGCTTTGATTGTACCATGTGATCACTATGACCAATCACAGAGATCAACACAATAGTACACAATGCAAAGTATAAATAGAAGCCATCCATTGTGTAAACTTTTCATATTATCTGCTGTGATTGGTCACAGCAATCACATGGTACCAGCAGTGGTTCAATACACTAATCTGTCATCCACTGTGTCCAGTGGATACAGTGGGTGACAGATCGCGTCACAGTGTGGCCCATGGGGTGCGTGTGAGGCACAATCCTGGCAGGGCGTCATATGATGTCCACCCAGGATTAGAGAGCTCCCGCCCGCTGTCATATTACAATAGGCCGGGTGGGAAGCAGCCAAGTCCAGTCTTATATAGTTAGATTTAACAAAATTGTAACAAAGAATAATAGATCAGTCCTCTGTCCTCTTAGGGCTCCTTCACATGGGACGGATCCGAGATGATCCACCCTGTGAACATCCGCTTGCTCAGCGGGGATCGCTCACTGTGCAGCGATGGACCTGTCACAGTGCCGCTCTCCCCTATGGGGAACCCGATGAAGACAGACCGTAGAGTCCGTCGTCACCTGATCCGATCTGAAAACGGATGGAAAAGTAGGTTTTTCCTCCGTTACACTTTTTCGGATCGGAGCGTGTCAGATGTCAGCGCACATGTCACCGCTGACATCCAACGCTCCATAGATGTCTATAGAGGGTCTGTTCAGGTCCGCCTAAAAAACTGATAGGCGGACCTGAACGGATCGTTCGTCTGAAAGAGGCCTTAAAGAATATGTAAACCCAACATTTCATATGCCTGATATGTGCCTGCTGTACCATGTATCAGAAAGTATCCTGTTCTCTTTGTATTGCTTCCTTTATGTGAAATCCCTGGTGTTCGTGCCAGTCCCTCTGCTTTCCTATTAAAAACTGACCACACTAAGCAGGAGTACACACTGTGGTCAGTTTTCTAGATGTGTTGCTCTCGTCCAATGATTAGACTTGTTCTGACATGCCCCCCCCCCATGCACAGTCTTTCACTGGGAAGCTCAGTGTGCTTTAGCTTCTCCTTCCCCCAGCTCTGAGATCAGAGGGAATGTGATCACTTATAAAAAAAGGGACAAAGTGTATTTCATTTCTGTTTTAAACTGAATGGGTTGTTTTACAATCACTTTAACTATAAAAAACAAACACCTGTACGTGCTGTAAGCATTCCATCGATTTGTATTATTGTTATAATTATTAATTATTATACAGTTTTTACGATATTGTATCTTGCCCTGGACTCAGTGTAATGATTTTCCCCTTCTAGAGACGGAAAGGGAAATCCTGAATCGTAAAACACAGAAATGTTAATAAGATTTTTTTTTCTGCACCCCCAAAAATATGATTTGTGGTTCTTATTATAAAATTGCTATTAACAGCATGTATACTGAATGTCACCTCAATACAGGTATTGACCATAGCAGATGGTACCAGGTCCTGAGACCTCACCAACAGATAAATATGCTGTATCTCCACTGGTTTACACTTTGCAGTAGGATTCAGGATATTACCAAATATTGCTAGCTATACTAATACTGATCATAATCAATTTAGTAAAGGTTGGACCCCCTGTAGCAAGGTCTTATGTTATCTATATGGTGTACAGTATGTGCAAACAAGTGTATCAATATCATTCTCATTTGAAATACACTACATTGTTATACAAGGAGGAAGTGAAATAGTTTCTCCAATCACTAAATCATACATATGGAGAAATTATACTGGCTTTGGAGCCTTAGCTAAAATAATTCATATATTACACACAAGGTGATAAATGATGTAGCGCTAATCAATAAATGCATGTATGGAAATGTGCATGCAAAATATGAATGATAACCAATCAAATAACAGAAATATAAATATCAAGTGCATAAGTGAGAGAACTATAAAAAGTCCAATCTGTAAAAAATAATTCAGGTTGAAACAAACCAAAACCTCCAATCACTAAAAGATAATAAATCAAAAAGTGAAAAACTATAAAGTAATGTCCAACATGAAAAATAGTGTAAAGAGGAGCCTTAACGTCCAACACTGAATGATGAATGATCAAAGGAAATACACTGAGCACTATCCGGTGTAGAGAACATCAAAGATGGTGATGCTCTTACCAGAACCAGTAGACTCAAATGTCAGCGACATAGAGTCAAAGAGGTGTAGTGCCGCAATCAGCAAATGTGTGGAACTCCAATGGGTCCAGAACTTCAGGAATGGAATCCAGGGGAATGGTAGATGACCTCCACACGGACCTCCGACAGTAGAAGCACCGAAGATGGATCTTGATGGTAAAGATCGACTAGACAGCAGAGCCACTCTCGTCCGGATGGTATGTGAAGAAAAAAATTTGCTTCCACATAGTGTAGGTCAAAAATGGCAATTTATTGCTAAAAACCAGTATACAAGGATAAAAAGTGATTACGAATAAAAATACAAGACAATGTGGGGAGTGATAGGCCTAGCCCTACGTGTTTCGACCACATAGGCCTTCAACAGGGGCATATATCAACCCCCCCACACTGCTGATATTTATTGACTACATTGGAATACAATAATTGATGCAGGACCAATCGTCTCTGAAGTGATGAGGGAACCATTTGATTGGTTCAAAAGTGGTCACTTGACCGCTAAACTCTGACCCACAAAATAAGGGCCAATGTTAATGCCAATCACATGGTTTCCAGGACCAACTGGGAAGTGTATTTGAATGAAGCCCTGAAGTCACATGACAAACACGAGGCAAAGACATTATGAAAAAAGCCAGCGAAAAACAGGTCAAACGGTCACGTGGCGGACTGAGGCCATGAGCCACATGACCAAAGAGAACGTCACATGACCGGGACCAGTGAAGGCTTCCAAAATCCCATACAAAAAATGTGCTCTCTGGATCTCTGTCTTCAGAATATTGTGCTCAATGTCCAGAATCTTAAAGCTTAAAGCGTAACTCCACTTTTGTTGAGAAAAAAAACATTCCCCTCTGGTTGATCTTTTTACATTGCAAGAATTATAACAACTTTTGTTGCAGATTCCTACCTTTTGTTATTCTGAAGAAATTACTGTTTGTTCCTCTGTGCTGAGAGGGTCTAATGGGAGTGGTTTCATAATTGTCAGTCAGCTGTGCAGCTGCAGAGCACTAACGAGGAAAGCTGCAGGGTCTTCATCCCTTTAGACATTATATCCTATTGGGAGTATCTCACCAAAAATGAAATTTTTGTTGCAGGGGATGCCTGAAATCTGACTTGAATCTTAGGCAGACTTCTGGGAACATTGGCGAGCCAATCACACAAGCCGGAAATTAAATTTCTGGGGGTGGTCAGAACACCTCCAGGTAGCCATATTGCATTGCATTGTCAGAAAATTACAGTGGCTGCAGATTGAGAAGGATATGTAATTTTTAATAACATTTAATTACAATATGACTTGTGTCGCAATTGTATACGCTATATTATTTTTCTTTATTTGCTATTTTTTCCCCAGAGAAAGTGGAGTTATCCTTTTTTGCATATTTGGTCCATACCATACCTGGCTGATGCCCCTGTAAACTGGAAATGACTAAAGTAGACACCACCACTCCAGTAACTTACAGTCTAAGGTCCATAAGTCACACATATAGTAGAGCCAATTTAGACAGGATCCAATTAACCTACCAGCATGTCTTTGAAGTGTGGGAGGAAACCATAGTAAACCCAGGAAGGTAGTGTCATGGCTGGGAATCAAACCAACGACCCTAGGGCTGCTAGGTGGAATCGCTAACAACTTAGCCACTGTGCTGTCCGTTAGTTGATTGTAAATTGAGCAAAGACCTATACATATACTGTACATCACACATACACTATATTACCAAAAATATTGGAATGCCTGTCTTTACACGCACATGAACTTTAATGGCATCCCAGTCTTAGTCCGTAGGGTTCAATATTGAGTTGACCCACCCTTTGTAGCTATAACAGCTTCAACTCTTCTGGGAAGACTGTCCACAAGGTTTAGGAGTGTGTCTATGGGAATGTTTGACCATTCTTCCAGAAGTGCATTTGTGAGGTCAGGCACTTATGAGAATGAGAAAGCCTGGCTCGCAGTCTCTGCTCAAATTTATTCCAAAGTTGTTATCTCGGGTTAGGGTCAGCACTCTGTGCAGGCCAGTCAAGTTCCTCCATCCCGCACTCACTCACCCATGTCTTTTTGATCCTTGCCTTGTGCACTGGTGTGCAGTCATGTTGGAACAGGAAGGGGCCATCCCCAAACTGTTCCCACAAAGTTGGGAGCATGAAATTGTCCAAAAGATCTTGGTTTGCTGAAGCCTTAGGAGTTCCCTTCACTGGAACTAAGGGGCCAAGCTCAACCCCTGGAAAAACAACCCCACACCATAATCCCCCCTCCACCAAATTATTTGGACCAGTGCACAAAGCAAGGTCCATAAAGAAATGGATGAGCGAGTTTGGAGAAGAGGAACTTGACTGGCCTGCACAGAGTCCTGACCTCAACCTGATAGAACACCTTTGGGATGAATTAGAGTGGAGACTGCGAGTCGGACCTTCTCAATCACATCAGTGCCTGACCTCACAAATGCACCTCTGGAACAATGGTCAAACATTCCCATAGACACACTCCTAAACATTGTTTTTAGCCTTCCCAGAAGAGTTGAAGCTGTTATAGCTGCAAAGGGTGGGCCAACGCAATATTAAAACCTACGGACTAATGCCGCGTACAGACGATCGGACATTCCGACAACAAAACCGTGGATTTTTTTCCGATGGATGTTGGCTCAAACTTGTCTTGCATACACACGATCACACAAATGTTTTCGGAAATTCCGATCACCAAGAACGCGGTGACGTACAACACGTGCGACGAGCGGAGAAAAATGAAGTTCAATAGCCAATAGCTATTGTGCTTGATTCTGAGCATGCAATGACTTTTGTGCCTCGGAATTGTGTACACGCGCTCGGAATTTCCGACAACATTGTTGGAAAATTTGAGAACCAGCTCTCAAACATTTGTTGTCGGAAATTCCAACAGCAAATGTCCCATTGGAGCCTACACACAGTCGGAATTTCCGACAACAAGCTCACATCGAACATTTGCTGTCGGAAATTCCGACCGTGTGTACGCGGCATAAAACTGGGATGCCATTAAAGTTCATGTGCGTGTAAAGGCAGGCGTCCCAATACTTTTGGTAATATAGTGTACATTTACATGCAGATATGTGATGACTTGTAGCACTTCCACAACTATAAGTATTCAATTCAGACATGTACGGCAGTTTTAATGGTTCCCTTTAGTCATTTATTATTGCAGTTGCAAACCCATTAGGTTTATTATAAGGCCAGCACAGTCTTGCTCCCATAGTCCCAGATGACATGTCGGGGCTGTCCCCTGTGAACGGTCTGCTAATGTGCAGCATATGCATTTTATGTGACCTTCTTAGTAAACACCATAACATCAGTATTAGTCACAGGAGCCCATTCTGTGTCCTCTGTGAGACTCAGCTAAGTGCTGAGAAGTTGGGCAGTAACGCTCTTGCTGTTTTAACACTTCACTGCCCAATGTTTTTCCTGGCAAGAAAACTTCGTAAATAGCTAACAGCTGTAAGGGCATGCAGATACTTGCAGTTATTTAAAAGTTGAAGTGTCCTGGTCTGTGTCTTCTACTTGGTGCCCAATGTGATCATTGTGCCAGCACCAAGGACTAATGAGAATAAATAAAGCGAAATAACCACTGAATGGGGGTTAGAATAGCAGAGAATTATGCAGAAGAAACTGGACATCTAGGTCTTAGTACCAAGTCTAATTTTTATTAATTTTTTAATTTTTAATTTTAAGTAGTTTGTCAGATTATTAATTGTATCTGTAACCTCCATTGTAGAGATTCTCTCTTAATTCCTGTGCTATGACACTAGGGCAAAACAAAAATAATGGATGGAGTGGTTGTCACTGGGACAGGAAAGTATGGACAACAATAAAACATTCTTATCATTGCTCACTCTTTAAAAAAAAAGTGTTCCTTTTTCTGTGTCCATGTTGAAGATACTTTCTTTCACTTACTGTCCGATACTTTCCATTGCATACTGTCCTGTGAGAAAATAAAGCCCTTGTTGGATCACAGAAAGCAATAAACACATCAACACTTTAACCCTTCAATGCTCTATCTACAAAAAAAATAAAAGTATTAGAAATATTTTGTGAAATTGCACTTTAAAGTTGAGCTTCAGTAAAACAGATAAATCCGCACTTGAAATACAAATACATGGCCTGTATTAATTTCTAAGGATACTATAATTATGTTTAACCAGTATTATGAGTCAGACACCCCTGCCAGACAACATAGACAAGTCCTTGGTATCTGGTGTGTTTAAAAAAAAAAAAAATTTTGGATAGAGCAGTGAACATTTAGAACCTCTGGGCTGCCACACCAACTTGTTGATAAGACCTGTGCAGATAACCACACTGGAAAATACTACTAAAGGTCCATTTAACATCTAGTCCATATACAATGTTTTTATTCTCAAGCCCTGATGAAGCAGGCGTTTTTGGATCCCCAAAATGCATTGGCTACTCTTTTGATTGCCCCAGGAGGAAGTCCTCTTTGTGACGAAACCGGTCGGGTAAAGAGCTGTTTCCTGCTATTGCATTCCTATACACATTGCCTGGATGTTCTATTTGGCAGCCGCCTATTTGTAAACAATGCTGGTTTTTATCTGAATTAACCACTTCAATACTGGGCATTTTCACCCCCTTCCTGCCCAGGCCAATTTTCAGCTGTCAGCGCTGTAACAATTTGAATGACAATTGCGCAGTCGTGCGACGTTGTACCCTAATTAATTTTGATCATTTTTTTCCCCACAAATAGAGCTTTCTTTTGGTGGTATTTGATCACCTCTGTGGTTTTTATTTTTTGCGCTATAAACAAAAAAAAGACCAACAATTTTGAAAAAAACACAATATTTTTTACTTTTTGCTATAATAAATATCCCAATTTGTTTTTAAAAAAACAATTTTTTTCCTCAGTTTAGGCTGATATGTATTCTTCTTCATATTTTTCGTAAAAAAAAAAAAAAATCGCAAAAAGCGTATATTGATTGGATTGCACAAAAGTTATAGCGCCTCCAAAATAGGTTATTGATTTATTACATTTTTATAATTATTTATTTTTTTTACTAGTAATGGCGGCGATCTGCGATTTTTATCGGGAGTGTGACATTGTGGCAGACACATTGGACACTTTTGACACTATTTTGGGACCATTGACAATTATACAGCGATCAGTGCTATAAATATGCACTGATTACTGTGCAAATGTCACTGGCGTAGAAAGGGTTAAAACTAGGGGGCAATCAAGGGGTTAACTGTGTTACCTAGAGAGTGATTCTAACTGTGAGGGGGATGGGACTGACTAGGGAAGGAGACTGATTGGTGTTCCTATATACTAGGTAAACACTATCGGTCTCCTCTCCCCTGACAGGAAGTGGATTTGTGTGTTTACACACAGATCCACGTTCCTGCTCTGTGACGAGCAATCACGGGTGCCCGGTGGACATCGCGGCTGATGGGCACGCACACCGGCTCCCGAGTGACGCGGCGTGCGCGCGCCCCCTAAAACGTCGGGAAGCCAAAGACGTCATATGACGCCCGCCTGGAGGGACAGAGTGTTCCTGCGGCCATCATATTACAATGGCTGGGATGGGAAGTGGTTAATGTAAGTGTAATAACTTTTATTCAATGAGCTTTTTGGGATTTTACACTATCTGGTGTCTCTTTCATAGATATGATTGATCTAATCGTGGGGTGGATTGAGTCTGGTTTAAATATCCAACTAATGTCCTTTTTGATCTGAGGACACATCTCCAGCTGATGACCCCTGCAAAGATTATTACACAAAGCCTGTTTGACCCTTCATAATAAAGGGTCCAGGCTCTCTGGTAACAGTCTATTTTGCCTATGGTGACGGTGCACACACGAGATGGAGGGTGTTTTGGATTTACCTGCATTATTACGGATCTGTGATTTCTACAGTTGAACTTTTATATTACATTATAAGCAATTTTGTTTAGCGCATCACTTTTTTTATACATACTCTTTTGATTGTCCTCCTTGGCCCTAACTGGAATAAAGTCGTATCTGGGGCTTTCAGCAGTGGTGTGCAATGGCGTGGCACTTCAATTCACTTTACATTATAACCTAAGGAGACTGTTGGAATCCTCTGGGGTGTAGTGCAGCCTGTCAGGAAACCAGATCACCTACATCAACATCACGACATTAAGATAAGATAGCAATACCAATAAAATAACCTCATAGGTCAAAGGACAATTTTTCCACTTTCCTAAAGGTTTTTAATTGCTGTCTGTATTCCTGCAAGGGATGTTCAATCTCTCCATATGTCTTGGTGACCATTGTCACTATGACCAAAAGTGAGGTCAAATTCAAAATTTGGAGTTATCAGTGGGTGACTGCTGTCCAAGAGAAGATTTACCTTACTTTTGAGAAAATTCCATTCTCTTCCCATTGCTTCTCCAGGACAGGAGGTGAAGGAAAATCTCCCAATTGGGACACAGGGTTTACACATCACCTATTATGCCCTGTACACACGATAGGATTTTACGATGGAAAATGTGTGATAGGACCCTGTTGTCGGAAATTCCGATCGTGTGTGGGCTCCATCACACATTTTACATAGGAATTTCCAACACACAAAGTTTGAGAGCAGGCTATAAAATTTTCCAACAACAAAATCCGTTGTCGGAAATTCCGATCGTGTGTAAACAAATCCGACGCACAAAGTGCCACGCAAGCTCAGAATAAGTTAAGAAACAAAAGCTATTGGCTACTGCCCCGTTTATAGTCCCGACGTACGTGTTTTACGTCACCACGTTCAGAGCGATTGGATTTTCCGACAACTTTGTGTGACCGTGTGTATGCAAGACAAGTTTGAGCCAACATCCGTCGGAAAAAATCTATGGATTTTGTTGTCGGAATGTCCGATCAATGTCCGACCGTGTGTACAGGGCATTAGGTTGCAAAAGCTTTAAGGTTTGTTTTACTTTCTGTCATTAAGGGGTTAAGCTTAAACTTAAAAGAAAATTCCCCAAAAACCATTATACCATCCCTAAGACCTCTTTTACACTTTCACATGGATGGCACGAAGGTAGTAGAAGTATGCTGTTGATCTTTGTTTTTACCAACTGACCACTTAAAACCCCACATGGCAGCTGGAATGGATTTGTACAAATGCTGTGGCCGTGATGCTTTGCAAGGGAGATTTAACAAGTTTGATAGGCAGCACCACCTGTCAAACGTGGCCATTGAAGTCAATGGAACCAGGACCTGGGATTTTAAAGCAAAATGCCCCTTCAGCTTGCACAATTTTTTTTAAAAAGGGCATTCAGAAGGTGGAAGTATCTCCTTTTGCTGCGGTCGCCTTTCTAAAGGACGACAGGGACTGTCAATCAGGCCTAAAGCCACCAAAAATGTGGATATGCCACTTACAGTTCTCAACACTGGCAGCCCAAATGTTTTAAAAATTCTATTTCTGAACACTTTTAGCTTGCTACACAACTTTTTGGCTATATATCTGTAGAGTTCACAGTTAGCTGAAGGTACTAAAGTATGCTGGAACTTGTAGTTCTTTTAGTAGCTGCACATGCTTCCCCTGACTCTCTTAGCACCTGACTCAATATAATGTGCCAGTATGGTGGACTGAGCAGGGAATTTACTTAGATGAGTACAGGAATTCAGCAGAATTGGGAAGAAAACACCTTTCATGTGAACCATGGGCTGGATTCGTGACTCTGAAAGAGCAGCAATTTCTGGGGAATTTAGTTGGCGCAGGAACAGAAAAACCTAATTGATCAAGTAGAGTAGTTACCATCAGACTAATGGTAGGAGCACTTAATGCCCTGTGCTCTTCTCCAGCCGTTCCTTAGATCTCAGCACTGTTTATTAACACAGTTTTATCATTAAGAAAATACAGCAATTTTCCAGCCCCTAGTGCAGGGTACAGCTGAGAGATCAATGCCCTGCCTGTGTCTAGGCAGCAGTTTGGGCTTGGACGTCAAGGATAATTCCTTTATACAACTTAATGGAGTCCGCTTGACATCCATAATGATCCCCAATCATAAGAATTATTTGTGCTAGCACGCAGACATGTTCCAGTTGTTGTGACAGATCACATTTCACCTTTAATGATGGAAAATTACCATTTCTAATTCCTTGGGTTTTGACACCTAAATCCACACGCCATATGTTGATGAAATATAAATTTGTTAGGCTGAAATGCAATGTCACCCATCCACTTTGATTAATCAGCACGGTGACACTACATGATCTTTTCATGGAATCAGTATTAAAACCTGCTCACTGGATCATTAGAACCTACTTGTCATTACACAGATGACCTTCCCTTTCTAGTACCTTCAGTCTGAATGCTGACAAGATGAAGGGACTAATAAACGCTAAAATAAATGTGGAGATGTTCCACATAGCAAGTAATCAGACTACTGGACAATTTTTTTTAAATTGAATTAACTGCCTTATAGCTCCATTTTTATTCCGGTTGCCTGAAATCTAACACCTGTAGTGCCTAGAGCCAACAAAAGTTTTAGGTCTTAATGGAAAATAAAATTGTTTGCAACTACCACTATTTCCTTCTCTGCAGGCTTATTATTGGCTGTGCAGGGATCATATCACCAATCTTATGACTATCACCACACCACCTAATATCTTCAATGAAATAGCGATAAACTTATGTAAATAGGGTTGCGGGGAGAGCTGAGCATTTGATGCCCACTTAGGAAGGGGGCCCAAATGCAACAATCTCTAATGCCTACAAAAGGCAAAATCTAAACCTGAAAATTTGGAGGTGTTATAGATGAGCACGGCCAATGAATAAATAAACCTGGTCATACATAGAAGGGCTATAATGAACAATTATATTTTTGGACTTGGTAGATTTATTTAAAACCCTTAGGCTGAATTCACACTGGAGAACGCCGCAGCTCACAGCAGGAGTCTCCATTCTCCGTTTCAGGTCTGATTTCAGCCCCAAATTTTTGGCTGAATTTGGATCTGAAATGGACCAAAGATGCACAGGACTCCTGTGCAATTCGCACTGGAGGTGCTCCAGAGATGTGTGAACCGGCTCCATAGAAAGCCGATCACAATCTCCTGCTATGCTAATTGGATGTGGGAAAATCCACATCCAATTCGCAATAGTGTGAAGTTGTGAACCCAGTCTAAAATTAACCTCTTATTACCAGAAATACACATCTCTTATTGTGTAAACGTTGGACATTGCTAATTACACTTTCTGAGGCAATAAGAGATCATAAGAACCGTTATATACAGAACTAGGAATCCATAGTAAAACTGAACTGGAGATGTTCCACATAGCAAGTATTCAGACTACAGGACCATTTTTTAAAAGTAGAATTAACTGCCTTATAGCTTCATTTTTAGTCCAGTTGCCTAAAATCTAACACCTGTAGTTCCTAGAGCCAACAAAAGATTTAGGTCTTAATGGAAGATAAAATTGTTTGCAACTACCACTATTTCCTTATTATTATTATTATTTTTGGCTATGCAGGGATTACACCACCTATTTTATTTTATGCCCACTCGAAAAGGGGGCCCAAATGCAACAAGCTCCACTGCCTACAAAAGACAAAATCTACGCCTGAAAATTTGGAGTGTTATAGATGAGCCCGGCCAATGAATAACTAAACCTGGCCATACACAGAGGGGCTATAATGAACAATTATACTTTTGGACTTGGTACATTCATTTTAAATTCTTAAATTAACCTTTTATTATCAGACACACACATCAATTATTCTGTGTACATTGGGAATTTCAAATGACACTTCCTGAGGCAATAAGAGATCATAAGAACCGTTATATACAGTAGGTATATATAACTAGGAATCCTTAGTAAAACCAAACTTTATAGAACCTAGGTGTACCAAAAGAGTCAACATAAGATAGGATTTAAAAAGTGTCAAACAGGGTATTTCTAGATTACAGTTAGGTTGGTGTTACAAGGGCAAGTGCAGGGTGGTTCAATATAATGGCTAGGCTGACTTTGCATCACATGGGGTAGTTGTAGATAACATTATATATGGTCACACAGGATGATTGAAGATATCAATTATGCTGTTACTACAAGTGGTCACATGGGTGGTTCTATATCATGGTTAGACTGGCTTTACAAGGGCATCCACAAGATGCTTATAGTCTACATAATTTTAGTTTGCAAAAAAAGGGATCACAAGGTGGTTTAGATAACAGCTGGGTTGGACATAAATTGATGTCAAACTGTAGATGGTTAAGCTGGCATTACAAGTGGTCACATAAGATAAATCTTGGTAAAAGAGAATAGATATATACATATATATTTATGGTCGGAGCCCTATGTCCGGGAGAGATGTGAACCACATAAACACGTCACAAGACTAACATAAAGTAGACCCGAAGTGTGCCCTGGTCTGCTGGATGGTATGCCAAGAGGAGGGGGCATACCCAAGATAAGTGAGTGGATGGTTTTGTAGAGAAAGTGTTTTAAGAGAAGTGCCCTAAGAAGGGGAATGGGTGGGTGGGTACCGCGCACTGGAACCAACAAAGACCCGTGTGGGTGGTCTTCCTAAATACCCCCCAGGCCAGTGTTTCTCAACTCCAGTCCTCAAGGCGCGCCAACAGGTCATGTTTTCAGGATTTCCCTCAGATGAAACGGCTGTGGTAATTACTAAGCCAGTGAAACTGATCAAATCACCTGTGCAAAATAGTGGAAATCCTGAAAACATGACCTGTTGGTGCGCCTTGAGGACTGGAGTTGAGAAACACTGCCCCAGGCTACTCCCATAATTTCAGGTCACCATACTGGCCTTCCTATTTATGGTCAGAGCCCTATGTCCAGGAGAGATGTGAACCACATAAACACATCACAAGACTAACAACATAAAGTAGACCTGAAGTGTGCCCTGGTCTGCTGGACAGTGTGCCAAGAAAAGGGGACAACTTGGTTAGGGAGGTAATTATTTATTTGAGCTGATAACATACTACTGGGCAAGCTTGCTGAAGGCTTGTAATGTTCCTGCTTGCGGATTCGGAATGCATCGGGCAAAGCAAGCAGAATTTCCACCTGCCCATTCTCTTGATGACATGGTCCGGTACCCCGTGTTGTGATGCTGCTGACGCTGCTCCGATCTGGAAGGAATATCCAGATTATCGGCCGGGGTCAAGGCCTAAGTTAAGTGAGAGGATCCTAATGTGTCTGGTGAACTGACTACCACTCAGAGGGTTGGTAAGGAAAGGTAGCAATGGGCTAGAATCCAACAGGTCGTGCAGATGAGATAATGACTGGTCTAGAATGGCCACTGGGCACCAGGTGTTGTGAGTCTGGAATAGCTTGAAATCTAGCCCGGGACCGGACTGTCGTGTTTTTGGACACTACGAGGTGCAGGATGATGTGATTCTGATGGCGTCCCAAATGGCGTCTGCGTAGTACCTGACAGGCGGGGCCGGTGACGGTGAATTCGCTTGGATGTAAGAAGCCATAAAAGGCCAGGTAGATGGCTGCTTGGAAGACCAGGCTGGGCAGTAACCCGAAGGGGGAGTGTGACAGGATGGTAGACATGTCTCTGAAGATGGCGCTGGTGCCGGGTAGGCACTTGCTACTAGTTTTGTGGTTGCTGCCTGTGGACACCGCATAGGATGGTTTTGACTGCGTGGGCGGAGAACAAGGATGGCTTGGCAGGGTCCTGTAAGGAGACGAAATGCTGGATGCCAGCTAAGTAGAGTCTGATGGTATTATGTGATAGAGCCAGCTGCGTGTGACAGTATGATATAAAAGCCAGGATGTGTTTAAGATCTCCCGACACTGCCACAGGGTTTGGGGCTAGGAACCTGCCATAGGAATTCCAGGCTGTACGATAGGCCTACAGGGTGTTGCGGGATAACGACTGATTTACAAGGTGGGTTACATCGCGTAGGTGTTGCTTTAATCCAGTGTCAGCTGTGACCAAGGTGGGATAAGAGATGTGGTCGGGTCAATTCCAAGTTCCTACAAGAAGAATGACGCAAAGTTAAAGCGGGATAGTGCATCGGCCGAGTCTTTGCACTTGCCCGGATTATAGACGGAATGAACATTGATATGAGAAATTCGTCCCACATTGACAAATCCGCTATTGCTGCTGTGTCTAGCCTAGGAATTTAGTCGGGATCTTGCGCCTGCGAGAGGAAACTAAGAGGCGTGGGATGAAGGACCGCCGCTGAAGGATGATCCTCATAGCGAAAGGTCAACTGACGAATGCTTAAGGGAAAATTCTTCTGAGGGTATTAGAGAATTCAAACTTGAGATGTGAGAACAATGAGGCGCGGACAAATCATACACTAACAAAGTTTATTAGAATACATGCCCTCGCGGGACCCCCATACTACCAAATATGCCCTATTCCTAACATAATTTATTTCTACGTTACCTGTGTATATACTCTGAACTACTCACGGGATTTTGGGTACTTTCCCGCAGTATGTTTATCGCATCCATCATAAAGATTTAATTTAATACATATATGTGCCTTATTTATGTGAACACTCTTTTATCACTTATACCTGTTTGTTTTTTGTTTTTGTTTTCATTATATTTGTTTATAATGCACTTTTGTTGATAGTGCAATGTACACCTTGATACAATTTTGTACCTATTCTTTGATACTTCAATTAAAAAAAAAAAAAGAATACATGCCCTCGGCAAGTCCAATAGGGCTGACTCTCCAGATGGTGAAAGGTGACTTGGAAAAGAGGCGATCATGTACCCCCGGTCCAGTTTGGTTTGTAGCAAGATGCCGATGGCTGACTCATCGGTGGCAGCGGAGAGTAGGTTCTTGCAGTTGTGTGGGGCAGCGTGATGAGGCCAGTGTGGAATCCTGAGGTGCATCCCTGCACGAGGAAGGTGGCCAGGGAGGAAGTCGGGTGGGAGGATAGGTAGAACCTGAGCCACCCGACATGCATGCGGCCTAGTCATGATGTATTTAGCTGCCTAATGCTGCCTGTGACATTGGGATGTGCTTTATAGCATGAGAGGCAAACATGAAGGAGCTTACAGTGAGTGTATTTGTATAAGTCCCGATCCCTTTTTTTTTTTTTTCTTTTTAGAGCTAAGCGATAGTCGAGGATATAGACTGTACTGATGCCTTGGTGCCTGGTAGGGCTGCCGTTGGCGGTAGTAGTAGCAGCCTAAAAAGCTTGGCTTTCCCTAGCTGTGGCAGGGTAGGAAATACCCCTGCCCTGCAGTTCTGCTGTGAGTTTGGGAATGGTCCAAGCTCCGGGAGATTGTGTGCCACCGCTTCCTGAACCCAGAGGGTGATGACGGGGCGAAGGAGAAGTCTCCACTGTCGGCCTGCGACATGGCTTCAGCTAAAAGACAAGGAGGGGAGAATGCATAGGTTTAAGATAAGTTGCAAAGGTAGTGAACAAGCCGGTTTGCGTATAACGTATATTTGAATGAAAATTTTGAAAACAAAAGATAGTGGAATTTGAGCATGTAGGAATGACCGACCGTAACAATGTACAAATAGATGGAGTAAGATGTGTATGTTTATGCTTGAAAAGAGTAATGTAAAGCCGAGGATCCAAATCATTGTGCCGCTGCACTGTCACGCCGATGCATCTAGATTCAGGTCGGACTGCAGAGTAAATGGTGCTGAGTGTAGAGCCAAGGATCTGAATCATTGTGCCGCTGCGCTTGTACTGCCAATACGACTAGATTCGGACTGGGCTGGAGTGTGAGTAATGGTGAGGTTTGTAGCGCTGAGGACCCTAATCGTAGTGCCGATGATGTGACTAGACTCGGATCTGGCTGTCGGGCTGTTGGTGTGAGTAACAGTGGGGTTTGTAGGAGGTGTGGTGTTTGTAGGAGGTGTGGTATGTAGGCCAGTTGATTTGGGACATATGCCGTCAATGCTACTGGATTCGGAAGTGGCTGTAGTGTGAGTGAGTTACGTGGATTCATAATGTTCGTGCCACCTAGGCGACTAGATACGAATGGTCCCGAGCAGTAGGCTGCCACGAGTCATTATGTTGCTGATGCGACTGGGCTCAAATGAGGTGTAAATCTTAATGAATGAGTACGAATACATACGAATGATATGGTGAAATTTCTACAAAGCAGTGAGAATGAGGCAAGGGATTTACGACATGAGGTGACAACAGTTTTACGAATGGGGAACATGATAGACAATGGTTCGAATGTATGAAATGATATCTGCTACGAATCGGTTTGTAAAGAGAGATAACTCCGATACGAATTGGTTATAAAGGTATGAAAGGAATCGGTAGTAAGTAGTATTGAATGGATCTGATGTGAATTGGCTGTAGAGTGTAGGCCACCCCTAGCTCTGAAACCAAACACAACCAACCACCCAACCCCCCAGGCTAATTAAAGTACAGGCAAGGCACCAGGTGGGTCTAATTACCACCTCAATCAGCCACAGAACCCGTACAAACAATACATGCTCATCTCCAAATGGATGAGACGGCAACCCCATGGACAGTGAATCCTATAAGCAGTGAAGCATATGTCGAGTGATATCGCACAACCACCTAAATCGGCTCGGAGGCTTGGATCTACAAATGAATCGAACGTTTGAAGATGGGATGACAAACAAGGCAGAAGAACCTACAAACGTATTACGCCTGTGACAAATGATGTCGAAACATGAGCGACAACCAGGGTTGCCAACCTCCCGCAGCATTTTTTACTGACAAAACATGGAAAATTTACTGGCGGAACACTTTTTTACTGCCAACTTGAGAAATTACAGAACTCCTATTGAAAACTAACATAGTGAATATTTGAACAGTATAAACATGATATGGAAACACTGACAATACCTAAAACAAAGTAATTAGCTTGATTTACACTTAAAAATTCAACACAGCATGAAATTATCAGCCCCTGATACCTACTGGCAGTTGTAGAAAAATCACTGCTTATTACAAACTGTCAGTAAATTTACTGGCGGTTGGCAACTGTGGCGACAACAACTCGGTGGCAGGTTTTTGTTTTGTTTTTTTAAAGAAAGGGATGTGGAATAGGAAGCATAATGAATCACATGATTGCACGTTTCGAAAAGGTTTGAATCCTACCTGCAACAGTGAGCGGTAACCGCCGATGAAGACCACGAACGGAGAAGCCAGGACGCACTTGCGATCAAATGCAGAGACTCATGAACATGAGGTGAGATGGAAGAGTCAGCCTAGTGACGTGTAGTACTGCGCACTGGAACTGACAAAGACCAGTGTGGGTGGTCTGCTTAAATACCCCCCCCCCGGGTTCCTCTCATAATTTCAGTCCAGAGAGAGAGAGAAAGAGAGAGATTTATTAAAACTAAGCATGATGCACACGTGTGTACAGGGAAAACACATACATTCTTTGCTTGGAAAACTTTTTATGTAAATTCACTAAAGTAGAACGTTCTCATAGTCCTAACAACCCATTTACAAGGATACATCCCCTAGCCTTATAGGAGCAGCTGCCCAGACATTTCAAAATTGAATATTTTTACAATTGCATTTCATTGGTGCCTTGCCATGCATCGCCTATTTGCGTTGGGGTGCCGTACAACATGAATACCACTCCAATGCACCAACACATGCAACTTTCATTGCCATGCATTGCAGTAACATTCTCATTGGCTCAATGCTATAATTTAAATGGACCCCTAGCCTTAAAAAAATATGTCATTACAATGATTAAAAAATACACTAATCTCATCTTAATAATTAAAATAAAATGTATTTAAAGCAAAAGCTTTTTAGTTTTAGTTACAGTTTGGAAGGGTAAAAACTCCTATCAGAGGAGATTTACCTCCACTTCCTGTACTGGAGAGGAAATGGGAAATAGGAATTTCTTTTTACAAAGGCAGAGTTCCAGGTTAGAGAGTTGTCATAGGAACATATGTCCCAAGTGGGAATTTTTCCCCTAAATTTCCTAACATTTTTGATTTTCATTGCTTTCTTTCTCAATTACAGTGGTCACCAGGAAATATTAAAGGGGGAAGTCTACACAGGAATAAAAACCTTATGATTAACAATACATCAAACCCTACCACACATACACCCATAGGTAAGGGTGGGTGCATGGCTTTATGTGGTACCATGCAAAATCCAACAATGAAGAGAAAACAAAAACACCAAAATTTACGTGATTCATGGGGAATAGATTCTGAATGTGTGTGTACGCTCAGCTTAAAAAACCTTGCTCCAAATAATGCAGCGGTGAAATTAAATCCGTTAGGAAAAATAAAGGATTTGAAATTAATTTTATTATTTGTAAATGTACTGATTCTTTAAAAATATTAAAACAAAATATGTATTGTTAATGTGGTAAATAGATGTTCATTCAGCTTTTTCAAAATTACATTTTTACAATTTTTGTTTTTTAGTTTTTGCAAGTGCCTTCCAACATATTTCTATTTTTTGGGGGAGGACAATGATTCAGAGTTAAAGTTTTATTTTCTTGTTTGTAAAGTGATCACTCATAATAACACCCACAGACTGATCTGTTTGTACCGCTCTATATGCTTACTGAAATGTGCATGCTTGTGAACTAGGTACACAAACAAATTAATATTATTTCACAGGAGATTGAGGCTGGCCAATGTTTGTAGATAGATAGATAGATAGATAGATAGATAGATAGATAGATAGATAGATAGATAGATAGATAGATAGATAGATAGATAGATAGATAGATAGATAGATAGCAAAAGTCATGTATAGGAGACAAGGAAAACAGTATATTTCAGTTATTTTGTTGAACACATCAGGATCACACATAACAGTTGAATTTAATGGACATCATTTATATATAAAACACAATGGTTGAAGGAAACAGCAATGCCTTGTGTGACTTATCCCATAAATACCTGCAGTTATAATACGTTTGTTATTCCAGCAGTTGAAGCAATTCTTGTCCCATTCTGGACATATGACTGCAGAAGGGAGACATCTCCGGGTGTGCTTTCATAAGACAGGTGTTTGCTGGGCCTCTAAGCCGGGTAATGCTTCCCTTCTATGTAGGATTATACCAAATCGATTTGTTGTGTTCAAAGGCTCCAGGTTCCAACATCTGCAAACCATTACCTGTAAATTGCTGCACAGGCAAGTGCTGAAGACTGACCTCAATAATGGGAGCAGCCAGGAGCCAAAGACCCAACAATTAGCTGCATGAGGATATGCTATGAGCCTGATATGGATGTCACACAATGAGCATCGTTGCACCGGTCCTTAAGCCACATATTACACTAAAAGCCCAGATTGCTGTCATTATATAGTTTGACTATAAAAATATTATTATTTGTATAATTAATATTTTTAATATGATTACTACTACACTCATGTGTCCGTGTTCTACTGTATATATTCACATTGTGCATTATATATAAACAAATGTGTCCTTTCATTTATTATTATTATCATTGTCAATATAATTACTACAGTTAGTTGATAATGAGCAGTCCTTAGTTTTGAAAGAATTTATTTACAAATTATGGTGGGAACTAAGTATTTTGTCACCTACAAGAAAGATTACTGGCTCTCACAGACCTGTATCTTCTTCTTTAAGAGGCTCCTCTGTTCTCCACTCATTACCTGTATTAATGGCACCTGTTTGAACTTGTTATCAGTATAAAAGACACCTGTCCACAACCTCAAACAGTCACACTCCAAACTCCACTATGGTGAAGACCAAAGAGCTGTCGAAGGACACCAGAAACAAAACTGTAGACCTGCACCAGGCTGGGAAGACTGATTCTGCAATAGGCTAGCAGCTTGGTGTGAAGAAATTAACTGTGGGAGCAATAATTACAAAATGGAAGACATACAAGACCACTGATAATCTCCCTCAATCTGGGGCTCCACGTAAGATATCACCCCGTGGGGTCAAAATGATCACAAGAACGGTGAGCAAAAATCCCAGAACCACACGGGGGGACCTAGTGAATGACCTGCAGAGAGCTGGGACCAACGTAACAAAGGCTACCATCAGTAACACACTACGCCGCCAGGGACTCAGTTCCTGCAGTGCCAGACGTGTCCCCCTGCTTAAGCCAGTACATGTCCGGGCCCATCTGAGGTTTGCTAGAGAGCATTTGGATGATCCAGACGAGGATTGGGAGAATGTCATATGGTCAGATGAAACCAAAGTAGAACTGTTTGGTAGAAACACAACTCGTCGTGTTTGGAGGAGAGAGAATGCTGAGTTGCAACCAAAGAACACCATACCTACTGTGAAGCATGGGGGTGGCAACATCATGCTTTGGGGCTGTTTCTCTGCAAAGGGAACAGGACGACTGATCCGTGTACATGAAAGAATGAATGGGGCCATGCATTGTGAGATTTTGAGTGCAAACCTCCTCCCATTAGCAAGGGCATTGAAGATGAAACATGGCTGACTCTTTCAGCATGACAATGATCCTAAACACACCGCCCGGGCAATAAAGGAGCGGCTTCGTAAGAAGCATTTCAAGCTTCTGGAGTGGCCTAGCCAGTCTCCAGATCTCAACCCCATAGAAAACCTTTGGAGGGAGTTGAAAGTCCGTGTTGCCCAGCGACAGCCCCAAAACATCACTGCTCTAGAGGAGATCTGCATGGAGGAATGGACCAACATACCAGCAACAGTGTGTGACAATCTTGTGAAGACTTACAGAAAACGTTTGACTTCTGTCATTGCCAACAAAGGATATATAACAAAGTATTGAGATTAACTTTTGATATTGACAAAATACTTATTTTCCACCATAATTTGCAAATAAATTCTTTCCAAATCAGACAATGTGATTGTCTGGATTTGTTTCCACATTTTGTCTCTCATAGTTGAGGTATACCTATGATGACAGTTACAGGCCTCTCTCATCTTTTTAAGTGGGAGAACTTGCAGAATTGGTGACTGGCTAAATACTTTTTTGCCCCACTGTGTATATATATATATATATATATATATATATATATATCCACTGCCTTGAAAAAGTATTCATACCCCCTTGAAATTTTCCAAATGTTGTCATGTTACAACTAAAAACGTAAATGTATTTTATTGGGATTTTATAGACCAACACACAGTGGCACATAATTGTGAGTGGAAGGAAAATGATAAATGGTTTCCAATTTATTTTACAAGTAAATATCTGAAAAGTGTGGTGTTCATTTGTTTTCAGCCCCCCTTGAGTCAATACTTTGTAGATCCACATTTCGCTGCAATTACAGCTGCAAGTCTTTTTGGGGATGTCTCTACCAACTTTACACATCTAGAGAGTGCCATTTTTACCCATTCTCCTTTGCAAAATAGCTCAGCTCTGTCAGATTGGATGTAGAGTGTCTGTGAACAGCAATTTTCAGGTCTTGCCACAGATTCTCAATTGGATTTAGGTCTGGACTTTGACTGGGCCCATCTAACGCATGAATATGATCTAAACCATTCCATTGTAACTCTGGCTGTATGTTTAGTACGTTGTCCTGCTGGAAGGTGAACCTCCACCCCAGTCTCAAGTCTGTTGCAGACTGTAACAGGTTTTCTTCTAAGATTGTACTGTATTTGGCTCCATCCATCTTCCTATCAACTCTGACCAGCTTCCCTGTCTCTGCTGAAGAAAAGCATCCCCACAACATGATGCTGCCACCATCATTTTGGTGTGTTGCAGCATCAGTGTTAGTTTTCCACCACTCATAGCGTTTTGCTTTTAGGCCAAAAAGTTCAATTTTGGTCTTATCTGACCAGAGCACCTTCTTCAACATGTTTGCTGTGTCCTCCACATGGCTTCCCACAAACTGCAAACAGAATTTCTTATGGCTTTCTTTCAACAATGGCTTTTTCTTGCAACTCTTCCATAAAGGCTAGGTTTGTGGAGTGCACAACTAATTGTTGTCTTGTGGACAGATTCTCCCACCTGAGCTGTGGATCTCTGCAGCTCCCCCAGAGTTACCATGGGCCCCTTGGCTGCTTCTGTGATTAATGCTTTCCTTGCCCGGCCTCTCAGTTTAGGTGGATGGCCATGTCTTGATAGGTTTGCAGTTGTGCCATACTCTTTCCATTTTCCGATGATGGATTGAACAGTGCTCTGTGAGATGTTCAAAGCTTGGGATATTTTTTTATAACCTAACCCTGCTTTAAACTTCTCCACAACTTTATCCCTGACCTGTCTGGTGTGTTCCTTGGCCTTCATGATGCTGTTTGTTCACTAAGGTTCTCTAACAAACCTCTGAGGGCCTCACAGAACAGCTTTATTTATACTGAGATTAAATTACACATAGGTGGACTCTATTTACTAAGTAGGTGACTTCTAAAGGCAATTGGTTCCACTAGATTTTAGTTAGGGGTATCAGAGTAAAGGGGGCTGAATACAAATGCACGCCACACTTTTAAGATAATTGTTTGTAAAAAATTTTGAAAACCATTCATCGATTTCCTTCCACTTCCCAATTATGTGCCACTTTGTGTTGGTCTATCACATAAAATCCCAATAAAATACATTTACGTTTTTGGTTGTAACATGACAAAATGTGGAAAATATATCATATATATATATATATATATATATATATATATATATATATATATATATATATATGTTAGAGATAAGGGAGGCATTTTGAACATCTAAGAAAGAACCCGAGATTCTATCACTACTTAAAGAATTGCATCCTGTAGTAAATATACAAACGTATCCCTCCTGAAATGTATGATTATCATTATTATACATAAATGTAATTAACTTAATTTCTAAGATGATGTAAGCAGTGATGGATGTGGACTTGTAGAACCTGGTACAGAAGAGATACAGCAAGCTATATGATCCGTGTAGCCAGCTCACCCAGATGGTTTGTGGAGAAGGGTGGGCAATGTGTTCGGTTGTGGGCTGTATGTGGGCCCAGCATTGGATGGGTGATGTGTGTACTGGTAAGGCAATGTATGCATGCATTCTATAAAAATAGGAAAACACCGCGCTCAAAAAACTCATAAATAAGCTGCAGTTCAAATGTGCGATATACACGGCAATATAGAAAAAATATAAAGAAAAAAACTGCGCTGTGACCTCAAAAACATATATGTGAAATTACATGACAGATATTACCAAATCATTGGACAAAGTGAAATTATGAAAAATCAAACTGGTGTCTGACTATTATCAAGTGCATATAAAACAATAAAACCAAAGCACTTAAGTGAAAGTGAGATTAGAACACCAAGTCCATAAACCAAATAAACAAATGTCCAGTAGGCAGTGAGAAGAGACCCTTGATCGCTGTTCATAGGGAACGGTATGGAAAGGTGGAGAATAAGAAAACACCCATCATAGTGATCCACCATCACCTGAAATGCAAGCTTACCAAATAGCAAGCTCAATAAGCTTGTCGAAAAATCAAAAGTCGGATGGACATGGATCTGGAACGTCCCTCTGTGCGCTTATGACAGGCAGCAGGCAAGCTGGGTGAAGTAAAAATCTGGATATCCACCAGCATTAGGGCATTCCTCTTTCTGTCACCCTATAATGCTGCCACTACATCTCTCCTCCTGCTCCCAGGTGGTGACAGTGATACGGGGTGTAGCAAGATGGCGGCGACGGAACGTCACTTCCGTTACAAAATAGATTTTGAAATTGATGTTCCCGATCGTGGAGAGGCTCTGCAGAGTCATCTGTGCCCACCTGTGCCACCTGCCAGTGCCACCTACCAGTGCACAACCAGTGTACAACAGTGCCACCTACCAGTGCCCATCAGCGCCACCTACCAGTGTCCACAGTGCCACCCATCAGTGCCCACAGTGTCACCTATCAGTGCCCACAGTGCCACCTATCAGTGCCCACAGTGCCACCTATAAATGTCACCAGTGCCTCATCACCAGTGCTGCCTATCAATGCCACCTACCAGTGCCCATCAGTGCCACCTATTAGTGCCCAACAGTGCCATGTATCAGTGTCCTTCAGTGCCCATCAGTGCCACCTATCAGGGTCCATCAGTGCCGCCTCATCAGTGCCGTTTTATCAGTGCCCATCAATGTTGCCTTATCTGTAGCTATCAGTGCAGCCCATCAGGGCCCATCAGTGCCCAGCAGTGCAGCCTATCAGTGCCCATCATTGCAGCCTCATCAGCGAATATCAATGAAGGAGAAAAACTACCTGTTTGCAAAAATTTATAACAAAATATAAAACATGTTTTTTTTTTTTTAATTTCTGTAGTTTTTTGTTTGTTTAGCAAAAAATAAAAACCCAAGAGGTGATTAAATACCACCAGAAGAAAGCTCTAATTGTGTGAAAAAAATGATAAAAATTTCATTTGAGTATAGTGTAGCATGACCGCGCAATTGTCATTCAAAGTGTGAAAGTGCTGAAAGCTAAAAATTGTTCTGGGCAGGAGGGGGGTTTAAGTGCCAAGTAAGCAAGTGGTTAAACTAAGGCAAACATCTGTGTATAAAGTTTGAAAATTGGTCTATTAATATATAAAATTGTTACTAAACCCACAACAGTAAAATCAGACTGTATATGCAGTAAAGCATGCTTGTTATACTAACTGTGGAACCTAAGGGGTTAATCCTTTGCATTGTGTATAAAGGCTGTTTGATCCTGTCTTCTCTGATTCTCACCTTTTTCCACTGTCTCCAAAAATAACCTGATTTTTTCAGAGCCAGGGGATGGACTGCACATGCTCAGTTGGGTGTGTATTGCTAGAGAGTTTTTTTTTCTTGGGAGAGTGCATGTGATCAGCACAGGGCCAATCAGCACTGTTCAGACATGTCCAGACAGAGGATCAGGGGAGAATGAAAACTCCTTCTACAAGCTTTACTAGGAACTGATGCAAGTCACAAGACTGCTATATACTGATGATGAGAAAAGGTATTTATCAGTTTATATTTACTAAAATAATTGCATTTCGATGTTCTGTGTACTGTAGGAGACCAGATATAGTGAATGCAGGGTCCTTTGTTTAACACTTAATAGTACATAAGAATAACAAAAAAATAGACAAATGTTTTATGCAAATGTTTGAATGACTGTAACTCTTATCTTTTTGAAAATCTTCAATAAAAAGATGTTAAAAAAAAAATAGTACATAAGAATAAATGGAAAAAAGCTGGGCGTTAAGTGGTAGTTACCTGGTTGATTGAGTATACAAACATATCAATTAAAAAAAGACGTTTATTCAAGTATAAATGACATACATACATAGAGAGATAGGGCAAACACAGGCCCCTAGGTACATAAAATCACATGTGCGACAATAAGAAATCAGACATAACATCAAATTTGATATATGGAGCTTGCCAACATGTTTTTCGGCACCCAGGCCACTTCTTCAGGGCTTCATTCCTTGAGTCTGGCTCCACACATCTCTAAGCAATTTGTTGGGCATGTTTTGGGCTAAGGGGAGACCTTCAGTAATACACCATCCTGCCAACAAGTATGTCTGTTCAAATCTGAAGACAACAGGTCATTTAGAACCAGACCATTGGCTAAATAGTTCCTACACAGAGCAATTGACACAAGATGGTTCTACAGATAGGGGCTCCATGAGAAGGAGTCAAAGGGGTTCACTTTTCGCCTGGACAGGGGATATGCAAGCATAAAGCCCAGCGTGTATCTGGGTCTCCGAGGGCTATTAATATTTCCATTGATTCTAAAAAAAGGTCATTTTTTGAGCTCTATATATCCTAAATCCAAACGTATAAATGGAATAAGAAGAAGAAGAAAAAGAAGAAGAAAAAGAATACTTGGTGTTGTTATTAATAATTTATCAGAGCTTATAAATTGTCTGTTACTTTTATTCATCAGTACTTACTGTATACATTTATTATTTTTATTATTATTATTATGAATAATCAGTTGCCAGTACCTATACATTTATTATTATTATTATTCATTTATCAGTACATGTATTTGTATTAATATTATTACTAGTGCTATTATTATTATTATTACCTATTTATTTATCAGTACTATTATTTGTATTATTATTTATCAGCACAGTTATTACAGGGGGATATTTATAAAACAGTAAATGTGACATTCACCAAACATTCATTGTAGGTAAATCAATCACTCTTATTTTAATGCACCAGGAATATTCACTTGCAGTGAATATTTAGTAAATGTCACATTTACTGCTTAATACATATTAATGTTTATTTTTATTATTGATGCATTCAGGCTAGTTTTTATACAGTAAAATATGATTTCAGTATATATATAGCAATTCATCCCATATTGCAGTCTCTTCTTTAGCCCTCTCTGAATGAAGGAAGAGCAGATAAAGCGAGTGATATCCCATACACAGCACAATTCACATCGCCCCAGGATGGCTCTCTGGCTTGACCCCCAAGCGTTTCATTGGTAATTAAGCGTTTATATGCAGTTATAAGGGGTGCCAACATACAACATTACAACATGTAAACATGCATCCAGCCATCGTGCTGAGATATAAAAGCCTGCAGAGCATCGTAAAACAGAAAAGAACAAACTGCCCTAAAACAAAGTTAACTAGCCTAAAACAGTAGTGCCATTATTATTTACATTTCATTAAAACCCCATTAAACCGTATGTTCCTATTAAAAACACATTAGCTTAAATAATGTTGGGCTTATTTACTGGCTCCCAGTTGAGCCATAAGAGGGGCTCTACAAATAGAGCTGGCTGCCCACCTGTGCCAGGTGTTTATGACAGCTTCAGCAACACTGGCAATGTTATTTCAGGAATCAATTCACAGACAAGCCAAGCGGAGAGGGAACATAACGCTATTGTCTTGGGCTATGCTAGTGAAAGCCTGACCTGCCTGTACAATCCCTCACCGAGCTGTCAGCACAGCCTTGCCTGCATTCCTGGTAATGAGCAGCTAACCCAGGGGCAGCCACACATCAACAGCCAGTATTGTTTGTCTGTGCACTCTGAGCTTAGCTGCTAGGGATGAGCCAAGTTAAACATTTGAATTTCCTCAAAATTTCTGCAAAAATTGGCAGATTTTGGCAAATTTGGTCATTTTGGCAAAATGCGTTGAAATCAATAGGAAAGGTGAGGTTAAAAAGAACCTAAATTGTGGATGCTATTCTCAAAAAAAGGCAAAGAGAGGGCAAATGACTATTTAGCAGTCTTGCTAGAAGGTTCTAGGCAGCTAATTCTTTTTCCCATCTTTTTTTTTTTTTTTCCCGTTACTAAGTTTGATTTTTTTTTTTTTGCATCGTGTCTCTGTGTGGTGATGGCAATCTTGGTTGAGGCAGGGCTTGTTTCTTCATTTTAGAGCTGCCCCCATGATGACTGGTGATCTGATGGGTGGTGATGACAGTTCTACAGGATGGAAAATCGAATGGAACCAGACTTGTGGGCACATAAAAAATATATAAAAGGAAGAAAGAGCTTGTACAATATTAGATATCATATACATAAACATTAAATATAGAAACAAGTGCTGCGCTAATCCAAATACATTTATATACAAGTGCAAAAATGATAGTGAATATACAGTGCCAATATTATGTGGAAAAAAAACAAAAAATCTTTGAAATAATCACAACAAAATCCTTCTGTGTCACAATGTGAGAAATAAAGGACAATCTTCCAAGGTCCACTCCACCATCCTGCCACTCATTGAAAGCTTACCAGAGATCCATGCAGGGCCATCTCAAGAGCATTATAGGCCCCCGGGCAATACAGTGCACTGGGGCCCTGTCTACACAATTACGCACAAGAATAAAAATGCAAATGATCAAAAAGGCTATATTTATGGGTACTTCCAACAAAATCAGTGTTTAAACATTAACACAATGTTTGGACAATATAACACAAGTTTGATGGGCACAGTGGCAGCTTTTGATGGGCACAGTGGCAGCTTTGATGTGAACAGTGGCAGCTTTTGAGGGGCACAGTGGCAGCTTTGATGTGAACAGTGGCAGCTTTTGAGGGGCACAGTGGCAGCTTTGATGTGAACAGTGGCAGCTTTTGAGGGGCACAGTGGCAGCTTTTGAGGGGCACAGTGGCAGCTTTGATGTGAACAGTGGCAGCTTTTGAGGGGCACAGTGGCAGCTTTGATGTGAACAGTGGCAGCTTTTGAGGGGCACAGACACTGGCTGTGTTTGATGCACAACTTGAATGTACTTAAGTAGACAGTGTTAGACTTACTTAAGGCCGCCGGCCTGGTGCAGTACAGTGTGTCACTCACAGCAGCAAGGCAGCACCAGCAATCAAGGGCCGTCTTTCCGTTCTACTCCCTCTCCGCGCTGTCTGAAGAACATGGCAGAGCTGGATGGAGCTTGTTCACTAGCAGCTGGGGTGGCCGCGGCGCACTATAAATGCTGGGGCGGCCGCGGCCTCTGACTGATGTCACTGGTTGCTAGCTAGATGCCTGGCGGCCAGCGATTCTAGCAAGTGAGCAACCAGTGCAGTCAGTCAACTTAAGCAGCAGATTGCAGCACTGAGGATCGGCCCTGGATGGGGCCCTCCAGACAAGTGGGGCCCCCGGACAACTGCCCAGTGTGCCCAGTGGAAAAAACGGCCCTGGATCCATGGCCCCTATTTAATGAGTCATATTGCACATAGATGTTACATCCACCATGAGATCAATGTAGTTGCCAAATTACACCACTCTCTATGTATCACCCCCGAACATCACAAATATGTGAAAAGAGAAATGAAGAGCCACATGCTCCCAACAGTGTAAATTCAATTTAAATATATTTTAGAAATGATTAAAACCACCACTCACATGCATATTAAAAGATAATAGAACTATAATACTACAATACTATAATACTCAGGACCCGATCGGTACACTTCCTAATGTGTGATGATGTCACCCTACGCGTTTTGTCAGATGGATAACGGAGAAGCAGGGAGATCCTTGCACTGCAGGCTCTCAGATACAGCTTACAGAAAAAAAAAAGTATACAGCACTCAGAGGTAGCAGTGCCTTAAAACTCATGCTGCATCTATACATTAATGAGCCCCTTAATAGCCTAATTTTTTTGTTTTTTCTTCCTTACGAGAGAATGAACAATGAAAAGGTTAAATAAAACATTTGAAGCAACAATAGAAAACTAATGATCAACTACGCATAAAAAAACACAAATACAAAGAACATTAAATGAAATGAAATAACCTACACTATTAAAAAAAAACACCCAAAAAAAACCATTTTGTAAATAAAGAAAATTTTTCATAAGAATTTCACTTAGCCAAATTGAAAGTTTCTAATTCGGCTAAGTTTCTTTGATGGTGAAATGGGAATTTTGCCGCAAAATCAATTTTACCAAAAACTGTTCTCCTCATCCATAAAGACTCCCTGGAGCCTAAAAATTCTAGAACTAGAGGGACTCACTATGTTTGCTAACCATATATATTTATGATAGCAATACATGCTTTAATTTTCTTATCCAATCGATCTTTAATAAAATCAAAACAATCAAACTTGCAAACAATTAAAAAGCCATAACTTCCCTTCTGATCGACATATAATAGACCTCATTTTGATTAGATATGATCAAACTAAGTCAATCAAATTTTGCATCAATTGGCAGCACTCAGACACTTTGTTCATAAATACGATCGTATTTCATTTGGTAGGATGATGAGATTACATGTAAGAAACAGAAATGAGATCGATAACTTCTGATTATACCCTAATTATTGATTGAAATCTACTGTCCATGTGTGGCATAACAATCAAATGAGTAAGCAACTAAAGATTGATTACTTCTATTGGAAGAGTTTGATCAGAGAAGAAATTGATAATTTATCAAAGCGTGTATGGCCACTGTTACAACGACTTATCTGATTACAGAGCATCTGTTTGTCACCAAAAAACCCCCACCTTCACCATTATGCCTGCACCCCAATTTTTAACCATGTCTGAAACCTTACCTTTCGCATTCAGTCCATTCAAAGAATAGGCACATTTTTTGCTAGTAATACATACAGTAAAATAAAAATACATGCAAACCTGGTCTATATCCCTTTTTATCAACTGTATGTGTATGTATGTAGGATGTATGTAACGCTTCTCACTTGCTGGGAAGATTTAAATTCTCCATTTGTCCTGGTGACCAACTTCACTGGAACTAAAAGTGACAGAAAATAGTCTTGAAATGGGGGACACTTGCAGTAACAACCGAGGAGAGATTGGAGAGATTTCTTTTGACTTTCTGTTGAGTCTGTGGGACAGGAAGTATTCAGAAATCTCCATAAAAGGGCACAGATGGTAAAAAAGCTGTCAGTTTTTAACCTTTCCCTACACCAGGGATCTTCAAACTACGGCCCTCCAGCTGTTCCAGAACTACAAGTCCCATGAGGCTTTGTAAAACTCTGACATTCACAGACATGACTAGGCATGATTGTATTTGTAGTTCCTGAACAACTGGAGGGCCATAGTTTGGAGACCCCTGCCCTACACCATGCTAACTCAACACTTTACATTTTCTGAGCAGTTAGGATTCACTGAACCATTAATAGGCTTCATTCATCTGTATGGGTAAATATTGCTGTCACTCAGAAAGAGCATTGATAAAAAAAACAACTGTGGACATTAGAGATCATCTTTAGAGATTACATTTTTGTACGCCAATGGGAAGTGGGAAAAGATGTGTTAAAGTGTTACTAAACCCAGGGCCCTGCATTCACTATATCTGGTCTTGCACAGCATGGAAATGCAATTATTTTTAGTAAATATCAACTGCTAAATACCTTTTCTTATCAGCAGTATATAGCGGTCCTATGACTTTTATCAATGTCTGGTTAAAGCTTGTAGGAGAACTTTTCATTCTACTCTGACTGTCCTATGAGGCTGCAGGACCCCTGACCCTCTCTTTGGACAATGCTGATCACACGCACTCTCCCAAGAATAAAAAAAGAACTCTCTAGCAATACACACCAAACTAAGCATGTGCAGCTTGCCCCCATGGCTCTGTTCTTTCAGAGATTGGGGACTATGGAAGAAGGGGAGCATCAGAGAAGACAGGATCAAAACAGTCTTTTTACACAATGCAAAGGATTAACCCAATTAGTATAACAAGCATGCTTTACTGCATATACAGACTGATTTTTACTGTTGTGGGTTTAGTAAAACTTTAAGGATAACTCTACCTTATAGTGTATGTTTAGTATATGGGTTGCAGGAAAGAAAATTGCTTGATTCCTCCATCAACACAGTCAGTGTTGATGAGAGAATTCCTCCTGCAGCACTATTATGTTTTGTCAGCAGTGCCTTCCCTGCCCGCAGAACACAAAGATTATAGCCGCCGGCAGCAATCGCATGCAAAAAATGCAACAGGCTAGTTGTACTGAAGTCAATTGATGGATCGACTTCAGTACAACCAGCTTGCCCATAGATGGACCGAATCTTGTCTGGTCCCTGCTGAGATTCGATCTATCTATGGCAGGCTTAAGTGTGCAGGAGCCTATGTATTGCTTCTGACATGCACTGATCAACAGGCTCTTTTGTAAAAAAATAAATTCACATTTTGTCTGCAAATGTGGCTGCATTTTTTTACTTTTTTTTGCAAGAGGTGGACTTTAAGTGGGTGTGTGCCAATTCATTCCATCAGACAAGAGACATGAGAAACGGGTGTCTCCCTTAATGACATTCTCCTGCCATCTATGTGGCGCATACAATAAGCTGTACTTATGTTATTAGTAAAGGAAATGGCGATGTGTGCTGTCTTAGCTGTATTAACCAACCAATACAGGGCATTTTCACCCCCTTCCTGCCCAGGCCAATTTTCAGTTTTCAGCGCTGTCGCACTTTGAATGACATTTGCGCGGTCATGCAACACTGTACCCAAATTAAATTCTTATCATTTTTTTCCCCACAAATAGAGCTTTCTTTTGGTGGTATTTGATCACCTCTGTGGTTTTTATTTCTTATTTACACACGCATATCCACGTCCCTGCTGTGATACTGGCAACCAGAGGTGCCCGGCGGACATCGCGGCCACCGGGCACGCGCATTGGTTTCCGAGTGACACGACAGGTGCGCGTGCCCCCTAGATGGCCGGGATTCCGAGGACATCATATGACGCCCGCCCAGGATGGGAGATCCCGCCTGCGCCGTCATTTGACTATAGGCAGGGAAGCAAGTGGTTAATGATCAGCAATAGGGATGGGCAAACGGTACGGCTCGAGCATAAGTTTAGGACGAACTTTTGTCATTCAATCAGGGCACAGAGCACTGTCAGAGTAATGATTGGACACTGTCATCATGACTTTATCCAATCATGGCTCATTCCTGCCCTACAGTATAAAAGTATTCTTTCAATGGCAGCCATTTTCAGTGTGATTTTGGCGTGGAGAGAGACAGAACAGTGCTATTAGTTAATTAGTGTGCTATACTGTGCTATTTTGCTTCAATTGTCAGTGTAGAATATTAGTTTAGTGTCAGTCTAGGGACAGTGTGAGTGTAGTGAGGAGGACCATCATTTAGCTTTGCATAGTGTGCAGCTAGAGTAGGGACAGCTCAGATAGTTTCACTGTAGTGTAGTGAGACCGTGTCATTCATACATACATTAGTGTAGAGTAGGGACAGCTCATATAGTTTCAGTGTAGTGTAGTGAAACCGTGTCAGTAATCTTTAAATTAGTATATAGCTAGAGTAGGGACAGTTCAGATAGCGTCAGTGTAGTGACGGTTGAACACCATCTATTTGATTGCGTTACTGCCAGTTTAATGCCATTTAGTTCTGTGTGCGTTACTGTCAGTTTAACGCCATATAGCTTTGTGCGTTAGTGCAGTTTAACGATATTTACTTCTGTGTGTCTGCCAGTTAAATGTCTAATCTTTTTGCTCGCGTTACTGCCAGTTTAACATCATATAGTTTTGCGTGCGTTACTTCCAGTTTAATGCCATATAGTTTTTGCGTGCGTTACTGCCAGTTTAACGCCATATAGTTTTGCGTGCATTACTGCCAGTTTAACGCCATATAGTTCTGTGTGTGTTACTGCCAATTTAATGCCATATAGTTCTGTGTGCGTTACTGACAGTTTAACGCCATATAGTTCTGTGTGCATTACTGACAGTTTAACGCCATATAGTTCTGTGTATGTTAGTGCCAGTTTAGCGCCAGATAATTTTGCGCGCGTTACTGCCAGTTTAACGCTATATAGTTCTGCGTGCGTTACTACCAGTTTAGCGCCATATAGTTCTGTGTGCGTTACTGCCAGTTTAACGCCATATAGTTCTGTGTGCGTTACTGCCAGTTTAACGCCATATAGTTTTGTGTGCATTACTGAAAGTTTAACGCTATATAGTTTTGTGCGTCTCTCTACGTTTGGGGCATTATATTGCAGTCTGCCCCTCCGATACCAAGTCATTACCTCTCAGCAGCCTCCACTGACAGGGATGATGGTATAGCACAGGGTGTCCCAGGTCCTAGCAGCACATCTGCCAGCAGCACACCACCAGCTGTAGACTGTAGCCGGCAAATTTCTCTGCCCCATTTGCTGCAGCAGAAAAAAAAATACAGTCTCTGCCACCCACATGCCAAGCGTCTTAATGCAAGCTTGTCAAAGCTGTTGGCTCTCCAACTTCTGCCTTTCAGCCTGGTGAATTCTGCCCCCTTCCGTGAATTCGCACAATGGCAGGTTCCCAGTCGCTACTACTTTTCATGTAAGGCCGTTCCATCTCTCTACCATCACGTGGAAGGGAATGTTCTGGCATCATTGGGCAAGGCAGTCAGCCTTAAAATCCACCTTACTGCTGATACGTGGTCCAGCAAGCATGTGCAGGGACGATATATTTTGTTCACAGCACACTGGGTAATGCTGCTTGCAACTCGAAAGGATGCAGGACTGGGTTTGGTGCTGCAGCTTGTTGTGCTCCCACATCTCCATACAGCTGGTGGTGATGATGCCAGACCTGTGAGCTCTACCCCCTCCTCCTCCGCCACCTCCATGCCCTCCTCTGCAGAATTTTACTATGAACAACAGGTACCCCTAAGCGTTCAAAGAGCTATTCCCAGAGTCAGGCTAAAAGGTGCCATGCAGTGCTTCAGCTGGTTTGTTTAGGGGACAGGAACCACAACAGAGCAGAGATTCTTGCAGCTCGGCAGGGACAAGCCCAGAGGTAGTTCACATCACGCCAGCTGGAGCTAGGAATGGTGGTGTCCAATAATGGGTCAAACCTCCTGTTCACCCTTATGCCGCGTAGACACGAGCGGACTTTACGGCAGACTTTGCCCGGCGGATGGGATTTCGTCGGACAATTCGATCGCGAGTGGGCTCCAGCGGACTTTGTTTTCTCAAAAGTTGGACGGACTTAGATTTGAAACATGTTTCAAATCTATCCGACGGACTGGAGTCTGGTCGAAAAGTCCGCTCGTCTGTATGCTAGTTCGACGGACAAAAAGCCACGCTAGGGCAGCTATTGGCCACTGGCTATAAACTTCCTTATTTTAGTCCGGTCATACGTCATCACGTACGAATTCGACAGACTTTGGTTGATTGTGTGTAGGCAAGTCTGTTCATTTAGAAAGTCCGTCGTAAAGTCCGTCGAAAAGTCCACCGGGCAAAGTCTGCCGTAAAGTCCGCTCGTGTGTACGCGGCATTAGAAAGGGAAAGTTGACACATGCGCCATGCCTGGCACATGTCCTCAATTTGGTGGTGCAGCGTTTCCTAAGTATGTACCTAGGGTTGCAAGATGTACTAAAGCAGGCCAGAAGAGTCTGTAGCCATTTCAGGCGGTCATACGCAGCCAGTAATCAGTTGGCTGAAATTCAGCGGGAATTCCACCTACCCATAAACCGCCTGATTTGTGACATGCCCACCAGGTGGAGTTCAAACTTGGGAATGCTGCAGTGGCTATACATGCAGCAGAGGGCCGTCAAGGAGTACCTGTGTCAGTACAGCACAACGACAGGCTCAGGCCGCCTCGGCTTTTTTTCCCACGCCGATGGCTGATCATTAAGAATGCATGCTCTGTATTGTCACCATTTGAGGAGGCCACAAGGATGGTGAGCAGTGACAGTGCATGCATCAGTGACACAATCCCAGTTGTGTTCCTGCTGGAGCAGACTCTGCGTGGCATTATGGACAGGGCACTGGAGGCAGAGCAGCTGGAGGAAGAGGAGGACCTCCTTTCCTCTCAAGGCCCACTTTATCCAGACACCATCATTCCTTTGTTACAGAACACACAGGTGGAGAGAGGGAGGAGGATGAGGAGGAGGATTCTGGCACTGTCATAAGCTTCGAAGGAAGACATGCGTCAATCTGTAAGTGATGCTTTCCAACCCCAGGACCCTTGGGAATAGTACGTGGCTGGGAGGAGGAAGTTCCAGATGCTGTCATCCTGAATGACCCCAAGGAATCTGCTTCTCAAGCCTCGGCCAATTTGAGGCGCATGGGAAACCTCATGCTTCAAAGCCTGCGAAAGGACCCAAGAATTCGTGGCATAAAAGTAGAAGGATGATTACTGGTTGGCAACCCTCCCTGACCACCGTTGTAAGGGGAAGGTCTCAGAACTCATCCCATCCACACAGAGAGTGCAGAAAATAAAATCTCTTGAGGACACATTAAAGGGGATTTTATTGAACATTTTTCCTGACTCCAGTAGGTTACAGTGTTGTGGAAAACGTAGTTTTGAGTCTTCTGTTGGTCAAGAGAGGAGCGTTGGAGAAGGCGTCCGCCTAAGTGATGCATTTTGGAATTTTTTTAGTCCTCGCCACCAAGGGCTGTCAGCTTCCACATCCCATCGGCAGCGCCTGCATCACATGGTACACGATAACCTTGTGGCCAAAACAGAGATGGAGAGCTTTCCAGCTGACGATCCACTGACTTACTGGGTCATGAGAATAGACCACTGGCCAGAACTTGCCCAGTATGCCATTAAGTTGTTGGGCTGCCCTGCATCCAGCGTGCTTTCAGAATTGGCATATAGTGCTGCAGGAGGTTTCGTTACTGATCATAGAACGCGTCTGTCCAAAGACTCCGTGAACCGTTTGACTTTTATAAAAATGAATCAGCCCTGGATTACCAGCTATGAAGCCCCTGATGCCGATGTCACAGATTAAATCTTTTTGGGATGTGGAATCTCTGCAGGACTTTGAGGCTGCCTAGCTTTGAGGGTGTTCAATCATTTCATCTGGAAGAATGTTTTTGGTATAGGTTTCATGGGCACAATTAACACCCAAAGACCAATTTTTCAGCACCTGTTTGACAGGTGCATATCACTGCAATTTTTTATAGCAAGGCCAATTCTTGCTTTCATCAATAGTACCCCTATAGGGTTACGGTGGGAAGGTGCCACCTACACCCAAAGAGTAATTTTTCTGCACCTGTTTGAACCGAACAGGGGTCCATTTGGCCCATCCCTAATGAGCAACTTCATGTCAAGTAGGATTACCTGTATTCATGACTAGAGTCGTTTTTACACTATGGGGATGGAGAGGTCTGTCTGAAAATTGTTCTTTTGCTGTTTGTCTACTTAACTGATATTAATATGTTTTTTTTTTTTTTACAGACATTGGAACTAAACAGAGAGATAGATTTGTATTTTTTTGTGAAATATTTTATATATGAAACTATACATTGTTGTTTGCAATAAATACATTAACCACTTCAGCCCTGGAAGAATTTGCCCCGTTCCTGACAGGCCATTTTTTGCGATACGGCACTGCGCAGCCGTGCGATGTTGTATGCAAACAAATGTTATGTTCTTTTATTTCCCAAAAACAGATATTTCTTTTGGTGGTATTTGATCACCTCTGCGGTTTTTAAAGTTAAAACAGTTTATTGATATTATTTATTTTTACTCTGTATTCCAAAGGCTGTTTTTTTTTTTTTGAACTTATGATCTGCAGCAAAGGACTATAAGCTCCTCCTGCTTATGTTTCCTTGCAGACAAGCTGGGAAAGAGCTGCGTCATGTGACAGCTGTATATCGATTAAGAAAAAGGTACTTTTTTTTTGGCTCTAAAGAGCTTTATTTGGTGTGAAAGCTACATACAAACCAAAAATATGAAACATATCACAACAATATGTAGAAGCTCAAGGTCTCCTTCGGAGAGATTGAGCAAAAGAAGTTTACACAAAGTTTGTTAATGTCTGGGCACATATTCACAAGATACAGGGCATAGTATGTCTGAAAAGATCCTACGGTCCAAAAATAGGGCACCTGACTGCCAATATAAAGTTTAATTAAGAGAAGGAGAAATGTCAAGTAGAAGAAAAGGTATGTTTTATATAAGCGTGAAGTACCGTACAAAACGTTTAGGACAACAAACTCCTATCTCTCACACCTGTTAGGTCAATATTCATTGTGGATGTTTGTTTTTTTCAAATTAAAATAACAGTGCCATCATCCACATACAGAAAGAGAAGGGACAATGTAAATTAAACAGTGTGTGTATAGTATCGCTTTAAAGTGCTTTCCTGACATATGAAATTGCCTAGGTACTTAGGTTCCTTTAGTCTCACAGTTTCATATCCATTTGTGAGGTCATCTCCTGCCTCTGTTGAATGCTATCCCTGCTCAATTTGGAATGTCTTCTTGAGCACTTGATTATATTTGGTGACGTCACTGCTGACCAAAGTCCTTCTGGGGAGCTGCCGGAGAGGAAGCTGTACCTGGGTGTTTGCAGTGCAAGGACCTCCTTGACCCTATTCAATTCATCTTGTGAATTTGTGTTTTGTCCACCTCTCCTGCCACCTGCTGATCATTCCACTAGTTAACAATTCTTTGCTGATCAGTTCATTAGATCACCAGTGATCAGGAGAGCAGACAGAACTCTGACAAGAGTAAGCAAAGATGGTTTCCACCACATGAAGAGGTAGAGCAATGGTAAGTAGGCCCTTGGGAAAAGATCTGAAGGAGCATTCTATACTGGTGACTGAACTTTGGCTCTCCTCCTGACTTTCTATCAGGCACTTACACAGTATTTGAAATTGCTTCTTTATAATTCTGATAGTAATAAGGGCTTGCGGGGTTGCCCCTACTGTTTAGGTCTTCGGGAAAATGGATTTTGCAATGTTTTTGTAAATGAACAGCTCCTTTAAAGCAAAATATTCCCAATGGAACATCCCTGTTTTAGAAGAGGTAATATACTCTCTTCATTTCCAGCACTGAACCCTCCTTAAAGACTCTTTTGCTGCGTACACATGGGCGGACTTTTCGACCGGACTGGTCCGACGGAACAAATCCGTCGGACAATCTGACCGTGTGTGGGCTTCATCGGACCTTCAGCTGACTTCGACTCTGTCGAAAATCAGATGGACTTTAGATTTGGAACATGTTTCAAATCTTTCCGACGGACTCGAGTCTGGTCGAAAAATCAGTTTGTCTGTATGCTAGTCAAAAAAGCATTTTTAGGACAAAAAAGGACGCAAGGGCGGCTATTGGCTACTGGCTATAAACTTCCTTATACTAGTCCCTTCGTATGCCATCACGTTCATACCAATGGACTTTCGAACTGACTTTAGTGTGGGCAAGTCCAGCCGTCCGAAAGTCCCTCGTAACTCCATTGAAAGTCCGTTCGAAAGACCGTCAGACGTTTAATGCTGAAAAGTCCGCCCGTGTGTACGCAGCTTTTGGCATTCAGCTCTTATTGGCGTGTCAGATGCTTTTTTCCCCTGCCGTAATTTTTGGCTCCTTTTTGGCTCCTTTCACCAGCTCCCTATGCCACAGCTCAGTCCTGTAGTGACATGGAGATTGAAGGAAAGAACTACAGCATGCATCGGAGAAACACAGGCAGTATACACTTCTAGTAGTATTGAATACAGAGAAGTCTTATGGAGTCTGTAGCACTGGAATGGAGGAAAGGTAGGGGACAGAGTCCACTAAAGTTCGAGGACAAAGTCCACTAAAGTTCGAGGACAAAGTCCACTGGAAGGGTGAGTACAATACTGTACCCCTACTAATACATAAACCTGCCATTAGGAATTATTTTATTTATTTATTTCCACTCACTGCCCCCCAATCAACCGTGGCCAGAGCATCCACCACCCTGCAGTTACACAGATACAAAGGGGTGGGGATGCTCACGATATCATTAACCTAGTATGGCCACAAGGCAGGCAAGGAACTCCCTGGCTGCAGTTGATTGGACAACAGTGGATGGCAGCTTCCTTGGTTTCAACCCAGGTTCTGACCAAACCGATCTCATCTCTAGTTGTCACCCAAACAAATAGCATAATTTGATGAATACCTCTTTCTTAGAATTTTCTCAGAATACCTCTTTCTAGAATTTTCTCTACTTAATAAAAAATAAAAAAAAAATTGGATACAGTTTTAAATGGTTTATTTGACATCTCATAACTTATTGATTAGAGTAATATAGATTCTTTAACATATGAGGCAAAGGTGGGGCACTGGTCAAAAATATTAATTCACATTGAAGATGACCTTCTTCAGAAATGCACTTTTCGCATGTTCCGTTTACAGGCCATAAGAACCTTTTAAACAAATTACACAACCTGACTCATTTCTTCCTCACATATTCTGTGAATTATTGCTGAGATTCACACTCGCAGAAAAAGAAAATAAGGAAGATGATCCTAGCAAGGGAGTGTGGGCAGCAAACTATGTGATTGACAGAAAGGTAGATAGAAGCCCGGGAATGGGGCTGAGCATTTGCAATTGCATTTGCTTTAATGCGTTTAAATGGACTCAGGGTATTAGTACTAAGTAAATCAATGCCAAATATAAGTTAAACATAGTCCATTACCCCTAAAACTGATTCTGGACTTGACATTGACAATCACTAGTTATTAAAGACAGACCAAACTGACTCAAACAAAAACGAGTAAGGATTCCACAGTTTTGGTTTGATTATTATGATTTAATTTCTCCACTATGTAAACGTTAAAATATGAGTGAGGATACCCAGTTCTATTTTCAGCCTTGTCTTTAAAGAAAACCTGGAGGATGCCATTACTGATCTCTTGATAAATATGCTAGTTGCCTGCCTATCTGCTGTTGGCTTTAGTACTTACTGAGATGGTAAACTGGAGCAAGCATTAATCAGACGAGTCAGAGAAATATTAAACTTCTGATTTGGAAAATGAACAGTGCAAAGATGCAAATAACTGAAATTATGGGATCCATATGACAGTCTAAAGTAAGTTTTTCCTAAAAGAAATATGGATGCTGCCACTTCTGACTTCCAGAAATGCTAATTTCCTGGCTGTTTTGTGGACCCTCTGGCTTTAATACTTTCTGCGTCACTGATTTTATATAATTATGGAAAGCCAAAGTCCTTAAAGCATTTTAAGGACTTCAGATTTCTTTTGCTGTCTGTGCTCACATTAGGAAGATCCTTCCTCTCTATTTGTCTTTGTGATTTATTACAGAGAATGACAGTGTAGCACCCTCTAGTGTAGTCGTTCTCAACTCCTGTCCTCAGGACCTACTAACAGGCCAGATTTTAAGTATTACCTTGGGGAAATGCAGACTAGAAAACTGCAATCACTGAGCAGCAAATGATTTCACCTATGATGTATTTCTGTTACCTTGCAAACCTGGCCTGTTAGTGGGTCCTGAGGACAGGAGTTGAGAATCACTAATCTAGTGTGTGCTAGAAGTAGTGTAAAGACTCGTACACACAATCGGATTGTTGGCCAACAAAATCGTGGAATTTTGTCCGAAGGGCGTTGGCCCAACTTGTCTTGCATACACACAGCCACACACCTGTTGGCCAACAATTACGAACATAGTGACGTACTACGTTGTTTTTCAGCTCTTTAGCGCCACCCTTTGAGCTCCTTCTGCTAATTTTGCATTAGTAGAAGTTTGGTGAGTGTTGATTCACGCTTTTCATTTCGCACTTTTAATTTCACACTTTTCATTTTGCGCTTTTCGGTTCTTTTCTGAATGGCTGTCAACCAGACATGTTGCGGAATCGGAGGAGATAACGTGTTATTTATTATTGGCCTTGGAATTATTGCTTTGACATTATTTTTTTGGTTGAATAATTTATTTATTTATTATTTATTTCAGGTACAGTGGGGCAAAAAAGTATTTAGTCAGCCACCAATTGTGCAAGTTCTCCCACTTAAAAAGATGAGAGAGGCCTGTAATTGTCATCATAGGTATACCTCAACTATGTGAGACAAAATGTGGAAACAAATCCAGGCAATCGCATTGTCTGATTTTTGAAAGAATTTATTTGCAAATTATGGTGGAAAATAAGTATTTGGTCAATATCAAAAGTTCATCTCAATACTGTTATATATCCTTTGTTGGCAATGACAGAGGTCAAACGTTTTCTGTAAGTCTTCACAAGGTTGTCACACACTGTTGCTGGTATGTTGGCCCATTCCTCCATGCAGATCTCCTCTAGAGCAGTGATGTTTTGGGGCTGTCGCTGGGAAACACGGACTTTCAACTCCCTCCAAAGGGTTTCTATAAGGTTGAGATCTGGAGACTGGCTAGGCCAGTTCTATATTTTTGGATGCATAGAAGGCACTTTTTGGTTAAGTTCTATTGGCAGATAGCATGTCTAATTTTATTTGTTTTCTTTTTTTAATGCACAATAAAAAAAATTGTGTAGAATAATACTTGGCTATGTGTTTTACTTCAAATGACAGTTTAGGAGTAGGCAGTTACATTTAAAAAAATACAATGTAAAATTGACAAGAGACACCAACATAGTTGTATCTTTGATCATAAAAACTTTGGGATAATGGTGTTGTGGCAACTTACCCAAATAAAAAAAAAAACATAATAATATAATTCTTGATATCACTAGAAAAAAAAAGCTTTTGAAAATTTGTTTACAATAACTCCATCAGTATCACCAGCAAAGCAGCTTCATTATTATCCCATTAAATAAGAAGAGAATGTGCTCTGCATTTCAAGATTTCATAATTTGCCACGTCACGAATGTTAATTCCCTATTATGAACGCTAGCTTACAAGACCGACCGCTTCCAGCTCTTCCTTGCTTCTGAGCATACGTGTTTGTACTTTGGACTTTTGTCCAATGGACTTGGGTACACACACTTGGAAAATCCGACAACAGATATTTGTTTGCGGAAAATTTTAAAACCTGCCATCCAACATTTGTCCGCGGAAAATCCGACAACAATTGTCCAATGGAGCATACAAACGGTCGGATTTTCCACCAACAGCCTGTCATCACACATTTCCCATCGGAAAATCCGATCGTGTGTACGAGGCTTTAGAGTTTAGAAGAGGTAAATTCTAGTTTAGCTCAGGGCTAAGCCTGAGCTATTGAATCTGGGTCAGGGTTCAGTGAGTCAGAGCTAGTTGAATCATCCTGACAGCTCCTCTGGTGCCTCCCACTGTTTCTGGGATGTTGGAGAATGCTCTAAAACTAGTGAGTGGATCTTAGGAGGAGCTGCCAGTAGTGGGTTGGCATGGTTTCAAAGCTTACCTCATAGATAGGCATGAGCCATGCCAGCAGAGGCAGCTGGGTGGAAGATGGAGATACAGAGCTGAGGAGGCTGTCTGTGGCCTTCAGGGGTGCCTTGGGCTGGGGCTCGGTTGCTGGAAGGATCTTACCATAACACACAGAGGAAGCCCTTCCTGGAGGCGCAGGAGCAAGAGAGGACAGAGTGAGTAGATCAGCACTGCTGTGGACTTACAAGGGGGGAGACTGCCACATGTAGCCAGTCTCCCTGAAGTCAGCGGTGTGCTTAAGTCTTCAACTTCCCCTAGGACATCTCCCGTGAATCAGCTGGGTGGGTTCGTGAGAGTCAACCGGTGGGCTGGTGAAGAGTCAGTCGAAAGGACTGCTTTGGAGAGTTAGCCTGGAGGGGCAGCTGCAACCAGGTGGTGCCGGGATCAGTAGCCACAGAGAAGGATTACAAGCTGACTGAAATACTGATAGACTGTGTATAAAAAGATGTCCCTGAAGTTGTTGCCAAAGTTTTGCAGAAGTCAAGTGGGCATCCCATAACCTCCCATCCGTATCCAAGTTATCAACCCTCAATAAAAAAACAAAAACAAAGTCATGGACTGTTCTCTGACTTTGAAAATTGCTTGTGAAAATTTGGTGTGCCTGGCTGTGCAGAAGTGGGGGATTCATCAGCAGTCCCTACAGGGGTGTGCTACAAAAGCAAAATAAAATCCCAAATTTTGAGTTTTAATAGAGGGCAAATCTTCCAGTGGGTACACTAGTTCTGCAGACAGCGGGGATTTCCTGACTTTGGAGGGATTTCATCTCTCTCCCTGTTTTGGCTATGTGACAGGAAGTGAAGGGAAATCTCCCCAATGAGACACAGATGGCAAAATAAACTGACAGGGGTTATAACCCTACCTTACTCTACCCAAAATGTAAAAAAATGTTTTGCCTATAGTTCTAGTTTATTTGCAGTCCTGGTGGATTAAAGCGGGGGTCCACCTATCGTTTTTTTTTTTTTTTAGTTTATTCACAAACTTTTCTTCTCATGATTATCTACTCACATGTTCTGTGTAATAAGTCCGCCTGTGTCCGATTTTGTTGTAAAGAATAACTTATAAAATTCACTGAAGGCGGTTTCCATCTTCATTGTGGGCATTTGAAGCCCACAAGCATGTATTTCCTGGATGCGGTGAATGCTGTGCTCCCAGCATTCACCGAGATGTTGTGATGACACTGTTGCACAATGTATGCTGGGAAGCCTGAGACTAGCTCCCAGGGGACTGTGGGAGGTCTGGGAGAGGCTAGAAACATGCCTACTCCCATGGGAGGAAAACCAGGAAGTGCTAAGAAGATTAGAAAAAAAAAAAGGTAATTACGGCGATTTAAATTTTTTTACACAGCATGTCAGCATCTAGGCAAGGAAGAGAATGCATAGAGATAATGTTCAAAATTTGGGTGGAACCCCGCTTTAAGATCAACATGACAGCCATGCAGCTAGCATCTTCAGAATGAGAAGTTGGTATTGAAAACGTCTAGGTTTTTTTTTTACCAGAATCCAAGATTAGGTTTCTATAAAGCCTCCTTCCTGCTCCAACCGCACCCTCTTTTCCCTGGAGGACCTTCCACACTGTAGTTTAAATATATTTTATGGTATATACCATTACTAGTAAAAAATAAATAATAAAAATGCCATAAATCTATCCCCTATTTTGTAGACGCTATAACAGTTACAGGGGGCTGGATCAAAAATATAAAGATTGACTTGGTAATGTATCAAAGTAAAAAATAATTGATCCAGTAAAGCCTCCAAGAACTTGCCTGTCGACATGTTTCGCTTGAATATTAGCTTCCTCAGGATAGATACTGGGCAGGTGCTGGTATATTTAAAAGCAGAAAAAGTGCATATATCAGTATTTCATGTAGTACATATCTATATAAGTATAACAGTAGTTATTCCAACATTTATCCAGGAAAAGTACATGTAAACATAAACAAACATAGATGTGACAACATATATGCTTGCCTGGTAAGCCTGTGGTGCACCAAACTATAATGGTGATTTTTTTATCCCCTTTTAGTACATGGATGCACTTGCTCCTGATGAGTGGATAGAAGTCCAGGAAACGTCGTCAAGCTTATTTTGATGCATCCATTTCATATTTATGATTCCATATGGTTTTTATTGCTCTACCACCCTGACATAATGTTATGCCTACTCTATTTGAGGGACTGTAATGTATAATATTTATTTTCTGTGTCATGTTGGTGACTATCCTTAATATGTGTATTGTTGATACTTTGTATTTTATATGCCAATGTGCTATTATGCATTTATATGGATTGATCCATGTCCTATCTTTGGTCTAATAAAGAATACAATTTTTTACATATGTATATGGCTTTGTCTGGCTCTACCCCACGCACCTCATCTAAAATCCCACCCTGCCCCCCCCCTTTTTTGCAAAGCAACCAGGGATGGAGGCGCAATATTCCCCGTTGCGTCTCATTTAAAGTCCCAAAATATTCCCTTTTTTCTTTAATACTGATTAGGGATGGCGGTGTGTGTGGTTCAAGAGCCTTCACTTCCTTGTATCTGACCCCTAGTGGTAAAGTTACCATACACCACATTGAACACAGCTGATTTTGATGGACACACTGCTGCTGTAATTGTCTCTACTCCTTTGGGCTGAATTGGTTCAGTGTGTTCTGCGGCCGACAGGTTGGCCAGTGTTTTGTTTGCACGGGAGCTGCGATGCACGCTGCATGCCTTCCCTCTCCCCTCCTTCCCACACATTATGGGGATGGGGGATTGGGCGGGCGATTTCAGCATGCATCAGCGCCACACCTTCCACTCCATGTGTGCGACGCCCAGTGGGCATTCCTCCACGCAGGTGTGGGTTATTTCAGCTTGGCTGACACATGGTGAGTAGGTCTGGCTGCTGCCATGCTATCTCTCCCTTGTCATGCCAGTGTGATGCTGGATGGGACCCTGGCCGATGGGCTCACCCTGCAGTTCCCCCTCAGTGATCTTTTCTCAGCAGTCCCACTTTGCATTCCATTTTTGGTTCATATCCCATTGGGACCAACATGGGTAAATACATAGCAAGCTCTTGCTTTATTCTCAAATTCCTCTATAACAAGCACCACTAATATTTCTTTACTCCAGTTTTCACTCATTTCTCCTGACTTCAGGAATTTCATCTCCTCTTCCCTATTCTCACTATATGGACACCCTATTTTTTCATTCTGTTCACTTGTTGATATGCTCCACAATATACTTCTGTACTGTGGTGATGGGTTTACTCTATATGACATTTCTTTTCATTTATACCAATATGGTAACAAACCACTTACTTTATTGTATATTATACAGAAATCCCATCTACAGTTACATCAAGATTTTTCTTTACACACTTTGTTTTGGGGGACTGCTTGTGTGCTCCTGGTCCATGCTTGGGTCCTTTCCTCAGCTCCCTTGCTGGACATAATTATCTGGCTGACCTCCGGCAGGTGGTATCGCATGGCCCAGTATCAGCTCATATGTGAGTACTTTTCAGTTATGGCCGTTCATTTGTTCATCATCATCTTTAATCCCTCTACCCCTCCAGTCTGTGGTTATATCAAACTATAATGGTGATTTTTTTATCCCCTTTTAGTACATGGATGCACTTGCTCCTGATGAGTGGATAGAAGTCCACGAAACATCGTCGAGCTTATTTTGATGCATTCATTTCATATTTATGATTCCATATGGTTTGTATTGCTCTACCACCCTGACATAATGTTATGCCTACTCTATTTGAGGGACTGTGATGTATAATGTTTACTTTCTGTGTCATGTTGGTAACTATCCTTAATATGTGTATTGTTGATACTTTGTATTTTATATGCCAATGTGCTATTATGCGTTTATATGGGTTGATCCATGTCCTATCTTTGGGCTAATAAAGAATACAATTTTTTACATGGTTTTATATGGTTTTGTCTGGCTCTACCCCACGCACCTCATCTAAAGTCCCACCCTCCTCCCTCTTTTTTCCAAAGCAACCAGGGATGGAGGCGCAATATTCCCAGTTGTATCTCATTTAAAGTCCCAAAATATTCCCTTTTTTCTTTGGTGCAGGGTATAGGGACACCTCACAAGACTAGACAAACATCCAAAAAGACGAAGTTTCAAAAGTCCATATATATGTATGCAGTGACAACATTCACGCATATCATGTGGTCTACAGTAGATACCAGTAAATAATAAAAAAAAATATTCATTATAGTACATTATGGGATAAGATGCACCCATACATTTAATCAAAGTCGATAGATATGGATATAAACGCCATCTAAGAGGATTAAGGTTTTATATGAGGGGATAGAGTCTGCATAAAAACTGTACTGGAATAGCTCTCACCTGATGTATAACAATCATATAAATAAGGAGTACCAAGGTATGGATCACACACAGAGGTAAGCTGTAAGGGGGTCTCACTATCAACGTTTCTGGTAGAGAATCTGAAAGAACATATATAGATAGTATCTACAATTATGCCCTGTACACACGACCGGTTTTGCCATCGGAATAAACTCCGAAGGTTTCTCCGACGGAATTCCGCTCAATCGGTCTTGCCTACACACGGTCACACTAAAGTCTGACCGTCCACAGCGCGGTGACCTACAACACGTACGACGGGACTAGAAAAAGGAAGTGCGATAGCCAGTAGCCAAAAGATTCCGTCTCGTACTTGCTTCAGAGCATGCGTTGTTTTTGGTCTGTCGGAACAGCATACAGAAGAGCGGGTTTCCTGATAGGAATTGGTTCCATCGGAAATATTTAGAACATGTTCCATTTCTAGGTCCGTCAGAATTTTCGAAAAAAAAAAAAAAGTCCAATGAGTCATACACATGATCGGTTCATGCACTTTTTGCCCATGGATAAATGAAAACCATGCAATGTATCTGCCAAATGGCAGGTTACATTCTACGGTACACCATGTCAACTGCCAGACGGAGAGCGTGGTGTACATCATGTTTTGCGAATGCGGTAGTTTCTACGTGGGCAAATCTAAACAGGCTTTCTGGCGTCGTATTAAAGATCATATATAATATATTAACAGTAATCAACTGCTGACACCAATAGGACGTCATGTTAATCAAATGCATACTGGCAATAACAGTGTAGTCAAATTTTCAGCATTAGAACACATTCCAATAAACTCTCGAGGTGGTGACCATGACAAAAAGATCCTACAAAAGGAAATGAGATGGATCCACACCCTAGCTGCTACCACCATCCCTGGTGTCAATGATGCTATAAGTTATAAACCATTCTTGCAAAGATAGTCTTTTTTATCCTCTTGTAATTAGACTATTTTGGTCAAATTGTTTTGTAAAGTAGGATTGCAAAGTAGGATGTCTCAAATTGTTCTGCTGTATGAGAAACTTTAATTTGTTGCTGTAGCCATGATGGTTCGATTTTTATATACTATATACTGAAATGTGACATTGTTGATCTCTATTTTGTGCGCTTCTTGACGTTACTATATACTGAGATATGACATTGTCGATCTCTATTTTGGCCCTTCTTGTTCTAGGGAACTGTCATGTAAATGGTTGTTTACGTTTAGTTACTCACCCCATCCATATACCCTCTTTTCTTTGTAGGGGTATATATTCTCCTTCGCTTACGTGGAATTATCTGCCTGGGTCTTACTAATAGGCCTTCCCATTTGGGATAAGTGTAATACTCATACACTCAGGTGGGTGTTTATTTATCTTTTTATCCTATCTCTGTCTGCACTTAGGTTTTCACCTACTTATATTTTAAGTACCTAATAGGCGTTCATACTCTTTTCATAGATATGCCATCTATCTTTATAATCGAGGGGACTCTATACCTATCTATCTAATATATTGGTATTGCAACTTTGGGGCCATATCTCGTACGCCTGGTAAGCACCATCCTTGATTTTCGCTCATTTATACCTGGTTTAGAGGGCTAATGCCGCGTACACACGAGCGGACTTTCCGGCATACTTGGTCCGGCGCACCAGTGTCCGCCGGACAATCCGACCGTGTGTAGGCTTCGGCGGACTTTTTTTCCCCAAAAGTCCGCCGGACCTAGATTTAAAACATGTTTCTGACGGAAAGTCGTCTGTATGCTGGTCCGACGGAAAGCCCGCTCGTCTGTATGCTGGTCCGACGGACCAGATATGACGCAAGGGCAGGGTATTGCATCTCACGCTCGCTGCAATAGGGAAAACAAATTTTCCTATTGTGGCGAGCGCGGGGCATACCAGGCCCTTAGGTCTGGTATGGATTTTAAAGGGAAGCCCCTACGCCGAAAAAACGGCGTGGGGTCCTCCCTAAAATCCATACCAGACCCCGATCCAAGCACGCAGCCCGGCCGGTCAGGAAAGGGGGTGGGGACGAGCGAGCGCCCCCCCTCCTGAACCATACCAGACCGCATGCCCTCAACATGGGGGGTGGGTGCTTTGGGGGAGGGAGGGCCCTGCGGGGCCCCCCCTCCCCCAAAGCACCTTGTCCCTATGTTGATGAGGACAAGGGCCTCTTCCCGACAACCCTGGCCGTTGGTTGTCGGGGTCTGCGGCGGCGGGCTTTTCAGAATCCGGGAGCCCCCTATAATAAGAGGGCCCCCAGATCCCGGCCCCCCACCCTTTGAGAATGAGTATGGGGTACATGTTTCCCCTACCCATTCACCTATGGAAAAAGTATCAATAATAAAACACTACACAGGTTTTTAAACTAATTTATTAAACAGCTCCGGGGGGGTCTTCCTCTGGCTTCAGGGGTCTTCCTCCGGCTTCAGGGGCCTTTTTCCAGCTTCAGGGGTCCCTCCGGTTCCTCTTCTCCCGGGGTCCGGTTGGTTCTTCTCCGCTCTCTCTGGCCTCTTCTCCCGGTGTTCCAGTTCTTCTGCCGGCTCCTCCGCTGTCTTCATGCCGCTCTTTTGCCAGCGGAGGTCCGGACTTCTGGGCTTCTTGTCTTCTTCCCTCTTTTCTTCTCCAGATGTTGACACGACGGTCTCTCCGGCTGGACTGCTATCTGAGCGCTCTGATGTGACTTATATAGGCGGAGACCCCGCCCCCTTATACCGTCACAGTCCCTGGGCATGCTGGGACTGTGACGTTTTAGGGGGCAAGGTCACCGGGTGATATTGACCACGCCCCCTAAAACGTTACAGTCCCTGCATGATGAAAAACCAACCGGACGCCGGGAGAAGAGGAACTGGAGGGACCCCCGAAGCCTGAAGAAGACCCCCGAAGCCGGAGGAAGACCCCCCCGGAGTTGTTTAATAAATTATTTTAAAAACCTGTGTAGTGTGTTTTCGGTGTAGGAGCTTCCCTTTATAATCCATACCAGACCTAAGGGCCTGGCATGACCCGCGACGGGGCTCTCAAGGTGTCAATCTCGCCGATAAAAGCGGCAATATTGACTTCCTTTTCTAGTCCCGTCGTACCCGAGTCACGTTCAAAATGGACGGACTTGTCCGTGTGTGGGCAAGTCCGTTCATTCTGAAAGTCCGCCGTAACTCCGGCGAAAGTCCGTCGGAAAGACGGGCGAACCTAGCCCACCAGAAAGTCCGGTCGTGTGTGGGCAAGTCCGTTCGTTTTTAAGTCTGGCGCACCTGGCGGACAAAGTCCGTCGGAAAGTCTGCCGGTCCAAGTATGCCAGAAAGTCCGCTCGTGTATACGCGGCATAATGCCTAATTGTAGATACTATCTATATATATTCTTTCAGTTTCTCTGCCAGAAACGTTGATAGTGAGACCCCCTTACAGCCTACCACTGTGTGTAATCCATACCTTGGTACCAGTGGCGGCCCGTCTATAGGGGGCGCCTGGGCGACGCCCCCCCCCCCCCCTCCAGGCAGTCACAAAAAAATGTAAAAAAAAAAGATTTTTAAAACTGGCCCTTTAAAAAAAAATACAAAAAAAGTCCTTAAGTGCACTGTGTTCGGACGCCGGACAGAGTGCGACGCCAGACACAGTGCACTTATGGGAAGCAACGCGTCTTACTATATCCGGGCGGTTTGATTGACATCTAAGTTTGATATCACTTTCTGTTTTCTCTACCCCATTGCGCCCGGGAGAGAGGAAACAGGAAGTATGAGAGGAACGGACCTCTCCACAGGAGACACCGCTGGAGAGGACAACACACAGTAAGGCAAGTAACGGGGGGAGGAGGGTTTGGATGTGACTCAGGCAGGCTGCTGCATTTGGTGGTGACACATGCTGCTGCAATTGATGGTGACACAGGCTGCTGCATTTGGTGGTGACACAGGCTGCTGCATTTGGTGGTGACACATGCTGCTGCATTTGGTGGTGACACAGGCTGCTGCATTTGGTGGTGACACAGGCTGCTGCATTTGGTGGGACACAGGCAGGCTGTATTTGATGAGACACAGGCTGCATTTAGTGGGACACAGGCTGCATTTTATGTGACACAGGCTGCATGTAAGGAGGAACTCCGCTGGGGGCACCTGATGTAAGGACGCACACCTGATGGCATCTTGTGGCAGGCGAAGTGGCTATTGACATGCTCAGGGCTCCCACTGATTCTGCATTATGGTGAGTTGAATGATTTCCTTTTACATTACAATTTTATAATAGAAATAATGTGCTTCAATCATCCTTCCTGACACTATAACAACCATGGTGCCGGCATCATTGAAGTGATAACACCAGGTGTTTGGAATATCTTTATCTGCTGATTGTTAAACTTTGTAGAATACACATATTTCAATTGTTGTGTAGGATCTGGGCCTGCTGTCCCTCCATCCCTTTCTCCCTCTCTCTCCATCCCTCGTTCATCTCAGACGCTAAACACACCACCTTAGAGCCATGCCCACTATTTCACCGAAACCACGCCAATTTTCACCAAGTAGGAGGGGTCAATAAGTAAGGGCTTAACTTCACCAGCCACCACTGCTTGTTACTCCTAATTTATATGATTGTTATACATCAGATGAGTGCTATTCCTGTACAGATTTTATGCAGCTCTATCCCCTCATATAAAACCTTAATCCTCTTAGACGGCGTTTATATCCATATCTATCAACTTTAATTAAATGTATGGGTGCGTCTTATCCCATAATGTACTATAATGAATAATTTTATTTAGTGGTATCTACTATAGACCACATGATATGCGTGCATGTTGTCACTGCATGTTTGTCTAGTCTTGTGAGGTGCCCCTATACCCTGTGCCACAGGCTTACCAGGCAAGCATATACGTTGTCACGTCTATGTTTGTATAGTTTATGTTTACATGTACTTTTCCTGGATAAATGTTGGAATAACTACCGTTATACTTATATAGATATATACTACATGAAATACTGATATATGTACTTTTTCTGCTTTTAAATATACCAGCACCTGCCCAGTATCTGTCCTGAGAAAGCTAATATTCTAGCGAAACGCGTCGACAAGCAAGTTCTTGGAGGCATTACTGGATCAGAAATGTTTCTATATTTAAAACATAATGATTCTAATTCTAAGCTCATCTATACCCAAGCTACAACGCAACTAGCGGAAATGGAAAGTTAATATGTCACTTCTCCTACACCAGCCACACTGGCACAGCTGAAGCTGCAAATGCGAGCGGTTGACCAGATGTGCCAGGAGTGGGCTAGATATAAGATGTTTTTCAGTAAACAAAAGGCCTTTGAACACAGGGAATGTCCAGGTAAACTACTAGCTTACCTGGCACACCTCGACTCCAGACCCCCGGTGGTCATTACCCTGAAATCCGCCACGGCAGGTGATATTACAGATAGTCAAGGAATTTGAAAGATTCTTTAAGATGTATATACATCCAAGGTTAACTATTCCACACAAGACCTAGTAAATTTATTTGATACCCTTACACTCCCTAAACCAATTGCTGAACAAGTTGAGATGCTCGAGGCCTCACTGTCTGCAGACGATATCAAACTTGCAATCTCCCTCCGACGGATTACCCATTGAGTTTTATGCCCACTTTTCAGAAACCCTCATCCCTAGACTTCTTACATTATACCAAGCAATATTTAAGGCTAAAGCTCTCCCCGAATCCATGCGTGAAGCCATCATAGTTCTAATCCCTAAATCAGGCAAAGACCCTCACCTACCCGAACCATACAGGCCTATCTCACTTTTACAAACTGACATCAAAATTTTAGCAAAAATCCTAGCCTTGCATCTAAGCAAGGTTATTCTCTCTCTTATACACCCCGACCAAACAGGCTTCATGCCAGCCAAAAACACTGCCTTTAATACTAGACGTCTTTTCATGAACGTCCAAGCCTCTCACCAGTAAATAGGATCTAGAGTAGTCGTCTCTCTTGATGCAGCCAAGGCATTGGACTCAGTCGAATGGCAGTACCTGTGGCATTGTCTACGTAGCTTTGGGTGTGGCCCTAACTTTATCCAGTGGCTCACTATTCTATACAATGCTCCTCAGGCTAGAGTCGTGGCTAACGGATGGACATCTGCTGCCTTCCCACTTTTTCGGGGGACACGGCAGGGATGCCCCATCTCACCCCTACTGTACGCGCTGGCAGTGGAGCCCCTGGCAGTGGCGCTTAGAGAACATCCGAACGTCAATGGTCTAGCCTCGGGCATAGTGGAGGAAAGGTAGGACTCCGATGACATGATACTATATCTCTCTGACTCAGGTCCCTCCCTCCAGATGGCCCTACAGATTATCGAGAACTTTGGCAGGTTCTCAGGGCTCAAAATGAACTGGGACAAGTCTCAAATCCTTCCCATTGATATATTCCCCCCATCGAGAGAACAGGCTAATTTATCCCTAGTAAGAGTGAGTACTCTTAAACACCCGGGCATACAGATGTCCAGGTCATTGACAGACTTTATCCCCCTAAATGTGGAACCCCTAATCCCATTCATTAAGGATCCAAATATGGGCAATACCGGTGGGGCTGATGGGTCATATAGGCCTAATCAAAATGATACTTTTACCACAAATCCTATAAGTGATATGGCACTCCCCAATATATATCCCCTTCAAATACTTTAAAATCATGGACACGCTTCTACAATCCTTCATATGGGGACCAGGCAGGCACAAACTCTCATGAAAAACATTACAGTGTCCGACGACATTGGGGGGCCTTGATGTCCCAGATGTTGGGACCTACTATTTGGCCACACAACTCTCACATTTCTATCACATAGATAAGTCAGATAGATATAGGTATTTGGCCTCAGTATCTGATTCAACAGACTCACGCTTCCCACACCTCTTTTGTGATATACTGAGAGGAGTGAAGGGCATGATGATATCTCCTCATCGCTCCAAACTCTCATTCCAATACAAAAGGGTTTGGGACCTGGTGACCTCCAGGCTGGACTATCCAGTACTTCATGATAACACCCCTCTTTGGTACAACAAACATCTTCCTGAGCTTCTTCAGGTATCTGACCCCTCAATCTGGATATCTCGGGGGAATATTTGTACTGTCTCATACTCTTTAATGGAGAAATTAAAACTTTTGACCAGCTCAAAATGGAATTCAGTCTCCCAAATCATATGTTATTTCGCTTCTTTCAGGTACACCATGCCCTCCACGCATCCAGCATTATCCTCCCTAGACATACTCACAGTTATTCTTCGCGAAGAACCATGTCAGCTAATATCCCTTTTTTGTAAAATGCTTACCACGCCTGCTACAACCAAACTAGCATACTCAGTTAAACAGAAATGGACAGATGGGACAGGTAAAATAGAAGACGAGGACTGGGGTGACATACTGGAGACTCCCAAACTGGTCTCTCCTAAACTGTCTGACAGGCGTATACAAACCTACATCACCCATAGAGCCTACCTAACCCCACAACGTATGGCCAAATTCTGCCCATCTCGCAGCGACAGGTGCCCCAGATGTCTGATTGCTGTTGGTACCTTTGACCATATCATCTGGCAGGGATACTGGTCTCAAATAGTCCAATTCTTGCATGATCAAATGGGTTCACCAGTATCCCTGGACCCCAAACAATGCTTATTGGGTCTATTCCCTGAAGAGGAAATAGATAAATTTACATGTCACTTCTTACATGAAACGCTGTTTACAGCAAGGAAAATAATAGCTCGTAACTGGATCCAGGCAGCGGCTCCTACGCTATCGGCCTGGATCGCAGAGATTAATAACACACTGCCATATAAAAAAGCGGTTTACACGAACAGGGGTTGCCCGGTCAAATATAATAAAATCTGGTACAGATGGCTGAAATCCCCTACAACTTGCATCTCGTAATTGTGTCTGATACATGTTATGCCTGTACAATTTACTTCTTGGATTATGCTCTGTCAATATGCAAATATACAATATATATGGTCTCTTTACGTGGAAAAATGACACCAACAATACCGGTTGAACTCATTTTATTGGTTTGATAATTATTTTTCTATTTTTACGTTGAAGTTTATTGAGCAGCACGACTATATTTACTATGTATGTTACATCGTACAATTTTTCTTGCATAACTCTTTTGTACTAAAATGAAAAACTCAATAAACTTTTTCTAATTAAAAAAAAAACAAAATGATTCTGCTCATTAACATTTTAATATGTGCCATAACTCACACCAACTGAATAGAACATCAAACGTACACGTTTGCCAAATCATGTGCTTAAACACAGTTACAACCAAATGTTAGTTGAATAAAAAAACAATAAAACGAAAAAGAAGGAAAATAGGTGTTCTTCTCATGAAACAGGCTAAGTCCATGCTCTCTTGTATTGACAAGACTGGTGCTCAGCAAACATAAGACATACATATTGTCAAAAGTATTGGGAACCCTGACTTTACATGCACCTGAACTTTAATGACATCCCAGTCTTAGCCCGTAGGGTTCAATATTAAGTCACTAAAGGCCTGTCATTTCATAAATGTTTTACAGGACAACATCATGTCCGGAGTGGTGGTTTCACCAATTAGAAAGAATGCCCTGTTAGATCTATTAACCCTTTCATGACTAAGCCTATTTTTGAAATTTGGTGATTACAAGTTAAAATCCGTATTATATATATATATATATATACCATTATTTATATATATATATATATATATATATATATATATATATATATATATATATATATATATATATAATATATTTTAGCAGAGAATCTAGAGAATAAAATGGCGATTGTTGCAATATTTTATGATACACGGTATTTGTGCAGCGGTGTTTTAAACGCAACTTTTTGAGAAAAGGGACACTTTCATGAATTTGAAAAAAAAGCAAACAGTAAAGTTACCCCAATTTTTTTGTATAATGTGAAGGATGATGTTACACCGAGTAAATAGATACCAAACATGTCACGCTCGTGGAATAGGGACAAATTACGGTACCTAAAAATCTCCATAGGATAGTGGGGAATGAACCTGGACACAGGGCAGAATAAATGCGCAGGCGCCGTGTAAAGCTGATGATCAGCTGTTGAACTTCGGAGACTTTCGGCGTCTCGTTTGTCCTCCGTACTGCGCCTGCGCAGTACAGGGCAGACACTATCCGATGGGGGACAGTATTCGACAAGACACCGGCACCAATGGCAGCCGAGTAAACGGGAAGTGGCGTCGCTTCCGTGTTTACGATTAGGAGGCTGGAACGAAGCCGCTCGCGGTCATTGCTACATGACATTAATTGGGACCAAATTCTGGGATCATTGAACATAGAAAATAAATGGGAATTCTTTAGGAGCATATTAAATAAAGGTATCAAGCAGTACATTCCAATGGGCAATAAATATAGAAGAGTAAAAATTAAACCTGGGTGGCTAAACCGTATTGTGAGTAGCCTCATCAAGGAGAATAATTATGGCCTTTCAAAAAATATAAAGGGAATGGGTCAACACCAGCATTCCCACACTACAAGGAATGCAATAAGAAATGTAAAATCGCAATCAAGGCAAATTAAAAAGATTACGAGAGACACATAGCGGAAGAAAGTGAAAATAACCCAAAAAAGTTTTTTAGATTAACAGTAAAAAGACAAAAATGGAGCAAAAAATGGAGCACATTTCACACTTAAAAGGTGAGGATGGGAGGATGGTTACAGATGACACAGATGACACAAAGAAGGCAACTGTACTAAATTCCTTCTTTTCCACAGTTTTTACGCAAGAAAAAGAAGTGTTTACCGACTGTCATACCCATGTGGCTAACCGAGGCTGGAGTCAAAGATAGACTTAGTAAGCTCAACACAAATAAATTACCGGGACCAGGTGGCTTACAGCGAATTCAGTCATGTTAGAGCCAGACCATTGTTCCTGATCTTTGTGGACAGCATAATGACAGAATTGGCAATGTGATACCAATATTCAAAAAAGGACAAAGACATATAATTCTGGGAATTATAGGCCAGTCAGCCTAACTTTAGTAGTGGGTAAATTGTTGGAGGGGAAGATTAGATATAGGGAGGGCTGTGGATGTTGGTGTATCTGGACTTTGCAAAAGCATTTGATACAGTCCCCCATAAACGCTTAATTTACAAGCTAAGGTCTGCAGGCTTGGACCATAGGGTTTGTGCTTGGGTAAAAAACTGGTTACAGGGACGGGTCCAAAGGGTAGTGATAAAAAACATGTACTCTGACTGGTCTGGAGTAGTGAGTGGGGTACCCCAATGTTCTGTCTTGGGACCAATTCTATTCAACATATTCATAAACGACATAGAGGATGGGATAAATACAGGGCCGGACTGGGAATGAACACCAGCCCTGGAAAAAATGTCATACCAGCCCCATAGCAATATTATACCAGCCCAACAGCATAACGTCATTATTTTCTTTTTCATAAAATGGAAAACCATGCATTTTAAAGCACATTTGGCTGCAATTGATGGGTACAGTGGCTGCGTTTGATGGCACAGTGGCTGTGTATTATGGGCACAGTGGCTGTGTTTAATGGGCACAGTGGCTGTGTTTAATGGGCACAGTGGTGGCAATTTATGGGTACAGTGGCTGCGCTTGATGGTACAGTGGCTGCGTTTAATGGGCACAGTGGCTACAATTGATGGGTACAGTGGCTGCGTTTGATGGTACAGTGGCGGTAATTTATGGGCACAGTGGCTGCGTTTAATGGGCACAGTGGCGGCAATTTATGGGTACAGTGGCTGCGTTTGATGGGCACAGTGGCGGCAATTGATGGGTACAGTGGCTGCGCTTGATGGCACAGTGGCTGCGTTTAATGGGCACAGTGGCGGCAATTTATGGGCACAGTTGCTGCACTTGATGGCACAGTGGCTGCGTTTCATGGCACAGTGGCGGTAATTTATTGGCACAGTGGCTGCGTTTAATGGGAACAGTGGCGGCAATTTATGGGTACAGTGGCTGCGTTTGGCACAGTAGTGGCAATTTATAGGTACAGTGGCTGCGTTTGGCACAGTGCCAGCAATTTATGGGTACAGTGGCTGCGTTTGGCACAGTGGTGGCAATTTATGGGTACAGTGGCTGCGTTTCATGGCACAGTGGCGGTAATTTATTGGCACAGTGGCTGTGTTTAATGGGCACAGTGGCGGCAATTTATGGGTACAGTGGCTGCGTTTGGCACAGTGGTGGCAATTTATAGGTACAGTGGCTGCGTTTGGCACAGTGGCGGCAATTTATGGGTACAGTGGCTGCGTTTGGCACAGTGGTGGCAATTTATGGGTACAGTGGCTGCGTTTATGGCACAGTGGTGGTAATTTATGGGCACAGTGGCTGCGTTTAATGGGCACAGTGGCGGCAATTTATGGGTACAGTGGCTGTGTTTGATGGCACAGTGGCTGCGTTTAATGGGTACAGTTGCTGCGCTTGATGGCACTGTGGCTGCGTTTAATGGGCACAGTGGCGGCAATTTATGGGCACAGTGGCTGCACTTGATGGCACAGTGGCTGCGCTTGATGGCACAGTGGCTGCGTTTAATGGGCACAGTGGCGGTAATTTATGGGCACAGTGGCTGCACTTGATGGCACAGTGGCTGCGTTTGATGGCACAGTGGCTGCGTTTAATGGGCACAGTGGCTGCGCTTGATGGCACAGTGGCTGCGTTTAATGGGCACAGTGGCGGCATTTTATGGGCACAGTGGCTGCACTTGATGGCACAGTGGCTGCGTTTGATGGCACAGTGGCTGCGTTTAATGGGCACAGTGGCGGTAATTTATCGGCACAGTGGCTGCATTTAATGGGCACAGTGGCGGCAATTTATGGGTACAGTGGCTGCGTTTGGCACAGTGGTGGCAATTTATGAGTACAGTGGCTGTGTTTGATGGGTACAATGGCAGCGTTTGATGGGCACAGTGGCTGCGTTTAATGGGCACAGTGCCTGCGTTTGATGGGCACAGTGGCGGCAATTTATGGGCACAGTGGCTGCGTTTAATGGGTACAGTGGCTGCGTTTGATGGTATACAGCTTTTCCACGATAATCTGGCACTTGAACAAAACATGAACTTGTACACCTCCCTGAAGACCAAACTGCAGACAAATGTGACTGTCACAAAAAAGGAGAGAGAGAGAAAGGAAGAGAAAGGAAGAGAAAGAGGGTAAGAGGGGGGGGGGGGAGAGAGAGAGAGAGAGAGGGGGGGAGGGGGAGAGAGAGAGGGAGAGAGAGAGAGAGAGAGAGAGAGAGAGAGGGGGGGAGAGAGAGAGAGAGGGGGAGAGAGAGGGGAGAGAGAGAGAGAGAGGGGAGAGAGAGAGAGAGAGAGAGGGGAGAGAGAGAGAGAGGGAGAGGGAGAGGGGGGGAGAGAGAGAGAGGGAGGGAGGGGGAGGGAGAGGGGGAGAGAGAGAGAGGGGAGAGAGGGGGAGAGAGAGAGAGAGGGGGGGAGAGAGAGAGGGGGGAGAGAGAGAGAGAGAGAGAGAGAGAGAGAGATTTTTTTGTACCTTAATTCCTGTGCTGCAGCTGCACGGGCCGTTCACTTCTCCTATTCTCCTCGTGCAGATTAGTGGGCGGTGCTGGCGCCGCACGGGACCAGTCACAAAGAGAAAATCGAGCAGCACGGCGTTCGCTCCTCCCCTCAGGCACACAGAGGCATATAACTATTTAGTTCTGTGGCCGGTGCGCCGGATCGGAGGAGGTGGCACACACAGCCATTGGGTAGTGCGGCGGCGGCCGCCGCTGCTCAGTATTTTGCTGACACAGTCAGCCAGCCAGCCAGCCAAGCTCAGAGCCAAAAGCGGCCCCAGGGGTACTAGGTGCAGACAGCCTACCGGGAATCTTCCCGGTATCCTGGTAGGCCAGTCCGGCCCTGGATAAATAGTTCAGTCTCAGTTTTTGCGGATGACACAAAGTTAAGCAGAGTAATAAACTCTCATCAGGACATGGAAATTTTTCAGAATGACCTGAATAAAATAAAGGAGTGGGCAGACAAATTCCAAATGAGGTTTAATGTGGAGAAATGTAAAGTAATGC